>OX596277.1:16837924-18037924 GCA_951394225.1 Harpalus rufipes
GTAAAGTCTTTATGAGTTATTTCGAACAAATAAACGATCACATAAAACAATTTCTGATCGACATAATCTAAGCAAATGATTCAAGTGGCCTTTCAATCTCACTTGAGTCGTAAATAAAATTATATACAACTACAGAAACAAGCGCTATTTTCTTATCCATTTTAACAAACTTCTTCTATACCTCAGATGTAAACGTCAAAATCATATTCATATCTAACGCGTTCGTAAAAGCTTCGATAATCGGATGGATCTGATATATCTGTGACGTCATCGAACAGATCCGTCGGATAGCTCCGATTGACTTTACGAAAATGCCTATTATAGTGTTAAAAAAGTTGTTTTTTTGTAATTTATAAAATATAAATAAATGTTTTACTTTTAACAGATTTAACTTCTTAAATAAGCTTTTAAGTATTATAAAGATTACAAATGAATTATTAACGATAATTATACGAGAAAACCACAGAAAACGTAAGAATGAAATATTATTTAATACACATTAGTCCCTGTGATCAAGTATTTTAAAAAAAACGAATCTATGATAGACTTAAAAATTAAAATTCTACAAAATTAATAAATGTTTTTAAGTGCAACAAACTAAATTTAATTCCTATTTACATTTAAACAAGTCTCGTAGTTATTTGATTCGAATTTAAATTGTCTTCTGGATTATATTATTAGTTAATTAACTGTGTTATTTCAACTACAAGAAAATATGAAAAATAAGAATTTTAAGTTCTAAATTAATAATCACTTGTTCAAGTAGCAGCACAGGTAGTTAGTTGAATAAGAGTGAAAATGCGAATCTTATATATATTTTTAACAGACCTGCTACATTCGTGATATTCAAATTCAGGAAAACGGCATAGGAGTCGTAAGAAAATTGAAAAAAAAACAACCTACAAACGTCGATTTAATTTTCCGAAGAAACTCCAAATTTGCTAATTAAATTAGCAGAGATAATAAGTATTATCGAAGCGCAAATGCAATATGAAACATAAAAAAAATATTGATTAAATTTCATTAGCTCGTAAGCTCATCTTCATCCAAGTCCTTTTATTTTTAAGCACAGTTCATTCAGTAAATAATTTTCTAATATTTTAACATGATCTTGTGGTAAATTGAGTTACGGAAATCTTAACAGTAAGGCAGCTAGAAATTTTTTTTTTCGATTATCTTGAATTCGAAAATATAGACTATGGTTGTTCTTTTACCAAAAACTCCTCAGTTTATAAAAGTTAACTATATACGTATATTATCATAATTCTTTAATTTAAAATGAAAAATTATTTAAAAAATTATCTGTGTTCAAAAGTATTTTCCCTAGCATTTAATATTTTTTTTTTTAATTTGATAAGAAATAAGAATTTGATGAGACGAAAAATAAAAAAATATTTGAAACACTTTAAAATTTCCGCTTCGACAAAAGTTTACCCGAAAACTAAAATCATAAAATTTAAGTTTTTTGTTCATAACTCGAAAACAAATGAATTATATAAAATATTCTAAATTTGTCTCAAAAGTTGACCCATAAAGATCTACATCATTTTTCTGTACCGTGCATAATAATAATGTTTCAGACAAGGAACAAGGAATTGGAATATGTTGCACACTGTACTTACTATACACCTATGTAGTTAACTGAAATGTGAATATAATAACGAACCTTTGTATAGAGTACAAGGAATATTCACATATTAAATTCTCCAATTCGCAAATATTTGTGAAACAAAATGGTATACTTGTAGGTGTTTAAAATTTAGTTACTAACTTATGTAGGATAAGGAAACTATTTTATAATTAATTAAACTATTCCTGATTCAAAGTAGCATCGTCACACTTTATTTATATTAAATATCGCGAGACAGACAGACTAAAGCTGATGTAGTATTTATCATATAAAACTGAAAATCTCGCTGAATATGAACTTAATGCAATTCATTATGTTCCGTACACAGTCACTCATAATATTTGAGTTTCTTTCTAAATTTACCGCTTATTATCGCTTTGAGTGAATTAAGAATTGAATGTTTTCTTTGTAAATGATTTAATATTGACATATGCACATATTCGTGGCATCATTCCGTTTATATTTATTGTGTTTTTCATAATATAAGGGTTTTCCAATAAGAGGTGTTATTTTGATATTCAAAGAAAAATGCCATTTTTTAATATAAATGATCGGATGTTTATTTCATTATAAAGAGGAAGGTATGCCGTTAATAGTGGAAAATAACATCAGGCAAATGACCACCACGACCACGCTGACAGGACAATATCCTTTTCATGAAATTTTCCATAACCAAATCGCAAAGTGGCTGTCCTATGTCCTCGATAGCCTCACGAATTCCATCTTTGAGGTCTTGAGTCGACGCTGGGCAGTTGGCGTAGACCTTCTCTTTCACGTGGCCCCAAAGAAAGAAGTCGCAAGGTGTTAAATCACAAGATCTCGGTGGCCAATTGTGATCACCTCTTCGAGAGATAACACGGTCCGGAAACTTTTCCCGTAAAAGATCAATGGTTTCGTTGCTTGTGTGGCACGTAGCGCCGTCTTGTTGAAAGTAAACGTTGTCCAGATCAATACCATCCAATTCCGGCCATAAAAAATCGTTAATCATCTCTCGATAGCGCAATCCATTCACCGTAACTGTTGTTCCAGCCTCATTTTCGAAAAAGTAAGGTCCAATGACTCCGCCGGACCATAAACCGCACCAAACAGTCACACGTTGAGGATAGAGAGGCTTTTCAACAATAACTCTTGGGTTTTCTGAGCCCCAGATGCGACAATTTTGTTTGTTGACGAAGCCACCGAGGTGGAAATGGGCCTCATCACTCAAGATGATTTTTCGATGGAATTCCGGATCATTTTCATGCATTTCAACGACCCAATCAGCAAAGACACGACGTTGTTGATGATCGGCCGGCTTGAGTTCTTGTGTTAACTGGACTTTATAAGCCTTAAGACCCAAATCTTTATGCAAAATACGGTGTAATGACGTTTGTGGAATGCCTAATTCCAAAGAACGACGAGGAATGGACAAACCTGGATTTTCTTCAACACTTTCGGCTACAGCAGCAATATTCTCGGCTGTTCTTGAGCGACGTGCACGGGTTTTATTCTTCACATCACTAACTTGTCCCAACAGCTCGAATTTTTCCACCAATTTCTGTATTGCGGTCCGACAAGGTGCTTCACGACGCCCCAAAAATTGTCGAGTTTTACGAACCGTCTCTGCCAAATTTTCACCATTTTTATAGTGAATTTTAATAATTTCAATGCGTTGTTGAAGCGTGTATCGTTCCATTTTTACCTCTCGCTAAGAGAGGTATTGGATTCATGCTAAAAATCGCATATCCAGATTTTATTGAATAAGCACGTTTTAAGGTCCCTACAATCCGATTTTAACATTTTTACGATGATG
This sequence comes from Harpalus rufipes, assembly GCA_951394225.1. Lineage (NCBI taxonomy): Eukaryota > Metazoa > Arthropoda > Insecta > Coleoptera > Carabidae > Harpalus > Harpalus rufipes. Next base: position 16,841,347 of record OX596277.1, read on the forward strand.
TCTGTGTGTGTGTGTGTGTGTGTGTGTGTGTGTGTGTGTGTGTGTGTGGATGTGTGTGTGTGGGATGTTGGAAGGACGGTTACTCAAAAACTATAAGACTTAAAATTTGTTTAACAACGTATTTCCCAATCGGACATTCATGGGAAGATCTGAAAAGGTTTTGGTAATAATTGGACAACCGGAAGTAGAAGATTCTTGAAAAAAAATCTTCTAAATATTATTTTTTGAAAATTTTTCGTGGTAATATTAAAGAAAATTAAATTCTCTATCTGATACATTTAAATATTTTATTATATATTCCATAGATTTAGAGATAAAAGAAGTATAATATATAAAATAATCTGTTGTAATAAATTTGACAGCCGAAAGAATGCCATGAAAAATAGTTGATAATTTAAATTATTTGTAACTGACAGATAAATGTCAGTGTCAGAAATAATGAGTAATGAAAGAAAAATGTACTTGGAGAATCCCTTAGTTCTTGATCTGTGAGTATTATGGAGATGACAAGTCTAGGTTGAAGGACTTAAATTTGTTTCAAACATTATGGGACAATGTACACCAGTACTATAGACTAGAGTAACTTTGAATTGCGAAAAAGCTATCAAATTCTTCTCAAGTAAGTTGTAAATATTGACAAAATCGGAGTGCAATCTATCCGTCACTTTATTAAAGGGAATTAAGGTTATTTAGATATAACAAGTATGAAAAAATAAAATGTAAAAGAAGATATATAAGAATAGATGCACAATCCAGATATATACATTTTAGACCGCCCAAATTTAATGTTTTTACTAGAAGAATATGAAGTGAAAGTAAACAAAGTTGTTCGAATTGAAAATTGCTGTTACCAGCCTAATATTTATATATGGTAAACTCTACTTTGTAATTTATTGTAACATAATTTATGGTAAAATATCTTCATGTTGAGACATGCTATTATTGAATAATAAAGAAGTTTATACGTCATAGATTTATATGAATATATTATTTGTATTTATAAAAATAATCTTTGCTTTATGCATACAGCCAGGTAAAATATACGGCGAGAGGTTATGTGCTGGCCACATCAGATTTTTATTAATGGCGTAGTTTCTACTTGTCAAATGTCAAAAAATGACAGCTTCAAAAGCGACATCTACCGAAATAGCGGGCTATTCAAAATAACACCTCTTATTGGAAAACCCTTTATTACATACCATGAACTATGAGGGACAGTTTTTAGGTCGAGAATGTAGTTTGGGAAGGCTTTGCAATAGTATAATATTTTCTGAATCATACATTGACAATATTAAGTAACAGGTGTAATAATGAAATATCGGATTGAAATAGATGAAATTTAGTTAATTTTCTTTAAATTTTAAAGTTGTAATATTAAAATAATGTAATGAAAAACCTACTGTATTTAATAAAAGTGTAATATTTAAACCATTTGCCATTGTAATTTTTAATAATATATGATTACTTTAATACCATTGGATAGCAAATTTCATGTGCTTTTCAAATTTGAGTAAATATATAGAGCGTTTGAAAATATAAAGTTGCATACCATTACGTAAAAATGGAACACCCTGCAGAAAAACATTGCATGATTTATATACTCGTAAAATAAAATTTGTTCAATATTTTTTTCCATAATATTTAAAATAACCGCGTTATTAAAAAAAAACAGACCGATGAATCATCCTGTGTATTTATTTTCTGAAATTACGTCTTGCTTGAATAATTTTAAATATTATGTTTCTCATTTCATTTTAGCAAAATTCATTTTTTTTAATTATATGCTACAAATTTTACAGGTGTAAGTGTGACGCACATTCTATTTGATATCGAAAAGTTGTGAAAATGAATGGAAAATTTATTTTTATATTTTATGATTCTATATCGGTCAATTAGCGGCGGATTTAAAGGAGGTTGGGGGCGGGGTTTAGCAGGGGTCCCGGGAATGAATTTTCTAATCCCGTAACAGATGATGCATGGAAAATAATTAGGAATTAATTAATAATTCATTATTTTTTATGTCGGCAGTGGCACATTAAAAAGAATAAAATGAAAAATAAGAAATAATTTTCCGCATTTTAAAAAATTCTTTTTGTTTGAGAATTAGCACAACGAAATGTGTCTACCCTCAGTTTTGTTTTACCCTTTTTAACATCCTGCATAGTCATGAAAATTTAATTTTTTGATCTCTCCCCTTAAATATTATTTCTAGATTCGCCATTGCTGTCAACCAAACAAAAGGAACATTGAAGTTATCGCAAAGAAAATCAAAATTATTTATTTTATCTCAAATTTCTTCATCGGAATTATTTAGTTCGTTCTTCTTGCACATATTTTTTTGTCATTTTACGTACAAATTTACTATTGTACATCGTACGCCTGCCGAAATTATTATATAATTATATAATATATAATAATTATTATAATTACAATACTTATCATAAGTAAAGCTCGAATTTTTAGGCACTTAATAACATATAAATAAGCAGGCATACTGGCCGTTAATTCCCCTAAAAAAAGGCGGTATCTTAGGTTGCCTAAATATGAAGAGATGGTTAAAATAATTAGAACGCAGTTTTTTTTCTAATATTGTTATTCTTACCTAATTTTTATTATGAAAAACATTTTAAAAAGAATGAACACAAACTAAAAAATTAACAAACGGAGGATTAAAAATTTACGCCCCATATTAATTAACTATTAATAATATTTATATAATAATCTATTATATAAATGATATTTAAGTAGTATACTTTGATTAACAAATTATTACATGTAATTTTCAATGGAATTTTCGGAAAGGGATTGTCTTCGGTCAATCAGAACTTGTTTTGTAAGCCGAAAAATTTTGTTCAACATCGCAGGATGTGACAGGAGTATTCTTATATTTTACCACCTCTTCTTGAATAATTGCATGGGCTCAGTAGAATTGCCACATAAAATTATATGTTTATTTTCTAAGACAAGTAGATTTGAATTTTTATTTAGAACGTTTTTACCTCCCGCTACCCTTGGTAAAGGGGGTATAGGGATCATGTTAAAAATCGCATATCTAGATTTAGGTAAATGACTACGTTTTAAGGGCCCTACAATCCAATTTTAACATTTTCCCGATGATGTCCGTGTGTATGTGTGTAGATCCTCTTTACGCTCTAAATCAAATACTCTAATTTACTCTTATATGGAAAGATGCCATTAGATTTTGGATTAAATCATATAACCGGAAATGGCACTTTACTGGGAGCTCAAAATAATTTTTCTTCGAAAAATATCTTTAAATGTTATTTTTTCGGGATTTATGTTATATAAAAATTAAAGATTATTATTTTTTGCTACAGGTTTGCATTAATACTTTTTCTATATATTTTATGGATAAATTTATATAACTATCTACAATTTTAATCCCGGAGCCTACGCTTTAACCGCATCTCCATGGTTACACAATTTAGATCTCAAACGCATGTAACTGACAAATATGTCACTCTCAACAAATTAAGAATTTCAAATAATAATAGTAACGTTGTAAAAAAAGAGTAAATGGAACAATAATTATATGGAAAGGAACTGAGTAGTTTCCAGCATAAATAAATATGTAGGAATATAGGTAAGATAATAAAAATATATAATATATCATCACAACATATTATTCATTGCTGGATGAACCAATTTGCTTTGTACACAGATGTCGGTAATAGTGGTAACATATTTGAACCGTGCGAGCGTTTACCAGGCGTCACTTCACGCGAATGTGGGGTTCGATTCCGACCGACGCCAAATATTTTAGAATTTCAAATGGCACAAAATTGATCCCTGTTGTGCACTCTCCACGTCAGCAATAAATATAGGTAAGTATATAAATACTTACACAGATTTAGGTAACGATAATGATATGTTTGTACCATGCGGGCCTTTACCAGGTATCACCTCACGAGCACTTATTGTTGGCGCAAAGAGTGCACCACAGGTGTTATTTTTGTGCCATTTAAAATTCTAAATATTTGGCGTCGGTCGGGATCAAACCCGGTATTAAAATTTAATTTAATTTTAAGTGTTTACATGAATAAAATTTAAATTAAACGGGAGGTATTGTGTTGGCCACATCAGATTTTTTTTAACTTTTCATATGCAGCTTTTCCGGTGTTTCCAGGTATCTTTGACAGAGATTCTTCAACATTATTTAAAATATCCAAACTTTCAGACAGTAACAAGCCTTGAGTCTCTAATTTCTTTATTGCACTTATAAGTATTGCGAAAACATTTCTGCGCTTCTTTAATTAGTTGAGCGGATTCAGCACCTAACACTTTGCTGGTTGCTCAATCAGTCGTTGCTATAGATGATGCATGGGACTGATCGATGAACTTTCGATTGTTTAATATGTACTTTATGAAACTCATTTGAATGTCATAAAGTACTTCTTAAAATAACTCAAACCTAATATCTGTTAGGTTGGTAACAACATTTCTAGACAATTATCATTGTAAAGTTAATATTATAACTCTCTTGATCTACTATCTATTAAATGTATCTCTGAATCTGAAATCTTATCCTCTATTAACCAATTAAAACCTTCTCGCAACCCTGGCCCTGATAATATTCCCGCTTATGTCATAAAAGGTTGCAGAGATATATTTGTCACACCTTTGCATATTCTTTTTAACCTCGCATTGTCCACCAATCATTTTCCTACTGTCCTTAAAAATACATCCATATGCCCTATTTTCAAATCTGGAGATCCTAGCGATATTACCAACTATCGTCCTATTGCCATCCTGTCAAGTATTTCGAAGGTCTTTGAGAAAATTATTTTTAATAGAATTTACAACTCTGTTCAAGACAAAATTTCGAAATCTCAACATGGCTTTATGAAAGGAAGGTCTACTGTAACTAATCTTGCAAATTTCACTGATACTGTTCTGGATTCACTACGTAATAATATTCAGGTTGACGTCATTTACACTGACTTCGCAAAGGCATTTGATACGGTTAATCACTCTGCACTGATACAGAAACTACAATATAACTTTAATTTCTCACCTCACTTAGCTTCTTTTATCTCGTCTTATCTCAGCAACCGCAAACAATTTGTCCGTCTTAACAATTTTACCTCAAATTATTATATCCCCACCTCTGGTATCCCTCAAGGGTCGAATCTTGGGCCTTTGCTGTTCAACTTATTCATTAATGATCTTGTTGATTGTTTAGAATATTCTAACTGTTTATTATATGCTGACGACATGAAAATCTTTAAAACCATAAATTGTGCAGAAGACAGTTTCCAGTTACAGCGTGACATAGAAAATATTATAGCTTGGTCTACTAAATTTAAATTGTTCTTCAATATAAATAAGTGTAAAGTGATGTCATACACAATGAAAAAGAATTACTTGCTATCTAATTATTCAATGGATAATTTAATACTCGAAAGAGTAAAATTATATAAGGATCTGGGAGTGTGGTTTGATATAAGATTAACATTTTCACATCACATTCATATTACCGTCAAAAGTTCATATAAAGCCCTTGGATTTATTATTCGCTGTTCCAAACATTTTCACAAACTATCCACTCTCAACTCCTTGTTTAATTCTTTTGTTCGCTGTAAATTAGAATATTGTAACCTAATTTGGTATCCAATATATCAAAATCATGTTCACGCCATCGAGATTATTCAAAAAAAATTTGTTAAATTTTGCTGGCGTAAAACCAATGGATTCCCTACAATTATGTATAATTATTCTTATATTGATGCATTAGCTGAATTTGGAATTACATCTCTGGAAAACCGCCATAAAGCACAGTCGGCCATCTTTCTTTATAAGCTTGTCAATAATATTGTTGATGACATCAACTTACTAGCTCGTGTTAATTTCTATGTACCTAGAATAAACTCTAGGCATCGAACTTTATTCAAGTACACAATGGTTAAATGTAATTATGAACTAAAATCACCGATCCGTCGTCTATGTTTTTATTATAATGCAATTCATTCGCCACATAATTCCATTGATCTATTTTCAAATTCGTTACAAATATTCAAAAACTTATTAACTTACTACTTTTTGTCTAATTGAATTTCTCACTTTGTATTTAACTTGTAACTTGTAACTTGTAACTTGTAACTTGTAATTTTTTCTAACCCTCAGTAATTGGGACTTTGTCCTGTTGAGTGGTTTCAAATAAATAAATAAATAAATAAATTATATCTAGAAGACCAACTACTAAAATGAAGTAATAAGTAAATTTTATTCGGTGTTACTAACAATCAAATAAAAATTAAAAATTCCTAATCAATGTTCCTAAATTAGAAATTGAAATATCAAATATTTTTAAATATTTTTTGACAAGAGAACAAACAGAAAAATTAGTATAAAATACACGTATCATAAGGCACTTGTCCCTTAGAAAACACATGCACTAAAATCATGTCTTATGAAACTTGTATTTTAATCTACTAAAGGTTAGCGCACACTAATGCGGGCAAATGTTAAGGGCGGCTATATAAGTTAAAATAGGCACAAAAACGAACAAAAATAGGTTGTATTAAGGTAAAATAGGCACAAAAACCAAAAAGCCGGAGAAATAATCCTTAAGGCACCAAAAAAAAAAAAAAAAAATTCTTTCGTTACCCGTAAACTTATTACCTATGCATGTAAAAAGTAAATTGCCTAAAATATAAAAAAGGTTTGAATATAGGCAATTGCCTAAAAATCCGAGCTTTAATCTAAGGTTGGCAACACTGGTTTTGAATGACATCGTCCTATAATGGATTACTTTGTGCCGATTTCTGAACTTTTATTGACGATTTTTGTGGACTTTAGGGATGATTTCAAATAAAAAGTATTTTATTCAATATATGTGATTTTATTTTATTATCTACAATATTTTTGTCTTAATTTTATAGCAATAGAATAAGGAACACTTATGCTACGAAAATATAACTGTTTAATTCCATTTTCCCTTTAAACGGACACCACGTTTAACCGGACAAACGCAGTTGACTTGTCCATACGATGTAACTTGGCGAGCCAAAAGAATGTAATTTAGTTCACTATTTTCCTAAGTTGCGTTGTCAAATATTTACTTTTACATCAATGCCGCACAGCTTCAGAAGTGAAATAGTGATTTTACAATGTTTTATTGCCTTACACAAAGCAAATTTCATCCTAATACACTCAAACTCGGGGTGTCAGGTACTTTTCAACCCAAGAAGTTATATTCATACATAAGCGTTGCTGCATTTTTTTTTCAATAGCAATAGAAATTTTATTTTCTTAACTTAATTAATTTCAATTCAATAATTCAATAATTTATTGTATTAAGATATACAAATCTTTTAACAATGGTTGGTACAAAAATATAATATAAGCTGTGATATATACAGAAGCATACTTAAACTTAATCATACTGTACAATATATTCACAAACAAAGATACCTACAGAGTTACACATGTATTCCTACTTATTTAATACAAAATATCAATATAATATAGTCTATATAAAACATCGTGTATTTTAAATTTACTTCAGAATTATTTACATAATACATAGAGGCAGATATAGTATAGAGATAGGATTTAGTTTATATATATATATATATATACACACATATATATATATACACATATATATATATATATATATATATATACATACATATATATATCTACATACACACATACATACACATACATATATATATATATACATACATACACACACATACACATATATACATACATATACATACATATATACATATACATACATATACATACACACAAAATTCAACTTTATTATTCGTTTAGGCAAAATGAACGCAATTTTAAAGAATTTACTGTGTAGTAAAATATGGCATTAATCTTTCTTTGATCAATGTTGGCCCATAATGAGTGGTAATTTGATTCGCTTATGGTAATTTTATTATCAAATAACGGTTTTATATACCGATTTCTATATGGATCATATATAGGACATTCACAATAAAAGTGATACAGGTCTTCTTTCTTTTGTAGGATACATATTGAACAGTTAACTTTGGGTGTTAGTTTATATTTAAGTCTATTAATGTTTATGGTTATTAGAAACTTGGAAGACAATCGTATTTGTGCTAATAATTGTACTTTACTCATTTCATAATTATTGTTTAAGTAATTTTCTAGTTCATAATTAGTTTTAATTAATTTATAAAAGTTATTATAATTTGAATTATTCGCAGTTTGTTTGTCGGTTAAGGTTAGGGTTTTTTCAAAAGTTTCTACTATGTTGTTAATTTTATTTTTTGAGATCGTCTGGGTGGTCCAAAGCTCACCAAACTCAAGAGGCACGAGCAACTCTCTTAATTGAGTGGCCCAATTATATGCTACTTTGTTTGTTTGTGATTTATCCAACTCAAGGAGACGATTAAAAATTTGTTTTGGGATTCTATTTTCTTCCATTTGGGTTAGTTTGAGCCACCATGCTAAAGCTTTTTTAAATACTTCTGATTTAATGTGTTTTATACCGGTTTCCATCCGTAAAAAGCAGCCTGGGGTTGATCTCTGGCAGCGCAGCAAATATCTCAGAAATTTTACTTGAATATTTTCTATTTCATTCAAATATCTTAAGCCCCAAATTTCCGCCCCATAAATTCCAGTGGCCAAAATTATTGCGTTATATAGTTGCTGTTTTTCGTTCCAGTTTTTAGATTTAGTCTTAGAAAGTAAGGAGTTTACTTTTTGAGTGGCCATGTTAGTTTTAGAATTTGAATATTTTGAGGCTTCTAGAAACTTCCCTGAGCTACTAAATTTAATACCTAAATAAATAAAGTTTTTAACCACCTCAATTGTATGATTTTCATATTTGAATTGTCTAGTTAATTTCTTTGGTCGGCCTTTATGGAATCTTACTATTTTAGTTTTATTTATATTTACTTTTAATTTATTAAGGGAGCTATATTCGAACAATATGTTTAATTTATTTTGTGTGTCTATTTCTGAGTGTCCCAAAATAACAATATCGTCGGCGTATGCCAATAAAATTACATCATTTGTACCATTTATATTAATACCTCTTACCCCTTTTTCTCTAAAGAAATTTTCAATATCATTTAAAAATATGGAAAATAACAAAGGACTTAAGATTTCCCCTTGTAAGGCTCCAGTGGTCAAGTCTATTGGTTTAGACGTGGAATTGTTATCTACAGATACAATTTTGGCTTTAGAGTACAGATTTTGTATAATCCTAATGATTTTTGAACTAATCCCATTATGGTACATTTTTTCCCAAAGTAAGGTATGATTAAGTGAATCAAAGGCTGCTTTATAATCAACAAAGATTGCAAAAGTCTGATTACCTTTTAGTCTGAGTTGAAAGTTTATAAGAGACGATAAGGAAAATAAGTTATCTGTAACACCTCTATTTTTTCTAAAACCTGTCTGAAAATCATTCAGTATATTGTTATCTTCTAACCAATTTTGAGTTCTAATGTTTATAATTTGTGTAAAAATTTTTGTTATACAATTTACCAAAGCGATACTTCTGTAACTGGAAACGTCATCAGGGTTGCCCTTTTTAAATATCATACTTAATTTAATCTTTCCCCAAGCATCTGGTATAATTTCCTGTTTAAATATTTCATTAAACATATTTTTTAGATAGTGTACCCAATTAGATGTGAGGCATTTAAAGAAGTCGTTGTTGGTATCGTCGATACCAGGGGCTTTTCCGGATTTCAAATGTTTTAAACAGTCTGTTACTTCTTCTAATGTTATGTCTGTATCTAATGTGGGGTGAGTACAATCTAGAAAAGGTTGATTAGGGCAGTTATTTACGGGGTATAGTTCGTTAAGAAAAGTTTCCCATTCCAGTAATGTTATTTTGTTATTTGTGAGGCATCTACGTCTAAACGAATTTAATATTTTCCAGAATTGTATGTTATCACTAGTGTTGGATATTTGTTGAGTTATTTCGTTTTCATATTTAAATTTACATTGTTTTAAATACTTTCTGTAAGTTTTTTTTGCATTGATAAAATTTTCGCGATTTTCTGTGTTACTATTTTTCTTATATATTCTGAGATATTTATTTGCTTCACTTTTTAATGTTTTACAGTTTTTGTCAAACCAAGATTTTTTATCGACTGCAAAGATAGGATTATTACAATTTTGGGTTACCATCATTCCTGCTTGGCACGCTGCATCTTGTACTGCATTAATTAAGTTATTATTTAAATCATTTACATCTATATTGTTGAAATAGATTTTGCCCGAGTTTTGCAGGTTATAAACGTATTGGTCTAGTTGATCTATAGAGAATTTAAAACTAGTTTTAAATTTTTTATTTACTGGGCTAGCATTGTTTTCTATAAATTTTGCTTGATAATTTAACTTGATATGAACTATGCTGTGTCCAGTGGAATTTAACGTAGGGACAATTTGTAAATTTTGAATTACATTGAATAATTGTAAATTTCCCCATATTAAGTCAATGAGACTCTTTCCAAAATGATTAATAAATGTCGCTTTACCTTCAAGATCAGATCCAGTTCTGCCATTCAGCACATGGAACCCAATATTTTCCATACCATTTACTAAGTTGATGCCTCTATTATTTATTTGATCGCATTCTGTATTTCTGTATTTGCTAATATTTATATTATCAAATATATCTTCATTGATTTGATTTAATTTGCCGATCTTGGAATTAAAATCTCCTACTATTAAAATTTTATGATGATAGAATCGCTCGTGTATTTCCTCTAGAGTTTCGACCAGCATTTGGACACACACCTTGTCATCTAAACTTGGTTTCAGATATACGATCCCTAAAATATATTTTTCTTTGTTATTAGCAAGTTCGATGATAAGCCAAAAATTTGATTTTTCAATAATTTTAATTTGATTAAATATTTTTTCTTTTATTAAGCAGGCTATACCACCTGAAGGGCGACCGCGATCAAATTCGCGACTTGCAACACTAGTAAAAACATTGGATTTGAACTCTTTGAGATAATTGGGGAGTGTTAAATTTTCATTCATGTTCATGTTTCCACAAAGCATAATTAATTTTAAAAATAATTAATTATAATATGATTTATATAATAAATAATTCATTCCAATATTTGTAATTTTTTTTTGTATAAATAATTTTTTTTTTTTTGTAATATTCGTAATTTTATTGAACTTCATTCTTCTTCGGTACGCCTATGGATTTTATAACTTTCCCATTACCGCTGTGATAATGTGAATTGCCCCAATTCGCCAAATTACATCGTATGGACAGTATTTTGAACTTCGATAAATACATTCGTGTCCCAGTGGGTTGCAACGCAACACACTATAAACTTAAAATAATTGTTGACAATGAAATATTAATAATATTGTCCATGAAACTGGTGAAACTATTAACGACCCATTCGCTAGCATTGAAACATCTTCGTCGCAGGTATTTTAATGGGAACTCGAACATTATTTCTCCAGATCTGACTCAATCTCTTCTTATCTTTCCAGTAATTCATCGAAGTTTTGCCCACCTTTTTAGTGACATACGATGTCAAGACAGGTAGAGAATTTACTTGGACAACTGTAAAGCGAAGTTTTTACAGTGAAAGAAGACGGCTTTGACGCGTCGTAGCTGTTTGCACGCTTTGATAAATTAACTAATTTGAAGTCAGTGCACCGAGCGCTGAAAACTGATAGAACGGAGGGAATGTCTCAATACTGTGTGAGTGTCAAATGAGGAGAGAAGTGATTTTGATTTGCTTCAAGCTACGAACAAAAACAGTATGAAATGTACATAGAAATACAATTACAATTTGCTATTTTATCATTAACAAATTAATTTTTTTAATATTCATTTTGTTATGCAAAAGGATTTATAAAATGTTAATAAAAAATAAATTATATACATATTAGTTGATAGTATTTCTTGACTGTTCGTATAATACAACGGGAAAAGTTAATGGGGTATGAAATTTGAATTATAATTTTCAAAATTTTATCAGTTTAAACATAACACAGACGAAGATTCACTGGAAACTGAAACGTCGGTATTTGTTAATAAATAAAATTTAATAAAAGCTATCGAAATCAAAACTGAAACTCCATTAACTTTTACATTCATATAGGTATACATATTACCTATGTAAAATGATATGTTATCAAAATTTTCAGATATTACTGATCAATATTACATGCGTTAAAAGTACACTTCTTTCATTAAAATGAATTCATAAAGTAGGTATGGATTTTTATACCATAAACATTTCATATGCAACTAGAGTGGGATAGGAATAGGTTTTGAAGCATTCGCCTACGGCTCCTACGGTAAAACTTTCGTATTCGTGAAATAAGACTATACTTTTTATATTTTTAAAAAATCTTTCAGAACTTATAATATAACAATAATAATAAAACCTTTCAGTTTATGTTCTCTAATTTTATTAAAATCCAACGTTTCGGCATCATACTTTGCTGAAAAAGGCAACAGTGTATATATAGCCGAAACTTTGGGTTTTTATAATATATACAGAACATAAACTAAAATGCTGCAGGTATTATTATTACTATACTTTTTACTCATGTTGCATAAATAACTATAGTACCTAGTACAAATTGCTAGATACAAAATGATAAATGTTGCAAGAGACATTTCTGTAATGATATAGTTAGTTTTCATTCTAAATTAATTAATTTATAATAAATTTTCAACTGTTTGCAAATAATTATATCCTTTAGTGCACATATGAGGAGCTTTTTTTCAAAACGAAATTTCTCGGAAATTGATAGGTTTGAGATAATTGACATTTTCTGCACAGACCAAACTAATTAATTAAGATAAAAAGTGATGCAACGAAATTAAAGTATTGGTAATATAATGACAGTTACCTAAATATCTCTGTTCAAAATTTATTAGCTCACCAGATATTTACGTTGCAAAAAAAAGAAATTGCGATTTGAAGGGAAAAACTAAAAAAATATCGATTTGAAAAAAAATAAGTTGTAGATATTGCATTTTGAAATGAAATTTATTATTATTACATATTATAATAATATAAAATAAAAACATTAGAAGTAAACAAAATAAAAAACTTTATAAGGCTTATACTTTTACACCACAGTCTTCCTGACAATAACAGTCATCTTCTTCTTCTTCTACTTCTAGCTCAGTATTTCTTTGATTTTTGTTTTCTAGAAAAATGACCAATTTTATCATTATAATATTTTGCTTTTTACCTGTTAATACCTGGTGAGGCCAGTAGATTTTTGTAAAAAATTAATTTATCATCGTTTTCTCAATCTTCATCATATTTCGCTAGTAGGGTTTTTATATTATTTATCTTTTTTTTCTTGACATAACTTATGAGTGGTAGTGTAACTCTATTTACTGCATTCATTTTTACGCCTTTCTTCATGATACTTCCAAATATTTTTGATTCATCCTCGAATCTGTAGTTTTCCTCCATTTTAACTTTAACAACTACAGTTTTATCTTTTGCAGTTTCTTTTTTAATAAAAATTCTTTTCATTGTACTGATACCTAATAGCTTTTTACAGTTACTATCACTCATTTTCTTCATGTCAGTGAGATTCCAATTAATTCCAATTCTTCGTACCTCCCCTACCTCACTTAGCACTTGTTCATAATCCTCTTTTAAAAGTATTTGCGTCATCTTCCGATACTTTTTTTCCACCTGTCCAAACACCCGATCTGCTGGCATAAATGAATGTCCCTTAACGGGGAATATAACAGCCAGAAGCACATGGTGTGTATAAGATAACAGTTCTTATTTTGTCCGGCGCATCCATCGGCAAAGAATCGTATGCTTTTGATGTGGTCTGGTATTTCCAATTGACTTAGAAAATTACCAATTGCAGAAGATACTTCATTCGCACCCCTGCTGGCTTCATTTTCTGCCCAAGTATAAAAAATTGGATGTTTACAATTTAAGTCTGTGACGCAAAAGTTATAAAAAGACAACTGTCGTAAATAATATGCCTCTGATATGGGCAGCTTAGGTAAGGGCTGCACTTGTTGCATGTCGAAACAAAACGAAAGGGTATCCTCTAAATTTTGTTTCATGTAAATATGAAACTGTTTCGCTCTAAGTTTGTGTACACGCAAATCAGTTATCACACCTACAGTCGATTTATTTTCCAATTTATAGCGTTTTAGTTTGTTAGTCAATCGAGAACATAGACTACACGTGTCGCTGGCTGGATTTCCAAAACCTATGTTAAAACTATTGCAAAATATTTTGTAAAATTTTGCATAATTAACGGTTAGTTGAGAATTTTCTTCGTTATACATTTTCCACAATTTCGAAACACTTAATTCGAACGGTAAATAAAGCCGTTTAGACTTTGCTCTGCTATTGTGGCTTTCCCTGGCTTGCAATTTCCCAATAAAATTTTTTACTGCCGTATTTTGACTTTCATACATTTTTGATTTATGATCTCCTCCTCTTTTTTCTTTAATCTCATTCCCTTCGTGAACAAAAACAGCAATAGTGTTTATTCTACGGGCAGTTATTTTGAAAGAACGCAAAAAAAAATTCTGGCACACATACACTAATGATTTGTCAGTCTTTCTTATTCTATACTTTATTTGTTTTGTGTGTTTTATAATTATAACGATATTATCGTTATAATTATAATTCATATACATAAATTGAATTAAATATCAATACATACAGGATGTGACTGGCACAGACGAACATAGAACTTTAACATGTAAAATATTTTCCTAATTTCCTGCTTTCCTAATTATTTTAGATAAAAAAAGCAAAATTAATTTATTATGCCTTTTAACGGGAAAAATTACGTATGAAAATGTCGAAAATCACCTCAAAAATAGCAATTGCCATGGAATTGAAGTAAAAAACAAATGTCTAACGGTTTATCTGTCTTATTAGGCAATTTATTTTTGTTGAGTATTATTTCTAATCTCTATTCCAGTTAACAATTACTTGTTAATTTAAATTGATATTTGTTCACTTGAACAGAAATTACAAATAATAATAATAAAAATAAATTAACCTAGCTTGGCAGATAATTGTTAACATTTGTTATGGCCAGTTGCACAGCTTATACTTACAGGCCTATTCTGTAAAATCGAATCGTTACCATAACGAAATCGTTATTATGAAAATCGCTATTTCTACTTAACGATAATCGTTATCTTCGTATCTGTATTATGTAACACATTTTGAAAAATAATAACCTTGGGATCTAGTTAAGAACTTTATTTCCTAAAATCAAATTATAATTTAAATGAAATATCTAAAATAATTCAATATAACTCACAAAGCTTCTAGGTTAAATTTATTCTGGCTGCCAACCTGTCAGCTGTCGGACCATTCTTTTTCTTTTTGTAGGTTATGCTAGAGCAACTACTACCATCTGTAGACAAATTGGGAAGCTTGCGCTAGGCGCTACGAATAAAAACTTATTAAATTATTTTAATATTACCTTGCAGAAAACTGTAATATGACTGGTTTATGAGATCCCTATTCAACATAATAGCAATTTTATTTTGACATGAATAAAAATACTGAATTATTGACAAAACGTTTAGATAACGAATGATTTTTCCAATCGTTAAGAAATACCGATATCGTTATCTTTTTTTCGTTATATTATTGTTTACAGAATACCACTTTAACGATTATCGTTATGATAACGATTTAACAATGAAAAATGTCATAACGATCGTTTACAGAATAAGCTTATTAAACGATTTTCATTATTACCATGACGATATAACGTTTTACCGATTCGTTATGTCATAACGATCTTACAGAATAGCCCTATTAATGTGTTAACTACAAGTTAACAAAAAAAGTGCATATCAAAATTTTGACAGTAATATTTAACAGCTCGTTTGACATTGCATTTCTATACGATATTGTCAATTTAACCAATGGTTAACAATTTAACAGTGCAAATGGCCATTAATTTTTGATTCAATTCCATGGCTATAGCTATTTTTGGGGTGATTTTCAATATTTTCATACCTAATTTCTGCCGTTACAAGGCAAACAAAATTAATTTTGTTTATTGAATCAAATGCAGAATTTTATGCCCCACAACTTTTATTCGAAACTTTTTACCTAATATAATTCGGGAAGCAGGAAATTACGAAAGTCTAATTTTACATGTTAAAGTCCTATGTTCGGCTCAATTTTATTACAAAAGACATATTATGTTCAATATTTTCATAACAATATTATTATTATAATTTTTCTAATAATTTTAAACTATTTTCATGTTCCTTGCTACAATACCTAGAGAGATACGCGGAATACGGCATAGTACCTATCTTGACCGGGAATATATCAAAAACTGGAATATAGATTTAACATGAAAAATTATTTTTTAATCCATATTATTCCCCATATAATTTCAAATAAAATTTTAGGGCAAAAAATCTGCATTTTATGATTACAGTTAATAAATTAATTTAAGTTTTTCAAACTATAAATAAAAAAAAAAAAATAGATCTCGCAGAAGGTATATATATATATAAACTTTGTGATTAGCGAGCGGTTCACTAGTACCTATTGTTTTAACTCTGTTAATCATTATATACGGATTATTTTAGAGAAAAATACTTCAAATAACAGTTATAGCAAAATTAATTATTTGAAGTATTTTTCTCTAGTTGTCAACTGTTCGTTTCGCTAATCACCCTTAATCAATTGTTCATACCTGCCAATATATTTAAACACTAAAAATTGTCTGCTTTGTTCTGCACGTACTGCGTACTAATATAATAACATATACATTTCTGAGAGACTGAAAGTTGACATTTAAACGAGAGTAATTTCAATTTCAAAATTGTAATTGTGTCACTCTACATTTATCTGCGATATTCTCTAATGTTTTAACTTTTACTTTCTCTAGAACCATTCTTTTCGCTTAAAAATACGTAACAATTAACCCTTATTTCACCATATCTCCACCGTACATAACGAATCGCCTCTTTCTTCCGTCTCCGGTCTTCCTGGCTGATGTAAATGAGAGGGCGCTGCTTAACAGTGCACGCCTGCTACACCACAGAGGCTGCTGGAATGACATCGCCGGAAATGAAATTTCACGGATGATAGGCGGCGACGCTGGCGTCACTAGCGGCGAACGACGGCATTATGAGGCGACCAAATCACTTTATTTTTTTCACAGATCTCAATTCTTTGTTATGGAGATATGATTACAATGGTTTTTGTTAAGAAGATAATTTTTGAGGTAATGTGGCGTGGTTTATGAAAGTTTATCTTCTTTATGAATAAGAAAGTAATACAATAATTTATAATTTATAATCCAGTAAGAATTGTACCAAATAAGTTCAGAACTATGGATATGGAATAAAATATTTCATTCTTATAATTTTTGCTTTCCGCTGTCCAAGGTTCATCATGCAAAAAATTGAATATCTACACATTTTTAGGTCGCTATAATCCGATTTTAACATTTTCAATATAATGCTTGTGTGAATAATCAGGACGATTTCGCTAGTACGAATACTACTCGTATAAGATTAAAATGTGTGATACGTATTTTTCATTTTAACATTGATGGGAGTAGCTGAGTAGTTTTTGGTAACAGTTGGACAATCGGAAGTAATATTTTAATTGAAACCGTTAACAAATTATCTTTAAAAAGTATACACCCCAATATTATTTTTGACAATACCTTTCATTATAAATATTAATTGTTATTTAAGTATTAAGGACAGTAAGTACTCCCTCCGGTTGAGGATATTTTTGGAGATCAAAAGTCGAGATCTTCATTATATCCGATACTTATAGAAGTAGGAATTAATGACCACCAGGCTCATTACGTTCGACAAAATAAAAATTTAGAAATATTTCAAACTTATTTAGACATTTAAAAAAGTTATAGCTATAATTGTTGACAACGTTTATTACCTTCCGTCACCTTTAGATAAGGAAGGTATTGTCTTTGGTCAAAAAAATCAACGATGAGTTTTTAGTGAATAAGCACGTTTTAGGGTCCATATAATACGATTTTACCATTTTTACGATGATGTCTGTATGTATGTGTGTGTGTGTGACGAAAGTTTCGGATCGCATAACTTCAATACCACAATTCCAAAAATTATAATTTTTCCGTATTCCTCAAGTTTAGATCCAAAAGACGAGGTGATTATATTTTGGTTATAATTGGAAAGTACCCCCGTTTGAAGATTTTAACAGGTTTTCTTGAAAAAACTCAGTTAAATATTATTATTACTTAAAGAATATATTATTCTCTATACGACTTGATTGCATTTTATACTTCATATTCAACAGATATAGAGTAACATAGGTAATTATAAACATATTAAATTTCAGCCAGCTATGCTAACCATGGAAACTGCTAATATATTCAGATAATTAAAATTGACAGATATCAGTATCAATAAAACGAAAATGAATGTGGCAGAGATGAAATTGTTGAGATCGATATTGGGGAAGATACGGTAAGGAATGAAACAATAAGGGAAATAACTCTAGTTTCTAGAAAGATACAAGAAAGACAATTACATTGGTTTGAACATGTTATGAGGAGAGATGAAGAATATATTGGAAGAAGAATGAATAGCTTAGTAATAGACGGTTGAAGAAATAGAGGAAGACCAAATATAGCTGAATGAGGACGACACGCAAAACAAAAATGAGTGGAAGAAGAAAATAAAAAATAGTGACCCCTAACGAATGGGAAAAGCTAAAGAAGAAGTTATCAGTGTCAAGTGCAATTTTCATAGTTTGTTAATGAAATAATTTTACTGGAAATATAAGAACTTTTGCAAGAAAATTAATGTATAGGGCGCGTGCAGTGACGTGACTTTGCTGACTTTGACAAGCAGATATGGGAGCCCGTGTCAAATGACAGCATTTAATTACGTCTATAACTGACAAATGTCATAATTTTTCATTCAAAATTTCATAATTTTCTTATTTTATGTGTTTTATTTGTTATGTTATAGACATAATTAAAGCTGTCATACTGATACGGGCCCCCATATCTGAATGCCGAGGTCATAAAAGTCACGTGACTGCTCGCGCCCTATGGAATTTGTACACAATACACAGGATTGACGGAAGATAATGTGCTGGCCACATCAGATTTTTTATTATTTAATTACCGCCTCATTTACTTATTGATAAGTAATTACAATCACTTACCGATCAGTAATTTGTAAAGATAACATACTGCCTTGATAACCCTATAAGTAAATATTAAAAACACAAACAATATATTTTTTGCACGATTGTTTTTTTTTTAATGTCTAACGATAGGGTTACCAAGGCAGTAGGTTTTATTTACAGATTACTGATCAGTAAGTGATATGAATCACCCATTAAGAGGTGATACGATAAGTAAATAAAAACAATTATCGAAGAACGGCATTATCATTTACGTGATAAAAATTTGTATATCGTACCTTCATATAAAAATCATAAATCCAAAAATGCATTTTCTTACCTTGCACCCAAATTGTATAACAATCTTCCGGACGAATTAAAATCTCCGTCTTTACACTCTTTCAAAGCTCATGTTAAGAATATATTCTGTCTAAATTAAGTTATCATTCTCAATAAATTACAATAGTGTAAACAAATTAATCCGACTTTGGCATAATGTACTATATTTTCATGTTGTGTACATATTTTGACGTTTTCTTATTACCTTTCGTCACCTATGGGTAAGGAAGGTATTTAAATGGTATTTATAAAAAGAAGCATTACCTTTTGCTTGTAAAAAGTGAAGCAATTGCTTCAGGTTATTTTATAAAAAATCTGTTGTGGCCAGCACAATACCTTCCGTCAATACTGTGTATTATGTATAAATTCCATACATAAATTTTCTTGCAAAAAATTCTAAATTTCCAGTAAAATTATCTCATAAACAAACTATGCAAATTGCACTCGACACAAACATCTTCTTCTTCTTTAGCTTTCCCCATTCGTTAGGGGTCGCTATATTTTATTTTCTTCTTCCACTCATTCCTGTTTTATATGTCGTTCTCATTCAGTTACTTTTCTCGCAAGTCTTTAGCAATACAGTCCTTTCATCTTATATTTGGTCTTCCTCTGTTTCTTCAACCTTCCCTTCTATTACTAAGCATTCATCCAATACATTCTTCATTTCTCCTCATGACATTTTCACACCAATGTAATCATCTCGCTTGTATCTTTCTAGAAACATGTAACACTAGAGTTATTTCCTTACCTATCTTTCCGTGTCTTCCCCAACATCTACTACAACATCCTCATCTCTGCCACATTAATTTATTTTTATTCATACAGACATCTGTCAGTTTGAATTATATGAATATATTAGTAGTTTCCATGTTTAGCTTAGCTGGCTGATTTATAAAATTTAATTTCTTTAAACTTTTTTAACTTTATATCTATTGAATATGTATAAGTATAAAATGCAATCAAATCGTATAGAGAATAATATATTCTTTAAGTTATAATAACGTTAAATGTCAATAAATCAAATTTAACTGTTAAATCTTCAAATGAGGCTACTTCCGGTTCACCAATTATAATCAAAATCTAATCAGTTGTTCTTCTGGATGTAAACTTGAGGAATAAATAAAATGTATAATTTTTGGAATCGTGGTATTGAAGTTATGCGATCCGAAACCTTCGTCACACACACACACAGACACACACACACACACACACACACACACACACACACACACACACACACATAAACACACACATACACACACATACGTACATACAGACATCATCGTAAAAATGGTAAAATCGTATTATAGGGACCCTAAAACATACTTATTCACTAAAAACTCATCATTGATTTTTTTTACCAAAGACAATACCTTCCTTACCTAAAGGTAAGGCGAGAGGTTTTGCTTCATAATAAAATATTTTACTTTTTTTCGTATTTATAAAAAGAAACATTTGCTTACAAAAAGGATTTGCTTCCAGTTCATATGCAACTTTTTTTAAAGAATCTCACTTTTTCAATGTCACATATGAGTGACATCTTCACTACCCTCCTGTTCACTTTCTGTGTTAAGCATTTTAAATCTTAATTCTAATCCAAAAACATACCCTGCACAAATATCAATCATACAAACAACACCTCTATTCTATAATAATAAAGTGTATAGCTCTTGCTGATCACACACACGTTCAGTTTGAACTTACCATCGCGAATCTTTAGTACCCTTTACTTTATTTTTCTGAAGTATTTCCTCGCAAGGAGAAGGTAAAGATTATGAATACGAATTAAAGCAAAACCTTTTACTTCTACTTTACACTTCTTAGAGCTATCTTTACCTTCTACCTTTCACTTCAAAGTAAATGCTTCATTTTTATAAATATGGGTCATTTGTCTTTGTCAAAAAATTTGATGGTGAGTTTTTAATGAATAAGCACATTTTAGAATACGAATTTACTGTTTTTCAATGTCTGTATGTTTGTGTGTGTGTGTGTGACAAAAATTTCTTCTTCGATAACTCCAATACTACAATTCCAAAAATTATGTCTTTCATATTCCACTTTCGTATGCCCACGTGAAGAGTTGATTAGATTTTGGTTACGGTTGATTAACCGAAAGTACCCTAATTTGAAGATTTTAACTGTCATTCTTGAAAAAACGTTAATAAATATAAAATATAAAAAATATTTTTGACCTTGTATGTTATAAATATTAAAAAATATTCTATTCTCTATTCGATTTAATTATTTTTTTTCATATTCTATCAATTTAGAGATAACGAATAATAAAAAATATCTTGCAACTTATGCTGCTAAAGGTACACCGTGGAAACATAATATTTGACATATGTCAATGTCAAATAAAATGTACAGAATATTTGTGAAATTATTTACTCGAAATATAAAAATGTAAAATAATTTAATGTGGCAAAAACAAATCATATAAGGTAATACAACAGATTATAGGCACAAGCCAATTCAGCAGATTATTAGGTTATTTGTTTTTATTTTCTAATTATTTTAATAAAACATACTGTTCTTTTTAGGAGTAGTTCAATTCAGTTCAGTACGAGGTAAGATTTGTTCATTTCTCCCCTAAAAAGAAAACGTCCATAGAATAGTTCGCAAAAAAAATTCTGTGTGGAATTTGTACAAAATACGTAGCATTGACGGAAGGTAATGTGCTGGCCACATCACTTTTTTTGTAATTAAAATGTACAGGTTGGGTGGAAGAATAGCCTTCGACTGAACCCCGCCATTGACTCTGGTCAATAACGTTAATATTTATTTATTTTAAAAATGACAATTAGAATTGTTTAGTATGATAAAATATTTATTTTTACCTCTCGCTAAGAGAGGTATTGGATTCATGCTAAAAATCGCATATCCAGATTTTATTGAATAAGCACGTTTTAAGGTCCCTACAATCCGATTTTAACATTTTTACGATGATGTCTGTGTGTGTGTGTGTGTGTGTGTGTGTGTGTGTGTGGATGTGTGTGTGTGGGATGTTGGAAGGACGGTTACTCAAAAACTATAAGACTTAAAAAAAATTTAACTACGTATTTCCCAATCGGACATTCATGGGAAGATCTGAAAAGGTTTTGGTAACAATTGGACAACCGGAAGTAGAAGATTCTTGAAAAATATTAAAGAAAAATAAATTCTCTTTCTGATACATTTAAATATTTTTATACATATTTTATAGATTTAGAGATAAAAGGAATATAATATATAAAATAATGTTGTAATTAATTTTACAACCGAAAGGATGCCATGAAAAATAGTTGCAAATTTAAATTATTTGTAACTGACAGATAAATGTCAGTGTCAGAAATAATGAGTAATGAAAGAAAAATGTATTTGGAGAATCCCTTAATTCTTGATCTGTGACTATTATGGAGATGACAAGTCTAGGTTGAAGGACTTAAATTTGTTTCAAACATTATGGGACAATGTACACCAGTACTGTAGACTAGAGTAACTTTGAATTGCGAAAAAGCTATCAAATTCTTCTCAAGTAAGTTGTAAATATTGACAAAATTACACATCGAGATAAGAATAATCGGAGTGCAATCTATCCGTCACTTTATTAAAGGGAATTAAGGTTATTTAGATATAACAAGTATGAAAAAATAAAATGTAAAAGAAGATATATAAGAATAGATGCACAATCCAGATATATACATTTTAGACCGCCCAAAATTAATGTTTTTACTAGAAGAATATGAAGAGAAAGTAAACAAGGTTGTTCGAATTGAAAATTGCTGTTACCAGCCTAATATTTATATATGGTAAACTCTACTTTGTAATTTATTGAAACATAATTTATGGTAAAATATCTTTATGTTGAGACATGCTATTATTGAATAATAAAGAAGTTTATACGTCATAGATTTATATGAATATATTATTTGTATTTATAAAAATAATCTTTGCTTTATGCATACAGCCAGGTAAAATATACGGCGAGAGGTTATGTGCTGGCCACATCAGATTTTTTAATTTTGTGTCTCGATCGAGCAAAAAATATTACGGCATATATCTGAATAAAAAAATAAACTTACTCTACAGCGATAGTATTGTCAACAACAAGCATCGTTTCAAAGAAAGCATTTCGTAACTTAGTCTTAACAATACGATTTTTTGAAAGAGAAGCGTGTCATATCCATCCTTATCGCACATGCTTCTTGTCATTGCAAAGGAGAGAGATAAATGTATGCAAATTTGTTAATTCGTTCATTATATATGTGATCTTGATCGGACTTCTTTCAAACTAAACTGTACATAATTTAATTTTCTGAGAAAAAAATTGTAATCAGTTTCTCTAACTCTTTCTATATATTATTATTTTAATGAAGTGGGTAGGTAGGTGGCTTATTTCAGAAACTTTCTATCCGAATTATTAAATGTATACAAATGTCTGTAAAATATATTTTTGTTTATATATAAATATAAAAATTTGGGCTACGAAAAACATGTTTTATATTAAAAGTTAATGCAATTATTTTAAAATGTTTTTGAAGAGTGAAGTGCATCAAAAAGATTTTCAAGCAATGAAAGAGATTCTACATAAAATGCAATCGAATTGAAGTTATCCATTCTATAACTCACTACTTTATCCACTTTTATCCCTTACTTTTATAAAATATAGGACTTTTTGTAAACTTTACAAAAATAATCACAAACGTTCTGGATTCCTGTTTACATTACACATCTACAATTTCCATAATAGTTTCATTATACTTTTCCATTACTTCAAAATAAATTTTACAAAAGTCTTCTCGCTCTCACTCCTTCTGATATTTTATTTCGTCAACCCTATCCTTAGTTCTATTTGTGTCAGTTTTCAACAAAGGAAATGATTACGGTTACAAGTGTGAGCGATGAACATCCCTCCTTGGCAGCAGGGGTTGTACTGCAGTTTACAGGTTCAGATAAACATCGATAGATGTCAGCCGCAACGCGATGACGCACGGCGGCGCTGCGAACGCGTTCGGCAACGGTGGCGCCACTAGTAGGACGCCCCTAGAGGATTGATATTGTTAGCATGGATGGAGGGAGCGCATACAAAAGTGAAGTTACGATAAATTTAATGTTTTTACAATTTTATAATGTATTCATAATATATTGATATTGCCGATATTTAGAGCAAATAATTAATTCAAAGTAGATTAAATCAATTTTTCTTGTATTATATATAAGAAACATAAATATAAAGTTGTATTATTTTGTAACGCATGTTTATAATTTTTTATGCAACTTTTAATATTATATTAATTCTTTTGATATATGCACATGTACAATAATTGTTTATCTAAAATACTATATTTCTGTTGGTTTGCATTAATCTCAAGAATTACGAGATGGACTTCGGTGGAGTTTTTATTATTCTATAGAGCATTTTTCGACGAAGTTCTAGGTGTATCAAATATTAATGTATGATAAAAGGGAGCTGAGCAGTGGCGATTAAAATGAAGCAACTAGACGAAAATACGAATCTACGAGCGGTTTCATGAGGTTTGTTCCAATAGGTTATATGTACGTTTTATAAATAAAGAAGAACAATACATTCCAAGATGAACAATGCAAGACTGCATAATTATTTCATCTGTAGAATGCATTTTACATAGAGTAAAAGGAGGTACTTACTTCGTGCTTATCTCCATTAAATGTTAGTTTGTGTTTTATCATTAAACACAAAAAAATATACCTACTCTCCTACGTCCATCCACTGCTGTGTACCAAAAGAAACTACGTACGATGTATGTTCTTGGTCTACCTTGCGTTTTTAATTTGTTTCAAAAGGAACACTGATTTCTAAAAAATACACTGTACCTAGTAAATTTTTACAAATTCTATAATTTGTAAAATTTACTAGGTTGATTCCTCATTCATAGATTTATTTCACCACCTACCAAATAGATTGTACATAGTTTAAATTTATTCGTGTGTAAAATGTTGTACAAAAAAGTCAGGATATACCTATCTGAAAACCAACAATAACTATTTTATATGTTTTATTCTTACAAACTAATTAAACTGTTTATTTTTTGATATAATAATTTTATTATATCCATCGTAATGATCTCAGTATATGAATTATTTTATTCACTTATTTTTACTTCCTTGTACTTAAGTAAAGGAAGTATTGTAATCGCGAAAAAATTTGGTTTTCAGATTTCAGCGGAAATATCCATTTTGATCATCCCTGAATCCATTTTGACTAATTTCGTCGTGACTTCTGTACGTACGTACGTCCGTACGTTCGTACTTATCTCGCATAACTCAAAAACGGTAAGCCGTAGAAAGTTGAAATTTTGTACTTAGGACTGCTATAACATCTAGTTGTGCACCTCCCTTTTTGGTTATTACACAATTTCCAGAAGTGGCACTTTACATGAAGCCTATAATAGATTTTAATGAAAAACTCTTTTAAAATATAATCCAAAACTTTTCAAATTTGGTATACAAGACTTTTATGTGAATCGAAATAACATAATAGATTTTGGTTAAAATAGGCTAACCGGAAGTGGTACATTACTTGAAGTTGTTAACAGTTGTTCTTGAATAATATGATTTTATTTTGATTTTAGAAATAAATGCTTCAAATAAAAGTTTTAGAGAATTAATTTCTGCGTCTAGCACATTAAGTATTATTAAATTAGCCCTTTGTATAAGCGAGATATGTAAATTTTAAAATTATATACTTTTTTGTTTTTGTAATAAAGTTTGCTATGGATTAGGACAAAAAAAATGTTCATGTCAAATTACGTTAAATACGTGCAATTTTATGATTCGTACAATAACAAATATTATATTTTTATTGTGAAATTAGTCATATTCATTGTAATCAAATATTTCTTTGTTGTAATCAAAACTCTCTTTAAAAAGAACCGAGTTAGATTATGGTCGCTATATATCTTACCGTTTTGAAGTTAAAATTAATATTTTGTAATTTAGTTATTAAAAAAATATGTATAGTTTAATAATCGTACAAGGAAGTCGTGTGATGTCCACATCAGATTTTTTATTTTTTGTTTTGTCATAATATGTACATATAACAGATTTTTTTTATTAATTACAAATAAATACCTAATTTATAGTTTCTAATATTTTTAATTTATGTACTGTTGCAATATATGTTAATGAAGTACTTTCAAGTACAAAAAATGAAAAGAATATAACAAATTATTATTATTAATTTATTTTAATATGTAAAATAAAATTTATAATCAATAATATACCAAGATACCTCATAAATTTATATAATATATTAATTTTTCTGAAGGAAACATACATGTGCAATAAATTGTTATACACCATTGATCAGCAATGATGTAAATGCATGTGATAAAGAAGAAAAACGAAAAGATTAAAACAATAATTGTTAGTTTATCCCACACCCGTTGTTTAATTTTCATTATAGTTAGAAAACCATTGATCAGTAGATCAGTAATGATGTAAATGCGTGTGATAACGAATAAAAACAACAAGATCAAAACAAGAATTCTTAGTTTATCCCACACCCGTTGTTTAATTATAGTTATAGTTAGAAATTATAATTATTGTAGTAAACAATGAAGAGAATTTATTTCGTGTTCAATCTCATACGTTAATTAACAATTAAATGTTAAATATTATGGATGGTGTATTATGAAACAGATAAAATTTTGGTGTGTTAATTAATCTACAAAGCTCATGAAATTATCTATTCAAGTATGTTAGGTACCCTAGTTCATTCATTGATTCATTCATTAATTTGAGGACTTTAAGAGCTAATCGCTTTTGTCACTGCGACCTGTAAGATCTGTTGTAACATGGCCTTATCTTCGTTTTCTGGAAGTAGTTCCAGAGTTCTTATGAACCCAATTATTGCTCCAGGTGTCAGTTTCCAGATCTCATTTGCTGCGCGATACTTTTTACCAAGATGGCTACAGCTGGACATTCACATACAATGTGTTTCGAAATTTCTTCATCCTCTTCGCAGAGTCGACTGATATTATTTTCAGCAATACCAATCTTACATAGATGTCGTAGTTCTATGGTCCTTCTTGCTGAGAGCTAATAGCTCTTTGGCGTTTGTCAACGAGGGTGAAATGAATTTCTTCGACTGACTAAAGCCTGGGATGTCTCTCCAATATAAGGCTATGGCTGCTTCCTCCCAGTTTTTGATTTCCGTCTTTATATGGCTTTTCAAGAGTCCACAAGAAGACTGAGGCCCGTAAAACGGTAGTTTAACTCCCTTTTTAGCAAGCTTATCTGCTTTTCCATTGCCTAGAACTCACTCATGCATCGGTATCCAACCACAAAGTGACGTGGTTATCTGTGGCCAGTTGTTGTAGGGTTCATGCAATTCCAGACTAGCTTTGACTCACAAGTGAAGGCACTTAGTGCCTTTAAAGCAGCTTGACTGCCTTGACAATATATTGTTTCTTGCTCCTTTGAGACCTTTGTTTAGGTTTATTTGAGGACAGAGATTTATTGCATAGATTTCTGCTTGAAATAATGTGGGACTGGTGCATGTGGATTCCTTTATTTGGTAACCTGGATTAAATACACCCACTCTAGTTTCTCCTGACTCTAGTTTTGAACTATCCGTAAACCAGGAGAAAGAGTCCCTTGAGAAGTGTGGCCCTCCTATTGTCCACTGAAGGCAGTGATTACCTTATATATCTAGTAAAAATTGTATCTTGTCGTCATTGTATCACAGACAGATATGGTCACCTTTAGAATTTCTAAGTGGCCTACGAAATCTCCAGGTTTGAAGTGTTTTGTCCTACTGAGTGTGAGTGCCTGGAGCACAGCCTCTTTCTTCACTTTAAGGTGCAGAGGCGTTAGCCCCAGATCACTACCTGTGCTACAGTTAGACAGGTATTCATAGTACCTGTAGTACATAGACAGGCTAATTAATCGTTGTATTTTCTGCAACGACGCTTGTGCTGTATTTTGTTTAACTTTTTTAAGTGATCATGGGTCTGACTATAGTAATGTATAATTAGTAGATCATTTTTGACTGCAGCCCCCCAGTTTTTACTAAGAAAACGGCGGCATGTGTTCAGTGCCACTGCAGATTTCTTAATAACTTTGTTAATGTGTTAGTTTTGTTCTAGAATTATTCCTAAATACTTAACTTCCTTTAAGAACTCAATTCTGGTGCCTTTAAATGAAGGAGCTTTGAGTGCTAGCTTTCTTCTCTTAGTGAATGGTACAAGAACTGTTTTGCTTGGGTTCATATTAAGTTAATGTTCCTGGCACCAACGTTGCACAAGATCCAGAGCTTTCTGTGTTAGTTGTGATATTAATGTATTTTTCTTTCATCTGACTAGAATTAGTACGTCATCTGCGTATCCGCTAACAATGTGGCTTGTTAAGGAGGTCGTCCATAACGATACACCAAAGAAGAGGCGATAGACCTCCACTTTGTTGATATCCTCTGCTTTAATGGTTTGACTTTTTAACATGGCTTTTATCCATGCCACCACGGCTGGGTCGAAATATTTAGCCGAGGCCGCTCTTACGATAGAGTCATAGGAGGTATTGTCAAAAGCACCCTCTATTTCTATGAAAATACCTAGACCTATCTTCTTTGCCATGAAGGTTTTTTCAATTTTGTTGACAAATCTATGGAGAGCCGTCGTTGTTGATTTAGTTTTCTGGTACGCGAAATGATTAGCATGAAGTGGTGAAGCTGTGAGCACTTCACTTCTGAGGTATTAGCCTATCACCTTCTCCGTACCTTTTAATGTAAAAGATGAAAGACTAATGGGTCTATATGACTTAGGCTGAACACCTGGACGTGCTCCTCCTGTAGGTATAAAGACCACATTTGTTTTCGTCCATAATTTTGGGATATATCTGAGCTTTATACTTCCCTTACATAGTCTACATAGGGCAGGTAACATGCCCTTTATGCATTTTTGTAGCAAGGCCGTAAAAATTCCATCTCCGTCCGCCGTCTTGTTGGGTTTAAAAGTATTAATAGCCCATTCAACTCGGCTGACTGAGAAGATCTTGTCAGATATACTATTAAGTCTATTGCTTCCTTGTGACTCTCTTACTTTCGTTGGAGAGTTTTCTTTATCAGATTGGGATGACCCTGGGAAGTGAGTGCTTAGAAGAAGCTCCAACGTTTCCTTTGAATCTTCCGTGAAGTCGCCATTTGGTTTCTCCAGGAAACCCTTGTTCGCGTGATCTTTTGAAAAGACTTTTTGTAGGCTTGCCACTGTGAGCATGTCTAAAAGGCCCTCACAGAAGTTTTGTCACATTTTCATTTTGGATTTGCGTGTTTCTTTGTTGTTTGTAATTAGGAAATTTTTTGTATTGTTCACAACTCTCCGGATTAAAGGTGTTTTAGCAGTATAAAGTATGAACTTAGCAGTTCAGAGTTGTAATCTATTTGTTGTATGAACAAAATGGATAATATATCCCACTTCTAAATTGAATGCCCTATTCTTGAACCTATAAGAGAGAATTATTTTGCAAAATACAGTATATTTACATTGAACAAATTAGGACTGGGATATTACATTATCTCTTTGCTTTCAAACTAAGAAGTTTAATGATTAATTTATGGGTAATATTTACATTAGATATATGTATTTGGGTCTCTATAATGTGATGTTAGTGATCATTATGTTATAGTTTAATACTTGGTAATTCAAATCTCAAATGAACGTATTTTCTTTTTTTTTGTTTTTTTCTCATTTTTAAAGAATAATATTAACATATTACATTATTTTATATTTGCATTATATTGCCGATTATAGTATAGGAGGCTACTCTTGAAACAATTATATTAATAAATAAAATAAATTTTTATTATTACAAGAATGTAAAGTTGTTAGTTTTTGACATTTTAAATATAAGTGCAATATTTTGGTTTTCAATTTCAAGTCCAGAATTGTTAAACGTAAAACGATAGGTATTACAAAATAACAAACAAGAAATCAACCCTGGGTTGTCGAAGTTTGGGAGGGGGGCTATTCTCTTCCCTTGCCCCTCTAAAATCCCGCCAATGAAAGACATAAACAATCAAGTGCGTTTAATTATTTTAGTTACCAAGTATCATTCATTTCCACTCTTTCAGATAGGTATCTACATCTTCCTTTATTTTTTTATCTTTGTAGAATCTAATCAATAATGAATCATCGACGTACAAAAAAAGTATATTTTTGATATTACATTATTTTTACCTGTAGATTATATAATAATTAGTTACATAATCAGTTATGAAAAGAGTAATATTGATTTGACAAAACGAGCGAAGCGATTTTTACAAATTATGTGAGTCAAACAATATTACGTTTTCATAATGTATTATGTACAAATTTTTAACTATTCCGCTAAAATTAATTTAAAAATACACAAAATTCTAGGTTTTTCTACATCAGCTCAATATACATATTTCAAATTCACGAAAGCGTTGACGTGAAAATAAATGAATTTAATTTTTTATTTTTTACCCCCCCGCTACCCTTGGTAAGGGAGGTATAGGGATCGTGATCGCATATCGAGATTTTGGTAAATGACCACGTTTTAAGGTCCCTACAATCCATTTTTTAACATTTTCACGATGATGCCTGTGTGTATGTATGTGTGTGTGTGTGTGTGTGTGTGTGTGTGTGTGTGTGGATCCTCTATACGCTCTAACTGAAATACTATCATTCAGAAAGTTTTAAAACCATGTATTTCTATCTTATTCTAATATGGAAAGAAGCCACTAGATTTTTGTGACAATCGGATAACCGTAAATGGTAGTTTACTAGAAGCTCAAGATAGTTTTCTTCAAAAAATACCTTTAAATGTAATTTTTTCGCAATTTGTTATTATAAAAATTAAAGATTATTCCATTTTCTACAAGTTTGCTTTAATACTTTTTCTATATATTTTATGGATAAATTTATAAAGTAATATAAAAATTACATCTCGGAGCTTATGCTTTAAACACATCTCCGTGGTTACATAGTTCATCTCAAATGTATGTAACTGACAGATAAATGTCACTGTCAAAAAATAATCATTTCAAATTAATAATAGTAACGTTTTAA
Organism: Harpalus rufipes; assembly: GCA_951394225.1. Taxonomy (NCBI): domain Eukaryota; kingdom Metazoa; phylum Arthropoda; class Insecta; order Coleoptera; family Carabidae; genus Harpalus; species Harpalus rufipes. Next base: position 16,872,857 of record OX596277.1, read on the forward strand.
AAGGAAAATTGTAATAGAACAATAGTTTTATGGAAAGGAACTTAAAATACATAATTTCTAGCATTAGTAAATATGCAGGTATGTATTTAAATAAAGAAACACATAAATATATTGTCACAGCATATTATCCATAGCTGGGTGTGCTAATCTGATTTATACACATATTTCGGTAATGATGATGACATATTTGTATTGTGCGGGCGTTTACCCCACAAGGGTTATTTTATGCCATTTGAAATTCGAATTATTTGGCGTTGATCGGGATCGAATCGGATTCCCCAGATTCGCGACCAGACATCAGGCACGCAGCAACGAGACCCCATAGGTAAATGGCGGGAGGTATTGTGTTGGTCACATCAGATTTTTAATTGAATGCTTTATGTCAGCGCATGCGTATATAATGGAAAATGAGTTCTGAATGTGTACAGAACACCGATTTAGATCTTCCTTCTGATGTAAAGGAATTAAGTGTAAGTCAATAATTCTTAAATTGATATTAAAAAAATCTGTTGTGGCCAGCACAATACCTCTCGCCACTTCCTTTTTTGGTTACATAAGTATAGGGCGCGAACAGTCATGTTACATTGTTGGCCTTGACAAGCAGATGTGGGGGCCCGTTTCAGAATGATAATTAGTCAGTATGTTTCATTCAGAATTTCAAGATTTTCTAAATACACGTAGTTAATTTGTCACCAGGAGTGTGGAATTTACTTGTCGAGGAAAATAAACCATATGGAATTGGAAAATCACTAAATTTAGAATGAGAAATTATGATACATCTATATACATAATTACTAGCTATCATTCTGACATGAGTCCCCATATCTGCTTGTCAAGGCGCCCTATTGTATTTAACATTTCTTGTATACCTACATTCTACACCAAAAATTGTACTTACATATATCTATTCCTTATATTTAGATTGTTTAATTTTAAATTCATTATATGAAGAAATTTTGTCCTCTTCTAATTTTTCGAAATGTTTCCAATTCATTGTCAGGATTGACTGAATTTTTGAAGGATATATGTAATAGACCTATAATCTTAAATATTTAACTACTAATACATTAAGAAATAATATAATGTATATGTACTTCCCAGAAAAACTCTTTAGTAATATCTATGAATTTCTGACACTGACATTTATCTGTCAGTTACAAACAGTTCAACTGGTCAACTATTTTCCATGGCATCCTTTCGGCTGTAAAATTTATTATAACGTTATTTTATTTATTATATTTCTTTTATCTCTAAATCCATAGAATATATAATAAAATATTTAAATGTATCAGATAAAGAATTTAATTTTCTTTAATATTACCAAGAAAAATTTTCAAAAAATATTATTTAGAAGATTTTTTTTCAAAAATCTTCTACTTCCGGTTGTCCAATTGTTACCAAAACCTTTTCAGATCTTCCCATGAATGTCCGATTGGAAAATACGTAATTAAACAATTTTTAAGTCTTATAGTTTTTGAGTAATCGTCCTTCCAACATCCTACATACATACACACACACATACATCCACACACACACACACACACATACACACAGACATCATCGTAAAAATGTGAAAATCGGATTGTAGGGACCTTAAAACGTGCTTATTCAATAAAATATGGATATGTGATTTTTAGCATGAATGCAATACCTCTCTTAGCGAGAGGTAAAAATTATTGTTATATTCTTTATGTAACTCAGTTATGTAAAGAGTTTTACAAAACTCATTTCGTTGCAATTATGTAAAAGATAACGTCAAAAGGTTGGGTAAAATTCAACTTTTTAAAGCGGAATTAGAGAAAATAAGTTTCAATTTTGAGATTATATTCAACAATGTCTGGAAGTTTATACGAATTGCAACTTAATGCTTTGCTATATAGAACTTTTTGAAGTATTTTTTTCTCATTTAAATTTCTTTAATCTTATTGCCTTAATATTTATGCAACATATACATTTACCATATTCAATTTTGATTCGTTTATAACAAAGAAAATTAATTATAATTCCAAAATGAGTAAATAAATCTGTTTTGAAATATCCATTATAGCTATACTCTCTATTGACTATCTTGTTTGGTGTCGACATCAGAGATTTAGCATTTCCGCTAACATTTGTAGAGATTAAGTTTGATTGTAAGATAGAAATCCACAGGCAATCCAAGTTAGATGCGTTCCACTAGTTTACAGTTTTGCTAATGTTCGCTTTATTGCTTGCTTCTCTCCATCGTAAAATGCCCTATTACAACTGCGGATCAAAATTAATTTACTGCTTTGCTTTACTACCGTATGAAGATTTTACTTCTAGTTAGAAACGAGAAAGTAAATGTTCCAAACAATTAAAGATAGAAGTCATTTTTATAATGTATTAAGCACATTTTACACAGTAAAATATATATAACTAAATTTAATATAATATACAAAATTTTAAAATGTGTTGTATAAAAAAGACGTGATGTATGAAATAAAATTTATTGATGTACGGCAGAATTTGACTGTTAAATGATAACTTTAAGTATTTAACCCTTACTTAACTAAGCGCGCAGGGACACTGAGTGCTCCGGTTGTGCAAAATGTTGGGTAACTTTTTTTCTGCCATTTTAAATCGCCCGAGCCGTCATATAACCTGTGAACACTATGTTAGTTATTTACATCAGTAAGTATTTTAAATCAATTCGCATTAGCTGTTTCACAGATATGATTGTTTTTGCAACATGACAAATGTGCAAATTCTGGTCGCAGTTTATGATATTTTTCATCAAAAAAGAATTTGTCTGTAATCAATTATTATAATTATTAGTTTACATTTCAATATTTTATTTTAAGTTACTTTAATTTATATTTATGTTATGGGAATTGATGCGTCATTGTCAAATATCTAAATACAATTTTTAATATTTTACATATTTTTCCTTCAACTTTTTACCTCTCGCTAAGAGAGGTATTGGATTCATGCTAAAAATCGCATATCCAGATTTTATTGAATAAGCACGTTTTAAGGTCCCTACAATCCGATTTTAACATTTTTACAATGATGTCTGTGTGTGTGTGTGTGTGTGTGTGTGTGTGTGTGTGTGTGTGGATGTATGTGTGTGGGATGTTGGAAGGACGGTTACTCAAAAACTATAAGACTTAAAATTTGTTTAACAACGTATTTCCCAATCGGACATTCATGGGAAGATCTGAAAAGGTTTTGGTAACAATTGGACAACCGGAAGTAGAAGATTCTTGAAAAAAAATCTTCTAAATATTATTTTTTGAAAATTTTTCTTGATAATATTAAAGAAAAATAAATTCTCTTTCTGATACATTTAAATATTTTTATACATATTTTATAGATTTAGAGATAAAAGGAATATAATATATAAAATAATGTTGTAATTAATTTTACAACCGAAAGGATGCCATGAAAAATAGTTGCAAATTTAAATTATTTGTAACTGACAGATAAATGTCAGTGTCAGAAATAATGAGTAATGAAAAAAAAATGTATTTGGAGAATCCCTTAATTCTTGATCTGTGACTATTATGGAGATGACAAGTCTAGGTTGAAGGACTTAAATTTGTTTCAAACATTATGGAACAATGTACACCAGTACTGTAGACTAGAGTAACTTTGAATTGCGAAAAAGCTATCAAATTCTTCTCAAGTAAGTTGTAAATATTGACAAAATTACACATCGATATAAGAATAATCGGAGTGCAATCTATCCGTCACTTTATTAAAGGGAATTAAGGTTATTTAGATATAACAAAAAATAAAATGTAAAAGAAGATATATAAGAATAGATGCACAATCCAGATATATACATTTTAGACCGCCCAAAATTAATGTTTTTACTAGAAGAATATGAAGAGAAAGTAAACAAAGTTGTTCGAATTGAAAATTGCTGTTACCAGCCTAATATTTATATATGGTAAACTCTACTTTGTAATTTATTGTAACATAATTTATGGTAAATATCTTTATGTTGAGACATGCTATTATTGAATAATAAAGAAGTTTATACGTCATAGATTTATATGAATATATTATTTGTATTTATAAAAATAATCTTTGCTTTATGCATATAGCCAGGTAAAATATACGGCGAGAGGTTATGTGCTGGCCACATCAGATTTTTACCTCTCGCTAAGAGAGGTATTGCATTCATGCTAAAAATCGCATATCCAGATTTTATTGAATAAGCACGTTTTAAGGTCCCTACAATCCGATTTTAACATTTTTACGATGATGTCTGTGTGTGTGTGTGTGTGTGTGTGTGTGTGTGTGTGTGTGTGTGTGTGTGTGTGTGTGTGTGTGTGTGTGGATGTGTGTGTGTGGGATGTTGGAAGGACGGTTACTCAAAAACTATAAGACTTAAAATTTGTTTAACAACGTATTTCCCAATCGGACATTCATGGGAAGATCTGAAAAGGTTTTGGTAATAATTGGACAACCGGAAGTAGAAGATTCTTGAAAAAAAATCTTCTAAATATTATTTTTTGAAAATTTTTCGTGGTAATATTAAAGAAAATTAAATTCTCTATCTGATACATTTAAATATTTTATTATATATTCCATAGATTTAGAGATAAAAGAAGTATAATATATAAAATAATCTGTTGTAATAAATTTGACAGCCGAAAGAATGCCATGAAAAATAGTTGCTAATTTAAATTATTTGTAACTGACAGATAAATGTCAGTGTCAGAAATAATGAGTAATGAAAAAAAAATGTATTTGGAGAATCCCTTAATTCTTGATCTGTGACTATTATGGAGATGACAAGTCTAGGTTGAAGGACTTAAATTTGTTTCAAACATTATGGGACAATGTACACCAGTACTGTAGACTAGAGTAACTTTGAATTGCGAAAAAGCTATCAAATTCTTCTCAAGTAAGTTGTAAATATTGACAAAATCGGAGTGCAATCTATCCGTCACTTTATTAAAGGGAATTAAGGTTATTTAGATGTAACAAGTATGAAAAAATAAAATGTAAAAGAAGATATATAAGAATAGATGCACAATCCAGATATATACATTTTAGACCGCCCAAAATAATGTTTTTACTAGAAGAATATGAAGAGAAAGTAAACAAAGTTGTTCGAATTGAAAATTGCAGTTACCAGCCTAATATTTATATATGGTAAACTCTACTTTGTAATTTATTGTAACATAATTTATGGTAAAATATCTTCATGTTGAGACATGCTATTATTGAATAATAAAGAAGTTTATACGTCATAGATTTATATGAATATATTATTTGTATTTATAAAAATAATCTTTGCTTTATGCATACAGCCAGGTAAAATATACGGCGAGAGGTTATGTGCTGGCCACATCAGATTTTTTTATTTGAATAATTGAAATAAAAATTTGAATACATTATCTAAATATTACATTAAAATATAATAATGTTTATTAAAATATGCATTTTTTAAAAACGCGTGTTTAGTTATATAAAAAATCTGATGTGGACACCACATGACTTCCTTGTACGATTATTATACTATACATATTTTTTTAATAAATAAATTACAAAATATTAATTTTAACTTCAAAACAGTAAGATATATAGCGACCATAAACGGAGTTTTTAAAGAGAGTTTTGATTACAACAAAGAAATATTTGATTACAACAATGAATATGACTAATTTCACAATAAAAATATAATATTTGTTATTGTACGAATCATAAAATTGCACGTATTTAACGTAATTTAACATGAACATTTTTTTATGTTTTTGTCCTAATCCATAGCAAGCTTTATTACAAAAACAAAAAAGTATATAATTTTTAAATTTACATATTTCGCTTATACAAAGGGCTAATTTAATAATTCTTGATGTGCTAGACGCAGAAATTAATTCTCTAAAACTTTAATTTGAAGCATTTATTTCTAAAATCAAAAAAAATAAAAACATTTTATTCAAGAAAAACTGTTAACAACTTCAAGTAATGTACCACTTCCGGTTAGCCTATTTGAACCAAAATCTATTATGTTATTTCGATTGACATAAAAGTCTTGTATACCAAATTTGAAAAGTTTTGGATTATATTTTAAAACAGTTTTTCATTAAAATCTATTATAGGCTTCATGTAAAGTACTACTTCTGGAAATTGTGTCCTAAATACAAAATTTCAACTTTCTACGGCTTACCGTTTTTGAGTTATGCGAGATACGTACGTCCGTACGTACGTACGTACGTACGTACAGACGTCACGACGAAATTAGTCATTAGTAATTCAGGGATGATCAAAATGGATATTTCCGCTGAAATCTGAAAACCGAAATTTTTCGCGATTACAATACTTCCTTTACTTACGTACAAGGAAGTAAAAATAGCGTGTTTAGTTAAGGATTCAAAAATTATTTTCAATTTACACTATTTGTCGTCCACCTTCAGGCCGGGCGCCAAGTCTGTGAGATCTGTAGTAGGACTCTGCCGTATCGCCAGTTAGGCTCAAACGATATAAGATCGTAAATGAATCGCCGCATGCTGGAATTATAACAGAGTCAGAGATTTGCAAATAAATGTATGTTTGACTTACCTGTGTACTGTAAAACCATGATACCAAGCGTGTACAGTGTTGTATATTTTTGTTATACTGTTTATTAGTTTGTTGTAGATAGGATTTGTTACACATTTATTTGATCGCTAGAAATGTCAGGTTATTTAGATTATGATTAACCGCATGTGTCAATTGCATGCTCAATTTTTATTATTGTAAAATATTATTTTATAATGTCTGTTGCAATGTTTTTAATGTATTTTACGACAAACTGTGCCAGCCTGAAATTATTAAAATTTCTATTAAATTAGTTTTTGTTGAAGCAGCGCTCTTAGCGCCACCAGTCATATGTTAAAGTTAAAAATATTCGAGATTTTTCCTGATTTATCAAATCTCGGGTATAAAAGACCGCGCATCGTCCAGAGAAATGAGTTCTCCCGGCAACTGGGCTCCTTGGCTAGAACAGCTACTTCGAGCGACTGGGTCGAGCCCTAAGTAGATTTGAACAGCAGAGTCGTACCGGCGATCGTCTACAGTCGAGTTTGAGTGATTTAAATTCACCACTCGCCGAGATAAACCGCCGTCCGTATCTCCGATACCGTATGTAGAGAAGTCCGTTTGTACTTTCTCTTTTATTAGATATTTTCATTTCATTTTTACTTACCGCCGTCAGAGATTGGATAATGCCATATCGCGGGAGCACAGTCCCCTAGTAGATTAAATACAGTCCGTCACAGTTTGTCACAAAGGGTTTCATTCTTTATTTATTTATTTAGGTTACATTTTAATTTTCATACGTTGGGAATAATAAACTGGTTGATTAAGATAACTACATGCTTTTCTGAGACAAACCCTGACTAACCTCCACGAAAGTTATGCAGCAATCCTTCCTCTCTTTCAGCATCCGCCGCCGAAGGCGCCCGAGCAACACGAACCTTGCTGACAGAGAGGACTACAACCAACCGAGCCACCGTCAGACACTGAAGATTTATGAGCAGTCCCCAGCCTTTCAATATTATTGTGCCATAATATTAATTCTCGTCCTATTCAGCTTAATACACTGAATTCAATTGATCAATAATTCAGTTCATTCTTTCACTATCAGCAGTCATTTTTTTTAAGTCACTCTTTTTCCATTACCCTACTTCCAACGTCAAAACTTGTACTTGCTAAATATCAAAGTATTGTTCAATAATATTCACAGACAAATACTTTAAATATTGTGCATTCAGATTACGAATGAAAACATACTTACGTTGTATATGATTCAGAAATTTAGATGATCAATACCCATGACAACTTTCCCCTAAGTATATCTTCTAGAATTATCTAGACAATATTGTTCCTGTAGATATATTCTTTAAATCTAGAGTCTACTTTCTACGTACATTGTAGACTCCAGTAGCTAATTGTATTCCAATTTAATTTTTTTTCCATTGCCTTCTTCTCAACTTTCAGCTAACTCATAACTCATCGCTTCAATTCGTGTTTTCATTCATTAGGTTTGTTCGTTTCGCTTATTTACGTCAATGATTTTACCACTTTGTTAAAAAAGTATGTTCGATTATCTGGCAGTATAAACAGTCAGTTGATCAATGTCACTGTTAACCTTACATAGCGCCAAAATAATTATAGCTTCACTAAGTGCAGATAAAATTGCAGCACCGTCACTGATACTGATACCTGCGAGTTATTATTTTACATGTGTTATCTGGTGTTGAAATGTCTTTGGTTTAAAAATTGAATTAAAATATTGTATCAATAAAAACAATATTTTTGTTTTCTAACTTTCGTTGTTTTGTTTTTATTCAATCATTCATCCAGGTGTGCCTCTATTGTAAGCAATTTATTTGTTTTGTTTATAAAATTAATTACTGATTTTTTAAATACAAATTAAAGTATTTAATTTTGTAATATTTTCTAGTGTAGTCTTCCATTCATAGATAATGAATATATAAAATCACTTTCGAATATGATGTGTCATAATTTATTTCTATTTTTCTCTCATGTCGTTTAATATTCATATATCTAACAATGCATTAGTTTTTGTTAAGTTATAAAGCGGACAAGCTAAGCGTCGTTAGCCCCTAAAAACAAAAGAAAAACTAAAACAAAGCATCAACACTCGACGGAACCAACATTCAACTGTTCGAGTTACGAAACACTTGAGCATCTACACACACAGTCGTATAAAAAACAGATAAGTTTATTGCCTAACAAAACTTTGCAAATGCCAGGGTTTTAGCAGAGCGGCAAACTAAAAGTTCTAGAGATAAATGCGTTGGCGTATGAATGAGATTTTATTTGAATTATAAAAGTCAGGATTGTTGTAAAACATATTTTATAACAACTACTATAAAAACTTTACGCTGACTGCATTTTTAAATTAGTTCTGAATACCATTTAAAATATTTCTCTAAGAATAAAATAGAATTTATTTGTAAATTTCCATTTTATTTTCTTCACATCAATGAAACGAATTTAAAATTACGCTCTTATCAAGGTATTTTATTAAAGAGACGTTAAATAATTTTGTAGTTTGCAAGTAACTTTGATCGAGCTAGCGCAGTTTCTCATCGATTACTGTTGTATTTAGACCTCTTTATTTATAACTAAAATGAAAATAAATTATTTGCAAAACAAAAGAATAAAATTAAACTAAAATGGCTCAAAATAGAGCCACTTCCGGCCTAGGTCGACGGGAGGTGATCCGTGGGCAGGGTGCCCACCGGTGACTGGTCGTTGGTTTGGGGCCGAGGTCGCGGATTCGGGGTGGACGGCAGCGACGACAGCAGTGGCGGCGAAGGCGGCGTTACTGGGATCCGGCACGGTTTGCTTGCTTGGACAGCAGACAGCTCCGGCGACCGTGAACAGTTCAGCGCGGGGCGGGAACCCATCGTTGGAGATACGCGCTTGGCAAGCACGCAAGTTAACTCGCCACAGTGTTTGAGCTATATCTTGCGTTGCGTGTCCTGTTCGCGGACAATTTCAAGCCTCATGTCGTCAGTGCCACTAAGGGCTAGTTCAGTTTTTCACCAAAAACTGTTATTTTTAGACATTTTGTATGCACAAAGAAAAACAAAATAAATTATTAACAAAACAAAAAAAAATCTAATATGGCTCAAAATAGAGACATCTCTGCCCTGAGTCGGGGAGAGATGATTATGAATAAAAAATATTTTATTCACAATCGGTTACTAATATTACAATTTCTGACTTTTAGAAAGTTGGGAAGTTGTTAACCTTATTTTCCAAGGGGGGGATGCCATATCCCAGCTTCATGGCTATTTTCCATTCCCACCTTGAGAAATCAGTGATAACCAAATTGTTAAACAAATAGAATCAATACAAAATAAAATTGTTTTTATATTATGTAAAAAAATTGGAATAGAATATGAAAGTTACAGTTCTACTATTGTAAAGCTAAATATAATCACTTTACAAAAACGTAGAATAGTTAATGATATAATAATTTTGTACAAAACTTTGTATAACACTATAGATAGTCAACAATTTGCACATTACATGAATTTATACACTCCTGCAAAAGTCACAAGGCTTCAACAACTGTTTATTTTACCACGTTGTAATACAAATTGTTACAAAAACTCACTAATTAATAGAGTGATGTATCACTAGAACACGTAGTTTCAAGATGTTAATATTTTTATTTTAACTGCTACATAGTTACGATCTCTTCTGACTGGTGGACTAAACCAAAATATTGTATAATACTTCCGTAAAACATTTAACTTTTACATTTGTAATCAAATTTTAATATTAATTTTATTGTTTCATTTATAATTCTATTATGTAAAAGCGGAAACTAATTATTGGTTTTATACTGTTGGTTTCCCACAAAATGGTAAATAAATAAATAGATATTTACATGTAAACAAAGCTTCTTTACATATAAAAAAAATCTGTTGTGACCATCACATCTATAATTTTAAATTCATTTTAAGACTAAGTTTTTTCCATTTCTTCTAAATATTCGAGGTTTTTACAATTCATTAACGGGATTGGCGTTATTTCTGGAGTTCATGTAATATACCTATAATTTTAACGCCCGTTATTTCAATCTCCTAACACATGTTCCTAACAACTGTTTGGTAAACAAATTTATTAGGTAGATTTATTAGGAAGATAACAAATTTCGGTATTTCAATGTAAAGTTGCTAGGCAAATTATTATTAGATACTCTTTTAGAATCTAGTTGTAAAAAATAGAATAAATATGACATGACAATGATATTTTTGTGACAGAAATATAAATAAGATATGTGTTTTTATAAGTCACTTCGTAAAAAATGAGGACAAGAAAAGACTGTAATTTTTTCCACGGCTGAAGTTCGGATATTAACCGATAATAACCAGATCGTCCCCATCGCCTAAAACGCCTAAAATTATTTCATTGCATCTTTCACCAGCCCCAAACCGCAACAGTAACCGAGAATTTTCAAAAATAACCCTCTCATGGTTCGATACTGGCCATCGTACGACCATATCAGTAATTTTGTAATCAACATTGCAGAAACATTGTACATTCACAGAGACTTTCTTGTTAATTTTTCTTTCTGTGGATTTATGTATAACCCAAAAATCTCCAAAAGGATATTCTATATAATTACACGTATATAATATGCCTGAATGACTGGTCACGAATTTGGAAACTCGGGTTCGATCCTGCCAGACGCCTATATTATTTCTAAATTTAAATGGCACAAATGTGACCCCCGTGGTGCACTCTTCGCCCAGCAATGAGTGCCCGTGACGTGACGCCCTGTGTAAACAACTCACATAGTACCAATAAGTCATCATCATAACCAAAATCTATGTACAAATCAAATTGACACATCCAGCAATGGGTAATATGCCATGATGACATATTTATTTATTTTTATATATTTATTTTCTATAAAATAAAATAAATATATCATCATGGCATATTACCCATTGCTGGGTGTGCCAATCTGCTTTATACACAGATGTCGGTAATGATGAAATATTTGTACCGTGTGGGCGCTTACCAGGCGTCACCGCACGGGCACTCATTGCTGGCGTGGAGAGTACACCACAGGGGTCAATTTTGTGCCACTTAAAATTCGAAATATTTGGCGTCGGTCGGGATCGAAAAAAGTCGTCCAAATTTAAATTATTAGGTCTGTTTCGTATAGTATAAATTTTCCGTATTAATATTATCGATTATTTCAAATTTTTCCTCTGCCAATATACTATTATAAATTTCATCAATATACATATTTCCATTTTACTATATTTTTTATTTCAGTTTTAAATTTTATTAGGTAGCTAACAAATTTATTATCTACTGCAAGTTCCTCTCAAACTTGATAGCTAATAAATAATTTATAAGGTACCTAATAACTTGTTTGGATATTGAAATACACAAAAAAATGGTTGTTAGGTAAATAAAAATTTTAGTTGTTAGGAGATTGAAATACCGGCCCTAAATATATAATTAATAATACAATAAGAAATATTAAATATCGTTCCCAAAAAAAGCCTTCAGTACTATCTCTGAATTTTTGACACTGACATTAGTGACATTTATCTGTCAATTACAGACATTTTAATTTCTCAAGTAGTTGCCATAGGGAGGTTTTGGTTGTGAGCAGGCTGTGAGATTTATTACAACAGCTTATTTTATAGATTATATATCTATATTTTTAAATCTATAGAAGGTATAATTTTATATATAATATTCGGATAGAGAATTTGTAATATCATAAATATTCAAAAAATAATATTTAGGTTATCCAATTGTTACCAGAACCTATTCAACTCTTCCCATTACAGTTAGATTGAGGAATCCGTAATTACACAGGTCTTTAGTCTTATAGAATTTGAGAAATCGTGCCTCCAACAACCTCACACACACACATCCACACACACACACACACACACACACACACACACACACACACACACACACACACACACACACACAGACAGACAGACATCATCGTAAAAATGTTATTATCGGGTTCTAGGGACCTTAAATCATGCTTATTCACTAAAATCTGGATATGCGATTTTTAGCATGAATTCAATACTTCTCTTAGCGAGAGGTAAAAACCGAATGAAATAGTAAATAATATAAATAAGTATCTATAAATATTAATTCAAAATTCAAGGTTAGAAATCAAGCTGACAGATCATGTGACAAATAAATAAGTTCAGATCATTCGTTTATTTATGTTAGGTTATTATTATTATTCAAATATGAATTACTCATTATTAATTTTCGAATGTGAATAAAATAGTATACAAACCACGGTGAAAAGTTTCATTACGTCTAGGCCTGTATCTAATCTCTGCGCTCCGCGCCTTCGTTATTTATCTTCGACAGTCATGATACACTTTGCACATCGGTTAGTAATACATTATTATAATTTTTCTTGATCCATTTAAAATTTGGAAAACAAAATATTAGGATTAGAGGAAATACAATACTTACAATAAATTAGTAGTACACATTTATTTATAAAAAATTTGTTGTGGCCAGCACAATACCTTCCGTCAATCCTGTGTATAATGTATAAATTCCATACATAATTTTTCTTGCAAAAGATTCTAAATTTCCAGTAAAATTATTTCATAGACAAACTATGCAAATTGCACTTGACACTGACATTATTTTCTTTTTCCACTCATTTTCTGTGTTTAGCATAGCTGGCTGAATTTAAAATTTAATTTCTTTAAAATTCTTTAACTCTATATCTATTGAATATGAAGTATAAATGCAATCAAATCATATAGAGAATAATATATTCTTTAAGTTACAATAGCGTTAAATGTCAATAAATCATATTTAACTGTTAAATCTTCAAATGAGGCTACTTCCGGTTCACCAATTATAACCAAAACCTAATCAGTTGTTCTTCTGGATGTGAACTTGAGGAATACGAAAAAAATATAATTTTTGGAATCGTGGTATTGAAGTTATGCGATCTGAAACTTTTGTCACACACACAGACACAAAAATGGTAAAATCGTATTATAGGGACCCTAAAACATGCTTATTTACTAAAAACTCATCATTGAATATTTAAAAATCGTATCTATTAGGGGCCATACCCGTAGATATGTACATATTCACAGATATGACGTAAAAATACTTTTTGCATATGCGGTGGAGGCGAGTAAATAGGTTGAAAACATGATTTAGTTAGAAAAATAAAATCATCCTTCATGTAATCAGATTTAAAGAGATAATAAAATTTATAAACATAAATCATATTTTAAACGAGAATCAAAAAAATATCAAATTTTTATCTGGTTCAGTTACAGTTAGAGATACATATGTATATATTATACGGAGTGAAAAATTATTTTATTGGCTAAAATTGATGGTCGAATTTCGATGATAAAAAATACAACAACCCAATCTAGCGGCTGAGTTTGTAACTCTACGCGTCCCGGACGTTTTTGCTTTTGGAATAAATCATATCGTTCCTTTCCATATATCATTGTTATGTCTATTTATTTTGATTTAGGGGTTGCATTTACAGTTCGCCTCGAAGTGGATAATCGTGCAAACAAGATGGAATTATTACAAGTGTAACTATACTCGCTTTTGTTTGTTTCTTTGTTTTCTTAGATCGTCAGACGTTCGCGTAATGTTGCTTTGCTTTTATTAAAATTAACTCCAATCCTCAAGTTGATGCAATTTAACAGATTTTATCTTTTTCTTGTTAGTTTTATACTCAATGTGTATTTCCTTAATATCTTGTAATAAAAACAAAACAATTAGTGTTGCGTTGTTAAAATATTTATATTAAATTAATTATAATTAGAATTATACCTTTTCATTTTTATATTAATAGCTGAAATGTAAGTCTGACAGAATCATGTAATTGAAAATAAATACGATTTAGTTAAAAATTAAAATACGTTACAATTCAAACAATTTTTGAAATTAAATAATTTATGCAGGGTTTAATTAAAAATTAAATTAAATTTGTTGTTGATACAATATTTGATTTTTACCTCTCGCTAAGAGAGGTATTGGATTCATGCTAAAAATCGCATATCCAGATTTTATTGAACAAGCACGTTTTAAGGTCCCTACAATCCGATTTTAACATTTATACGATGATGTCTGTGTGTGTGTGTGTGTGCGTGTGTGTGTGTGTGTGGATGTATGTGTGTGTGTGTGTGTGTGTGTGTGTATGTATGTAGGATGTTGGAAGGACGATTACTCAAAAACTATAAGACTTTATATTTATTTAACTACGTATTTCCCAATCGGACATTCATGGGAACATCTGAAAAGGTTTTGGTAACAATTGAACAACCGGAAGTAAAATATTCTTGAAAAAAAATCTTCTAAATATTATTTTTTGAAAATTCTTCTTGATAATATTAAAGAAAATTTAATTCTCTATCTGATACATTTAAATATTTTTATTTTCTATAGATTTAGAGATAAAAGAAATATATATATATATATATATATATATATATATATATATATATATATATATATATATATATATAAAAAATAATCTGTTGTAATTAATTTTACAACCGCAAGAATGCCATGAAAAATAGTTGAAAATTTAAATTGTTTGTAACTGACAGATAAATGTCAGTGTCAGTGAAACCCGAAGACATTACTGAAGACTTTTTCTGGGAAGTACATACATTATATTATTTCTTAATGTATTAATAATTAAATATTCAATATTATAGGTATGTGGAAATATTTTTTTTTCTGCATGGCAGTCAAAAACAAAATATTTTTATTTTTCGGCCTCTATAGGTATATTACACATACCCTACAGAAATACTGTTACTCCCGACAATGAATTGGAAACATCTCGACAAATTAGAAGAGTAAGACAAAATTTCTTCATAGAATGAATTTAAATTTAAAAAATCTAAATATTGGGAATAGATATAAGTAGAATTTTTGGTATAGAGTGTAGATATACAAGAAATGTTAAATACATTAGGGCGCTAGCAGTCATGTGACTTTGTTGGCCTTGACAAGCAGATATGGGGGCCCATGTAAGAATGATAGCTAGTAATTATGTATATAAATGTGAAATATAATTTCTGTTCTTTAATATTTGTAATAATATAAATTTTCAAAAAATAATATTGAGACGACTGTTGTTAAGATATTACAACTTCCGGTTGTCCATTTCGTAAAAATGTTATAATCGGATTCTAGAGACTTTAAAAAGTGCTTATTCACTAAAATTTGGATATGCCATTTTTAGCACGATTCCTATACCTCTTTTAGCGAGAGGTGAAATACAATCATATGTTTACATATTGAAAAACACAATGACGTATGATTAAAATAATACATTCTTTATTAAACACACAATGCTTTGTAATACTATTTTTTGATATAAACATATTCTGTTAATATTAACAGATGTAATAATTAAATAGGCACCGGATTGAAATAGATGCAATATTTAATTAATTAATTTCCTTTGCATTTGACAAGAGTAAAATAAATGAAATGTAAAGTCTTCTGTTATTTAATAAAAATGTAATATTTGAACCATTTACCATTATATTTTTCAATAATGAAACATGATTGCTTTAATACCATTAGCAAATTTTGTGTGTACATTTAAATAAATATCTGGGTTGTTCTTTTTGAAAGTATAAAGTTACAATCTGTAGTAAAATCTGTACTGCATATTTAATTTAAAATAAACTTTGAATTTTTTATCCATATTAATTAAAATAATCGAATTATTATAAATATACCGATGGACTACCTTGTATATTTAAAATTGTTTTAATAAAATAATATTTCCAAGAATTTTATTTTAAATTTTTTAGATATTAGGCGTGTGTATTAAAATACAATGTATTACAAAATGTTATGTTAACGTTTCCTATTACGAGTATGCGATTATTCTTAAATCAATAATCTGTAATCATTGTTTATTATCCATTTTTTGATATGCCAATCTATCCGCTTCTATTCGCAGATTTCGGTAATGAATATATTTACATCGTAGTAAACATTTAAGGCATTCACAGGCTTTCAAAGCTGTCGTGGAGAAATCACAAATAAATAAATGGTTAATTACATATTTACGCCCAATTACATACGTACTTAATGTGTAAAAACAATAATTGACTTAAACAAATGCGCACATATCAAAACGACATGTGTCATTGTAAGTTGTTTTCTACTTTCTAAATACTGAATTTTCATTAAATTGGCATCCTTGAAAACCACTTTAAATATCGTCTCTCGTCCATTCATTTTCACACTTCAAAAATGTGATTTTTTTATGATCTACTCATCAGAAAGTAATTTAAAAGAACATTACTTTCCGTTATTTCTGTGTCTTATGTGCAAATTCCATACATAAATTGTCTTACAAAAGATTCTATATTTCCAGTAAAATTATTTCATAAACAAATTATGTAAATTACACTTGACATTGACGGTTTCTATTACTTGTTCTTCTTTTTCTTCCTCTATATCTTTTCCCATTCGTTACAGGTCGCTAGTCTTAAATTTTCTTCATCCACTCATTTCTATTTTGCTTGTCCTCGTTCAGTTCATTTTCTCTTAAGTCTTCCGCAAAAGGGTGCATCCATTATTTCTTTGGTCTCCTTCTGTTTCATGACATGTCCAAACTAATGTAATCTCTCTTGTATCTATCTAGAAACTTCTATCAATCGATCCATTTTCCTTATCCTCCCATTACTTATCTTATCTTTCCGTGCCTTCCCCAACATCCATCTCAACATCCTCATCTCTCTGCCACATTCATTTTCTTTTCATTGAGACTGACATGTATCAATTTGAATTTTCGTAATATAGTAGCTGTTTCCATGGTTATAGCAAGCTGGCTGATTAATGAAATTTATTTTTTTATAATATTTTAACTCTATATCCACTGAATATGACGTATAAAATGCAATCAACTCGTATAGATAATAGAATAAACTTTAATATTTATAATTACATTAAATGTCAAAAAATTATATTTACCAGCGTTTTTTCAAGAAAAACGTTAAAATTTAAAATCTTCAAATAAGGGTACTTCCGGTTGAGCAATTATAACCAAAATCTAATCAACTCTTCACGTGGACATACGAAAGTGGAATATGGTTGTAAGGAAGAGGAATACGCAAGAATTGTAATTTTTGGAATTCTAGTACTGGAGATAACGCGGCCGAAATCAACATCCCACACACATACATACACACACACATACACACGCACGCACACACACACACACACACACACACACACACACACACACACACACACATACAGACATCATCGTCAAAATAGTAAAATCGTATTGTAAAGACCCTAAAACGTGCTTAGTCATTGAAAACTCACCACCGAATTTTTTGACCAAAGATAGTACCTTCCTTATAGTGACGGAAGGTAAAAACAATACATCGTTGGAAAGATAAAAATCTGTTGTGGCCAGCACAATACCTCTCGCCACTTCCTTTTTTTGGTTACATAAGTATAGGGCGCGAACAGTAATGTTACATTTTTGGGCTTCACAAGCAGATGTGTGGGCCCCGTTTCACAATGATAATTAGTAATTATGTACATAGATGTCAAATGTTAGAATTTTTCATTAAAATTTTTAAGATTTTCTAAATTTACGTCAATTTATCACCAGGAGTTTAAAATTTACTTGTATGCCTTAGATATTTAACATTTAATTCTGCTCCACATGGAATTGGAAAATCACTAAATTTAGAATGAGAAATTTATATATAATTACTAGCTATCATTCTGACATGGGCCTCCATATCTGCTTGTCAAGGCCAACAAAATCATATGACTGCTCGCTCCCTATTGTATTTAACATTTCTTGTATACTCTACACCAAAAATTCTACTTACGCATATATCTATTCCATATATATTTAGATTGTTTAATTTTAAATTCATTTTTGATGAAGAAATTTTGTCCTCTTCTAATTTTTCGAAATGTTTCCAATTCTATTAATACATTAAGAAATAATATAATGTATGTACTTCCCAGAAAAACTCTTCAGTAATGTCTTCGGATTTCTGACACTGACATTTATCTGTCAGTTACAAAAAAATTAAATTTTCAACTATTTTCCATGGCCATTCTTTCGGCTGTAAAATTTATTATAACAGATTATTTTACATATTATATTTCTTTTATCTCTAAATCTATAGAATATATAATTAAATATTTAATTGTATCAGATAGAGAATTTAATTTTCTTTAATATTATCAAGAAAAAATTTCAAAAAATATTATTTAGAAGATTTTTTTTCAAGAATCTTCTACTTCCGGTTGTCCAATTGTTACCAAAACCTTTTCAGATCTTCCCATGAATGATTGGGAAATACGTAGCTAAACAAATTTAAAGTCTTATAGTTTTTGAGTAACCGTCCTTCCAACATCCCACACACATACACACATACACACACACACACACACACACATCCACACACACACACACACAGACATCATCGTAAAAATGTTAAAATCAGATTGTAGGGACCTTAAAACGTGCTTATTCAATAAAATCTGGATATGCGATTTTTAGCATGAATGCAATACCTCTCTTAGCGAGAGGTAAAAAGTGGCGGTTTATATTTTAGTCAAATATTTATAATAATAATAATAATAGTTTATTTACTTTACAGGACAAATCCCAATTACAAAGTAAAAAGTTACATGAATATGACAAGAAATGTAATACAAGTTATTATTGAATAACACGATGAATTTCATTGAATGTGCAGTCGAATATATCACATTGAGTACATATTTTATTGTAATAGTTACATAAAGTGACAATTGGTGATTTAAATAACACATTTGTACGACATTTTGGAATGTGGAATAGTTGATGTTGCCTACTATTTACTCTAGGTACTCGAAAGTAAAGAGAACATAGGAGATCCGGGGAATCGTATTCATTATGTAACAATTTATAAAGAAAGTGCAGACAAATAATTTTGTGTCTGTTTAGCACTGTTGGAATATTAAATATGTTCAATGTGAGATTATCAATTCCTCTTTCTGGATAAGAGCCAAAATGTTTGTACCATATGTATTTTAAGAATTTTCTTTGAATTGTTATTAAAAGATTACGATAGTGGTTGAATAGAGGGAACCATATCATTATTCCATATTCCATTTTGCTCCGTACGAAGGCATAATACAAAGCTATTATGGTGGATACATTAGAAAATTGTTTTGTGTTTCTTATAATGAAACCCAGTGTTTTATTTAAAGACTTTATTAATTCCACTATGTGAGAATGAAATAATAATTTACCATCAAACAAAATACCCAGGTCTTTAAATACATTACAACGTTCCAGTGTAGTTCTGTTAATATTATAATTAAAAATAACAAGCTGTTTTTTTTGTGAAAAACTCATAATTTTACATTTTGAAATGTTAAGAAAAAGTACATTCGTTTCACACCAGGTCCATAATTTATCAATGTTTTCTTGTAATGTTAAACAGTTGTTATTGTTATTAATTTTAAGAAATAATTTTACATCATCTGCATACATAAGGATATTACAATCTAAATTATCTGGTAAATCATTAATAAAGAGCAAGAAAAGAAGTGGCCCGAGATTCGAGCCTTGTGGTACTCCAGAACTTGCAAGATACTGTTCGGAAGTAAAGCCGTTGTATGTGACTCTTTGAACACGATTTTTGAGATAACTTGCGAAAAATTTAACAAATAAATTGTTAAAACCAAAATCTTTTAATTTGTTAAGAATTATATTATGGTCCAGAATGTCAAATGCCTTTGTAAAGTCCGTATAAATGACATCGACTTGACCTTGACAATCTAAAATTTCAGCAACGTATTGAGTAAATGAACACAAATTAGTTATGGTTGATTTGTTTGAAACGAATCCATGTTGGTACGGGGATATAAGACTATGTAATTTCGGATATATTTGAGCGTAAAGAACTAATTCAAAAAGTTTGGAAAAGTTTGTAATAATTGAAATGGGCCTGTAATTACGTACGTCGGAAGGGTTACCAGATTTTAGAACAGGGCAAACCTTAGACTCTTTCCACAGTTCAGGAAATGTTCCACTTGTGAGAGACAAATTGTAAATTACCAAAAGTGGTTCGACGAAAGCATTGACACAGTCTTTGACTAAGAAGCAAGGAACTTGGTCCACATATATAGATTGATATTTAAATAATAAAAGTTTATAGTTGTAAAGTTATATCTTGTTAAACTGATTACAAAAAGATACCTACATCTGCCAACAAATAGTATATTTAAAATAAAACTTTTATAGGAGCCATTTTTTTTTACTTATAATAAAAAAATTAAAAGGGGGGAAGGCGTCTCTTAGATTCATAATGTATTATGTATTCATAATAACTAATCGTATGTATATGATTTGGATACGAAAAATATAATAAGTAATCAAAAGTTGAGAAATGCGTATATTTTCAAATATATCATGTAACTACAAAAGCTTGAGACATCAAACGACAGACAATGCCAGCGACGCCAAACGCCTAAAATATCTACTCCTTTCGATTTTTTACAGTGACATAGTGACAGCTAGACAAGAAGTGGAATAATGATTTGCAGAGATAAATTCAGCCACCATTCAACTATCCACTTTCAGTAAATGGCTCGATTTAGCCTGAATAAAATTTTCATTCGCTAACACTATTAGTAATTCGAAAAAATATATATACATTTTTTATAGTTATGGAGGTTGAGGAAATAAGCACACAAATTTATCATTTTTTTTTTGTTAACTTTAAAAAATTATTGTTCATTGAACAGTGAAAATTGTCGACATTTCTAATATATTTGTAGTTATATTCACTAAAGATTCCAATATAATGACACTACTATACTTTCCACTTTAAGGAAGAAGTAATGAGAGGGTAGAATTTAATAAATAATAATATCCGCATAGGTAATTTGTAACTGCCGAGATTGGCTTACACTGTAAAAGTTTTATTTATGACTAAGAGTATAAAACTAATAAATCTAATATATACAAAGCAGATAGGCATACTCAGCAATGATTATATATTTATTTATTTATTTATATACGATATTTTATGCGAAATAGTTAAGACTTACAAGATTTTACTATGCGTATGTCCGTATTTAGTTCACACATTAAAATAAATGAAATTTTCTTCTTCTTGAGTGAATTCAATTTGAAATTGTTATAAGAAACAAAGCTTGCTATAAAGGAAGAAGGTTTTATTGGTTGCCTCCCACGTTGTATGCCAAATGACTTTGTAGGAGTAGGGGTAGTTTTATTCAAAAGATATTGGAGGGATTTCTGTACTTTAATATTTCAAAAAATGTGTATTTTATTATTTAAATTCGGCTGTTATCAAACTTAAAAATTATCTACTACATTAATTAGACTCGTAAGCAGTTGACACGTTTCAAAGTTTATTTCGCGTACTATTTGAAACATCTTGCGCTTTAATTGTTTTCATTTTGGGGCTCCTACACATTATCTCATACTTTTCTTGAAAATAACGCCCAAAAAGTTTCAATACCTCTCGCCTAGGAGTACGTTCGGACGGTTGTTTTCGCGGGGTGTAAATGATGCGTTTTTGACCCCACGCACTGCGTTGTTGTTCGAGCATAGTTCCATGAACCTGGGTCAGGCCAATACTTAATCTCTTCGTTTACACGATGAAAATTGATGAAATAAAATAACTTCGTCTGGGAATTTTGTATATAAACCTACTAATACGTCCAACGAACTGTCAAGATACGCCTGCTTCTGAAATTGCATCCCATTACATTATTTTATCTAAAAACTTTATCTTCCTTTGAATTTTATATTAAAACTTTTTTGGAGTCACTTACAAGAAAGATGTACAACAATGTGTAGGAGTCACAAAATGAAAACAATTAAGGATAAAAAAATTCAAAAGGTACGGAAAATAAATTTTAAAACTCGTTAAAGACTCATGGAGATAGTCAGAACTAAATTTCGGGGTAATGGAATAAAATGGGACACTGGCTCTATATTATGAATGTAAGTTATTGTATTAACAAGCAGGTTCAACATACTGTTAGGTTTGGGAAACTAATGATGCACAAAAACACAATGGCACCAATTAATACTATGTTCAATCCTGCTATTGAAACTTGTTGTTTCTTACTTGGATACGGAACTTGAAACCTTCTGTTTTATCCACTCAACTTATACCTATGGCAACGGGTGGATGAAATTAGTGAGCGAAAGTGAGTCATTACCGAGAATAGGAATAAACTAAAATAAAATTCATAACATTTATTTATTTATATAAAAATTTGTATGTTATAACTTGACGACAGTTCACGGTCTACATGCTTCTTCTTAAAATCTCTTCAAATTGCTCCGTATGTGTAGCACTCACTATCATCATCACAAACATTAGAAACACTATCACTGTATCTGAATGTTTTCGACATTTTATTTTAATAGAGTTAAAGCCGGATTCCGTATCCCACTTCTGAAATGTTAGGTTTGGGAAACTAAGAATACACAAAAACACAATAATACACCAAATAATACTTTATTCGCAATTCCAACCTTTCACCATTTAATTCAACAAGAAACTAACTCCCTTTATTATTCCTCAATTGCTTTTATGTTATTCAAATACATAGTAACATAATAATTATCGCTAAACGATTATATACATAACAATACTATCCTTAAACCACAGTATCATCCATACGATTTTTTTCCAAAGTTTTTATAACACGTTATGTCTGACAGTAAAATTAACAAACAATTTAACCCTCGGTTTATCTAGAGATAAAAATACCGTACCTTATAGATACCAATATTGTGTATTTGAATTTTTTATGCCATTTTTAATTCTAGTATCATCAAAGTGCTACTTTAGTAACGAGATTTCACTGCCACTTTATAAATAGATGTTGATAAAACACTTAAACATAAAAAATATATAGGTTTCATCCTTTAAATAAATTAATTTTACCATTCAAAACTTTATATTCAAAAACACCTGATAACATATTCATTCCCAAATTTCCATCCTCGTTCTCTCATCCACTTGTAAACAAGCAGCACGTGTTTGGGGCACATGCGCATGGGATATGCACCCCCAACGTCGTCGGAGCGTCGCCGTTGTCGGCGCCGTCAGTTCCGTGTTGGCGTCGAAAGCGTCGTGACGCCTCAAGCTTAAACCCCCGCGCGCGTCGGATGCTAGTACAACGGACAGTGAGTTAGTGAGGTTAGCAGCACTGGACAAAATATTACGGTAAGTGGATGAAGAGATAGTGGGGTTGAAGAAGTTTGAGGGAGTTTAAGGGAGTTTGAAAGTATTGAAAAGTTTTTGAAAATTGTTTTGAAAATAGTTTAATTAAGTTTTGGTATAGTTGAATGTCACTTATTTTGAAATTAAGGTACTTTTTTTTCTTTAAAATGTTTAACACCTTTAAATTTAATACGTTTAATTAATTTAATTTTTTTTCAAAAATATTTTTGGAACATTTATCTTAAATTCGAAGTAATATTGTATCACTTTTATTTATATAGAGAATTTAGAGAATAAAGATCTTGATATCAATTTAAGAAAAACAAGAAACGTAACAACTTTGCTGGCATATTTTTTATTAAAAAAACTAACGCAATACTTGTAACGGTATTCCAAGTAATATGCTTTATAACATTACTCATATAAATAGTATTAATAAATGCTCTAACCTCGGTTCTTATAAACTTTTAGTGTTTAGTCATTATTATATAATTTAAATTTATGAAATTAAATTGCCTTCTATTTCGTGCATACAGAGCTTACAAATGAGTGTTCAATTATTTATCTTTATTCATAATTTTTATGATTCTTTTTCAAATTTTAATTTATTTTAGGTAATAATAATAAAATATTTTCGATGTAGTTCATCCGAATGGCAAATAATGGGTAATATACATAGTATTAAAAAAAAATTTAAAAAACTTTACGTAAGTACAGATGAGTGAAAAATGTTTAGTCAACATGGGCCCGCAAAATAACCATTTCAGAGAATATGCTCTTTTCAATATATGCTAGTGTACTTTTTTAAAATTTATCGTGGAACAGTTTTTGCCAAGTTTGCTATGGTAAAGAAATAAACAAATGCCTGTCTACCCTAATATTCTGTGGTCGCACAATTGCTAATTTCAATATGAGGGCGTATTTTTCATATTATAATAATTTTTATTGTTTGTGAATAGGTGCAGTAGAATTTATAATCTGGATGTATGCATTTTCCATTATTCAGATTTTTTGAAAAAACAGGAGAGTTCATTGAACTATGGAATATAAAAAGAAATCATAAGTAAATTGCATTTTTAATTTAATACATACCTTTGTTAAATATTGTTATAGAATAATAGCTTTAAAATTTACTTTATAAATTGAAATTTGCCCATTGTTCTTTACAAATTTAAAAATACATGAATAAAAAGTAATAGAAGTGTAAATTTGATTACATACTCGTATGTACACATATCTCGAAATTTTTTATAGAGAAAAAATCAACTATTTAATATTGGAATATGATATCCATTTTATAATTTAATCAAGATAGGTAAATGTAGATATCTTTCATAAAAATGGCACCTAAATATTTGCTTTTATGATTAAACTTTAGTTATTCAATTATTACTTTTTTGTACTTTTATATTTGTATATGCATGTATTTTCTGTTACATTTTTTGAAAAGTGGCCGTGTGCCTAGGTCTAGTAGCGAATCTGAGGACCGCAGGGTTCGATCCTGACCGACGCCAAAACTATTTAGAATTTTAGATGGCACAAAAGTGACTTCTGTGGTGCGCTCTCCACGCCAACAATGAGTGCCCATGAGGTGAGACCTGGTAAACGCCTGCACAGTACGAATATCTCATCATCATTAGCGTGGGTTGTATAATATGCCGTGATGATATATTTCTTTATTAATTTAAAATAAAATAAATATATCATCACAGCATATTACCCATTACTGGGTGTGCCAATTTGCTTTGTACACAGATATAGGTAATGATGATGACATTTGTACCGTGTATGCGTTTACCAGGTGCCATCTCACAGGCACTTATTGCTGACTTGGAGATTGCAGCACAGGGCTCAATTTTGTGCCATTTAAAATTCGAAATATTTTGGCATGGGTCAGGACCGGACACGAGTCCTCAGATTCGCGACTAGACTTAGGTACACGGCTACGTTTCAAAAAATGTAACAGAAAATACATGTACAAAAATAAAAGTGCAAAAAATAATATATTAAATATCTAAAGTTAAATTATAAATACAAATATGTAGCCGCCATTTTTATGAAAGGTATCTACAATTATCTTGATTAATTATAGTATAGATATCATATTCCAAATTTAGAAAGTTGATTTTTCTCTATAATTTTTTTTGAGATATATGTGTATACGAGTATGTAATGAAACTTGCAAATGGAAATATTTGGCGTCGGTGGGGATCGTACCCGGTTTCCAGTTTTTTAGTATTTCGTTCATTTGTAGTAATTTTTTATCCTGTGGATAAATTGTATAACATCAAAACAATTAAGAAATGTTGAAACTTCAATTTTAGATCTTTCAATCTCAGTAATATAATAACCGTGAAATTAATTTTTACAAATATTGTTTTCTTTGCTATATTGCTTTAGAAATGCTACTGAAAGAAACTAATAACGAGAATAACTTGTTAACAGCTGAAAATCAATAACAAAATTGAAAATTTATTTGTGTTGAATGACAGCTACTCTTAAATATCGTCCTAATTAAAAAAAAAATACTTTTTCTATTTAGAAATAATCTGTAACATATATTAGCAAAATTAATAGTTTTGGTGAAATTTTGAAAGAGAAATTAATAAATCTTTTTATGAAAAAACCTTGTATTTCTTAACACACATTGATATTCTGAGTACTCAATACCCAATAAGGGTTTCCAAGTTTCATTATTTTTTAGTATGCTCATCTGTACATACAAATATTAGACTCGTTTTTTCTATTTTTGCCGAAAAAATTCTAAAACGCCAGAAATAAATTATTAAATTTTCAATAAATGAGTACCGAGAAAAATTGACGGCGTATGTGACGTCATCTACACCAAGAACATACGTTTATAGAGCTGAACATGATAGACACATGGCTTGCGCGTTCGACCAACTATTAGCCAATAGCATTTCCCATGTCCAGCACGTCACTAACATGGCTGAATTTTATGCGCTCAATTTAAATGAATTAAAGTTTCATTTCATATTAGGATAATAAAAATCAGAAAATTAACGATTGTATTCACCTTAATATTACTTAATAAGTATTGTTTTAAAAGCCGTAGACTTGGAAACCCTTCTTAAATAAAAGAAGAGCTATAACCAAGGAAATAAAATACGGCCTAGGACAAAGATAGACGATTGCATACCATTGCAATTTAATGGCTTATCATTTTATATCATTCTCTGAGGCCGCTCATCTCTTATTTCTTAGACTATTGTCACCTAAATAAAGTATATTTTATAATCATTGTAAATTATTGTTATATACATAATCCACAAAAAGTTAAATAAACGAATTAGTAGTTAGTGAGATCATGTAAAAATGAAAACGATTTGCGACTAATTTTACATGATCACTTATCGATAATCGCGATATCGTTTTCACTTTTACATGACATCACTACGAACGGAAGTGTGAGAATGTGACTGACTTCTTACCAGTTTATTCGGAGGTACGTAATACCAGTTATTTAAAATATAAGCCGAGTTTTTAAATTTAAGGAAAATATTCAATAGACGGTATTCTGCATAAACTTTAGAATTATATATTAATGTTTTCGTGAGTATGCAAGTAGGTGTGATATTTCATATATTTTAAATAGTTGATTGAAAACCTATAAGTTGTAAGGTTATGGTTAATTAGTGATGATAGCTTTCCTTGTATGGTTTCTTTAAAGTTGAACAATGCAGTATTTAATGTATTTTCATTATGAAATCTTTATTTCTTTCAAACATCTATATATTAATATACATTTTTTACGAACGTCTTATAGAAAAATATTAAATTCTTTAAAAATGTGTTCCCTGCATCATTTGCTATACAAGTAAATATTATGTATATATTAATATCTTCATTTTTCATATTAAATCTTTATTAAAAATATTTGAAAATATATCAACTTATATTCTTCAAATATTTCAACAGATAAATTTAGCTGTTTTTCAATATATAAAACAAATATTTATCTTTCAGTAAATTATTGAGAACTAGAAAACTTTTCAATTTTCTTGCAAAAATCGAAAATAAATACTTGTGTACTCTTGCTAATCTCGCAAGTATATATTTTTAATTTGTAAACAGCATGATTGAAGGAAAATTGACCTTCAATCATTTTTCATATTTTATATAAATGCATTTAGAAAGGTAAATCACGTCTTATGTTTAAATAATATGTGTATTAGATGAGTAAAGGACTTACAACTTTTATTAATAAAGTAATTACATGTCGTTTGTACATTTTTTATTTATTTTTACTCACTTTTTAATTCATTTTGTTGTACTCGTGTATATATACAGGCTGTCCATTTTATTTTGTCCACTATTGCTATCTCGAGAATTATAAGAGCTACGAAGTCAGTTAGATTAGCTAACAATTTCTATTTACAAGACTATTTTAATGAGTGTAAAATATTTTTTTTCAACCAGTGGTTTTTAAACTGTGGGGACCAACTTTGTTATTTTAAGTGGGACTATATACTTTTTATGTCCTTTATTAAATAGTAAATTATATTCTGAATTCAGTGATATAATATTTGTATACACTTAGATAACATTTTTTGAAAAAAAATCATATTTAGATTATATTAGTTTTATTTCATTATAGCTAAAATAAGTTTAGTATGGACGAGCAGAAAATGTTAATTTATGTGTTTGTTATTTTTTGTTACAAAGTAATTGTTTTTCACATTCATTTGTATCGTCCATAGCACAATTATTTTGGCCTTATTAAAATTAAAATAATATAAATCCAAACATGCATTTTTTCCTAAAAATTTGTGATTTAAGAGTATGAATATTATATCACTGAATTCAGAATAAAATTCTCTATCGAATAAGCAATTTATCAAATTTGTCTCCACAGTTTGTGAACCACTGGTACATGTTTTATGCTCATTAAAATAATCTTATAAAAATAGAAATTGTTTGCTAATTTAACCGAACTCTGAGCTCGTATATTTCTCGATATAGAAATATTAGAAAAAATAAATAATATATATATATATATATATATATATATATATATATATATATACGATTTTACCATTTTTACGATGATGTCTGTATGTATGTGTGTCTGTGTGTCTGTGTGTGTGTGTGTGTGTGTGACAAAAGTTCCGGATTCCATAACTTCAATACCACGATTCCAAAAATTATAATTTTTTCGTATTCCTCAAGTTTACATCCAGAAGAACAATTGATTAGATTTTGGTTATAATTGGTCAACCAGAAGTAGTCTCATTTGAAGATTTAACAGTTAAATTTGATTTATTGACATTTAACGTTATTATAACTTAAAGAATATATTATTCTCTATACGATTTGATTACAATTTATACTTCATATTCAATAGATACAGAGTTAAATAATTTTAAAGAAATTAAATTTTATAATTCAGCCAGCTATGCCAAACTTGGGAACTAGTAATATATTCATATAATTCAAATTGACAGATGTCAGTATCAATAAAAAGTAAATTAATGTGGCAGATATGAGGATGTTGAAGTAGATATTGGGGAATACACGGAAAGATACGGTAAGAAAATAACTCTAGTGTTACAAGTTTTTAGAAAGATACAAGGAAGACGATTACATTGGTTTGAACATGTCATGAGAAGAAATGAAGAATTATATTGGAACAAGAATGAATAGTTTAGTAATAGAACATTAAAGAAACAGAGGAAGACCAAAGATAAGATGGAAGGACTGTATTGCGGTATACAAAACGAACACAATTTAATTTTTTTTTAAATTAAATAAAATTGAAATTTATTGGAAAAAATCATTTAATACTTCGTATTACCACGTCTTATATTAATAATGACTTGCATTCTTCGGGACTTCTTACGCTTCTTTTCAGCATATCCCATACGTGCTCTATTGGATTTAAGTCTAGACTTCTAGGTGGGTATTTCATACGGTTTATTCCTACTATTTAGATATTTATTTACGTCCCGATTGAGGCCTTGCATTATCATTCATAAAAATGAAATCTCCCATGATCAAAACAAAAGGAATCAAAAGGACCTCTTGTACATATCTCTAGGCATTTCTTGATCTCCCACGAAGTACGAAGAACTCTGTGCGTCCCTAAGAATAAATACCTGCCCATAACATTATTGAAGCACCAAAAAGGGCTCTTGTGAAACAATATTAAAGTTAGAAAATCGCTCTCCAGGTATCCTCCAGGTATAAGTCTCATCAAAAAACAAGACACGGTTCCAATCAGCCGTATTCCAGTAAATAATGTTGTCTTGAAAATTGTAAACAAGTTACTTGATGAGTTCTGTTGAGACACGGTCCGATAGTTGTACATCTGGTGACCAATCCTGCTTTCTCTAATCTTCTTCTTACCATACGGCTAGCAATCGACATATTGCAGAATGGGTTTTTTTAGCATTTCACTTGTAATTTGTTGTCATTTTTGAGTTTCTAGAGTTAGAAATCTGTCGCTCCGTTCTGTCGTTTATCTCGGATGAACTTGTCCGTGTTTCCTAGTGTAGGATCCAGTCTCTCCAAACCATTTAGAAGCTTATTCTATAGTACTACGATTAATTCTAAGGTTCCTGGTCACATGACCTGTAGCCTCCATCCAATAATGCTCGAATAACTTGGACAACTTTTGGGCATGTCCAGTTTTACAGCTCAAATTAATGTTGATTTTGAACTAAAATACAGAAACATTGAATTAAATTTATATTATGCAGAAACACTTACAAACTTATTTACACTTTCTCCTAATTCCAGCTGTGAAGAGAGGAAAACAATAAAATACCTATATAAACATTAACTCATTATTCATTATAATTATTTTCATATGTATGGAACCCTAAATTATCAACTGGATCTTAAGAAAATTTCATATATCATTCTATTTTAAAATAAATCACGAAAATAGAAGTGGTGCAATAATTTTGACTACGAGATGTACCGTCTATGGACTATTAGTCGTTAAAAAGACCGATTAATCGGTTTAGTATTTGATAAGCTATGATAATTCCTATCCCATATATAAATATACAATTTTTGTTAGTTAATTAATTAGTAAAAATATTTATTTACTATAAGTCTGTCTGATATACCAAAAAGAACACTCTAAAACAAAGCAAAACAAAACGACAATTTTTCCTTTAAAGATTTGTATACAGCAAAGATTCATGTTATTAATACATATGTAATTTTAATCAAAGGCAAACTATGATGAAGAAATGTTAAGCAGAAGCAAATTTGAGACTGACACACTACCTTGGAATCAAATGAAGTTAAGTGAAGAACGGCTTTTAGTGATGCTTGAAATTAGTTGGACACGCAAACTAATCGGCTTCTAAAATGGGCGAATAGTTAGTCGGCCAAACCCGTAGTCGGTACATCACTAATAAATATTAGATAAATTTATAAAATTATTTTCATAAATCCCGCAGCTTGAAGATAAATACAACTTAGTTACACAGATGAGATATTCCAATATACTCGTATATAATTGAAGGATAAATATCATTTTCAAAAATAAGCATTTTAAATTAATAATGGTAGTATTTTAAGAAGAAAATATTATGAATTTATATAATACCAAATATAATAATAAATATATAATCAATTTTTACATGTCTGTAATTGACAAGAAATAAACGTCACTGTCGCAAAATAACAAAATTTATATAACTGTATTATTTTATTTTTTTGACAAGTACAGTAGTTATATGAAAAGACAAACTACATTTTCCAGAATTGGTGAATATTATAAAGGTATGTATTTAAATTCATAAAAATTAAATGGCGGGAGATAATATGTTCGTTACATGAGATTTTTTTTATCTTTGCATTTAAATTTTATTATAATATTATATTTTGTATACATAACACACCTATACATAGACGTATACAGACAGAGACATTCAAAGAGTATTCAACGTAAAACTTGTTTGAGTGTACTCTCAGACTTCAAAACTTGCTTATATTGTTTATTCGTAATACCTTTTTCGTATATTTTATGTATATTAAAGTGTTCGGTAATAAAGTAATAAAATAAAAATACGAGTACGTTTATAAACTTTATTCAATAAAACTTTCTAAAATTAGATAATATAAAATGTCTGTTATTTATTTTACATACATTTGAAAATTTGCATAACGTATAAGAGATGGAGCCGATTCGGCGGTAGCGCTATGGCTTCACACTACAAGGGTCCTGGGTCCGAATCCCGGATAAGGCATGGTTGTTGTTTGCGACTTTCATAATTTCAGCTGCACCAGTCTAGAGTTCAAAATGTAAATTTACAAAAAGGACGGAAACTATTTCATCGCCATAAGATCACCACTTTTATACATGAAATATATCAAAAAGTCTGGAACAATAAATAAATAAATACTGTCGCTATTATAACAAACTGAATATATTAGCAATTTGTTTTCAATGAAAGTACTATACTGTTTATATTACGCCACAATGAAATTTACTATTTTGTTTTGTATATTAGTTTTATCTGCGGTATTTTCATAATATGTTTAAAATACATAGAAAATACATAGACATTATGAATTTTTCGTAAAAAATTATCGCATATCTATATTATTGCCATTATATCAAATGTGAAAACATATTTCGCTGATAAAATATATGATTATTTTGCATCAACTCTAAGAACTATTACCTGGTATGCGACAATAGGGCGACGGATAAATGGGTAAGTCACACTGGACAATGGTCCGGATAATTTTATCGCCAGTATTTTGATCGCCGGAAAATTGATCGCAAGGTAAATTGATCGCCGATAAGTTAATCACGTGAAAAACTGATCGCAAAAAAATGATCACCGGTAAATTTATCGCGGAAAAAATTGGTCGCCCGAAAATTAAACGCCAGAAAATTGATTACTAAAAAATTGATCCCTATGAAAATTGATCGCCAAAGTATTAATTGCGTAGTTAATTGATCTCCAAAAAATTGATTTGCATACAAATAACGTACGCTTGGAAAACTCAGGCAGAGGATTGCGCATTAGGTCAGGTTATTGTTGTTAGGTATATTTATATAAAAGTCAGACTTGGAAAACACGGGCCGAGTTTTGTACAGTACAGTAATGTGCAAATTAGTTGGGCCAAACAGGAAAATTGTATATAATGAATTAATATGAACATTTATTTATTTTACATATTAATAAGAAATATGTTCCCTTTAGCTTTAATTATATTGTTAACCCTCTTAACCATTGAATTAGTTTCTCAATCATCATAGTTCTGGTGGCGCTGTCCATCCTGCGTATCTGACCCTTGACACATATTTTCTATAGGGTTTAAATCCCCGACCAGTTCAACACTGTCAACTTTTCTTTGGTGAAGAAATTCTTGGTGAGCTTGGAGTTGTCACAGGAAGCCGGTCTTGGTGTAACAACCCGTTACTATCAGGAAACCATTTTATTCATTATCTTGGGCAAAGAAATACAAAGACTGGACTATGGAACAGTGGAAAAAAATGCTTTTTTCTGACGAATTTATTTTGAAGTTCACGGGTATAGGTACGGTCACATCCAGCAGGCACCACACCCATTAAAGCTGATATTTCGGGGCTGTTTTACAGCTTCCGGGCCAAAAACTCTTCACCTCATTGAAGGAATGATGAACAGTACGAAATACATATACGTGCTGCAGAAGAAAATATTGCATAAGGTTTACTAACGGCGATGGGTTGTTCCAGCAAGATTTAGCTCCCTGTCACAAATCCAAGCTGACTAGAGCTTCTTAATTAATGAAATGTTGACAGTTGATCAAACTTAAACCCTATACAAAATTTATGGGCCATTGTCAATTTTATTCAAAGAGTAGAGTTTGAAAATATATTCAGTTCAAATGAAATCCCAGTGGTCTGTCGCCCAATTCACCGCTTTCTATACAGGTGTTCATTATAAGTGGGGCACCTTTGCTATCTCTAAAACTACAAGAGATATGATGTTGGTTAAATTAGAAAATAATTTCTGTATTACAAGACTGTTAAGCGAAACATTTTTTAAACCAGAGATTCTGAAAATACAGAATACAACTTTCTTATTTTAAACTTGGACCTACCTATTTTATTCGCCTATTCGATTCAGCATTTTTTTTCTGAATAAAGCGATGTAATACACTTAGGCCCGATTGTACATTGTGAGTTTAACCCTTTTACATTAAGCCGATGATAAACCTCAGCTTTTCAAAAACTTGAGTTGTACAATAAAGGTCTTACGCTGGGGTTTAAGCTTGGTTTAATTTAAACTGCTGAATTTGGGTTTAGTTGAACCTGAATTTAATTCTTTTTGTACAAAAGAATGTAAAGTTGAACCTCAGCTCAGCTGAACTTAAGTTCAATCAAGTATAAGATAAACCTGTGTTTGTACAACCGGGACTTATAGACTTACATAACAAAAATATTGAGAATAATGCAAATAAAAAATTATATTTTAGTTTAAATTTAATAGAATTTTACTCACGAAAAAAAGTTGACATGTAACATTAAATTAAATTGTTTCTGTCATAGCACTCTTATTTTTGTCAAATAAAATATAATATTTTTTTATATGCATTTTTCTCAATATTTTTTTTTATGTAAGACTATAAATGTGTTATATCATTGTATTCAGAAAAAAAATACTGAATCAAATAGGCGAATAAAAAATCTGATGTGACCATCACATTACCTTCCGTCAGTTCTATGCATTTTGTACAAATTCCATACAGAAAGTTTCTTGTAAAAGATTCTATATTTCCAGTTAAATTATAACACAAACATACTACGAGCCCAAACTCATATTAGTTCGGCCGGTTAACATTTTCAACAAACAAATTTCTTTTAACTAGTTTATAATATAGATTTCAAGCTTACTAAAACTGAATATGTTATTCAATATAATGTTAGGTTACATTGCCTGTATTAGTAATACCAACTTTAATTCTATTAGGCATTGTATCCCTAAGCGCTGCATATTTTCCTATGAGTATTGTCCTATGTCTTGCAAGGTAGGTTTTACTGTACGCACTGAATTTTTACGAAGTTGTTTTTCATTGTGCCAAAAGTAAATACAGACAACATCGTAAAAATAGTAAAATTGTATCCTAGGGACTCTAAAACGTGCTTACTCATTGAAAAGTCACCACCAAATTTTTTGACCAAAGACAATGGCCAATATTCCGACCGCACTTTTATAATAAAAGCGCTATTAAGGAAAACACTCACAAGAATATAATGTGAAAACGCGATTTTATTATATACATACAAGTGCGCTCAGAATATGACCCAATACCTTCATTACCTGGGTGGCGGAAGGTAAAAAAATGTTTTGCTCATTTTAATAGTCTTATAATATACAAATTGCTTGCTAATTTAAACAACTTCCTATCTTTTATAGTTTTCGAAATAGCAATGGTGCACCATTAAAATTGAACAGTCTGTATATTATAATGAACACCATATCAATGCTGTAATGTTCTTGGCTACTACATCGGCTGTTACGAAATATAGATGTATGTATATAAACTATGTTGACATCCTTATTACGATAATTCCATTTCCGTAATTCGTACATGATTGTTAAGTTAGTCTGAATCTGAAATTACACTAGGCGTATACAAACTTTGTAAAACTTGTCGGAACTTATGAATAGATTTGAATTTAACACCGGTAATTTGATTACGCGAATAATGGGATCATTGCGGAGGGGCCTAAAGCTTGAACTAATTTTATTATTTAGCTATTGTGAGACCATTGTTGTAGCGCGACTAATACGACCACAGAAAGCGAAATGCCCCAACCGATCGATTGCTGTGTTGTGACAAAGTGGGAAGTTGTTATAGTTTTATCCTATATTGTTTTGTAATTGGCCCAGGGGTCGCGAATGTGGATAGAATAATATGTTGAACAAAGGGATTCTATTGAGTGAATCTGTGAGCAAATGAGTAGGTTTTTGTTGTACAATTGAGCACGGGGCAGAAGTTTTAATACTGTTAGCAGTAACTTTTACTTAATTCAAATTAAATTTTTAAGATTACTGGGTTTTACAAATGGCATTGTCACCTTGAAAATTATATATATATATACTGTTACGATTAATTACACATATCTGGGTATGATAAAATTGCTATCATTCGTGAATTTTGGTAATGACGATACATAGGTATCGTTCGCTGCGTTTGTCAGACGCCACCTCACGGCAGAACTATTGTGTGTAAAGAATAATGAAATGACAAATGATAAATATTCAAATCACGGTTTATAATACTCAGGGATGGGCGTGTAAATTACTTCACGTCATGTAATAGTTTACGTGTCGACAATGACGTAGACGTTGAGATATTCAAAAGCACAGACAATGTAAAGAATATAAATAATAAAATTGTAATTTATTTACTGTAAAATATAATATTAATTTTAAAAAAGCGAGTACAATACCTTCTGTAAATCCTGTGTATTATGAATAAATTCCATGCATAAATTTTCTTGCAAAAGTTACATCTTCTTCTTCTTTAGCTTTTCCCATTCGTTAGGGGTCGCTATTTTTTATTTTCCTCTTCCACTCATTTATGTTTTGCGTGTCGTTCTCATTCAGTTCCTTTTCTCTCAAGTCTTCCGCAATATAGTCATTTATATTTGGTCTTCCTCTGTTTCTTCAACCTTCTGTTACTAAGCTATTCATTTTTCTTCCAATATACTCTTCATCTCTCCTCATAACATGTTCAAACCATTGTAATCTTCTCTCTTGTATCTTTCTAGAAACTTCTTACACTAGAGTTATTTCCTTATTCTTTCATTCCTTAACGTATATTTCCGTGTCTTCCCCAACATCTATATCAACATCCTCTTTGCCACATTAATTTTTTTTTCATTGATACTGACATCTGTCAATTTGAATTATCTGAATATATTAGCAGTTTCCATGATTAGAATAGCTGGCTGATTATGAAATTTAATATCTTTATAATCCTTTAACTCTATATCCATTGAATATGAAGTATAAAATGCAATTAAATCGAATAGAAAATAATATATTCTTTAAGTTGTAATAACGTTAAATGTTAATAATGTTTTGAAGAAAAACTGTTAAAATCTGCAAGTGAGGGTACTTCCGGTTGACCAATTATAACCAAAATCTAATCACCTCTTCTTCTGGGTAAACTTGAGGAATAAGAAAAAAAATATAATTTTTGTAGTCGTGGTATTAAAGTTACGCGATCCGAAACACACACACACACACACACACACAAACATACATAAATAAATACAGACGTCATCGTAAAAATGGTAAAATCGTATTATATGGATCCTAAAACGTGCTTATTCACTAAAAACTCATCATTGAATTTTTCTTTTCTTTTTCTTTACCTAAAGGTGACGGAATGTAAAAATTACAAAAGTACAGTTCAATGTAAAATATGTTATAATTATAATTATTTCAAGTAGTATAAACGAAAACTATTCATCAGCATTAAATGTTGATCTACATCAAACTTTGTACAATCTTTAGGAGGATTAGAAGT
Organism: Harpalus rufipes; assembly: GCA_951394225.1. Classification (NCBI taxonomy): domain Eukaryota; kingdom Metazoa; phylum Arthropoda; class Insecta; order Coleoptera; family Carabidae; genus Harpalus; species Harpalus rufipes. The sequence goes on from OX596277.1 coordinate 16,910,128, forward strand.
CATTGCTTCTGGTCACTATCATCACTCGTTATTTTACTATTGTTATCAAAACTAAAACTCGGCAGAGGGTAGATGATGTAGCGAATGACAAAAGTGAAGGGATGCAATTCGTGTGATATTTAATATGAAATGAATCTTGAAAATAACCACAAAAATTCCCCTAAAATAAAATCCCTAATATGACAACACTGGATCGAATATAACCTTACTTCACTGTCCAATGATAAATCATTATCTTTTTCTGTCTTTTGGTACAATGTCTACGTTTAAATTTATTGTCTACATATAATCGACACGTAGACGTAGACAATTAAAGTCGGCGGGTACACGCTCATTTCTGATAATACTTATAGGTGTGGCAACTTGTCATATTTTACATAGAAATGTCATTATTTACGAAGTTGGAATCCGCCGGATGTTTCAGCCTATAAAGGTAAGTAGGTAATTTTACGGTAAATATAGCAGTCATTTTGAATGAAGAACATTTTTATCATATACAAACAAATATATGTATGTTTAATTATGATTATATAAATTTAATTTCGGATGATGAATATAAAATATTCTGTTATGATATATTATAATGACACAATTTACATTTCAATGAATAATTATGAAATGTTAATGGCTCTTCTTAACTGTTATTGTAACACATTGATATTTAGTAATTTGGTATGTTAATTTCAAGATGTAATGTATTATTGATCACATTATGATGGCACATGTAAAGTTATTTCACTTTACTTTATGCAATATAAAGTTTAAATTTCGTCGTACTTACTAAGAAAATATGCCATTATGCCATTGTTTTATTGACAGTAACTGACAGTTAACATTCAAGTGCTGGTTACTATAGCAGCGGGTTTAAATATTTTTCTTTGAGTTTCTAGGGAAAAAATGGTCTACAGGTACTTTTGTTGGGTAAAATATGGGAGGATGCATTTGTCGCCTCTTCTATATCTTGACCTTGAGACATTTTTTCGATGAAATAATTAGTTTATTACACAAAATTACTAAAGGAAATGCCACGTAACACATTTGTAATTTTCTTTTGAAGTAAATATGTTATTTTGTTGTCAAGAATATCTAAAGTATTACTACCTTTATTAATTATTGATTTGTAAAATTATATAAAATTATTAATGTTTTTTGAATCGTTCTAGTTACATATATGGATGTATATTTTTACCTTCCATCACCTTTATGTGAGGAAGGTATTGTCTTTGGTCAAAAAAATCGATAATGAGTTTCTAATGAATAAGCACGTTTTGAGGTCCCTAGAATATGAATTTACTATTTTTACTATGATGTCGTATGTATGTGTGTGTGGGTGTGTGTATATGTGACAATCGTATCGAATCGCATAACTCCAATACCACGATTTCAAAAATAATAATTTCGTATTCCTCGAGTTTATATACATATGTAGACATGATTAGATTTTGGTTATAATTGGTCAACTGAAAGTACACTCATTTGCAACTTTTTGCAGTTTTTTTTATGCAGTTAAATATTATTTATTGATATTTAATGTTATTATAAATTTCAAAGAATGTATTATTCACTATATGATTGGATTGCATTTTATATTTCATATTCAATAGATATAAAGTTAGAGAATTATAAAGATATTAAATTTCATAAATCAGCCAACTGTGCTAACCATGGAAACTGCTAATATATTCAGATAATTCTAATTGACAGATGTCAACATAAATGAAAATAAAATTAATTTGGCAGAAATGAGAATGTTGAGATAGATGTTGGGGAAGACACGGAAAGATACGTTAAGGATTGAAAGAATAAGGAAATAACCCTCGTGTAAGAAGTTTCTAGAAAGATACAAGAGAGACGTTTACATTGGTTTGAACATGTCATGACGAGAGATGAAGAATATATTGGAAGAAAAATGAATAGTTTAGTAATAGAATGCTGAAGAAACAGAGGACGACCAAAGATAAGATGGAAGGACTGTATTGCGGAGGACTTGAGAGAAAAGGAACTGAATGAGAACGACACGCAAAACAGAAATAAGTGTGGCAGAGATTAGAATGTTGAGATAGATGTTAAAAAACACACGGAAAGATAGGATAAGGAATGAAAGGATAAGTTAAATGGCTTGAGTGATAGTTCTAAAAAGATACAAAAGATACAATTACATTAGTTTGAACATGACATGAGGAGAGATAAAGAATATATTTAAAAAAGTAATAATAGCTTGTTATTAGAAGGTAGAAGAAACAGAGGAAGACTAAAGTTAAGATGAAAGGATTATATAGCGTGCGTAAGACTTGTGAGAAAAGGAACTGAATAAAGACGACATCTAAAATAGAAATGTCTGGAAGAAAGACCCTTAAAGAATGGGAAAAGCTAAAGAATAAGATGATGTCTGTGTCAAGTGCAATTTGCATCATTGTTTGTCGGTTATAATACACAGGATTGGCGGAAGGCAATGTGCTGGAAAAATTAGATTTTTTAAAAAAATCATGGCTACGAAACATCCTTTAGAAAAGTAGTTATTTATCTATTTTTAAAATATAAATTAATAATGACAACTGCTAAACTGAAGTTTCATGACAAACTGATTAACATTTAAATTAATTTTTCACTGTTTTGTAGTATAACTGTTTGTATTTTAGCAAGTTAAGTTTAAATCATTGTTTTATAAACCGAACAAAAAAATTTAATGAAATTCAATTGAAATTATTGGACATTTCTGCAATGTATAATTTATCCAAAATATAATATTCTGGGTATCTATTTGAAGATAATCTGAAATGAACATCAGTATGACTTGTTGATGAAATCTGTTTGCCTGGCAGTATATTACATTATGACAAGTATTAATATGTAAATATGCATTTGCAGAATGGCTGCTCTAAATTAATTCATTGTCCAAAATGCATAGATGCAAGCGCTAAATCCTGGAACAAGCGAAGGTGCATTATCATCAGTGTATATGTATGTTTAGGTTGTTCCATTCATTATTTATACGGGAAATTATGCTACCATATTTATTCATTAGCGAATGCACCTGGTCTGAATACTCTGTTCATTACTCATTTAATATGCTACGTTTAAAATGTCTCACATAATTTTAATTGCCGCTAGCGCTAACTGAACTATGATTTAAATAAAGATAAAGGTTAAACTTTCCAACAAACTTACTGAAAAAGTAGCTCCAAACTCAAATAAAAAACAACAAAGGCTTTTTTACGGAATCCTGTTCAGAAAAATGCACTGAACATTTCAAAATTTTCCGAAAATCTGAGCATGAGAACCTACCGCCAATTTGAAAAAACCTAATGTGGCCAGCACATTACCTTCCGTCAATCTTCTGTATTATGCACAAATTCCATACATAATTTCTTGCCAAAGATCCTATATTTCCAGTAAAATTGTTATAAACAAACTATGCAAATTGCACTTCACATTAACATCTTCTTCTTTAGTTTATCTCATTCGTTAGGGGTCGTTATTTTTTATTTTCTTCTTCTACTCATTTCTGTTTTGTGTGTCGTCCTCATTCAGTTCCTTTTCTCTCAAGTCTTCCACAATGCAGTCCTTCCATCTTATCTTTGGACTTCCTCGGCTTTACTCCTTGTACTACTAAGCTATTCATTCTTCTTCCAATATATTCTTCATCTCTCCTCATAACATGTTCAAACCAATATAATCGTCTTTTTTATTTCTCCCTAAAAACTTCTATTACTAGAGTCATTTCTCTTATCCTTTAATTCCTTACCCTATATTTTCTTGTCTTCCCCAACATCTATCTCTGCCGCATCTCTGCCACATTAATTTTTGTTTCATTGATACTGACAGCTGTCAATTTGAATGAGTTTCCATGGTTAGCATAGCTGGCTGATTTATGAAATTTAATATCTTTATAATTCTTTATATCTATTGAATGTGAAGTATAAAATGCAATTCAAATGTATAGAGAATAATATATTCTTCAAAATTTATAATAACATTAAATGGTAATTTAATTTTTTTTTAAGAAAAACTGTTAAAAATAGCAAATGAGAGTACTTTTCCGACCGACGCCAAAAATTTCTTCGAATATTAATGACACAAAATTAACCCCTGTGGTGGACTTTCCACGCCAGAAATGAGTGCCCGTGATGTGACGCCTGGTAAACGCTCACACGGTACAAATATTTCATCATTACCGATATCTGCGTACAAAGTAGATTGGCACACCCAGCAATGGGAATACGCCCTGATGATATGATGATATGATGATATATATATATTTAAATAATTTTTATCAACGCTTCCCTACAAATTTAATTTATTTCATCCAACTCTCTGATTTTGTTAAAGAGAGGATAACGCGGTATTATACTCGTATATCATTATACGTTTTTGCCCATGAGCGAATCGCGAATTACTAACGAACGACGTATGATATTTGTAAGAAAGCGTTAAGAAAATTTATTTAAAATCATTAATGATTTACTTCTTTCGCCGCTATGATGAATTAAAACTGTTATGAATAGCAAAAGCTGTTAGACCAAGTATTAAATACGTAATATTGTTTATATATTTAATTAATTTAAATTTCTTTCATAAATTGTTATTTTGGTTATATATTTTTTAACTAAACTCTTTGACACTTCATTCTAGGTAAAAAAATGTAAGAATTCTTTGTTGTATAAAAATATTGCCTGGTTTTAACTAAAACGCTGTTTTAAGAAATGTCAAATTCAAATTTCAATATTTAATTTCACCCTTACGTTTGAAGAGCGATTTTTTTTTTAAATATTTGTTTAAATATAAACTATGTTCTGCTTTAACATCATATTTTGATGAATTTAATATTATTTATTATAAATATTAAATAATGAAATTTGACATTTCTTAAAACATCGTTTTAGTTAAAACAAGCTTTGTGGTACCAGCCATAGTGTTTTAATTTTGTATTCTTGTAAAATTTTGACAAGGGCAATTGTTTTCGAGGAAATGGCCAAAACCAGAAATACATCGCCATTTTATATAATTGACGGGAGGTTTCCATGATCAGATTTACGGAAACTTTTGATAGGTTTTTCAGCCTATTTTTCTGTACAGGATTCCGTAAAAAGCTTCTATTGTATTTTCCTTGAGGTAAAATCGTAAATTTATTGGACAAAAGTATTTTTTGTAAATACATTTACGTATCTCATATCAGATACTTCAATATCTTCGAGAAATTTTGCCTAGCTATAATAACGAGGTATTCTTCGACTTTTTGTTTCTTTACCTACTTATTATTTCTTTGAAATGTATATCTGCAATTTTTATATATTTTTAAATTTATATGATCGAGATACTCGTATATTTTTTAAATTAGTACGAATTTTTTATATTCTGATTGTAACGTACGTGTTCTCTGTGACATTTAATAATAGTTACTTCTAATGTTATTTGTATATTAAAAACGGAAACATTTTTATGTTTAACAAGTGCATGCTGGATTTACTCATATCACACAAAAAATATACAATATATCTACATATGCATATTATTTTCATCGTTTGAATTTATTTTGATATAAATTTCCAAAAAGATTAAACTAACAGTGCGTGTTTAAAAATGACGATGCTTCTTACAAAATTGTAACAAAATTAAACTTGGCCTAGACAAAAAATCCGTATAAACGCATTAACTAAATTTTTGTTTTAATAATGATATCGTAAGGTCACAATATAGGATGAGATAGTTCCAAAAGTTTACGGTCTGACCAACTTTTGAGGATAGACATGTTCATTATAAACATGCATTATTACTTTTATTTTCATCTTTGAACTAGCATTTCTATACTCTTAAAAATAATCTGAAGTAGTAGCTACAAAATAATCTAAAACTGTACATACGCTTAAATAAACTAAGCGCTAAATCTGGGCTCCAAGTTGAATATTCTATTTCGTGAAAGTCACGGTCCTTCACTGCAGCCTTTGAAATAAAAACCAAGAGAAGTTGGGGCTCCCACCTTTGTTATGAAAAGCTTCTTATGAATGATCCGAAAATCAGTTCTTACGGAAAACCTCAACCTGCTAAGATTTATTTTAGCTTCAGCCATTTCCTCCTCGACGCTAAACAGTGGCCGATCATCCCATAGACCATCATCAGTGACATCTCTTCCCAGGCGAAACTGTTTTGCCTACTCTTTCACGATGGAATATGAATGAGAAGCTTCCCCATAACTATCATCAAATCGCTGTTTGTTAAGCAGTATTTTGAAGGATTTTCACTTAGCTTATACTCATACAAGATTAAAAGACAAACTAAAATATTAACCTCCAAACTTTTGTTTAAACGTCAAACAGGTGATCTGTCATGTTTAAATTACCCACACAAGCCATTTCTATGAAGCGTACCAATGTTATGGTTTTACGGACATTCATTGGTGCGGCGTAATTCTATATCATACATGGTGGTAATTTAAATATTCAAATTTCATTAATTTTTTCTGGACAATTAATAAAAAAAATATTAAAAGGAAAGATATGGCTAGCAAGTTTTTATCTTTTCTTCAAAAATATTAAATAAAAAATCTGATGTGGGCAGTACAATACCTTGCGTCAATTCTACGTACTTTGTACAAATTCCAAACAGATTTTTTTTTGCCAGTTATTCTATGGGCGTTTCCTTTTTAGGGGAGAAATGACCTGATCTTACCTCGTACTGAACTGAACAACATCTACAAACAACAGTATGTTTCTTAAAAAAAATCTGATGCGTACACCACACGACTTCCTTGTACGATTATTAACGGATACATATTTTTTTAATAATTAAATTACAAAATATTGACAGGCTTAAGCCAAGCCCGAGAAATATTTTGATGTAGAACAAAAAATAATTCATTTACTAATATCATTTTTAAATTAACATTAATCTAGCCGGTTCTTTCCAAAGAGAGTTGATCACAACAAAGAAATATTTGATTACAACAATGAATATGACTAATTTCACAATAAAAATATAATATTTGTTATTGTACGAATCATAAAATTGCACGTATTTAACGTAATTTGACATGAACATTTTTTTATGTTTTTGTCCTAATCCATAGCAAGCTTTATTACAAAAACAAAAAAGTATATAATTTTTAAATTTACATGTCTCGCTTATACATAAGGCTAATTTAATAATACTTGATGTGCTAGACGCAGAAATTAATTCTCTAAAACTTTTATTTGAAGCATTTATTTCTAAAAACAAAATAAAATCATATTATTCAAGAAAAACTGTTAACAACTTCAAGTAATGTACCACTTCCGGTTAGCCTATTTTAACCAAAATCTATTATGTTATTTCGATTGACATAAAAGTCTTGTATACCAAATTTGAAAAGTTTTGGATTATATTTTAAAACAGTTTTTCATTAAAATCTATTATAGGCTTCATGTAAAGTGCCACTTCTGGAAATTGTGTAATAACCAGAAAGGGAGGTGCACAACTAGTTGTTATAGGAGTCCTAAATACAAAATTTTAACTTTCTACGGCTTACCGTTTTTGAGTTATGCGAGATACGTACGAACGTACGTACGGACGTAAGTACGTACGTACAGACGTCACGACGAAATTAGTCAAAATGGATCCAGGGATGATCAAAATGGATATTTCCGCTGAAATCTGAAAACCGAAATTTTTCGCGATTACAATATTTTCTTTACTTACGTACAAGGAAGTAAAAGAGTAGAAAATAAAAACATATATATAGTATTACATATATAACACAATAATCTGTTGAATATGCTTATAGCTATAATCTGTTGTATTACCTTATGTGATTTGTTTTGGCCACCTTAAATTATTTTACATTCTTATATTTCCAGTAAAACATTTTACAAATAAAATTTTATTTGACACTGACATATTATTATGTCAATTAGTAATATTTGAATATTCTGTTTCCATGGTGCAGCTTTTAGCAGAATTAGGTTACAAGTTATTTCTTTATAATTATTATTAAAAAATAGAATTAAATCGAATAGAGAATTGTTTTGTTTATTATAACATAGAAGGTCAAAAAATGATATTTAACAGCATATACATACTTACATACATACATACATACATACATACATACATACATACATACATACATACATACATACATACATACATACATACATACATACATACATACACACACACGCACGCACGCGCACACACACACACATCAAATCTGTTATTTTGAAAATATTTACCTCGATGCGAAGACAAAATTCTCTTATTATTACAAAGAATATAAAAATATTACACATTATGAATAATATCTCTTTTATTTTGCAACACTTTTTCATGTAATTTTTTCTCGTGAAACTTCTGATTTTATCTACAATATATGGAACTTTTATAAAAATAAGATATTTCTATACCATCGAGCAGACTACAAGAAGACGTGTCTTATAAATGTCTTTCCCTAGGATACCGATTTATATCAAGCGCAAAAATTTTAGCTACAATATTTTTATGTTGGCAACAAATTTTGCGGTGATATTTCACGCAGTATTTTGCCTTCTTGTGACTTCCTTGCATACTAATATCCAAAGACGGAAGCCATCTATCTCGAGATATCGATTCGCCGTTATAAATTGTATACATCTGGAATTAATGCTCTCGGGATTCAATGTTTACATGATTTTACTATAAATATACAAAAGTTATCAAATAATCTGCTTTTGACCTACAATGAAATTTAAATAACAATTCCCGTTTTTTTGCAACTTTGCGTTTTACATAATAGAAGGCAAACAGATTAGAATTATGTTGACTGTTATAGCTTTTAACATTATTTTACTCGCTCGCTGCTCACTGAGGCAAAATATTTATTTTTTCTTTATGTTTCCCCACTTAACAATAGCGAAATATTCTTTCTTCACACTATTTTGGAAACTACATATTCCACAAATAAAAATTATGTTGAATCAATAATATTCCAACAAACTATGTCGTATACTTCCACACTCTGTTGGGAATAATTCCGCACAACTTTCCACAAATCAGAATTTGTTTAGGTGCATATTACAGCATTAAATCAAATATCTTGGTTCGGTTGCTATGGTTACGTCTCTTTGCTTTATTTTTATTTATTCCTGAATTTACGTTTGAAGTTTCGAACAGTTCTGAAGTTTTCTGTTAACTTTAACAGGTTTTGAGATATCTTTAGAGCAGTAAATTTCTAAATAATTATATTACTTAAAAAAATTAACTAAATAGTAATGCATAATGGAATGTACGCCACCAGAAATAAGGGAACTTGCTAATGGTACAACGGGCCAGTTATTACTAAATAAATCAAAAGAACAATTTGAATGGTGTTATAAGCAATTTATGGACGCGTCAAAAAAATTATTTGTTTGATTATCAATCATTTTTTTTGCATAATTTCCAAAATCTTGGAGAAAGCGTAGACTACATCTACAACACGTTTGGAGTGGCATAATCTACACTCGTAAACAGTAGTCCTTACTCCATCTATTTTTGTTCATTAATATAAAATGATACATAAGGGCAGCAGGTTTCTTTGCAGTTATGTTTATTAGACATTAGACTTACAGATTTGTTCAGAATTGGGCCATAACTTTGAGCATCAAAAAAATGCCATTTTCAGTTTATTGTTAGACTTAAAAATCTAATAGGTGCTTTTAGTATTAGTACAGAGGTGTCAATATTTTCTGATTTATACAATAAGCACATAGGATTTACATATATTGAAACACACACTCACAGACATAATAAAAAAATCTGTTGTGGCCAGCACAATACCTTCCGTCAATCCTGTGTATTATGTATAAATTCCACACATAATTTTTCTTGCAAAAGATTCTAAATTTTCAGTAAAATTATTTCATAAACAAACTATTCAAATTGCACTTGACACTGACATCTTCTTCCTCGTTAGCTTTTCCTATTCGTTAGGGGTCGCTATTTTTGCGTGTCGTTCTCATTCGGTTCTTTTTCTCTCAAGTCTTCCGGAATACAGTCCTTCCATCTTATCTTTGGTCTTCCTCTGTTTCTTCAACCGCCCATTACCGCACTACTCATTCTTGTTCTAATATAATTCTTCATTTCTCCTCATGACATGTTCAAACCCAATGTAATCGTCTTTCTTGTATCTTTCTAGAAACTTGTAACACTAGAGTTATTTTTTACCGTATCTTTCTATGAGTTCCCCAACATCTACTTCAACATCCTCATCTCTGCCACAATAATTTTATTTTTACTCATACTGATATCTGTCAATTTGAATTATGTGAATATGTTAGTAGTTTCCATGTTTAGCATAGCTGGCTGAATTATAAAATTTAATTTCTTCTTTATCTCTGTATCTATTGAATATGAAGTATAAAATGTAATCAAATCGTATAGAGAATATATATTCTTTAAGTTATAATAACAATAACAATAACATAAAGATCTTTAAAAGAGGCTACTTCCGGTTCACAAATTATAACCAAAATCTAATCAGTTGTTCTTCTGGATGTAAACTTTTAGGAATACGAAAAAAATATAATTTTTGGAATCGTGGTATTGAAGTTATGGAATCCGGAACTTTTGTCACACATACACAGACACACACACACACACACACTCACACACACACACACACACACACACACAGACACACACACATACATACATACATACAGACATCATCGTAAAAATGGTAAAATCGTATTATCGGGACCCTAAAACATGCTTATTCACAAAAAACTCATCATTGAATTTTTTGACCAAAGACAATACCTTCCTTACCTAAAGGTGACGGAAGGTAAAAAATGTACATACTTATCAAAATCTTGATATGCAATTTTTAAAATGAACCCTGCTCTACCTCCCTTAACAAGGGTAACGGACGGTAAAAATGTATTCATTTATTAAGTTTATTTATTGAATATTTTTAAGTATTATACAACACATTTTAAATAATTTAAAAAAACAATACGTTTAGAAAATCGCGTCGTATGCAAAATTTATTATTAACGAAGTTAATACATTATTATTTTAAATAATCGATTAACTGCTCCCGAGATATTGAGCATCTACTAATTTTCTCAGTTCATTAACACGTTAATCGTTTCATCAAGCGTATATTTCTGACATTATCAAGTTCTTCATTAGCCTGACGGATATACTTGTATAATACTCATATGGATAAAAAGACAGTGGCGTAGCAATCGGGGGTACAGGTGGTGCAGTGGACATAAGCCCATAGGTCACAAGCTTTTTTTAAAAATCACTTACATTTGATAGTTGATTCTTTGCTTATATATATATATATATATATATATATATATATATATATATATATATATATATATATATATATATATATATATATATATATATATACAGTGTGTTAATTAAAAACCTGGCCATAGGCGTTTAACATGGGAAATCAGTTTTTCCTTGCGCAAAAGTTCCCAAATTATTTTAGACAAAAATACTTCAAATAAATGTTGTAGAGAATTAAATTCTGCACCCGATTCAGCAATAAGATTTTATTTTCGACGTTTCATAATCGAGAAAATCCATTTTAAAGTTTTTCGAAAATTGCTGATTTATAGCGATAGCCATGGAACTCAAACAAAATTACAAACAATTGTATGACATCCTAACTGTCAAAGAAAGTTTGTGTTTTGTGATTTTCGTTCAGTAACATATTTTTTTGGAAGTATGGAACAGTTTTCTCATGAAGAAAAGCTTCAGATTATAAAATGGTGTTACTCTGGACAAAGCTATAGAAAAATACGTGATTTAATAAGTGTAATGTGGTCACATCGACAAATTCCAAGTAAAACCACAATAGAATCTTTTATTAAAAAATTCGAAAAGACTGGAACATTCAATTTTAACAAACAAGAAATTAATAATGTGTCTTATAAAAATGAAGAAAATGTGCTGGCTTTAATTGAAGCAAACCCAACCCTTAGTTTAAGGGAAATCGCTACCGAAGTCGGAATTAGCCATGTAACAGTTTATAATATTTTAAAGAAATATAAATACTATCCGTACAAGTTTCACTGCCATCAGGAACTTCTTCCCCAAGATTTTGAAAATCGTGCCAGTTTTTGCGAAATTATTATGGAAAAAGCAAATGAGAGTAGAGATTTTATAAAAAATATTTGTTTTACGGACGAATGTACGTTCACCTTAAACAAAAAGCCAAATTTACATAATTCTCGGTATTGGTCACAGCATAATCCGCACTACATTTTAGAAACTAATTCTCAATACATAGAAAGAGTAAATGTGTGGGCTGGTATACTTGGTAGCCATATTATTGGACCGTTTTTTATTGAAAAAATCAATTCCGACAAATATTTAGAACTTCTTATAGAGAAGGTAGGACCAGAGATTGCTAATTTAAATTTGGAAACTGTGTGGTTTCAACACGACGGCTGTCCTGCACATAATGCTTATGGAGTACGAGAATATTTAAATGACACATTCCCGAACAGTTGGATTGGCAGAGGAGGAACAATTAATTGGCCTGCACGGTCGCCCGATTTAACACCGTGCGACTTTTTTTTGTGGGGACATTTGAAAAATGTTGTAAACAGAAAAAGATATGAAAATATTGAACAACTTAAAGCTGTAATTTCCAATGAATGTAGAAAAATAAATGCCAGACAGCTGCATAATGTTCGACATGGCTTTTATAATAGACTTGGGTATTGCTTAGCGCAAAATGGAGGGTTATTTGAACATTTAATATAAAATTATATTCATTCTAGTTTTCTGTTTTTCTTTTTAAATAAATACATTATTCTTGTTTTCATTTTTATTTTATTTTGTATATGTTGACAGCTATGTATTCTAAAATTAAACCATGTATTTAAGAAACATATTTGTTTTATACATTAAGTTAGGCTAAAAAAAGTTAAATTTTAATTCATTTTGTCAATGTCATACAATTGTTCGTAATTTTGTTTGAGTTTCATGGCTATCGCTATAAATCAGCAATTTTCGAAAAATTTTGAAATTGATTTTCTCGGTTATGAAACGTCGAAAATAAAGTCTTATCACTGAATCGGGTGCAGAATTTAATTCTCTACTACATTTATTTGAAGTATTTTTGTCTAAAATAATTTGGGAACTTTTGCGCAAGGAAAAACTGATTTCCCATGTTAAACGCCTATGGCCAGGTTTTTAATTAACACACTGTATATATATATATATATATATATATATATATAGGTCACAAGATAATAATTATTATTAAGTTAAACTTTCTGTATAAATACACAGTTATTGCTAAATTAATACTCTCGTTAATACCTTAGTAACATAATTGTAAAAACAGAGGTCGTGTTGTTAAATTGTCTGATTGGGTAGGCTAAAATTGTAGTAGAATCCCTTAACCTTCAAATTTCAAATCTTCCGCCTGAATGTTTGCATCAGAATATAACTTACGTATTTCAAGCATTTCGCTGCATGCTCGGAGCGCCCTTAATACTTTTTAAATGCATTATTTATTTAATAATAATATTATATAATTAGTTTTTTTTTTTAATTACATGTAATATAATTTGAGTTATTTACACGTATGTATACAATTAGAGAAATTGTGTTTATGCATAATTATTGTTTAATCAATTTACCGTAACAAATATACAAAACACTCATATTGGTACTGTAATGTAAAATGTAAAATAAGGTGTAGTACATATTTTCAAGCAATAGCGATTCCTCCATTAGATCATTTAGTGAATATAAATAAAATAAAAATAACAAGATATTTTGAATTTAATAATTTTTACTAGTCAGTGTCGTTGTGCACTGTACACTGTGTTGAAAGCAAGATAACGAATGGCGAGAGTGGGTACGCTTCTTGGGTCACATCAAAACTGTAACCACTTTGTGTTATACGCTGCATATATATGCCCATGCGTCAGACAGAGAGAAACGAATTGTATCTATACTTGTATTAGACGATGACAACTACCACCCTATTCGCTTACACACGGTCAATGACCAAAGCATCTGTCTAGTAGCGGATAGTGACAGCGTGAGTTCGGTTGTGTATTTATCAAACTTGACTTCAACTCTCGAGCCGTCCGTGTATTTCAAAAGTATTCAATGTATAATGATAAACTGATAAAATGATAAAATTAACAATCACATTTTTTACCTTCCGTCACCTCTAGGTAAGGAAGGTATTGTTTTTGGTCAAAAAATTCGGTGGTGAGTTTTTATTGAATAAGCACGTTTTAGGGTCTTTACAAATACGATTTTACTATTTTTACGATGATGTCTGTATGTGTGTGTGTGTGTGCGTGTGTGCATGTGATCGCAGTTTCGGCCGCAATATCTCTAATATTAGAATTTAAAAAATTATAATTCTTGCGTGTTCCTCTTCCTTACAATCATATGCAGACTTGATTAGATTCTGGTTGTAATTGGTCAACCGGAAGTACCGTTGCTTGAAGATTTTAACAGTGTTTCTTGAAAAAACTCAGTTAAATATTATTTAACTTAAAGAATATATTATTCTCTATACGATTTGATTGCATTTTATATTTCATATTCAACATATATAGAGTTAAAGAATTACATAGATATTAAATTTCATAAATCAGCCAGCTATATGCTAACTTAACCATAGAAACTGTTAATATATTCTGGCAATTCAAATTGACAAATGTCAGTATTAATGAAAAGTAAATGAAAGAAAGAATAACGAAAATAACTCTAGTGTTGGAAGTTTCTAGAAAGAAATAAGAGACACGATTACATTGGTTTGAACATGTCATGAGGAGAGATGAATATATTGGAAGAAGAATGAATAGATTAATAATATACGGTGGAAGAAACATAGGAAGACTAAATAATATAAGAAAAAAGAACTGTATTGCGGAAGACTTGAGAGAAAAGGAACAGAATGAGGACGACACGCAAAACAAAAATGAGTGGAAGAAGAAAATAAAAAATAGCGACTCCCTAACGAATGGGAAAAACTAAAGAAGAAGAAGTCAGTGTCAAGTGAAATTTACATAGTTAATAGTGAAATAATTTTACTGGAAATATAGTATCTTTTGCAAGAAATTTTTATAGGGCACGTGCAGTGACGTGATTTTGCTGACTTTGGCAAGCAGATATGGGGACCCGTGTTAAAATGACAACTATTAATTACGTCCATAACTGACAAATGTCATAACTTTTCATTCAAAATTTCATGATTTTCTTATTTCATGTGGTTTATTTATTATCAGGAGTATGAAATTCAGTTGCCGAGAAAAGGAATCATAAAATACCAAAAAATGAAATTTTGAATGAAAAATTATGACATTTGTAAGTTATGGATATAATTAATAGCTGTCATTCTGATACGGGTCCTCATATCTGCTTGCCAAGGTCAGAAAGTCACGTGACTGCTCGTACCCTTTACATAAATTTTCTTGCAAAAGATCCTATATTTCCAGTAAAATTATTTTATAAACAAACTATGAAATATTAATTACATATTTAATGTTATTATAAATATTGAAGAATATTCTATTATTTATACGAATTGATTGTATTTTATATTTCATATTCAATGGATATAGAGTTGAAGAACTATAAAGACATTAAATTTTATAAATCAGCCAGCTATGCTATAATTATGAAAACAGCTACTATATTAAGAAATATCTAACTGAAAAGAAAATGAATGTGGTAGAGATGAGGATGTTGAGATAGATTTTGGGGAAGACACGGAAATATACGGTAAGGAATGTATGAATAAGGGAAATAACTTAGTAGAGTAGAGATAAAGAATATATTGGAAGAAGAATGAATAGCTTAGTAATAGAAAGTAGAAGAAACAGAGGAAGACCAAAGATAAGATGGAAGGACCGAGGAAGAAAGAGAAAAGCAACCGAATGAGAGATGACCCGCAAAACAGAAATGAATGGAAGAAGAAAATAAAAACTAGCGACACCTAACGAATGGGAAAAGCTAAAGAAGAAGAAGATGTCAGTGTCAAGTGTCTTTTGCATGAATTAATTTTACTGGAAGTTTAGAATCTTTTGCAAGAAAATTTATGTATGGAATTTGTACATAATACACAAGATTGACGGAAGGTATTGTGCTGGCCACATCAATTTTTTAGAATTAGCAATCAAAATTGGTTTATTTTACAAATATTATGTTTTGTAAAATTTCATTGTGTGCTTTATAACATGCAATAATTATTAATAATAAAATAATATATCATCATGTCATATTGACCATTGTTGAGTGTGTCAATCTGCTATGTACACAGGTATCGATAATGGTGATGACATATATGTACCGTGCGAGAGACTTTTTTGTACATAGAATAATTTAGTATAAAATAGTAAATGTTTCAGATGCTAAAAATTTTAATTTACGGCTATAGTAATAGAGTAAACCGGGTGAACTTAATTTAATTCATAATAGTAGGGTAACAGTGAGGATCTAGACCAATCGATCTATAAATTTGAGGGTATTAAGTATCCTCATTTATGAATTTCAGGGTATTCTCATTTATGAATTTAAGAGTTCAATCTGATTTACCTTATTTAACAGGTTATCAGAATTGGATCAACAAAATGGATTGATTTTAAGTTGCATCTGTTTATAAAGCTATAGGTAGGATCAGATGGGGGTTAATTAGTTAAAGTTCAATTTTATGTACGTAAACATACTTTATTTACGAATACATTTTGGAATACAGGACTTTTTTCTTCTTCTATAGAGAAATAGTGGATAAAAAGTCATATAAATTTAATTTAAAGGTTATATTTGATAAGTATTGCAATCATCATTACTGTTATATGAAAATTGGCTCACGCAGCGAGTTGATATATGCCGTGATGATATATTTATAAAAAAGATTTAGTTTGCATTAATTTAAAAAAAATGAATGATACTTATCTGTCAAACCCCAAATAAGGGTACCATTAGCTCTACATGCACATGGGTTCATTCGCTTCTTGCTATTCCATTGAATAGATAGTTGTCTCGTTACTTTCTATGCCTTTATATAAATTTACTAAATTTACTGTACCTTTAAAAATGTATTCTTAGATAAATGTACGCTGAGAACTTTATGGCATTATGCAAAAAAGTAGTTAATATATTAATGAATAATTTTAGTTTGGCCCCGAGGGTACTATTACCTTAAACTATCTAGCCGAGTAACTTGTTAATAATGTTACTCACTTAAAGTTTCGCAATAAAGAGTTTTCAAATAGCGTCGAAAAGAAAATAACGCGAATGTTAAATTCATCTCCGTGGCTCATGCATACGTAAACATTATTTTCTTAATTTTATTCGTTCAACGTTTAACTTTATTTGGATGAAAATTGCGTGTATAAAATTATAAAGCAGATGTTATGAGAAACATAAGCTCAGTGCAATAGATATGGTAGTTTCATGTTTCGTTCACATATAATTCTGTTTTATGGTTAATACATATACCTATATTCATAGAAAATCACGATATTTCGCATAGTGTGGAGCAGTAGGATTTAGGTTACATAACACCGAATGCAGTAATAAATTTATGTAACAGTCATCCTTTGTCGTACATTTATTGAAACACTAATTTCGTCTCATATATATTCATATTTAAATTAATGCATTATTTTGTTTCTTCCATTCAAATGCATTATTTATGGACCATCCAAGACTACAGTGCCAAAACCGTCAAACAAGTTAAAAATATGTACAATAGGCTAAAAAAACAAATTCTTTCAATAGAAATAGATGTTACTATCAGAAATCTAAACCAATTAGAAACACAACAAAAAAGTTTTTAAATTCAGCGCCAGTCCACCATCTTAGACAAATGCTACTAACTTCGTCGTGTTCAGAACACAGAAAATAATTACGCAGCACAAAACATGTGTTCTACAACGTAGCTTTCAAAACCAAATTTGTTTTTGTAAAACCTAATTTTTCGGCCCTTTTTACATCAAAATTTGTATTAATTCTTGTTTTCTATGGAATTCTGCTTAAATTGTATTTGAAGAAGAATATATTTCACCAAGTTAAACAATGAAGAACATTGTGAAAAAAATTTTTTTCAAACTGCGCACCAGGACTGAAAATAAAAAAACTTTTCGGCCCATCACACCAAAATTTTGTCAAAAGTATACAAGTAATTCAGCTTAAACCACAATTAAAATTCACCATATATTCATCAAGGATGATGAAATCAAATTCCCATAAAACTGGTTAATTATGTAAGTAACTAAAACTAAACAATTTTGCACGACTTCATACTATTTTAAATTTTGTATTCCAGTTTTTCAAATCTGTTCAGTATTAATGTTCTCATGTTCATAAACGAAGCTATTGTAAAATACAACTTCACATTATTGTAAGTTATCACACCAAATATTTACTACATTGTTGTAATATTGATTCAATTTACAGCATCCTGAAGAAGAATTAAAATAAATCCGAAAGCTTGATGAAATAAACCAGAACGAGCTAAACTTATTGCCCTT
The DNA here is from genome assembly GCA_951394225.1 of Harpalus rufipes. Classification (NCBI taxonomy): domain Eukaryota; kingdom Metazoa; phylum Arthropoda; class Insecta; order Coleoptera; family Carabidae; genus Harpalus; species Harpalus rufipes. The sequence continues at coordinate 16,928,592 of OX596277.1, forward strand.
TCACTGACTCCCCACAAAATTACTACTATATATACAATGTATACAGGATGTTAATTAAAAACCTGGCCATAGGCGTTTAACATGGAAAATCAGTTTTTCCTTGCGCAAAAGTTCCCAAATTATCAGGGCTGTAAACCGCTGCTAAAATAGGTTCGGTTTTGGTTCGCGGTTCGGAGTAGTTTACCGGTTCGGTTTTTGTTCTGGTTTAATGAAATTTAATTCTGGAACGGTTCGTGTACCGGTTCATAAGATCGGTTCGGTTTGGTTCATCTTATTTCATAAATATATTTTCATTTTCCTCTTACCAACCATGATAACAGCAGTTTTAAACATGTGTAATTTTTTGTCGATTTAAATAAGTAAACACTTATTATTCAGCCTTTTATTTATAAAAAAATGTATGTAATTGAACAAAAAGTACAACAGCTAAAAAAAAAACTTGTAAAACATATTAATTATTCTTTGTAATGTTTAATTAAAATTAAACAAATTAAATAAAAAATATATATAATTTTTATTGTTTATTAAATATCTCGAAATATCGGATTAACATAATCTTTTCAAGAATCGAACTTGTTAATGTGGCTCGTTGAAGAAACATTATGAATTTTAACCCGCTAAACAGCCTTTCCACGCTTACATGAGTTGCTGGAGTGGCTAGTACATATGTGGTTCAGTTCATTTAACCGGTTCAAAATAATCGGTTTGGTTCGAGCTAGTGGTTCATATAAAATGTCCGGTTCGTTCCGGTTTCGGTTCAAGTTCCGGTTCGGTTCGAAGCCCTGCAAATTATTTTAGGCAAAAATGCATTAAATAAATGTTATAGAGAATTAAGCTCTGCACCCGAGTTAATAATAAGATTTTATTTTTGACATTTATTAAGCGAGCTAATCAATTCTAAAGTTTTTTGAAGATTGCTGATTTATAGCGATAGCCATGCAAGTCAAACAAAATTTGTCCACCATTTTAAAATCTGAAATTTTTCTTCATGAGAAAACTGTTCCATACTTTTTTAAAGAGATATGTTATTAAACGAAAATCACAAACTTTTTTTGACAGTTAAGATGGCATACCATTGTTCGTAATTTTGTTTTAGTTCCATGGCTACCTCTATAAATCATATATCTCCAGAAAAAAAAAAAAATTGATTTTCTCGATTACGAAATGTCAAAAATAAAATCTTATTACTAATTCGGGTGCAGGATTTAATTCTCTATAACATTTATTTGAAGTATTTTTGTCTAAAATAATTTGGGAACTTTTGCGCAAGGAAAAACTGATTTCCCATGTTAAACACCTATGGCCATGTAACATTTTTAAAAAAAATATCTTTGGTTGTCGTCATATTTCTAATTTTAGTTTTTGAGAAAATAAAAACTATGATTTTCTAAAACAAAAATGTAGCAAATAACTGTAAAATAAAGTTACAATAAGAAAAGTGTGTTTTATGAAAAACATTGCAAAGTGTAAATATATAGTCAAAAAAATTCGATTCAGAGGCGGCAAACTTTATTTGTGCACTTCAAATATATCTATTTCTTGCATTAATGCTACAAATAATACGTAAATGTAAAAATAAATGTATTTTTTTTATTATTATTATAATTTAATGGATAGTAGCAAATGAACTATATTCGCTTACTGTCAGATCATTTTAGTCGAAACTTGAATCATCATCACTTTCTATATCATCTCTATACCACCGCATAAGTGTATCTGCAAAATATTTATTAATAACGCTCACTCTTTGTTTTCTCGCCATTCCATAACCACCCGGGTTTAGTCACAGAGACTGCTCAATTTTTTGAATATTTTTCATGTACCTATAGACACACTCCTATCGATTGACGGACACTAAATGCTAATCCAGCATGGTCTACAGAAAAATTACAGATACTCTGAAGGTGATGAGAGTTAACAGTGGATAGATATGTTGAATTTATAAAACCGTTGCGGTTTGGGAGACCGAATCCGGGTGGTTAAGGGTTAAAGCATTATACAAATAGAAATCTAGCATTATGTTCGTCTAAAGTCTGAAGCAATCAATAAAAGTGCCTCTTCGTCGTTTGATCCTACCACAAAACAGACGCTTTGGTGTGGATAAACACGCGAATTTCGTTGCCATAATGAACGCGAAATTGTCGCAATCGCCGCCGCTGCAAATCTTTCGCGTTGATTTGGGAGAGGCTTAACGCATTATGGTGAACCACAAACTTCCTATATGCGCATGCTCACAGCTAAATTGGCTGGCAGATTGTATGAAAAATAGAACGTGTTCTAAAAAAAAAACTAGTATGATGGTTCGAGTTTTGTGAGCGTGAGTTTTGTGCTATAAGTTATGTTTAGCGTTTGGCCAAAAGGATCTTAGATGTTCAGAAAAGTTGCAAGTGTCCAAATATGTATAGGTATGTAAAATCAGTCACGAAATCTAATAATTTTCATAATTTTATCCGTGTCAGAATGACGGCTAGTAGTTATTTACATAGATGTCACAATTGTCATATGCCATAATTTTTCATTCAAAATATTCGGATGGATAAAAAATCATGTTTTGAATGAAAAATTATGATACTTGACACCTATGTACATTACTACTAGCTGTCATTCTGGCACGGGCCCCCATATCTTCTTGCCAAGGCCAACAAAGTCACATGACTTCTCGCGCTCTATGCAACATAAAATAAAATTGGCGAGAGTATTGTGCTGGCCACAACAGATTTTTATTTCATATTTTACATGTATGTACTTATTTTATACCAAATTGGAAACGGATAAATTAATAAATTTAAAAAATATATCCTTTAATACAGTTATAGTTTCAGCTTTATGTTGGCAACCAGTACCACGTAACCGCACTTTAAGACGCAAATTTCTATCTTAGAAATAGGCGATGATAAAGTGGGTATCTGCGCGTTCACACTAAATCTTAAAGTCCGCTCAGGTCGTGCAAAAACAAAATAACATTATTACAACTTTGAAATAAAATTTCATTTAACAGCCATTGTCAACGACATTATCTTAAAACTCTCTCAAGAATATTCTTTGTGGAATAATACGAGTACATGTATTTTACCAATCAAAGAAACAAAGCTTTTTATTTAAGCAAAGTAAATAATCCTTTTTCGATCAATCCTTTTCGTTCCGTTCGTCATTACCGAACTACGAAGAAATAACTACACCCCGTCGTTTTGTGGCTCATTCGAACGTTTGGTAACCGTAACCGTTCGCAAAACCGTACAGCGTGTAAACGGTATCGCTTAGTCAGCGATAGAGTTATCACCGACAACTTCGCCAAACTTAGCAGAAGCTGGACTCGTGCAGCATCCCGGAAACGTGTACAGGCTATGCTTTTTATAAACAAACTTCACGATTCCTCAACCCGACACGCTGTTTATTATTCGATGCTTTATTTAGCAGGGGAAAAGTTTTCATGAAATATTTATTCACGAAGAAATCGAAGAGGAAAAGGATTAAGTAAACATCAAAGGAAGCATGAATGTAACTTATTTCTTAATTTAGGTTCATTTATTTATACTGCCTACTATTTTTACCGAAAGTTATATACAAAGCAGATTGGCACACCCAGCAATGGGTAATATGCCGTAATGATATATTAATTTATTTATTTTACTACTTTTGAAAATTAATCTTTACTAATTTAAACTTAAAAAATTGATAGCAAACTTGTTAAAATTTTACAAGTTAATAATAACGTTAGTAACGTTGTTGAAATGTGAAAATTGTGTTTTGTTACTTCATACATAAAAATAAGTATCAATTGCAACCAAGAGGTTTTGGTTATAATTTTAAAATTACAAGTGAGTCACATAAAATAGTGTACAACACGCGCTAGGTCTTTTACTGACGAAATGAAGAAATGACTGGCGAGGCTGCCACTTTCTTGTGGTAGTAAAAACCGTTCTACTTGGCTCGTAATGCGAAATATATTGAAAATTATTTATCCAATACAGTAATAATAAAATGTACAGGTGTTAATTAAAAAGCGGGTCATGTTTAACAGGAGAAATCAGTTTTTCCTTGCACAAAACTTATCAATTAATTTTAGACAAAAAATGTTTCAAATAAGAGTTATAGATAATTAAATTTTAAATTATAGTTTGAAATAATATACTTATTGCTTATTTGTTGCGATAGCCATGGAACTAAAACATAATTACAAATAAATGCAGAAATAAGTGCTCGTGAGGTGACACCTAGTAAATGCCCGCACGATACAAATATATCATCGTTACCAAAATCTGTGTACAAAGCAGATTGCACACCCAGCAGTGGATAATATGTCGTGATGATATATTCATTTATATGCTTACCTATATTCATTGCTGGCGTGGGGAGTGCAGCACAGAAGTCAATTTTGTGCCATTTAAAATTCTAAAATATTTGTCGTTGGTCGGAATCGAACCCATTCCCAAGATTCGCGTGAAGTGACGGCTGGTAAACGCCTGCACGGAACAAATATATCATTATTACCGACATCTGCGTACAAAGCAGATTGATGATATATGTTTTTATTATCTTATCTATATTTTTACATATTTACTTATGCTGGAAACTGTATTAAGTTGCTTTCCATATAATTAATGTTCCATTTACTATTTTCTTTTTAAAACGTTAATATTATTATTTGAAATTATTAGTTTGTTGGCAGTGACATATATCTGTCAGTTACAAACATTTGAGATCTGAACTGTGTAACCATGTGTATGAGTTGTGTTTCAAACGTAAATTTATCCATAAAATATATACAAAAAGTATTAGCGCAAACCTATAAAAAAATTATTTTTTTAATATCTCGAAAAAATAACATTTAAAGGTATTTTTCGAAGAAAAACTATTTTGAGCTTCTAGTAAAATGCCATTTCTGGTTATCTGATTTACTCCAAAATCTAATGGCATCTTTCCATAAAGAGTAAGGAAGAAATACAAGGTTTCAAAATATTCTGAATGATAGTATTTGAGTTAGAGCGTAAAGAGGATCCACACACACATACACACAGATATCATCGTGAAAATGTTAAAATTGGATTGTAGGGGCCTTAAAACTTGGTCATTTACCAAAATCTCGATATGCGATTTTTAGCACGATCACTATACCTCCCTTTCCAAGGGTAGCGGGAGGTAAAAAGGCGACCGGAACAAAGTCTAGTGAATAAAAAAGCTATAGTAGCACTAAAGTGCCTTTGGCCGTCAAAATTGGCTCTACCCTAATTATTGCACTATACTGTGACGCATCTATAGATATGGTTGTAATGTTTTTGCAAACACCAAAAACTTGTTTCGGGAAGCCTGCTGAAGTTTACCATACAATGCTATTTCACACAAAAATATAGTAAACCGTATACTATCTTCAACTTTTACATTTCCATGACAAAGTATACACGCACGTCTACATTTGTCAGCAGCTACTCGAGATTTAGAGATTAAAGAACCGTGTCATTTGGAGTTATGAGTTAAAGATAAAGGTAAAAAATGATCTGTTGTAGCTCGCTGCAGGGATACCACAACAGGTTATAGGTGTAAAAAAATATACTCATTACTTTACACCTCGTTTATAACACTTAGAATAGTTGGAATTATGCTTTTATAAAATCAGAATACCTATCTATTTATCATTAAAACATTACCAATATGGGTATATTAATATGCTTTTATTTCTAGGTTTCGGTAATGAATATATAGTCAATTTTTTCATAGAATACGCATTCCAATGTGATCACATGATTGCACAGTATGAATAGAGAAATCACATATATTTTCACGTAGCGTTTGTTTCCGTTTACCGTAACTTGAGCTATATGAATAATTTGTACGATTACATGAGTGCCAATCAAAAATTGATGGTAAAAAATTATCGAAACGGCGTAAATAAATTATTTTGAATGCTTCTGCATACTTTGAGGAAGAGGAACGTATAAAAAATTTTCCCCTAATTCCATTCTATTCTGTAGAATATGTAAGTAATATATTTTGAGATTATCACATGATAGTTCTCATTATTTATTTCCTATGTACTTATTTCTGAATATTATTACATTTTAGAGCGTATGTACTGCTTTGTATGTGTCATATGTGACTGTAAATAATAAAAACAATGAATTTAAATCAGGATTTATTCTGTCGTAAAAAAATAGTGATCCGTCAAAAATCAATGCGAAACATTGACTGAGTAATTCGACGTATCTACTATTTTTTACAGAGATTTGCTGTTTAAGGCCCTTTTAAATCAATTTTAAGCCTATCTTATAACGAAATTAAAAATTATTTCTGCGTTGTGCATTCAAAGCTGTTTTCTTATATATTAATTGTTGTTATGAATTAATGTAATATTTGTAGCAAACAAAATTGTTATTTTTGTAATCAATTATAATTAAAAAGAAAATAATTGTCATTATGAACGTTCATATTATTTCCAATTTAATGTTTTAAAGTACACTACAGATGTCAGCTCCATCGACAAGATCAATCGGTTTCACTACTTGGCTAATACGTATAAATTAATTGAATGACATCATCACATTGGATTATAGAGAAAATATAGAGACTATTCATATATTTTATCGCAAAAGGTATCATCTCACGAGCTCCCAAAGATGTCATACATAGAAAATTAGTAAAATTTAAATCTGTGGATACATTTAACAATAACCTAATGAAATTTTACCTATAAACACCGTGTATTTTGAGTAAAATACAAATTTAATGCTGGTAATTATGAAAGATAACGATATTCTTGGATTTCAAGCAACTTTATTGTCATACTCAACTAGTTTCGACACCACATGTGTCTTCAGGGCATGATTGTCCTTAAAAGTTTGTAAAAAATATTTAAATTGGTGAGATTGTTGTGTGATGTAAAATGACAGTACATGGGGATTATGTGTTTTTAGAAAGACTTGTCCAAAACGAACAAAGTCAAGAATAAAATCAGAATGTACCACTTATACGAGTACTTAAAGTACTATAAAAATATAAAAAATATTAAAATATCTATCGTATCAACACCCTTAACCGCCCGCTATCACGTAGTGTACATTCTTATTTTATTCTTCACTTTGTCAAATTCATTTAACTATAAGAATATTGTTCGTTTCGGACAAGTTTTTTATAAATTCATAATCTCCGTGTGCTGTAATTTTCAACATTAGTTACAAACTTTTAAGAAAAATTATCCCCTGAAGAAGACACATGTGGTGTCAAAACTATTTTTTGATGATGTCTGTATGTATGTATACAGGATAACACTGAAAAACGGGCCACTCAAAATAACTTTTTTATTTATAATTATTTTTTAATTATATATATATATATATATATATAATTAAAAAATAATTATAAATAAAAAAGTTATTTTGAGTGGCCCGTTTTTTAGTGTTATATATATATATACTAGGCATAAGGGCTCACACATCGTGGTATTTGAATGATAATAGAGCTTCCGGTTTAACCGGAAGTGACATTAACTTTTATATTTCAAATGGGACACCTATATATTTTTATATATTTGGAATATACGTAATTACGAATTCAGCCACATGCTTGAAGTGCATTTTTATTAAAGAATAAAGTACAAAAACGTAAGAGAAAATTATGAATCCTGTATGGAATTTCTACAAAATACATAGAACTGAAGGAAGGTAATTTGCTGGCCACATCAAATTTTTTTCTATTGAGGTAATTTTACACTTAGATTTTTTTTAAAAATGTGCGACTTGGTGTTTTTTTGTTAGTTATGTTGGTAGCGCTCCCCGATAATATAACATATCAAAATTTCAAACCACTGAAGCCAATTGAAAACGAAATAAATTTTGGGAAAAAATATATTGTGGCCAACATGTCTGAAATTAAAAGGATTTTCAAAAAAATAAAACAAAATTTCCTCCCGCACTCCCCTTGCAGTTGAAAATATAACATCAAAATTTCAACCCACTAAGGCTTTTTGAAAGCTAAATAAATTTTGGCAAAAAGTAAAGAAATGAAATTTCACATTTACAGTTTGTGTATTGCTTGTTGCGAATTTTGTTTGATTGTGTACATTAATACATTGAATCAAACACTGCGCGTATAGACCTTCCATCTAAACGACGTGTTTGCAGTGCTTTTGTAAACTAATAAGAACACCGAAACAGAAAATAGTTATTTACACAACGAGCTATGAAACAGAGTCTTTTCATAACGAGGGCGAATGTTGATACGCGAGACGTAGTCTAGCGAGTTTTGTACACTATTTTTCTTACGACACACAAAAAGCGACACATTTTTTTATAATTTTAACCTCAAATTAGTTGTCACCTGAACGACACCGGGTTGTGTAAATTCCATAAACGAGCAATCCATTCTTGTAATAATGACATTTACGTTGTTCCTACAAATGTTTTATTATATAATAATATTGTATTAACTACGTATTAATTGTTTTATATATGTTCGAAGGATCCTAACCTCAAGTCTACTCTCAATTAACTCAAATGTAAATCGGAAGTGAACAGTCGAGTGTGGCGGTGTTACGAACTGGGCTTCGATTTTGTAACTTTAAATTCCATTAGGTTTCAAATTCTACGAGAATTGAGATATTTCTCCTCTTTTTCTCACAATAGATTTTATATTCTACTGGTCTGGAGCAGCAGAATTTGTGTCTTTTAATTTCTTGTTTATTTGATCATGCATGCCGCCTAGAGAAACGAAGGAGAAAACCCAATTCTAGTAGAATTTGAAATCTACTAGAATTTAAAGTTACAAAATCAAGGTACTGTTCTGTTTATAACTATCTTATCATAAATGCATCATAAATGAGAAATTATCATAGTAAATGTAGTTTTTGCAAAGAATAAGGGTTAAATTTCTAGATTATCATTGAAATTATGTATTTTAAAACTTTGAAATTTAACGATTTCTCGTAAAAGACAAACCCAAATTACCGGTTAGTTGGTAACACTCCTCTGCCCTATAATAACACACTACTATATTATGATTTTTCTGGTACATGAACGATATTGTCAATTTTTGTAACCAGACAATCGTGTAATTATTGAAAATCAATAATGGTCGTGATTTCCATCTCCTGATAAACTAACTTATTTTTGATAGATATTTTTTTTACTAGCTGAATAAATTTATTACGTACTTCCATATGAAATTTTCTACATTTTAGCTATTAGGTACCTAATAAAATTTACGCTGTTGTCAAATTAAAAAGCAAGATCGATAGAGATAGTTTAATTATGAATGTAGTTTTATGGAGTGAGATCCAAAAAAATACAAAACAAAAAAAAGTAGCTTTGACGTTTGTGTCTTTGTGTTATGTCATAAGATGAATAACATAAATAGAAAAGCTAGATAATTTTAGTTTCTCAGAAATAGGAATATGATATAATTGTATTAAATACATCAAGATAATAGAAAATAAAGCAAAAGTTGCATCTATTAAGAAAATGAAGAATGAAATATGGGAAAAAATACAGTGGAATTCAATTCTCAAATTGAAGGTGTAAATGTGTAAATATAGAAATAAAAACACTTTGAGCGAAATGTGATATATTTCTTATAAATCGTCATGATCTTCAAGATTTTGAAATACTATTTTAGTTCAAGTTGAGATGTACATTGTACATATACCATAGACACCAATAAAATTATAATAAGCGTAATGAAATACCTTACATTAGATTGAGAATATAATTCATTAGTCACGTGACATGTTTTCCGCCAATCAACATTTAGAATCTCCCTAGTTACATGTCTGTCACAACGATGATAAAAAACAAAGAAATTATCACCATATTTATAGTCGTTACTAAGGGATTTGTTTTCATTATTTATGACATTGACAGTTAATTTTGAGTATAAAAATAAATAATAACAATAATTCAAACTCCGAAATAATAAATAAAACTCGTAAGTACCATGTTTTAATACAATATGAATATGTATATCAAAAGTTAGGTTAGATTACAAAAATTCATTATATTCTTTCATTAAATATAAACTCGTGATATGATTAATAATCTAAGTTATTGCTCGTGAAACCGAAGCAGCACATCTGCAACTCGGTTTCACTGGAGAATATTATTGATGATAATCATATCACTTGTTATATTACATATGAAAATACAAATTTACTTACTTTATTAGAAAGTTGAACTAGCTAGTAATTTATTTGTTAATTAAATATATTTATAAGGCACATGACAGTTATTAACCGATGAAACTACATGAAATTTATTTATTAGCTAAATAAATTTATTAGAAACTTTATTAGCAGGTGGAAATTATGGACATGATTGTTCCAATATTTATCTTCTTACAGAGCTTTCAAATTTAAAGTGAAGTTAAAATATGGATTTATTATTAGTTTACAGTAAACATGTAAAGTTCGGAAATTTATAAAATTAATTTCTAATTAAAGCGCAGACGTTATTGCATTTTAATTGTTCAAATTGATTATACAAACATTGTTGTACGCTGTAAAATGAAATTTTCTTTCAATCTAACGCAAAAACATAAACATGTCTTAAACTAAATTGAAACTTCAGAATAATTGAATTTCTTCCCAGTGTTTAATTACTCCTCGGAAAAATAATCAAAGAGTGCAATGGAAAATTCTGCATAGCACAACAGAAAAAAACAAAAAACGTCGAAACAAAAATCAGCTGACGCTATGTGGGTTAATTGGCGTTTGGACGCCAGCCGACGCCAACTGAGATTTTTCAGGCGTCGCTGCGGTTGTCCCCGGACAAATTAACAAATGAACAAATATTTAACTCGCGATGTGCAACTGTCTCAACTGTCGGTTGACAGGGGAATTAGATTTGTCGATTAACGCGCGTAATTTGTTCTTGAAATCTCCTACAGACTCAGGGAATTTTATTAACTTAGAACGATTACTCTCTCTTTGTATTGCAAACAATGGCTCGTATTACGAGCGCACTTTTATAATAAGAGTTTTTATAGAGCGCGCTTTTACTTTATATTCTTACGCAAAGTGGGCTCCATAAAAGCGCTTGTATTATAAAAGTATGCTTATCATACTAAAATAAAAATAATACCTTTTTGTATAAGGAAATAAATTCCTTTAGAATAAATTTTATATTTGATATTTTATGTTATAAAAAGCAGTGATTTCATCAGTTTCAAAGATGTGTATTTTAGAAGTTATACGTACGAGTATATATATTTAAACTATGGTTTTCGCAAAGGATATATAAGTTTTAAATAGTTGGGAAGTTTGTTATTGCTAACCCCATTTTCTAATAAATTGGCAAGTTTTGCAGAGGTTAGAAAATTGACAATTTCCAACCTTAGGGCGGAAAAGTGCCGCATCACAAGCTCAGAATTATTTCCCGCCCTGAGAGATCAATGCATATCAATGATGGGTATTTACATGTACATTTATTTAAATATAAGGAAACTAATAATATTATTGTAAATAATGTAAATTTGTGTAGATAAATGTGAAGATATCAAAATTTAAAGTTAGAAATCAAACTGATAGTTCATGTGACAAATGAACAAGCTCAATTCTCTCAAACCATTCGTTTATTAATGTTTGAATATTTTATTGTTTAAATATCAATTATTAATTATTAATTTCTGATTGTGCTTCGCGCTTTGGTTTGTTATCTTCGTCCTCAATAGTAGATAATGAAACATTTTCCACCACAGTTAGTAATATACTGTTTTTGGAATTCTATTTAATAAGTCACAAGTCACTATGATATTTGTTTGCGTGCTCGGTTCAAATTGAAAGAATTTTGTAATTATTGCAAAAAATAGCCGTGCTTATACGCGAAAAGGACACGGTGCGGCCGTCTATAAAAACTTGTTAATTTTTATTCGTTATACAGGGTGTTTGGCGTAAGTCCGGCACCACGAATATTTCGTTTAGTTTGAGATACAAAAAAATGTTAATAAGCAAAGTTAAACTGGACAAAAGGGCTCATAAGATGATTATAGCAGAAATTTTGTATCACTTCCGGTTTTAGCGAAAATTGGTACAACTTTAAATCTAGCGTAGGGAATCGGTATTTTTATATATTTTTTCAGAATATACATAAAATTAGCTTCACAATTATACCAAATTATTATAGTTTTACTTCAACCATTTCAAAATGGCGACCATTTATTCTTGAAATATGTATTAATAAAATTCCATACAAAATAAAACATAGCAAGCTATGAAAACAATTTTATTACTTTATTATCATAAATGGGTTTTGCTGGTAGATAGATAAATGAAAATTGAATTTATGCAATATAGAAGTGGCACTTAAATACGAGTATAAAATGGTTAAAAAGTTTCATCGATCAAAATCATATACAATATTTTTTTAAGTTTTTAATTGCCATACTTTACAAATATTAATAAATGTACAGGTTTTTTTTTTTTTTAAAAAAAAAAGGGGGATAAAATTTTTCTAGTGCCGATACTCATTTAAAAAGATTTTTTCTAAATTCGCCAGTTTGGTACATGACTCTTGAAGTTTACATTTTTGCACTGGCCGAAACGATGTTTTTAATAAAAATACTAATTTATTTAATCACGGTACTCATGTTGGATAGCAAATAAATTAATTCGTAATTACTTTTATCAAAAAAATTGTATTAGCAAATGGCATTAAAAATGTACACTTTAAGAACCAAAGCTTCAATTTTCAGAAAAAAAAATTCTTGAGACTAAGCATATCGAAATGTATAATACCCTTAAAAAATTACCTTTTTTAAACACCCTGTTTTACTCTTTTAGTTATTAAAGAAAAAATAAACACAGTCTAATTATGAGAATAAAGAAAGTAATTGTAAAGTAAAGAATATAACGCGGTGTCTCCCATTTTAAAGGTATGTGGTGTTGCGTTAACACGTCTTTTTCTGAGGAGCTTTTTAATTAAACTGAACTTCAAGTTTTACGTTAAAATAATATCCTTTGATATTGACGTCAGAAGCGAAAACTTCTAAAGTCGTCTACAAGATTTCCGTTAAACAAATCTGTTGTGACCAGCACAATATTTCCCTCCATTTAATTTATATTAAATTAAAAACATACATATTACATATCTTTATACTACTGCTGACAACTGCATTAAGTTACCTTGCAAATTTAACCATTGTTTCAATTTTTCTCTATTCTTACCATTATTTCTTCCAATTTATACAAAATATATATTTATTGGAAAGAGTATTTTTTTCTCTCTCTTTTTAGTAAGGTAATGCTTTTATGTACATTTTTTTCAAATAAACAAATTATTTACGTTTAAAAATGAAAATTTTGTATACTGCTTTTAGTTAATTTAATCAAATAAGCCACGGAAACATTTTTTTTTTATAAATTTATTATTTTATTAACTAATTTGTAGGAAGAGTGTTGAAGAATTGCAAGAATAGTTATTTGTATATCAAGGCCACGAAATCACTCTTTAGCGTACCGAGAGAAAAAATTTTCTCTCGGTACGCTAAAGGATTTCGCGGAGAAGGTGTACACAATATTTTTTGTGCAACCGTAAAAAATATGTAATTACAAATTTTATTAATTTTAAACAGTTTCACTGTAAATTGAAAGTTGGCTTTCAAGGTAACTATGGAATTGACATTTGATAAACAAAACAATTAGTTTTGAAAAAATCATAAAATCATAGTGATTGTTTACTCGCGGCGAAATGGATTTCGCGGCCGTTGCCATAACAACAACCGCGAAATTCAATTTCGTGGACTATATTGCGGCTGCAAAATGCCTATTTCGCGGCCGGTTGCACAAAAAAAATATTACGTGCTTGTCAATATGTAACTTGATACCAGTTACATATAATGGTAGAACGGTTGGAATTATTCCCAAAAGAGCTGAAATGTGCCTAAGAAATAACTTTTAATATGCATCTTTACTTTGATTATTTTATTGTTACTGCAAAATACGTGTATAAACTAACAATTTTATATAAAAAAAATGTTTCCATTGCTGACTGGGCTAAATTAATTAGAGACAGTATACAATTTTTTCATTTTTAAACCTTAATAACTCGTTTATTTGAAAAAGTTGTACATAAAAAACATTACCTTTCTCTCTTTCCAATAACAAATATATAGTTTCATATAAAAATATCTGTTATGGCCAGCACAACACCTCTCGCCACTTCCTTTTTTGGTTACATAAGAATAGGTCGCGATCCGTCATGTTACATTGTTGGCCTTGACAAGCAGATGTGGGGGCCCGTTTCAGAATGATAATTAGTAATTATGTACATAAATGTCATAATTTTTCATTAAAAATTTCAAGATTTTCTAAAATCACGTAGTTAATTTGTCACCAGGAGTGTGGTATTTATTTGTCGAGGAAAATAAACCACATGGAATTGGAAAATTATGAAATTTAGAATGAGAAATTATGATAATATGACATCTATATACATAATTACTAGCTATAATTCTGACATGGGCCTCCATATCTGCTTGTCAAGACCAACAACGTCAGATGACTGCTCGCGCCCTAATGTATTTAACATTTCTTGTATACCTATACTCTACACCAAAAATTCTACTTATATCTATTCCATGTATTTAGATTTTTTAAATTTAAATTCATTCTATGAAGAAATTTTGTCCTCTTCTAATTTGTCGAGATGTTTCCAATTCATTGTCGGTAGTAACAGTATTTCTGAAGGGTATGTGTAATATATCTATAATATTAAATATTATCTATTAATACATTAAGAAATAATATAATGTATGTACTTCCCAGAAAAAGTCTTCAGTAATGTCTCCGGATTTCTGACACTGACATTTATCTGACAATTTAAATTTTCAACTATTTTCCATGGCATTCTTTCGGGTGTAAAATTTATTACAACAGATTATTTTATATATTATATTTCTTTTATCTCTAAATCTATAGAATATATAATAAAATATTTGAATGTATCAGATAGAGAATTTAATTTTCTTTAATATTACCAAGAAAAAATTTCAAAAAATAATATTTAGAAGATTTTTTTTCAAGAATCTTCTATTTCCGGTTGTCCAATAGTTACCAAAACCTTTTCAGATCTTCCCATGAATGTCCGATTGGGAAATACGTAGTTAAACAAATTTAAAGTCTTATAGTTTTTGAGTAATCATCCTTCAAACATCCCACATACACACACACACATACACACACACACACACATCCACACACACACATACAGACATCATCGTAAAAATGTTAAAATCGGATTGTAGGGACCCTAAAACAGTGCTTATTCAATAAAATCTGAATATGCAATTTTTAGCATGAATCCAATACCTCTCTTAGCGAGAGGTAAAAATATATATTTTGTCCTAAATTTTGGGAACCGCCGATATATTTTTTTTTATATCACCAATTTATTATTCAAAATGGCACAATTCTGCTCATTTAACCTAACTCATACCTCTTCAAATAAAAAGATACCAATAGTGAGCAAGCTCATATAAATACCTGTATAGAAAAAGTAATAATGTATATTTATAGAAAATTGAATAATCTTAACTCCTTGCGAAGATTGCCTAGTCTAATACTCTCCAGTGGTTCAAATTGGTTTGGAAAGATTGTACTCATTTGAAAATTATTTTGTTGTGTGTTGGTATAAAATGTAAACTCTGTGTAAACCGTAATCAGTGGGTGAAGAGGTAGGCAAATACAGTTTGATCCCTATATTGAGAAGGTCAACTAGCAAACAAAGGACGACGGGTTTAGAGGGCGTTGTACAGGAGGCACTTGTCGTCCGCCTCGCATCCAACAAAGGATTCCTTCAAAACAGTTCCGGAACCTGTTTGCAAATTACGCTCTCGCTCTCGGTTCTTCCCTCCACCATGCATACATGAATGTTCAGTCCTATTAAAAGCCGATATTATACAATACAAACAGATGTACAATTACTTATGTTATTCCTCAATCATACTTGCATATTTCCTTATCCAAACACATAACTACATTTGTAACATCATAACATCGGCATACGAAAATAGAACATTATGTTTTTATTTAAAATATTAAACTTGCATCTCATATTTTGGGAAATACTGATAGAAAAAAAAATTGTACCTCCACCCGATATAAGTAGTTTTACATTACTCTAAATAGTCCAGAAACACTTCTTTACAGGTCTAGGCCGGCAAAAAATAGGGCCTTTATGGTTGGTATTCGGGTGAAATGTTAACTTATAAATATGTTCAACACAAGAATATAATGTATAATGTTTACAACTTTTAATACTAACTTTTTAATTTTGTAAGTTAAATAAACACATTTTTACTTCCTTGTACGTAAGTAAAGGAAGTATTGTAATCGCGAAAAATTTCGGTTTTCAGATTTCAGCGGAAATATCCATTTTGATCATCCCTGAATCCATTTTGACTAATTTCGTCGTGACGTCTGTACGTACGTACGTACGTATCTCGCATAACTCAAAAACGGTAAGCCGTAGAAAGTTGAAATTTTGTATTTAGGACACCTATAACATCTAGTTGTGCACCTCCCTTTCTGGTTATTACACAATTTTCAGAAGTGGCACTTTACATGAAGCCTATAATAGATTTTAATGAAAAACTGTTTTAAAATATAATCCAAAACTTTTCAAATTTGGTATACAAGACTTTTATGTCAATCGAAATAACATAATAGATTTAGGTTAAAATAGGCTAACCGGAAGTGGTACATTACTTGAAGTTGTTAACAGTTTTTCTTGAATAATATGATTTTATTTTGTTTTTAAAAATAAATGCTTCAAATAAAAGTTTTAGAGAATTAATTTCTGCGTCTAGCACATCAAGCATTATTAAATTAGCCTTATGTATAAGCGAGATATGTAAATTTAAAAATTATGTACTTTTTTGTTTTTGTAATAAAGCTTGCTATGGATTAGGACAAAAAAAAGTTCATGTCAAATTACGTTAAATACGTGCAATTTTATGATTCGTACAATAACAAATATTATATTTTTATTGTGAAATTAGTCATATTCATTGTTGTAATCAAATATTTCATTGTTGTAATCAACTCTCTTTAGAAAGAACCGGGTTAGATTAATGTTAATTTAAAAATGATAGTAGTAAATGAATTATTTTTTGTTCTATATCAAAATATTTCTCGGGCTTGGCTTAAGCCTGTCAATATTTGTAATTTAATTATTAAAAAAATATGTATAGTTTAATAATCGTACAAGGAAGTCGTGTGGTGTACACATCAGATTTTTATCTAAATGAAATTATTCAAATCTTGCGATGATACCAATATAAAAAATCTGATGTGCCCAACACAATACCTCCCGCCATTTACATATGGGGTCTCGTTGCCGCGTGCCTGATGTCCGGTTGCGAATCTGGGGAATCCGATTCGATCCCGATCAATGCCAAATAATTCGAATTTTAAATGGCATAAAATTAACCCTTGTGGTAAACGCCCGCATAATACAAATATATCATCATTACCGAAATGTGTGTATAAATCAGATTAGCACACCCAGCAATGGATATACCGTGATAATATATTTATTTGTTTCTTTATTTAAATACATACCTGTATATTTACTAATGCTAGAAATTATGTATTTTAAATTCCTTTCCATAAAACTATTGTTCTATTTACAATTTTCCTTTTAAAATGTTACTATTATTAATTTGAAATGATTAGTTTTTTAACAGTGATATTTATCTGTTAGTTACATACATTTGAGCTGAACTATGTAATCATGGAGATGTGTTTAAAGCATAAGCTTCGAGATATAATTTTTATATTACTTTATAAATTTATCCATAAAATATATAGAAAAAGTATTAAAGCAAACTTGTAAAAAATGGAATAATCTTTAATTTTTATAATAACAAATTGAGAAAAAATTACATTTAACGGTATTTTTTGAAGAAAAACTATCTTGAGCTTCAAGTAAATTGCCATTTCCGGTTATCCGATTGCCACCAAAATCTAATGGCTACTTTCTATATTAGAATAAGGTAGAAATACATAGTTTCAAAACTTTCTGAATGATAGTATTTGAGTAAGAGCGTAAAGACGATCCAAACACACAAACACATACATACATACAAACAGAAATCGTGAAAATGTTAAAATTGGATTCTAAGGAACTTAAAACGTGGTCATTTACCAAAATCTCGATATGAGATTTTTAGCACTATCCCTATACCTCCCTTACCAAGGGTAGCGGGAGGTAAAAATCCCTATTATTTCATATTTGGACAATAAATCAAATTCTTTTAATAAATTTAGAGAGAATCGTTACCAAAAAAATTCTTCATGTACGCCCAAAAACTGCTTTGCGAGTGTTCAAAATATACTTACATTCGCAAAAGTTTATATGTTTAAAAGTGCAATTTCTAAAACACTTCTAACAAATAACTATTATTTATATTTTTAGCAATAGTTTTGAAAAATAATATTCCATAGGTAATTTAAATAACCCTGTATCCCATATTTCTCAAGATAGAAATGGTGGCTTAGGGTCACATAATGAAAATGGATTTTTTTAATGTAAGTTTTCTTGCATTTTGGTTCAGTGAAATTACAATTCTGGAATACCACTTCAAAATTACTACTCTTCGTTAATGTCAAACTATTTTTATTACAAGTTTCATCTATAATTTAATATTATACCATTAAACCTGTATTGTCTCTATAATATTTTTTAAGAATATATCTACATGATTGTCTCTTTGAAATATATTTGATAAATAATACAGATATTTTAAAAAATTGTTTTATTATTTTTACCTCTCGCTAAGAGAGGTATTGCATTCATGCTAAAAATCGCATATCCAGATTTTATTGAATAAGCACGTTTTAAGGTCCCTACAATCCGATTTTAACATTTTTACGATGATGTCTGTGTGTGTGTGTGTGTGTGTGTGTGTGTGTGTGTGTGTGTGTGTGTGTGTGTGTGGATGTGTGTGTGTGGGATGTTGGAAGGACGGTTACTCAAAAACTATAAGACTTAAAATTTGTTTAACAACGTATTTCCCAATCGGACATTCATGGGAAGATCTGAAAAGGTTTTGGTAATAATTGGACAACCGGAAGTAGAAGATTCTTGAAAAAAAATCTTCTAAATATTATTTTTTGAAAATTTTTCGTGGTAATATTAAGGAATATTAAATTCTCTATCTGATACATTTAAATATTTTATTATATATTCCATAGATTTAGAGATAAAAGAAGTATAATATATAAAATAATCTGTTGTAATAAATTTGACAGCCGAAAGAATGCCATGAAAAATAGTTGATAATTTAAATTATTTGTAACTGACAGATAAATGTCAGTGTCAGAAATAATGAGTAATGAAAGAAAAATGTACTTGGAGAATCCCTTAGTTCTTGATCTGTGACTATTATGGAGATGACAAGTCTAGGTTGAAGGACTTAAATTTGTTTCAAACATTATGGGACAATGTACACCAGTACTATAGACTAGAGTAACTTGGAATTGCGAAAAAGCTATCAAATTCTTCTCAAGTAAGTTGTAAATATTGACAAAATTACACATCGATATAAGAATAATCGGAGTGCAATCTATCCGTCACTTTATTAAAGGGAATTAGTGTTATTTAGATATAACATGTATGAAAAAATAAAATGTAAAAGAAGATATGTAAGAATAGATGCACAATCCATATATACATTTTGACCCCTCAAAATTAATGTTTTTACTAGAAGAATATGAGGAGAAAGTAAACAACGTTGTTCGAGTTGAAAATTGCAGTTACCAGCCTAATATTTATATATGGTAAACTCTACTTTGTAATTTATTGTAACATAATTTCTGGTAAAATATCTTCATGTTGAGACATGCTATTATTGAATAATAAAGAAGTTTATACGTCATAGATTTATATGAATATATTATTTGTATTTATAAAAATATTCTTTGCTTTATGCATACAGCCAGGTAAAATATACGGCGAGAGGTTATGTGCTGGCCACATCAGATTTTTTAATTTTTGAAACCGAAATGGTATTTGTTGAATGTTGTGAATAATTGCTTTTCGTTGAATCGAGCTTTTTAAATTTTCCTAGTTTAATCGATCAAAAGAGTAGTATTCCCTTTTTATTTTTTCAACATTCGGAATGTAATCAAATAAAAGTGGACCCATAAAGAATAGATAAAAATTTAATTAAATGCATCGAAAAATTAGATTTTCTATTTCCATGGCGGAAAATTATTATACCTTTTGACCCATGTTTCATCAGTAGTAATAAATATTTGATTGTGGAATAGTTTTGTTCAAACAATTAGTTAGAATTATAAATAAATATATCTATGGCGCTATTACTCTGTGGTGAATTGTCGTAGTGCATGTCGTGTCGTATAAATCTATACGTCTCAAAACAAATGTTCCTCGACGTATCGCACAAAAAATTGTAACTCGTTGCATTTTTTTGTAGCTGTGGCACTCCCGCCGCAAGTGGGCGCAATCTTAGAAAATTACACAATTTCTGGGTTATTGTTTAATAATTTTCGTTATAAAAACACAAACACATTTAATTTAATGAATATATCTATGACGCTATTAGAATACGCGCGCACTATGTCTATATGCTGTGCGTTTTAATCGTCGCGCGGTTTTTTGCGGCGTCGCATTTTCGTAAAGCCAAGTAAAACTTAAAAAATCTGATGTGGCCAGCACAATACCATCCGTCAATCCTGTGTATTATGTACAAATTCCATACATAAATTTTCTTGCAAAAGATTCTAAATTTTTGGTATTTTATGATTCCCTTTCTCGGCAACAGAATTCCATACTCCTGATAACAAACAAATCACATGAAATAAGAAAATCATGAAGTTTTGAATGAAAAATTATGACACTTGTCAGTTATGGACATAATTAATTGCTGTCATTTTGATACGGGTTCCCATATCTGCTTGCCAAAGGCAGCAAAGTCATGTCACTGCACGCGCCCTATACATAATTTTTTTGCAAAAGATCCTATATTTCCAGTAAAGTTATTTCATAAACAAACTATGCAAATTGCACTTGACACTGACATCTTCTTCTTCTTTAGTTTTCCCATTCGTTAGGGGGTCGCTATTTTTTATTTTCTTCTTCCACGAATTTTTGTTTTGCGTGTCGTTCTCATTCAGTTCCTTTTCTCTCAAGTCTTCTGCAATATAGTCTTTTCATCTTATATTTGGTCTTCCTATGTTTCTTCCACCTTCTATTAATTTATTCATCTCTCCTCATGACTTGTTCAAACCAATGTAATCGTCTCTATTATATCTAAAAACTTCTAACACTAGAGTTACTTCCCTTATTTTTTCATTCAATTACTTGCTTTTTATTGATACTGACATCTGTCAATTTGAATTACCTGAATATATTAGCAGTTTCCATGGTTATGTTAGCATAGGTGGCTGAATTATGAAATTTATACGAATTTTTTATCTTTATTCTTTAACTCTATATCTGTTGAATATGAAATATAAAATGCAATCAAATCGTATAGAGAATAATATATTCTTTAAGTTATAATAACATTTAACTGAGTTTTTCAAGAAAAACTGTTAAAATCTTCAAATGAGGGTATTTCCGGTTGACCAATTATAACCAAAATCTAAACATGTCTGCATATGGTTGTAAGGAAGAGGAATACGCAAGAATTGTAATTTTTAGAACTCTAGTATTGGAGATATCGTGCACGAAAAAGCGGTCACATACACACACACACACATACACACACACACACGCACATACGAACACACACACACACAGACATCATCGTAAAAATAGTAAAATCGTATTGTAAAGACCCTAAAACGTGCTTATTCAATGAAAACTCACCACCGAATTTTTTGACCAAAGACAATACCGTCCAATAAGTGACGGAAGGTAAAAACGACAATATAACAAATAACGCACAGCACTTACAAAGAATGAAATCATAATTGACATTTTATCTGAATTGTGTTTATGTAAACCACACAAAATCACATGAATCTATCTGTCAAAGTTCTTTCGTTATTTTAAACAGTGTAAAATAAAAATTTCATATCGGCAGTGGCGCAGCAAAAAAGAATTAAATGAAAAATAAAAAAATCCTAATTTTTAAAAAATTCTTTTTGATTGAGAATCAGCACATCGAAATATATATATATATATATATATATATATATATATATATATATATATATATATATATATATATATATATATATCTACCCACATTTTTTTATCCTTTTTTAAAAATTTGTATATTGTGTCAATTTGTATAAACAAAGATATCATCTCCGGTATTACCCTGCAATGGATTTAGAACAAAAACTGGAAATGAATGTGAAAAATTTAATATTAAGAATTAAAAAAAAAAGATAATGCACTAAAAAATAATTCATTTTTGTGTGTTTTTTTACATATTTTCTTTAGTAGAACACAAGCACAAGTTGTTTTTATTAAAACGTTACGGTAAAACAACTGTATTGCGCACGTTCAAACGTTCTTGTGTTTTTCTGTCGTACGACAAAATACCGCACGGTATAAAGTCGCAGTGCGAGCCTGGGCAAATATTTGTATAGAATCATACTTAATTGTATATTGTGTCAGTTTGTATCAAAGAAATTGTCTTCTCCGATATCACCTGCAATTCCTGTAAGTGTTGTATATCGAGGGACAGAAATTAATGTAGAAACATTCATACTAGAAACTAAAAGAAAAGGATGCATCCGAAAATAATTAATTTTTCTGGGATACTCTAATAATTTTCGTTATGAACAAAAACACAAGCCGCCTATACTGTAACGTTACTACAATCGCAGAGCGCAATTATATCCTCTTACGTTTTTTTGTCGTACGACAAAATATCGCTCGACAATTTGCCGTACAATATAAAGTCGCTTTATTATGTCGTGAATTGTAGTAGTGCGTGATATGTTGTATAAATCTATGCGTTACCATACAATGGTTCGTCGCCGCACCGCACTAAAATTGTGACTTGTGACTAGTTACATTTTACGACGCAAGTGAGCGCATCAGAATCAATATTTTGTATAGTTTCATCATCTCGTACTTTCCCGAAATTCTTTAGAATTATGAAATAAATATATCTTCACGGTTTATTACCCGTTTCTGGGTGAGCCAATATTTTTTCGAATATTTCAGTATTTACGTTAGGCCCCAAACGGTTTCAGCCCGTTCAGTCTTACGTGACAGTCGTCGTTGGTGTCGTTCACAGAGAGAGAAAGTATTCGTTACGGAAAGAGATAGATAGTACGCGCGAGAAGTACAGTCCGATATACGTATTCGCGAATAGAATTAAGCCGTAGCCATCTACTAGCAAAATATGAACTATTTGTTGTCGTATTCCACTGAAAACGCCATTTGGGTTAGCGTAATTTTATTTGGTTTGTTTGTGTACAATAAGCTTTTGATTTATTTTTTTCTATTTTATGTGTTCATTAACTACTTCAATACATAGGTATTGACCAAAATCAATATTTTTGATGACTACTTTCCAGTTTACATTTTAATCTCTTTTGCACCTATTTAATATCTGTTAGTTTCCAGATTTTTTCTTCATTTATTCTATTTTCTAACTAAAATGAGTTCTACTTCCATAAAATGAATGATGTAAATTGCTGCGTGTACGGATGTCACTCTAAAGGAAGCAAAAACCAAAATTTAAGTTTCCATACTTTTCCGAAAAGTGGAGCAGTAAAAGTGACATCTATCAACGAACGCGGAATATCTGAAGTCGCAGAGAAAAGAAACACCTGGATTTCAAAAATATCAATTGGAAAATCTGTTACTCCGCGTATGAGAATATATAGTTTAGATTTGAAAAAAGTTATTTATTATACAAGACGATAAAGAGATACATCTTTCACGAGTCGATAAAGACTATCATCGGTCGTGTATATTATTTATTTTGTACCTGAAGTTTTCGATATTAAAATGTCAAGCCACAACTTTGTTCCTAAACTTATACTACCACTAACTTTAGACGGGTTTGTCAAAATTATAAATTACAACTTTTCTTTACATTATGCATTTTTATAAAGTGTAGATAAAAATTTAAACTGTAGGTAAAAAGTCAATACTTTATCTACTGTTGATGTTAAATTATTACTTTATCAACAAAAAATCTGTTGTGGCCAGCACAATACCTTCCGTCATTCTCGTGTATAATGTATAAATTCCATAATTTTTCTTACAAAAGATTCTAAATTTCCAGTAAAATTATTTCATAAACAAACTATTCAAATTGCACTTGACAATGGCATCTTCTTCTTCTGTAGCTTTTCCCATTAGTTAGGGGTCGCTATTTTTGCATGTCGTTCTCATTCAGCTCCTTTTCTCTCAAATCTTCCGCAATACAGTCCTTCCATCTTATCTTTGGTCTTCCTCTGTTTCTTTAACGTCCTATTACTAAACTATTCATTATTGTTCCAATATAATTCTTCATTTCTCCTCATGACATGTTCAAACCAATGTAATCGTCTTTCTTGTGTCTTTCTAAAAACTTGTAACACTAGAGTTATTTTCTTACCATATCTTTTCGTGTATTCCCCAATATCTACTTCCACATCCTCATATCTGCCACATTAATTTACTTTTTATTGATACTGACATCTGTCAATTTGAATTATATGATTATATTACTAGTTCCCAAATTTGGCATAGCTGGCTTAATTATAAAATTTAATTTCTTTAAAATTCTTTAACTCTGTATCTATTGAATATGAAGTATAAATTGTAATCAAATCGTATAGAGAATAATATATTCTTTAAGTTATAATAACGTTAAATGTCAATAAATCAAATTTAACTGTTAAATCTTCAAATGAGACTACTTCCGGTTCACCAATTATAACCAAAATCTAATCAGTTGTTCTTCTGGATGTAAACTTGAGGAATACGAAAAAATTATAATTTTTGGAATCGTGGTATTGAAGTTATGGAATCCGGAAGTTTTGTTACGCACACACAGACGCACAGACACACGGACACACAGACACACAGACACACATACATACAGACATCATCGTAAAAATGGTAAAATCGTATTATATGGACCCTAAAACGTGCTTATTCAGTAAAAACTCATCATTGAATTTTTTGACCAAAGACAATACCTTCCTTACCTAAAGGTGACGGAAGGTAAAAATGAACGCACAAAGCCTACTTTTAACATCAAGTGCGAAAGAAAGACATTTTTACCAGGTGAGTTCCTTGGCCTAAATGATATTTTGAAACGTCTATGCACAAAATTGAAATAATAATATTGAAACTTAGTCTTCACACTTACCAGCAAGTTAAATAAAATTTCCCTAAATATTTTAATAATACAATATAACCAGCATGTCTGAAAATGACAGTACGACAAACATCCAACATCTTGGTTGATAATAGCGCCGCCATCGGTGATTTTATTCGCGAATATTAATTTACTTTTAAATCCTTCCACAGTTTATGCGTTGGTTTCCACCACTTAACTGCCAGCAGATTTAAGACAGAATGAGCCCCGTTCCATATCTTACCTCTATCCCCCCCCCCATAGTCTGTGAACCATTGAGCATGTTACGTACTGGGCGGGCTGTACATTTAAGACGCTTATCATTGTCACCTTCTCTCTAAATGGTGCCGTGGACAGAATATCAATTTGACATCGGTTCGACTTAAATCCGATTCGTCCAAATCAAAAACGGTATTATTTTTGGGTAAATAGTTAGTTGTGTCTATGTTTTTACATAGTGGTCTAGCACTGTCATTTATGCCTTATAGAACAAATTCCATTATGACGATTACTAATCGTAATCGATTGCTCACATTTGTTGCCGACAATCTACTTATGTTTTTCATTCATTTAGAATCAGAAAAATCATTAAATTATACAATTCAGCGAAATAATGACTATTTTTTTTGTATAAATATGACATAAAAGCTGTCAATTTGGCACAATAGTGTGACTTGTGACATCAAATCATGTTACACCGCTAGAAGTATGAAAAATTTCCATGACGTTTAGGCCCAATTTCTTCAGTTGGAATGTGTGTCATATATTTAACATTATGATCAACAAAATTTAAGAAAAGATCGTAAAATATAATGGTGTAAATTAAATTCTACCAGAACAAATTGAAAATATTGTTTTAAGGGATTTGAGATTTTTTTAACCAAATAATAAAAATGTTTAAATTTTGACTTTATTTTAAACCATCTTCTTTTTATAATTTTCATCCAATAAATACAAAATTCCTATAAAAATCAGACCAATTCAAGATGGACACATCGTATTATAAGTGTATTTTTATAATAATAGCGCTGAAGAGCGCTTTTGCGTTATATTCTTATGAGGTTAAACAGTTGAATTTCGCTTTTAATGAAAGCGCCCTTTAAAAGGAGGTACGTAATATGAGCCCTTGTGTTTATACTTATTATACATAAGGAGAAAAATTGCCAGTTACGGTTTTGAAAAGAAAAGTTTTTTTGATTTCAGAAAATTTGAATTTTTAAAAATGCTAGGTTTTTGAAAAAAAAACCTTTATTTTTGTATCATTTAGGTATATTATTTTCCCATATAAATAATTATGATTTTTAGTCCTTTGTATAATGAGAAATATTTATATAAAAGGTCAATTAGCAACCAATTTACAATTTACTCAATGTGGAATTTATTAGTAATTAACATTGAACGATAAATTTGATTTTTGCATAAAACTTAAGCTTAATTATATTTAGAATACTTAACAATCTGATAAATACAAATATTTTATTCCAAACACGGATTATTTAGAAATTACGAATAAACGGAATTAACATTGTGAAAAAGTAAATAATCCAGCTTTCACAATGTTTCATTGAATCATTACAAATTAATCACAATAAAACACTCCTATAATTAAATGAAAGACAAACGACGACCATTTCGGTTGACCGCGACCGCATTAATCTTTGACTCTGTTCTTAAACACACCGCAATACAATAAAGTTCATCAGGTACAGCTACACAAATCCTAATGGGATCTAAAATGCATAAAGTGCTGACCCTTGTCTATACAAGGTGTAAATTCAGAGTAACCTCACATGTAAGCTAACAATGCCCACGGGATATAACCATGTGTAATTCCGACATATTGTTACAAAATCCCTATGTATCACGGAGAATATGTTGGCTTCCCATTACCGAACGAGGAAGCAGGAAGCTTCTTTTAACTACTACTGACTTAGTGGTAAACTTTATACAACGCTGTATAAGTGTAAAATTGAACTTCAAATAATAAAAAAATCATAAACAGTAGCTGTTTTTAAAAATAAAATATGGAATAAAAATTTAAACGATTTTGTAATATTTTATATTAATCTTCATAAGAAAATACTTATTATTTCCCATTTTTTTTATTTTTCCAAAAAAAATAGTAATAATAATATAACAAAAGAATGAGAATAAACTGAAAATAATGTGACAGATTTTTCGAAAAGTTGTTGCCAAATAGCAATAAGTTTGAGAAAGAAACTGAAGAATTATTTCCCAATTAATCGAACTCTCGAATTATATTGTAACGTCGCCGCCACCGTCGCGCCGTATCTCTCGCCGCCGCCGCGCCATAGCCGCCGCCGCCGTGTCGCGCCCGAATCTCCGTGCGTAACAGACCTGTTCGGACTTGTTTAATTATTGCAGTGACGTGATCTATTGTGTACGATGTTTTTATCTCGAGAATGTTCTAGTTGTTTCTGGAACAAAAGTCGCCGGCGTATATAAGCTCGTCGCCAAAGCCAGCGAGGATAGTCTGATTTATACAAGCAACGAGCAATGAACACGGGGTTATATAAAGTATACGAGTAGTCTGATATAAATAAGCGTCGTGTTATGAATAGTTGGTGATGTAGACAAACAGTAGACAAGAAGTGAACATAAATAAATGTAATTAGTGACATAGTAGTGTTAATTGTATAAAAAAATAATCTTAGTATTTAAGTGTCTTATAATATTCTTAGTCTTTAAATTAGTGTTAATATGCGTTTATCATAGTGTTAGTTAAATTGATTATCTTTTTAATATTTATTTATCGTTTAATAAACGTATTATTTTAACTAATAATATCTCTCTTATGTTTACACCCATATAAATAAAACGTTACAATATTTAATTAGATTATTTCTTGATCCACAAATTTATTTCAAAGAACGGAATCACGCTATTGTAACACCAAGTAATGTCGTAATTAAGGATGGAATTCATAGACATTTCCTTGACTCTTCCTCCACTCATCCTTTCCTAAGGATTAGTCGAGGTTGAGTGAAACCTTTACTCATAAATAAAATTCATATACGTCAGTACTGAGTCCTAACTCGAGTCTGAGTGGAGTATGAATCAAGGAGGAAAGTTCTTTTTTTAGAAAAATTATGTTTTAAAAGTAGGCGCATTTTTTTGACAACAGGGCAAGCATATAAACCAGTACTTTGTACAAAATTTTAAAGTTATATAGTTCAAAATACAAGTAATTTGAAACAATGAATAGGTATAAAATTGAATGGTAGATAAAGGTTTTCTTGAGAAGAAAAATTATGTTTGTGTTTGAAGTCAATGATTTAAAAATTCCACACTATAAACAAGAAGTGTCCAATGAAAACTAATAAACCAAAGTTTATTGAAAGAATTAAATCGAGTTGAAATTAAGGAATGCTTCACTAGTAATTTTACTAAATATAAATATATTTGGATTACGTTTGTTTAATTTGTATTTTTAATAAGATAAATAAAATTAACTATTTTTTAGTATTTTGTTTTATTATTTGATATGCCTTTATATAAATATACATAGTTCTCACAATAATTCGACAATCATTTTTAATCCTTCCACTAAATTTTCAATTTTAGTATTTCTAAAATTTGCTTTCCAAGTAAAATTTTCGTTCTTATATAAAGTTATAATATGAAATATTGCAGTTTTTGTAAGTTGCAATTATTTTTTATTGAACGTATAAATTTTTGTAACTTTTTTTTCTGTATACAATGAATCTTTGCTTCCAAATTCCATACATTCTGCCATGCATTTTGAATATCCCTTCAAAAGCACAAGGTTTACTGGAATAGTTACTACCTCTCAACAATAATCCTTTTAAGAATTTGAACAAAATAATATTATTTTATAATAAATATTGTTGTTTGGAATATGTAAGTAAATTCGTTGCTATTTATGTAATCTATAGATTTATTAAAGCCATAATTGTCTTCCATTATAAAGTTTTTTAATGTAAAGGAAAACTAAGGTATCAATTTACTCCACTCGAATTTTCCTCAAAGCATACTTATATTGTAAGTGTGAGGTAGGCCTCAAATGTCTATGAATTCAAAACTGTTTTTTGAATGGAGTATGAGTCGAGTATGAGTGGAGTATGAGTCGAGGTACAAGGCTTCCTCAAATGTTTATAAATTAGAAAACGTTACTACACATTTATACTTATCATTCCACTGCTGACTCACTGCAGCACTTCCCCTTCCACCGAACACATACACATAGAACACCGGGGCAACAGCGTGAAAATTCAAATGTTATGGAGCGTGGTTACACTCCCCCTCTGAACTTTGGAGACTTGACGACACAGTTCAGACAATAGACTAGGGGATCTCTATGTGGAGGTGTCCACCTTCTTCTTCGGCAGACGCCCACGTTTCCGTATGGGTTGTACAGGTTGCCGTGGCTCCCCTCATGGATCAACATAAGGGGTTAAATTGTTGATGTGGTACGCACCAAGTCTGATTCCAGGTGTTTGCGGGTCACCTATGGGGTAGCTGGCTGGTGGGCATCGATTCTGAATAATACACGGTTCATCTCTTCTAGGCTCAGGTTTCTTTATAAAACCTGCTCGTTCACTGCTTAGTACGTACACTTTAAACAAGCACTTTATCGCCTTTATTGTAAATAGGCGTTTCTCGTCGGGAATGGTCCGAATTCTTCTTCCACTGGTCCTGTTCACTTTCATTTTTTTCATGAACACTTCGGAGGATATTTGCAGTCTTCAAGAGACAGGGCGTAATATCTTCAATAAACATCTCATTTTATACAATAGCACGAAGATCACGTCTAACACCATCGGGAGTACGAAAATCAGTTTCAAAAGGAATTAACGCAGCACTATGTGCAGTAATCTGACAGTGGGCTGTGTTTACAGCAAATAGGATTGCGGGAAGATGATGGGATCAATTTATTAGTTCAGTACCCACTAAAATAAATAATTGCATTTTTAACTCCCTTTTCTTCCGCTCTACTGGGTTAGCCTCTAAGTGGTAAACGGATATTAAAGTTTTAGTGACTCCCAAGCAATGTCAATTGCTTGCAATTGTCACTTATGATTTTTCTAGGTGTACCAAAACGAAAGAAAACTTCATTTATTCGAACTTTGGCACAGTGGCTTCAACAAGTGAGAAATGTTCTATCCACTTCGTAGTGTATCTTCCACTATAAAAATCTATTTTTCCCTTACTTTTGTTTTAGGTAATGGGCCGAAATGTCAATGGATAACGTTTTGAAACGTAGACTCATTATTGGTGCCTGCAATAGGCAAGCAGGCTTAAGGTTCGTCGCTTTATAGCGTTCCATAGCTGGCAAGAAATATCTTTTTGCTATTCGATGATACGTTACCTCGAAACCGTTATGACCTGCCAAATCTTCGTCATGATATCTCTGCAAAAGTTCTTTACAATCCACCTCATGTACGACGAGTTGAGCTGTTTCTTCACAAATATCGGGATTGTATCGATATAGTAAACAATTTGACATTGTTTAACTTCTATCCATCCATTTCGCATAATTAACGCCGTTATCAATATTTTCAAGGGCATTAATAATTTCAGAAAGCTCAGAATCAGCCGCCTGCTTCTTCCGAATTTTTCGGACATCTTGAGTGGGCAAAGTTAGACTAACAGTGCAAATTGGACAGTCATCTTCAATAGTCGTGCACGGTGGTCTTCACAGGATGTCTGCAACAACGTTGGTGTTGCCAGGTGTATATTTAATTTCTAGGTTATAACCTAGTAAGGTGAGAGCCCATCGGGCTAGGCGACCAGATGGTGATTTCAATTCCATTAACCACTTTCAATCTTGGTAGTCTGTATATATGGTGACTTTGGACCCTTTCAAATACGCTCTGAATTTCTCTACACTCCAAACGGCTGCTAATGCTTCCCGCTCTGTCGTAGAATAGTTACGTTCAGCGCTAGTCAGTAAACGACTAACAAATTCTACGGGTCGTTCTTCGGGTCCCTGCTCCTGCAGTAAGTATACACCAAATGCATAATTACTGGCGTCAGTCTTCAAAATGAAAGGTACCTCTTGATCTGCTTGACGCAAAATGGAAGCTGAGGAAGGTAACCGCTTCAAGGTATCGTAGGCCTCTTGTTGAGCAGGGCCCCACATCCAGATAGCTTTTTTCTTCTTGACGTCAGTCAATGGACGAGCGACATCGGAAAATGTCGGAATGAAACGTCTATACCATGGCACCTTATCCGCATCCACATGGATACCCGAGTCGATTAGCTGTTTAAATGTTGCGGGCGAATTCCGCAATCCGAACGGCATACGCGTAAAACGGAATGTTCTAAACGGCGTAATGAAATAAGTCTTATCCCGATCACACTCACTCATTGGAACTTGTCAATAACCGTCACGTAAGTCTATTGAGGACATATATACGGGGTTTGTATTGCTAAATGCAATAAATCGTCCAGACGCGGCAATGGATAGTTATTACTCACCGTCACACTGTTCAATCTAAAGTTTATACACACCCGAGTGGTACTAACTTTTTTGGGTACCACTACCACCGGCGCTGCCCACGGCGTCTCACACTCTTCAATTGTTCCGGCATTTAACATTTCATGTAGTTCTTTGACTAATATATGTTTTTTGACTATCGACAACCGATATGGAGGCTCTGATATAGGAGCACTATCGCGGGTGTCGATTCTGTGTTCGGCAAATATTGTAGGTGCACCATTGAGTTTGAACACATCTGCATGTTGTCTTAACAAATCACTTATTTAGTGCTGCTCAGTTTCTGTAAGGTTCATACCTCCGTCTGTTCGCAGGACAAAATTAGTGTACTTAAATAAAGTTTAAAACTCAGGACGAATTACGAAATTCCTCCATTAATGTATGGAACTAATCACTACTAAAGGCGAAAATTGGTGAGGAAGCAGGTGGAATCCCTTATGCAGTAACAGGTGGAATACTTGTACCACTAACGGAAGAACTAGGAGACCTTGTGCGAAAGTTTTTCTTCTGTGGCATCTTGTCTATTTTGTACGCTGATGCACTCATGAAATAAACTGTGCACACTTTACACATGCACAAATGAAAAAACAGCTAAAACCACAAAAGTTTTGCTGGTCCGCCTCTCACGGAAAAACGTACTCGCGCGGCCACTACAGCGCGTCGCGATTAATAAACACGTAAAATAACAACACTAAAATAATAGTATGTTTATTCGGGCACTACATTGGGTAGCCACTATAACAAAACGTTATTCTATATCAAATTGTTACAAATAATAAATATAGTGTTGTGTTTTTTTTTATGCTGAATAATAAACTAATTAACAAAAGTAAACTAAATATGCAACTATTCCTAATACACATGTCCGTACACAACCACGGTTCTCACTCCCCTGCTGACTCACGACACTGACTAGCGTCTAGCCGATATAAGAAACTTTTATCACGAAAACGAAGGATTGTAATTGTTATACAATTAATAATCATTTTGATGTGAAATGATTGTAACTATAACCATCCGAGTTTTGTCTAATATAGTTCTGTGCGTTAAATTACTGTTATATGAAAGTATTTTTTTGCAAATTTACAAGCAAAAAATCTGATGTGGCCAGCACAATACCTTCCGTCAATTCTGTGTATTATGTACAAATTCCATACATAAATTTTCTTGCAAAAGATTATAAATTTCCAGTAATATTATTTCATGCAAATGGCACTTGACACTAACATTTTCTTCTTCTTTAGCTTTTCTTATTCGTTAGAAGTCGCTATTTTCTATTTTTTTCTTCCATTAATTTCTCTTTTGCGGGTCATCCTCATGTCAAAGTTTTTCGTTCAATTTTTTTTTTTATATTTTATGATTCTTTTTCTCGGCAATTCAGTTCCACACCCCTGATAATAAATTACATGAAATAAGAAAATCATGAAATTTTTAATGAAAAATTATGACATTTGTCAGTTATGGACGTAATTAATAGCTGTCATTTTGACACGGGTCCACATATCTGCTTGCCAAAGTCAGCAAAGTCACGTCACTGCACTCGCCCTACAAATATTTTTTTTGCAAAAGATCCTATATTTCCAGTTAAATTATTTCATAAACAAACTATTCGAGTTGCACTTGACACTACCATCTTCTTTAGTTTTTCCCATTCGTTAGGGTGTCTCTATTTTTTATTTTCTTCTTCCATTAAGTTTTGTTTTGTATGTCGTCCTCATTCAGTTCCTTTTCTCTCCTTTCATATTATATTTGGTCTTCCTATGTTTCTTCCAATATACTCATCTCTCCTCATGACATATTCAAACCAATGTAATCGTCTCTCTTATATCTTCCTAGAAACACCCAACACTAGAGTTATTTCCCTTATTCTTTCATTTACTTTTTATTGATATTGACATCTATCAATTTGAATTACCTGAATATATTAGCAGTTTCCATGGTTAAGTTAGCACAGCTGGCTGATTTATGAAATTTTATAATCTTTGTAATTCTTTAACTCCATCAGCGGTAATAATAAATAATTTCCTATTTCCAGATTAGATATTCCGAGAATATCTCTTAACCCTGTGTTAAAATGACGTTTATGGAGAGTTTATTCTAGAGATAAGCCTTATTCCATGTTTATTATTATACATTTGTGGGTTAAGCTCGCGATAAACTAGGAATAGCTATTCCTGTGTTAAAAAGAAGCTATTTTGAACTTAACCCTTATTTATTATTACCGCTGCATATCTTTTGAATATGAAATATAAAATGCAATCAAATCGTATGGAGAATAATATATTCTTTAAGTTATAATAACATTTAACAAAGTTTTTCAAGAAAAACTGTTAAAATCTTCAAATGAAGGTACTTCCGGTGGACCAATTATAACCAAAATCTAATCAAGTCTGCATATGGTTGTAAGGAAGAGGAATACGCAAGAATTGTAATTTTTGGAATTCTAGTATTGGAGATATCGTGCACGAAACGGCGGTCCACACACACGCATACACTTACACACACGCACACACACGAACACACACATACAGACATCATCGTAAAAATAGTAAAATCGTATTGTAAAGACCCTAAAACGTGCTTATTCAATGAAAACTCACCACCGAATTTTTTGACCAAAGACAATACCTTCCTTACCTAGAGGTGACGGAAGGTAAAAAGCCACATATTTCACAAACATCCTAAAAAACTCGGGGTGATACTTAGTCAATTTAACCAAAAACAACAACAATAACTTCACCTAGTACTCAAAAATCACTCTTGAAGAACTCGGGCTAAGTTTTGTGCGCTAGGTGAGATTACAATTGTTTTATTTAGCCTATTTAAGCAAACACAACAACAATAACTTCACCTAACGCACAAATATAATTCTTAGAAAACTCAGGGTGAGTTTTGTGCATTGAGTGAGGTTATCGTTGTTTATTTAGTCAATTTAACCAAACACAACAACAATAACTACACCTAATGCACAAATATCAGTCTTAGAAAACTCGGGCTAAGTTTTGTGCGCTAGGTGAGGTTACTGTTGTTATATTTAGTCAATTTAACCAAACACAACAACAATAATTTTACCTAATGGACATCACATATCTACTTAAATTTAGGAATGAGCTGAAATCACTTTCTCATTCGTTGCACTTATATCTCATGATAACGTGATTTAACAAATTAGACAAGAACAATAATGTATTTTTCACAAATAACAAACAGTAGGAAATGATTAAATGTATACATGCACTATCACAATATATGCGCATGTGCACATCGGCATCTACATCGTGTATCTTCGGTGATCAAAGTTATTACATCGGATAGACGCTAGTACGACACTGTAGCACTTCCCCTTCCACCGAACACATACACATAGAACACCGGGGAAACAGCGCGAAAAATCAAATATTGTAGAGCATGGTTACTCTTGTTTCATTCATTCACATAGCCTAGTTGGCAAGTCTGTTTTAACAACTAGAATATAACTTTGACAATGCAAAATAAACATAATCAGATAATATAATTAATTACGGATTTCTATAATATTTTGTTTTATATCATGATCAGAAACGACGCAAAATCGGTATTTTATTATTCCCAGAAATAATCTCTAGAGCTTTATTCTCAGTATAATAATGACAAGATTGGTTAAAACGCAAACACGTGACAAAAACAAAAACATTCATTGGTTTTAACTAGTAAAGTTTTAGGAAATGATTGTGATATGATAACTCTAATAAAAAATCTGTTGTGGCCAGCACAATACCTCTCGCCACTTCCTTTTTTGGTTACATAAGTATAGGGCGCGAACAGTCATGTTACATTGTTGGCCTTGACAAGCAAATGTGGGAGCCTGTTTCAGGATGATAATTGGTAATTATGTACATGATGTCGATTGTTAATTTTTCATTTAGAATTTCAAGATTTTCTAAATACACGTAGTTAATTTGTCACCAGGAGTGTGGAATTTACTTGTCGAGGAAAATAAACCACATGGAATTGGAAAATCACTAAATTTAGAATGAGAAATTATGATACTTGACATCTATATACATAATTACTAGCTATCATTCTGACATGGGCCCCCATATTTCATGTATACCTACACTATACCAAAAAATCTACTTACATATATCTATTCCTTATATTTAGATTGTTTAATTTTAAATTCATTTTATGAAGAAATTTTGTCCTTTTCTAATTTTTCTAAATGTTTCCAATTCATTGTCAAGATTGACAGTATTTTTGAAGGATATATGTAATATACCTATAATTTTAAATATTTAGCTATTAATACATTAAGAAATAATATAATGTATGTACTTCCCAGAAAAAGTGTTCAGTAATGTCTCCGGATTTCTGACACTGACATTTATCTGTCAGATACAAACAATTTAAATTTTCAACTATTTTCCATGGCCATTCTTTCGGCTGTAAAATTTATTATAACAGTTTATATATTATATTTCTTTTATCTCTAAATCTATAGAATATATTATAAAATATTTAAATATATCAAATAAAGAATTTAATTTTCTTTAATATTACCAAGAAAAAAATTCAAAAAATATTATTTAGAAGATTTTTTTTCAAGAATCTTTTACTTCCGGTTGCCCAATTGTTACCAAAACCTTTTCAGATCTTCCCATGAATGTCCGATTGGGAAATACGTAGTTAAACAAATATAAAGTCTTATAGTTTTTGAGTAATCGTCCTTCCAACATCCTACATACATACACACACACACACACACATACATCTACACACA
Organism: Harpalus rufipes; assembly: GCA_951394225.1. Taxonomy (NCBI): domain Eukaryota; kingdom Metazoa; phylum Arthropoda; class Insecta; order Coleoptera; family Carabidae; genus Harpalus; species Harpalus rufipes. The sequence goes on from OX596277.1 coordinate 16,965,095, forward strand.
CACACACACACACACACAGACATCATCGTAAAAATGTTAAAATCGGATTGTAGGGACCTTAAAACGTGCTTATTCAATAAAATCTGGATATGCGATTTTTAGCATGAATCCAATACCTCTCTTAACGAGAGGTAAAAATATTCATTGTCCTCTGTGAGAAAGAACTATGAATAACAAAGAAAATAGAGTGAACAGAGCATTTTTAGAGAGAGCTATTTTTATTAACTTAAATTTGTTTCCGAAACTGATGTGTTAAATAGTATCTATAAATTTCATATGTTTTCCTATTACGTTCTACGATGAATTAAATAAATGTCAAACGTATCAGCATGTCTACAAAATTTATAATGAGGTAGAAGTACAAGAGAGTTTTTTGATAATTAAATGTAGTAAAATTATTACTATCCTTATATTATAAAATAGAAAGGAAGATTAGGATCATTTTAATTGCCAGTACAGAAAATATTATCATAAAGGAAAACAACATAAGCTTAAAAGATTAAAATTGTATAAAATAATTCTAAAATAAATAAGTATATGTATAACAAAGAAGATTATTTACAAGAGAGAAATATGTATAGTATTAAATATAAAAAAAAACAATTCCTGTAGTTAAATCTCAAAATACAACCCGATATTTTTGTTTCTTGTCAAGGTATTTTCATTGAAACTTGTTTTCACGTCGAAAGTATTGTATGATTTTACTAAATTACAAGAATTTTATTAGTCTACTAAATATGAAACAGTGTGATTAAAAAAATATGAAAATTAGTTTTGTCGTTCATTACAAAATGTTTCCTCCAAACATAACGCCACAACGTTCGTAACGTGGAACGAAATACAGAATTTTGAGTATTGAATGTATACTCGTATTAGTGATTAAACATTTACAAAGCAGCGTGTCGAATTTCTCAACTATAGGTGGTGTGCTCAAAAGTAGTCAACGCCGACCAGGACAAAAACGACAACCTTGGGTCGTTTTGGTAACGTAAAAAGATTATGTTTTATGTCACAATAATTTTTCAATTTCTATTTTAGAAAATGTTTGCAATGAATGTAAATGACAGGATGGCAAATATTATGTGATGCAGTGGGGGGTAAAATAATTAGTATAAAATTACCGATTGAAGTATGAAATTTTTAAATGTCCTAGATTATGAGAAATAGATACTTAAGAAAATAGCTTTTGAGAAGAAATCTTCTACTAACAATAGTCGTATGGTTTAAACAATGAATTGTATAAAAATGTGTTTCTTAAGTTAATATTTGAACAAGAACAGGAAGCAGAAAAGTGTCTTAAAATTGCTTACAGTTGTATGAAATAGAAGTCTATTTTTATATTTTTGACATAATTAGTCTATTTATTATAGATTTTGTACCATGTAATGTTATTGGTTAGGGAGCTTGTACTAATGATTTCATTTAGAGCTTCGTATATTTTCAATGAAGAATCTTCTTCAATTATTGCAAATATAATAGAAAGATATGCTAATATCATCCAAGTTCATCAACTCTTTAATAGCAATTCTGTGTATAGTGTATCTTGTAATATTTTATTATTATTATTATTATTGTGAGGAAAATTATATTTTTTGTTACAGTACCTTCGCTGTTATTTTGACTTTTTGATTAGTAACATTGCATTCTAGCATTTTAAGTAATTTATTTATCGATTTCAATATAGTAAAATCTGTAATATTCATATATAATAGCAAAAACTCAAAATAAAGTTGTAAATTGTATCCCTTTCTCAAAATTTCAAGGGTACCAAACTAGCCGTTAGAAGCGCTGACACTCAAAATGTGCACATCGCCTAGTTCTGGACCTCAGGGGATACAACAAAGATGTGGACCTGGATTACCACTGGACATTTTGGTTCATTATAATAATCCTAGATCGAAGGAGTTCATACAATGTCTACAAAAATGGCAACCAAACCCTTAAACAGGTCAAGAAATCGCAATTGGCTGGAAAATCATAGTTACTTTTTTGAGATAGAAGGTATTCTACTAATTGATTGCAAAGATAAAGGTTTTAAATTAATTATAAAATATTGTTCTGATCTGTTGAAACATTTAAAAGAAAACAAAGGAAAAAGAGTAAAATGGGCCATAAGGTTGCTGTTTTTGCATAACAAAGGACCCGTGCACAACAACGTTGCATTATTGGCTGCTCTTCGTGAACTTCCAAACTTTAAACCAGCATTCCTACATTGCAGACCCGGTTCCGTCCGAATATTATTTATTCTCAAACTTAAAATATCAGCTTCGAGAGAAGTAACTTAAGGACGGTAAAATTTTAAGTAATACATCTTTCGAATTTATAAATGTACAAAGGATTTTTTCATTAGTTTGAATGTAATCGACATCAAGGTATTATGTACTCGAAATATTAGTTATGCAGTATTTATTCTTTGCTGTGTTTAGAACCACGTGACGCATAACGAAAATAATTCCTCCACATTAATTATGTCATACACAAAGCACAATACTCGCTCTGAGTTTTCCAAGAGTGACTTTTGTTAGATGAGGTTATAGTTGTTATATTTACAGAAATTGCAAGCGAAAATCTACGACATATATATTTTAATTTGAGATAACCGGGATTGTTAAAAATCCCGGCTATCAGTGACGTTTATTACGTAGTCTTTACAAAACCAGGATTAATACGGATCCCGATTCCGGGAGGCTAGACACAGCCTTCTAATAATCTTGAATAAACGTTAACCACACCAACGTCTACAGTACCAGAATTTTCTTCTCGGTTTCCCAACTATCTGGTCACAGCGAAGATGGTACCCGGAAGAAAGATGCGCTACACTGACTAGTAAGTAGATCTACGGATTTATTGCAACTACCACTTCCATGCGGATATTTTTTTTTCTTCAATAAATTTCTACTGCAGTAGGTCAAAAGAATATTTAAAAAAATCCAAGACGGTTAAATGTATCCAAGAATTAATTATTCCGTAATTCACTCAAAGTTCATCACTTGAAATTAAATATTCTTCATTTAGAGCATAATGTACAACGTGGTCATTCTTAGATAGCACTTCATCTCATAGTTCTTTGTTAATTTAAACTGCACGTATCATCTTGCCAGAAAATCTAAACTCACAGCAACACAGCAACTACATAAAACGCTAAACAGGCAAGGCAACTGTCATCGTCGCAGCATTTCGCGTGATCGACATATTTTACATACCAGTAACGCGAAAGTTGACGTCAAAACGTAGAGGAATTATTTTCGTGATGCGTCACGGTAGCGTGGTTGTAGACACTATGTTTATTGTTACAGATCTGACATACGAATAAAAGTCACGAAATTTACCCATATTTAAAATTCTGTTTTATTTTCCAATAGCACAAAAGTATTCCGCGAATAGATGGTGCAGACTGCTTTATGACAGTTTTGGGAGCTCATAAGGTGACGCCTAGTACAAATATAGCCTTATTTCTGTAATCTGCTAATAAAATCAAATTAATATACCCAGAAATGAATAATAAGACATGATGATATATTTTTATGTAAGATGGAATAAACGACTGATGTTGTTGATGGGATTGCAGTCCAGAATTTTATTATTTATTCTAAGGTCAACGTTTTGCTGCCAATTGCCTTAATCTTTTACCCTGAAGAAGCTGCAATAATAAAATTTTGGACGTCAATCCTGCTTATTATTTTATCTCATATATTTTTACATTTATAATTTTTAAAATTATGTACCTATACATTATTTTTAAGTATAAAAAATACTACTAAAAAAAATACAAAATTGTCGGGGCAATGAACTTTATCTCACGATGAATTTTCCTTTATATACTGCCCATAAACCTATAATCTGATTCCTTATCCCTATCTTTTCTTGTAGACCATCTCTATCCCCTGTAAATTCCCTTCTAGCATGTACCCCATTATTAAGTGTAATCTTCCCAGTTCGAAGTTGTCTAAGTTTCACACTTGCTATTCACGTCCGTTGCGGTGGTGTGCATTATTTCAGTATCTGGTGTATTCACCTCTGGAATCAGTATTCACGATGTCTTTAGCGCTGCATCGTGCACGTAAGACTGACTGGTGGAAACCTTGGAAACGCGAAAGAACGCGAGCCGCGTGCCGATTGCAAGGATAAAACCTTACTAACCCCTATACAACGGGGATGATGTATAAAGGAGGTTAGTTAACAAAAGAACCAAGTGATAAAGAATTTACGGTGAAATGTCGTTTTCTTTTATGTGAAACTTGAGACAGAAATTCTCTTTATTTCATTGATAATAATTATGCTTACTGTAACAAAAATAACCAACTGGATACAGGATATTTTTTGAAAATAGGTCTTGTGCAATGTAAAATTTGTATCCGAGTTGGTTTGCCCACGACGCTATTACTTACTTAATGTCTATTGAGCTACCTTCATTCATATTTTTAATAATGACAATAATTATAAAATATATGGCTAAGGCTGTGGTCCTAAGTAACACTTTTATCCCCCTAATGTATAAATCATAAATTAAAGCCTCCCTCACAGCTACTTTTTAATGCATAACGTTAATACATAGTGCTAATAGATAATGCGTAACGCAGTTTAGTACAGTAAAAATTTTGAAAGATGTCCGATCAAGGTCGTCTACTAATTGTATGAATTCAGATTTTTGCTCCGCCCATTCTGACAAATTCAGTAGTGTCCTTTGGTCAGTTTTTAAGAGGGTACATTAGATACTACTGTTATTTTATTATTATAAGAATATATGTTACATTAAAAGCATTCAAAATTTTAAAAAAACTCAACTGGTAAGTTTATTAGCAAATCTAAAACCAAATTTGTGATAAATAAGATAATGACACAATGTCAGTGTCAGTGATACTAACAGAAAATAACATTATTCGTACGGCTATGAATCAAGGTAATGTATCTGAATTAATATCTAAACTTACGTTACAGCGAAAGTATTATCAACAACGAGCATCGTTTTAAAATAGAATGTCCTAACTTAGTCGACACAATATGAATTTTTGAAAGACAAGCGTGTTATATACATCCTTATCGCTCACGCTTAAAGCCTTTTAAAGGAGGGGGATAAATGTATGCCAATTTGTTAATTCGTTCATGATACAGATGACCTTGATCGGACATCTTTCAAAATTTTTACTGTATATGGTAACGCCCAGGGCCATTCACGGCTACTATTTAATATTAACGCATAATGGATATACACAATGCATAGCAACAAAAGTATGCAAACTCCAAACTTTTATGTATTATGCGTTATTAAGTACATTTGTGAAAGCTGTGAAACTAAATTATTAAGATATCCCAAAATCTTCAATGTCGAAGAAAACAAACAGCTGCATATAATGCTATATTTGTAATACAATGTGCTCAAATAAAATTAAACAAGAAAATACGCTTCAGCAATCTGTTCCTGCCATATAAACTTTAACTCTGACAGGTTATTTTTATAAATACAAATGTCCACTATCAATTAAATTTTGTTGCAGAAAATACTGTTTTTCTTAACATTACTCATTAGCACTGCGTATTAAAATTATGTCTTATGCATTATTATTACGCATTAAACAAGTAGCTGTATGCACTATATGACATCATTATTTAAAAGTTTGATTTTAGGTTTTTGTAACAGCAGACTACGCCTTGTTGATGCGTAGTTACTAATTAAACAAATCCCGAGTATTGTCACAAATTATGCCAAATGTCTGTTTTATTGAAGAAAAGTTTCTTTTTTACCTTCCGTCACCTATAGGGAAAGTTTTTTAATAATAAACACATTTTAGAGTCCCAAGAATACGAATTTATTGTATTTACGATGAAGTCTGTATGTGTCTGTGTGTGTGTGTGTGTGTGTGTGTGTGTGTGTATGTGTGTGTGTGTGTGTGTGTGTGTGTGTGTGTGTGTGTGTGTGTGTGTGTGTGTGTGTGTGTGTGATGAAAATATCTCCTTAGATAACTCCAATACTACAATTCCAAATTTTATAATTCTTTCATATTCCTCTTTCACTTCCATATGAAAAGTTAATTAGATTTTGGTTAAGAAGTAACCTAATTTGAAGATTTTAATAGGATAATGGAAATGGCTCGAGTGATAAAAGTTTCTAGAAAGCTGCAAGAGAGACGATTACATTGGTTGGAACATGTCATGAGGAGAGAAAATAATGTACTGGAAGATGAATGAACAGCTTAGTAGTAGAAGGTACAAGAAACAGAAGAAGACCAAAGAGAATATGGAAGGACTGTATTGCGGAAGACTTGAGCGAGTGTCAAATGAAATTTATATAGTTTGTATATGAAATCATTTTACTGGAAATATAGAATCTTTTGTAAGAAATTTATGAACGGAATTTGTACATACACAGAATTGACGAACGGTAATGTGCTGGCCACATAAGATTTTTTTTTTCGTGAAATAATGCCTAATGTTCAAAATATGAACTTTTATTACTACTTAATATTAGTATACAAATATGAAAATTAATTATTGCTTTGGATAGATCAAATATAAATAATAATGTTTAAGATAAATCTGATTTATTCATTTTAAAAGAGGTAAAGCACATATTTATTAATAGAGGAAGTGGTGGAAATATATAACCCCATATTATGAATTCGCTTACTCTCAAGAGAGTTATAAATTAACGTCAAGTTGCACCACTATTAGAATCAAGTTTCTACAGCATTTGTTTTAGAATTTCTACTTACAATTTCTTTCTTTTTGCAAATAAACGACCCTATACAATAACCCTATGGTAGTCTTTCTCGCTTACCTCCAGAAGACATAAATCACTGTCAAGTTACACCACTACTTGAATCAAATTTTATAATTTTCATAATCTCGTTTTGCCTAGAATTGCCAATTTCCCTTGCCACACACAAGTAACTGAAAGCTTCTGCTACAGTTTGTGATCCTTTAGGACGACATGAATTTATCCAAATCAGGTTAGTCTCGAAAAATCATGCCACACAAAACAAGAGAGTCGGCCGATGGACAAGCTATTTCGGAAATATTTGAATATTATGTATCGTGCAACTATTTGTATTACAATTTTGCTATAACTTTGTCTCTTATATTTACAAAACTTTAGAGTAATAATAAAAATATTGAAACCTTTTTTATTTATTTCGTGTCTTTAGGGCATTATTAAGTAATCAAATTTTGTAAAAAATCTTGACAGATATTAGGTTTGTTCATAGAACATATTTCCAACGGTTGGAGTTTGAGTTTGAGTGCGCATGCGTGGTTTCAAACTCGTTGCAAATCAAACTGTTTGAATTCTTCTGTGAACAGCATTATGTCACTTAACTTTTTAAAATGAATAATAAATGTCTTTGCTTAATTTTGGTAGTGAGTCAGTCTTTTATTATTTTATTACATTAATTTACAATGATTTACTTACCGTAAAATATTTATTTCACTAATTTATTTTATTTGTAAGTATATAACCAAACATTAAATGAAATCAAAACATGTAATCAAAACAAATACAAATGTCTTGTCAAAACAGTGTCAGTGCGCATGCCTCAAATTTCAAATTTCTTTCCGAGTTGGAAATTATTCTGATAGTTGGCAACCGATCAGCAACCAGTCAGAAAGTTTCTGTGAACATTGAACTAATAATTAGAGTTGGAAATTTGTGACTCTGCGAACGCTTTTATGTAACTGCGCATGCCTCTGACGGTTGCTGACGGTTTCAAACCGTTCTATGAACAAACCTATTGTTGTCTCTCTATGTAGCACCTATTCCACAATGAAAATGTATTTTTCTTGTTGCACTAGGAAGTTATTATTAACAAAATAATATCTTTATAATAACGGCCATACGTATGTTATACTCCAGTCACGTTCAGGAACCCGGAACGAAAATTTTTTTGTTTTATTTCGTTTCGATTTAGCTTAATTAAATAAAATTCAGTCTCGGTTAATATCGTTCCAACTACAAAAAAAAAAAAAATTCGGTTCTGTTCAAACAAAAAATAAATTTATTTCTTTTCCAGATTTTTTTATTTAAAAAACTATTGTAACCTTATTTGTAACAATTTTATTTATTATTATTATTAAAATAATAAATAATTAAAAATGAAAATAGAATCTTTAGAAGGATAAAAAAAATATTTTTATACAAAGCTATAATAATTTGTTTTACTAATTAGAGAAAAAAGAATCACAGTAGCTGTGGTGAGGATATGTGAACGTAGCAAATGGGGAAAATATTACTTTTTATCATTTTTATTGATGTAGTGAAACAATATTCATTTTTAATATAAATGATATTTTGCACTAAATCGTTTCTATGAAGTAAAAATAACAAATGATATCACTATTTTACTAGACAAAATGGCGACCAAATGGAGGTTTTGTCGTCGTCCGATCTACCATTCACAGTTCATTTTTTCTTCTAACTCTTATTATTAAAACTATGAAGCTGTATAAAAATAAAATTATTTATAATCATGAACACATTAATATATATTAAAACTCCAGCTGGGAGAATTTTTTGTCATCTTGGAAAACTAAAAGAATAAAATGACACTGTTTCTTACTATACCAACAATATTAATATTGTCGTGTCTAAATAAACGTCCAAGAGAATCCCACACTTTATTTTAATTAAAATATATGCTTCTGCAATTTAATTTAACCCGGATATGAATTCATGATATACTCTTGTTGTTATCCTCTGTTAAATTATCATATGGTATATTCTCTATTTCCCCTTGTAAATTGTGAATAAGCTAAAGTTGCCAAATGGTATTTCCTTTTCAAAATAAAATATATCTTAAATAATAATAATAATAAAAATAGATACTAAAATTTGATGTGACCAACACTATACCTTTGTATTTTACATAAACTTGTTATTGTTTATATGATTATTATGATTGGTGGCAAATATACAGGCCGTCCAGGTTTCCCATATAACTGAATTTGTATCTCCTATTGTTTCCGAGATTAAATGGTGGGCTTCGAAATTTTAATCTAATAAACACCTCAATTCAGTAAGAAAGTTGCTATGTTTTAGCAACATTACTATAACAAGTAAAAATAATAATTCCAAACACTGAATAAAACGTACAAAAGACAAGTTCTACATCTGTTTCTATTGGTTATAATTTCAGCAATGTTGCTAAGATTTAGCAACTTTCTTAAGAATTGGGATGAATGTTCATTTTCACCGCAAGCCCTTATCTTAAACAAAAAACTACGTATCAAAATTATGGCAGTAATGTCGTATTTTTCATTTGATATTTCGCTTCGATACGATTCTCACTCCTTTTTTGTAAGAAAGTTGTTGTGTCTTAGTAACATTGCTACAGCATATAACCAATAATAATTGCGAACACTAAATAAAACATGAAAATGACAGACTTTACATTCTTACCTTTGAGTAAGGAGGATATTGTCTTTGGTCAAAAAATGCAATGATGAGTTTTTAGTGAATAAGCATGTTTTCGGATCTCTATAATACGATTTTACCACTTTTACGATGTCTGTATGTATGTATGTATGTATGTATGTATGTATGTATGTGTGTGTGTGTGTGTGTGTGACAAAAATTCTGGATCGCATAACTTCAATACCACGATTCCAAAAATTATATTTTTTTCGTATTCCTCAAGTTTACATCCAGAAGAATAAATGATTAGATTTTGGTTATAATTGGTGAACCGGAAGTAGCCTCATTTGAAGATTTAAATTAAATTTGATTTATTGACATTTAACGTTATTATTACTTAAAGAATATATTCTTATACGATTTGATTACATTTTATACTTCATATTCAATAGATACAGAGTTAAATTTTTTAAAGAAATCAAATTTTATAATTCAGCCAGCTATGCTAAACATGGAAACTACTAATATATTCATATAATTAAAATTGACAGATGTCAGTATCAATAAAAAGTAAATTAATGTGGCAGAGATGAGGATGTTGAAGTAGATGTTGGGCAAGACACGGAAAGATACGGTAAGAAAATAACTCTAGTGTTACAAGTTTCTAGAAAGATAAAAGAAAGACGATTATATTGGTTTGAACATGTCATGGGGAGAAATGAAGAATTATATTGGAACAAAAATGAATAGTTTAGTAATAGGAAGTTGAAGAAACAGAGGAAGATCAAAGATAACATAGAAGGACTGTATTGCGGAAGACTTGAGAGAAAAGGAACTGAATAAGAACGACACGCAAAAATGGCGACTCCTAACGAATGGGAAGAGCTAAAGAAGAAGAAGATGTCAGTGTCAAGTGCAATTTGAATAGTTTGGTATGAAATAATTTTACTGGAAATTTAGAATCTTTTGCAAGAAAAACTATGTATGGAATTTATACATTGTATACAGGATTGACGGAAGGTATTGTGCTGGCCACAACAGATTTTTTTTCTATCAGTTTATATTTTTTAGCAAAGTTGCTTCCTTAAAATACGTATGTTTTTCAATTTAGGATTCCACTTAAAATGTAAGTGTAATAGCCGGTTGTACCAACGTATTTTAAATATTAAACTTGGCTTAAATTGACAATATTGTACTGAAATGAAATGTCAAATGATTTATAACATATTGATGTCAAAATTTCCATATGCATTTTTTTAAAACTAGTCTTGTTGGTGCAACTGGCCATTAGTGAAGCAATCAAGCATAATAACAATCCATACTTATATTTACTACACAAAATGTCCATTTTGTATGATTGTAATTAAGGTATTAAGGGTACACGTACACAACTTGGGCCAGAGACCCTCCGAAAGTACCCTGTTGACCTCAAGCATTATTATCCGTTTAATTCTCATGGTTCTAATAAAATTTACGAAGTAAGGTAGGCTATGAACACTTGTTTGTTTTTTAGGCATTATCCCAATGTGAATATTAATTTATTAGCATTAACATAGCAACAACTCATAATGCTCTTGGGCATAATTTGTTATATAATTACACAGAAACCAGGTTTATTAGACATTAATAGCTATTAACATACGTAGGATTGTTATGAGTATCGTAGATGTAGATGTCGGTTTGAAATCCGAGCTCGTCGAGCGAGGATATTAAGAAGACATCTGAGGCTTGTTATGATTCATAACATCCATGGTATGTTCAATAGTTTATCGGTTTCAGAAAATGAAAACATTATTAATAAATATTGTATTATTTTTTGAAATTCTCTCATTATTGTTACTTTTAGAATGCTATGACAAACAGAGCATTTCATTTATTTTGACATATGTCAATATGACAAATATTCAAATTATGTTCTTTATCCCTCATGTTTATTATTTTAGAATACAGTAAACACTATCTGGGGCCGAAAAGGGGGGTGGGGTCGGTCGAAGGGGGCGTATGTATTTGTGTCTGTGTATGTGTGTGCCTGTGTGTATTGGACGAAAGTTTCGGATAGTATAACTTGAATACCACGATTCCAAAAATTATATTTTTTTTTCGTATTCCTCAAGTTTACATCCCGAAGAAGAGGTGATTAGAAAAAACGCAGTTAAATAACATTTATTGACAATTTAACATTATAACTTAAAGATTATAATATTCTCCATACGATTTGATTGCATTTTATACTTCATATTCAATTATTCAATATATATATATATATATATATATATATATATATATATATATATAATAAATAAATAATTATAAAGATATTAAATATCATAAATCAGCCAGCTATGGCTAACCATGGAAACTACTAATATATTCAGATAATTCAAATTGACAGTTGTCAATAACAATGAAAAGAATATGAATGTGGCAGATATGACGATGTTGAGATAGATGGGGAAGACACGGTAAGGAATGAAAGAATAAGGGATATAACTCTAATGTTAAAGTTTCTAGAAAGATACAAGAGAGACAATTACATTGGTTTGGACATGTCATGAGGAGAGATGAAGAATATATTGAAAGAAGAATGAATAGCTTAGTAATAGAAGGTTGAAGAAACAGAGGAAGACCAAATATAAGATGGAAGGACTGTATTGCGTAAGACTTGAGAGAAAGGGAACTGAATGAGAACGACACGCAAAACAGAAATTAGTGGAAGGAGAATATAAAAAATAGTGACCACTAACGAATGGGAAAAGCTAAAGAAGAAGAAGATGTCAGTGTAAAGTGGAATTTGCATAGTTTGTTCATGAAATAATTTTACTGGAAATTTAGAATTTTTTGCAAGATTATTTATGTATGGAATTATACGTAATACACAGGAATGACGGAAGGTATTGTGCTGGCCACATCAGATTTTTTTTATCATAGGAGAGAAGACAAATACAAGTTTTTAAATAAATTAGAGAATTTACACATCATCGCAAAGATGTTAAAGTCTGATTATAGGCACATTTACTTTAATAATGTTTGTATACCAAAATATTACTATGGAATTTTATATTATTATTAATATTGTGGTTATTTGTATATGGAATATAGTGCACCTATTTCACTTCAGTTTTGTATGCTCTGATTAAATTAAAGGAATGTGTAAAATATATTTCTAACAATGGAACACATTGTATCTCGGAATAAATGCTCCAGTACATGCTGTTTCAAATGATAAATGATTTCACAACCCAACACATATAATTACTAACGATGTATTTATTTTAATTAATCCTCTAAACTTGTAAATTAATTCATTTAAACATCGTTAATTTTCATGGTAATTACTATAAACATCCCCGTCATTTTATTAAAATTGAGGGCACGCACTAAATAACATAAATGAACTGGTCAATACAGGAAAACAATGCATGTTGTTAATATGCGAAACAAAATTTGAAATATGCATTTTATTCCAAATACTTTTGAAATTCCAGTTTTTATCGTTGTTTTATTTGCCCGGAGAACCAATAAATTTTCAGTTGAATTTATTTTCCGTTTATTGGTGCTATAAAACAAAATTCCGCGGATTTAATAGCGAGAATTACAATTTATCTGCTGTTTGATGAGTTTCCTTAAAACCTTAAGAAGAATGGGTTTGGAATTCCACCTGTTATAAATACAATTTATACTTTACTACCATTCAAATTGACGGATTTTGAACAAATACAAAAATATAAAATTGCCTGTTACATAAGTTTAATAAAATAAAAATTCTCGGTTTCCAACTATGAATGACATATTCTACCACACTTATTGATGCTACAATGACTGTCATTCTTAAACGAGTTTTAGTGGCATTTTATTATTTAAGATTAATTAATATGAATGCAACAAATACACAAAATATCTAGGCAACGGATAAAATAAAAAACCCAAATTACTGTCACCATTCTATCAAAAATTTGCCTTAATGGAAATTGTCACTAATTTTTATATTAATAAAGAGGCGTCAGTACACCACACTGAAGAGCTCCAATAAGAGCGAAACGCGTCTGTGGTTCTGGTTGAGTGGGCCAGTCTGTGATAAATGACCGAGCGGTTGATTCAGAGACTGAAATCTTGTGAAGTGTGCCTAGTGTGTTTTAAAACATTATTTTTATATAATGAAAAGTATAATAAAAATGAAAGTCAAAACAGAAGAAATAGTGCAGTGTGTTAAAAAAACCTAACCCGGAGTAGGCTATGAACAGAGAAACGTATATCTAATTATTATTCATTTCAAAACTCAAGTTGTCAAAATTAATCTTAAAATGTACACAAACAAAAACAGAATATTGCCATTAGTTCGTTTTCTAGTTTATTTCCATTTCTAAAACGAAATTCAAGATGAAAAATTTGATTTCTCAAGATTTTCGGCAGTAAGTAGGTACTAACAAATTGACATCATTATTTTGTTAAATGTAAAAAGTAAAATACATCGAAAAAATATGTTTTAATGGAAAGTTATGTTCATTTTTACCTTGCGTAACCCCTAGGTAAGGAAGGTATTGTCTTTATTCAAAATATTCGGTGATGAATTTTCAATGAGTAATCACGTTTTAGGGTCTCTACAATACGATTTTACTATTTTTACGATGATGTCTCTATGAGTGTGTGTGTGTGTGTGACCGCGGTTTCGGCCGCGATTTTGGTTATAATTGGTCAACTGGAAGTACTCTCAATTGAAGATTTTAACAGTTTCTCTTGAAAAAACTCTATTAAATATTATTTCACTTCATGCTATTATAAATATTAAAGAATATTCTATTATCTATACGAATTGATTGCATTTTATATTTCATATTCACTGGATATAGAGTTAAAGAATTATAAAAAAATTAAATTTTATAAATCAGCCAGCTATGCTATGACAGCTACTATATTAAGAAAATTCTAACTGACAGATGTCTGTGTCAATGAAAAGAAAATGAATGTGGCAGAGATGAGGATGTTCAGATAGATGTTGGGGAAGACACGGAAAAACACTGTAAGGAATAAAAAAATAATGGAAATAATTCGAGTATTAAAAGTTTCTAGAAAGATACAAGAGAGATGATTACATTGGTTTAAACATAGCATGGAGAGAGATAAAGAATATATTGGAAGAAGAATGAATAACTTAGTAATAGAAGGTGTAAGAAACAGAGAAAGAACAAAGATAAGTTGGAAGGACTGTATTGCGACCCGCAAAACTGTAATGAATGGAAGAAGAAAATAAAAAATAGCGACCCCTAACGAATAGAAAAAGACGAAGAAGATGTCAGTGCCAAGTATCATTTGCATAGTTTATTTATAAAATAATTTTACTGGAAATTTAGAATCTTTTGCTAGAAAATTTATGTATGGAATTTGTACATAATACACAAAATTGACGGAAGGTATTGTGCTGACCACATCAGATTTTTTTTAATGTTTTAGTCAATTCCATGCTATAAATGAAATGTAATTAGCGAAAGGTAAAACGCTGGTCTCATCAGATTTTTAAATAATACGCAACCTCGGAAACTTTTTTAATATTCTTTAATTTTGTATTAAATTTACGTGAAACTACGCAGCTTTTATTGTTCATAATAAAATGAATAATTGATTGTAAAATGTAAAACTTAAGGATACTTTTATTACAAAAAAATGTAATAATTGTCTAAAAATATTCAAGCATGTTGGTGTTAAAACTTGTTATATACAATATGAATATAAAGTCCGATATTTAAATATTATTAAGCCGTTCGAAGTGAAAATCCGCCACAAACCGTGTTTAAATTTCCCCAATGTCGAGTAAACATAAAACATTTTATTGCTCCGTGGAAAATAAGAATGCCTCTATTTGTACATAATTAATTTTGAAGATCGCTGAGTCTGGAATAAAATGAATTTAGTTAAAACTCGAGAGTTAAAAGCTTTCAGAAAGTTCTATTTGCATATTAAAAATGTTAAAGAGCAACACTGACAGGCAAATTTAACATGATGAAAAATTCATAACTGTGTGTAAATACTCAGTTTTGTTTGGATTTTATGTCGGTTTGATTGAACGCGTACACCATACATCAAAAATACGTCAAGGGCTTTTATGAGTGAAATTATAACACTCGACAAATATTTACAGTACGTCTACCATAAACTGATTTTCGCTGAAATAAAATGTTATAATATAGAAGAGCAGTGAAAGATGAAACGAATATGATGACATATTTTGGACACTGTAATAGAGTGAGTAGCTTAATGGACAATAAATAAAACAAATTGATTCCCAATTTATGTTCAATACAAACACCAGCCTGAAAGTGAAAACTCAGATTTATTATTTTTATGTCTTCATTAAAGATGAATATACCTCAATTTTAGTCAATATTCTATTAAGAACAAGTATAACTCGTAAGTAAATATTATTTATATTGTACTAGATATAGCCGAAGATATAAATTGTACAGTTTTTACCTCCCGCCATATCGTAGGTAAGGAAGGTAATGTTTTCAGTCCAAAAATTCGATACTGAGTTTTCAGCAAATGAGCACGAATTAGGGTCCCCACAACATGTATTTACTATTTTTACAATGATGTCTGTGTGTATGTGTGTGTGCGCGCGTGACGATTTATTTTTCCACGATAACTCGTATATCAAACTTCCAAAAACTTCTGTTTTTCGTATTTAAGCTTTCTACATTCATATTGAGTTACTTAGATTTTAAATAATACAGGGTCAACCGGAAGAGACACTTTACTTGAAGCCCATAGCAATATTATTAATAGCTTATGGCATTACATTCGCAAATATTATAATAAAATTAATAAAAATTTGAATTAAATATTTATTATAGGTCCAAGTCAAGGTTGTTCAACCATAAGATAGCTTATGGAGTAACTTGATGGAAGTCTTCCATTGTTTCCTGGAATGCTCGAAGTGGACATTCATTTACAATGTGGTTGATTGTTTGTTGTTCAGCGCCGCAATCACATTTTGGATCTGACCGCAAACCCCATTTGTAAAATGAAGATCCACACCTACCATGCCCAGTTCTAACCCTGTTTAATGAAATCCAAATTTTGCGTGGAAAATCAAAGCCATCCGGGCGTTTTTGTGTATTTAATATAGAATACCCAGTAGAATCAGTTTGATTCTGCCATTCAATACACCACGCATCTGACCCGTTGAAGTTTTCATTAGCCAAATGTTTAGCTATTTTTAATAATGAACTATATTCAAATATAATCCAAAACTTTTCAAATTCGGTATTTGAAACTCGTATTATAGACTTTTCTATTTATTGAAATATCAAATTAAATTTTGTTTACAAACGATGAACCGGAAATGATACTTTACTTAAATCTCATCGCTATTTTAAACATGGAATTGGCTGGAGGTTATGTGCTGGTCACATCAGATTTTTTATTTTTATAAACAACTTACAAGCAGAGACCTGAATCGAAATGTATTTATGGTTCAGGTTTGGTTCAAGAAAAGGAAAATTGTAATGGTTCATTGGTTTTGAGTTCGGGTTCGAATTTCTGTTCAGAGCACAAGCACAAAAATCTGATGTGGCCAGCACATAACCTCTCGCCGTATATTTTACCTGGCTGTATGCATAAAGCAAAGATTATTTTTATAAATACAAATAATATATTCATATAAATCTATGACGTATAAACTTCTTTATTATTCAATAATAGCATGTCTCGACATAAAGATATTTTACCATAAATTATGTTACAATAAATTACAAAGTAGAGTTTACCATATATAAATATTAGGCTGGTAACAGCAATTTTCAATTCGAACAACCTTGTTTACTTTCTCTTCATATTCTTCTAGTAAAAACATTAATTTTGGGCGGTCTAAAATGTATATATCTGGATTGTGCATCTATTCTTACATATCTTCTTTTACATTTTATTTTTTCATACATGTTATATCTAAATAACACTAATTCCCTTTAATAAAGTGACGGATAGATTGCACTCCGATTATTCTTATATCGATGTGTAATTTTGTCAATATTTACAACTTACTTGAGAAGAATTTGATAGCTTTTTCGCAATTCAAAGTTACTCTAGTCTACAGTACTGGTATACATTGTCCCATAATGTTTGAAACAAATTTAAGTCCTTCAACCTAGACTTGTCATCTCCATAATAGTCACAGATCAAGAATTAAGGGATTCTCCAAATACATTTTTCTTTCATTACTCATTATTTCTGACACTGACATTTATCTGTCAGTTACAAATATTTTAAATTTGCAACTATTTTTCATGGCATCCTTTCGGTTGTAAAATTAATTACAACATTATTTTATATATTATATTCCTTTTATCTCTAAATCTATAAAATATGTATAAAAATATTTAAATGTATCAAAAAGAGAATTTATTTTTCTTTAATATTATCAAGAAAAATTTTCAAAAAATAATATTTAGAAGATTTTTTTTCAAGAATCTTCTACTTCCGGTTGTCCAATTGTTACCAAAACCTTTTCAGATCTTCCCATGAATGTCCGATTGGGAAATACGTTGTTAAACAAATTTTAAGTCTTATAGTTTTTGAGTAACCGTCCTTCCAACATCCCACACACACACATCCACACACACACACACACACACACACACACACACACACACACACACACACACACACACACAGACATCATCGTAAAAATGTTAAAATCGGATTGTAGGGACCTTAAAACGTGCTTATTCAATAAAATCTGGATATGCGATTTTTAGCATGAATCCAATACCTCTCTTAGCGAGAGGTAAAAAGACAGTAATATTTATTATTTTAAATATAATAATGATTTAATATGAATTTAATTTTTACCTCTCGCTAAGAGAGGTATTGCATTCATGCTAAAAATCACATATCCATATTTTATTGAATAAGCACGTTTTAAGGTCCCTACAATCCGATTTTCACATTTTTACGATGATGTCTGTGTGTGTGTGTGTGTGTGTGTGTGTGTGTGTGTGTGTGTGGATGTATGTGTGTGTGTATGTATGTAGGATGTTGGAAGGACGATTACTCAAAAACTATAAGACTTAAAAATTGTTTAATTACGTATTTTCCAATCGGACATTCATGGGAAGATCTGAAAAGGTTTTGGTAACAATTGGACAACCGGAAGTAGAAGATTCTTGAAAAAAAATCTTCTAAATAATATTTTTTGAAAATTTTTCTTGGTAATATTAAAGAAAATTAAATTCTTTATCTGATACATTTAAATATTTTATTATATATTCTATGGATTTAGAGATAAAAGAAATATAATAAATAAAATAACGTTATAATAAATTTTACAGCCGAAAGGATGCCATGGAAAATAGTTGACCAGTTGAACTGTTTGTAACTGACAGATAAATGTCAGTGTCAGAAATTCATAGATATTACTAAAGAGTTTTTCTGGGAAGTACATATACATTATATTATTTCTTAATGTATTAGTAGTTAAATATTTAAGATTATAGGTCTATTACATATATCCTTCAAAAATTCAGTCAATCCTGACAATGAATTGGAAACATTTCGAAAAATTAGAAGAGGACAAAATTTCTTCATATAATGAATTTAAAATTAAACAATCTAAATATAAGGAATAGATATATGTAAGTACAATTTTTGGTGTAGAATGTAGGTATACAAGAAATGTTAAATACAATAGGGCGCCTTGACAAGCAGATATGGGGACTCATGTCAGAATGATAGCTAGTAATTATGTATATAGATGTATCATAATTTCTCATTCTAAATTTAGTGATTTTCCAATTCCATATGGTTTATTTTCCTCGACAAGTAAATTCCACACTCCTGGTGACAAATTAACTACGTGTATTTAGAAAGTCTTGAAATTCTGAATGAAACATACTGACTAATTATCATTCTGAAACGGGCCCCCACATCTGCTTATCAAGGCCAACAATGTAACATGACTGTTCGCGCCCTATACTTATGTAACCAAAAAAGGAAGTGGCGAGAGGTATTGTGCTGGCCACAACAGATTTTTTTAGTTATGCTCGTATATTTAGCAGTCTTAATTTAAAACGGTTTAAATCCGTTTCAGGTTTATTGACCTTGACATACAAAAATTTGGTTCGGGTTCAGGTTCATAAAAAAATCGGATTAATTCCCGACTTACTAGCATGAAATAATTTTGCATTTTGTTGAACGACTTTGCTAGCCTAGCATTTGTTTGATTTGCTCGCAAGCAATTCAAGCGCCAAATTTCTCGCTTATCTTGCTAACTTATGATATATAACGGCGGGAGATGCAAATTATACATATATGCATTTAACTTGTTCTGTTTCTATCTCATATTATGGTGTGTTTATATTAATTACATGTCAAAAAGGCTTTCAAAGTTATGTGATGAATGTTCATAATATTGTTAAATTTGAAATATTTTCTTACATCTAAAAAAATGTTCAAAATTAATTCCACTATCTGCAAATAACTGTACATACCTATAAATTCATTTTATATAACTTTTCAGACCAATAAATGGGATATGAGAGATACACATGTTATATTTGACAACTGTATAACTTCCTCGATGACATTTGTGAATATCAGTTCGTCATATAGCTAGCAAATCTTTCAGTGTACTAAGCAACAAGTCTCGTTTGCTTACCTAGCATTTGCTTGAACTGCTTACTTCATTGAACGGTGCTACTGATGCTGACATCTGTCAATTTGTATTAACTGAATATATTAGCAGTTTCCATAGTTAGCATATCTGGCTATTTTATGAAAATTATTATCTTTATAATTCTATAACTCTCTATCTATTGAATATGAAGTACAAAATTCGATCAAATCGTATAGAGAATTATATATTCTTCAAATTATAATAAAGCTAAATGTCAATAAATGATATTTAACTGCGTTTTTTCAAGAAAAACTGTTAAAATCTTCGAATAAGGGTACTTCCGGTTGACCATTTATAACCAAAATCTAATCACTTGTTTTTCTGGATGTAAACTCAAGAAATATGAAAAAAATATAACTTTTGGAAACCTGGTATTGAAGTTATGCGATCCGAAACTTTCGTCACACACACACAGACACACATACACAGACACACACAGACACACACACTCACACACACATTCATACAGACATCATCGTAAAAATGGTAAAATTGGATTGTAGGGACCCTAAAACGTACTTATTCACTAAAATATACTTTCTAAAGAAAATTTATATTTTCGCCTATACCTAGTGATCCACGAGTTTTTTTTATAGATAAACAATACACCGTTAAAATGACTTTTTACTGGCACTATTGTTTAAATAAACTGACTTCGTATCTCTTATAGTTCTTGAGAACCCCATTTTGGGTTGACAGGCATCAAAGGTATTAGGTTCGATCCCAAACTCATATTAGTTAGGCCGGTTAACCTTTTCAACAAACGAATTATAAAAACTACGCAAATCTTTAAAATATAGATTTAGTATTCCGCCATTTAATATTGAATTACATCGTCTTTATTAGTAATATCAGCTTTAAGTTTATTAGGCATTGCATCCCTAAGACCTACATATTTTCCTGTGAGTATTGTCCCATATGTCTTGCAAGGTAGATTTTACTGTACGCACTGGATTTTTACGAAGTTGCTTTTCATTGTGTCAAAAGTAAAGGGTCTCGGTACAAGCTAAATCTTCTCTAGAAGATGACCATTAATATACCGGTCGAACTATTATCACCAGTCATTTAGACCACGGTTTTTAAAAGTTTTAAGTCTGTATTTAATGTGGCTGAAAGCATTTTGTAGAAATTACTAACCATTTGTGTTGATTTTATGTGCTATTAAAGATGTAGGTGTTACATTCGCTTCAAATCTCAACTTCAATGAGCATATTGTAAATGTTCCTGTCAGTAAAACTTTAGGCTTCATTATTCGTATATGCAGAATATTCTATGATGTTACAACTTTTAAATCTTTATATGTTGCGTTTGTTGTAAGTAAATTAGAGTACGCCAGCCTTATCTGGTATCCTTCTCATGGCAATCAAAATATGCAATTAGATAGTATTCATAAAAGACTTCTGAAATATTACTAATTTAAAATAGATAATATTTATCCAGACAGAGGTGTTGATTTAAATTTTCTTCTAGATCGTCATTCGTTACCCTCTGTAGTTTCCAGACGAGAAATTTGTAGTTTTAGATTCCTTTGGATGCTTCTCGACAATTTATAGATGCACCATATATGCTGTCATGTGTGCCATTCCATATAATTTTGCCCTTTTAATTATTTATTATCTCCCGCTATCTTTGGTAAGGGAGACAATAGGGATTGTACTAAAAATCGCACATTGAGATTTTAGTAAATAAGCGCGTTTTAAGGTCCTTAGAATCCAATTTTAATATTTTCACGATGATGTCTGTGGGTGTTTGTGTGTGTGTGTGTGTGTGTGTGTGTGTGTGTTTGTGTATGTGTGTGTGTATGTGTGTGTGTGTGTGTGTGTGTGTGAATCCTCTTTACGCTCTTTCTCAAATACTATCATTCAGAAAATTGTGAAACTATGTATTCTTACTTTATTTTAATATAAAAAGAGCCCATTAGATTTTGATACAAATCGAATAATCGGAAGTGACCCTTTCCTTGAAGCCCAACTAAGTTTTCATTGAAAATTACCCTTAAATGTCATTTTTTCGCGATTTATGTTATCATAAAAATTAAAGATTATTAATTAAATAAATATATAAAATTATCTATTCTAATAAATAGCCGCCTCGGTGGTCGAGCGTGTTGAAGCAGCGTGCCTGGCAGCGCTCAAAGCGACTTCACCGCTCGGACCCTGGGATCGTGGGTTCGATTCCCACCAGTGGTGGGAGTATGCCGTATAGAATTCTATTAGTGATGTCACATTATCGCAAATTTGGCAGCACGCCGTCAATACGCAATGATTCCCTTCTCCCCGAGCACCACTTGTAGTATCGCTTCGTTACGCGAAAAATAAGCTGTCGCATTAATTGTTTCTCTCTGTCATATAAATGTAAGCAAATATATTCCATCTCTTTCTTCTTAATTTTTGACATTGTGTATGATCTGTGACTTTTTATTTGATTGCACTTCGAAGTGATTTAATGTCATGTACTCTTAATAATGGAGAAACTGCGTTTGGATGCAATGAACTTGCCATATACGGACTTAGCCGATCATACAAAAAATTCACCATATCTTTTGTCAGTCTGCATGTATCTATGAATAAAGTTTCATTTATACTAATTGGATCACTAGCATCTCTTAAAACTCTTCTTTGAACATTTTGTCGAAAAATTATATTTTGCCTTTCCTTTTCTAATAAATGATGTGCAGCATATAGTTGAACAGGCAATATAACGCGTTATTATTTTTACTGAAATAAAATATGTATATAATTTCATTTCTGAAAGAAGAAACAACAAATTTTATACAAAACTTACCACACTATCAAAGCACCGGTACTATCTGTCATATGTCATCTGTTAGTGATCTGTCATATTTTTTAGTCATATAATACACAAAATACTTTATATTTGCATAATAGTTAATACATTAACGAAGATTCACGAAGTTAAACTCTACTGTAGAATTCTATTTCACATGCTACGTCGGTTTCTATTTGTAGAATCGCTTTCGCGTCTATTCTACTATAGAATTCTACATGGCGTACTTCCACCACAGGGGCTTGGGTGTCTGTGAGTGTCTTCTAATACATTATTATAATATCTATGTAAAAACAAATAATTGTAAAAATATAGGAAATAAATGTGTTAGATAGGGCTATAACTATATAAAAAGTTGAAAAGCCGACAAAAATATTATTATTATATATTCTAATAAATATCGCAGCCTATGATTTATACAGGGCGACATTGAAAAACGGGTCATTTAAAATAACTTTTTTACCTCTCGCTAAGAGAGGTATTGCATTCATGCTAAAAATCGCATATCCAGATTTTATTGAATAAGCACGTTTTAAGGTCCTTACAATCCGATTTTAACATTTTTACGATGATGTCTGTGTGTGTGTGTGTGTGTGTGTGTGTGTGGATGTGTGTGTGTGTGTGTGTGTGTGTGTGGGATGTTGGAAGGACGGTTACTCAAAAACTATAAGACTTAAAATTTGTTTAACAACGTATTTCCCAATCGGACATTCCCGGGAAGATCTGAAAAGGTTTTGGTAACAATTGGACAACCGGAAGTAGAAGATTCTTGAAAAAAAATCTTCTAAATAATATTTTTTGAAAATTTTTCGTGGTAATATTAAAGAAAATTAAATTCTCTATGATCTGAAAAGGTTTTGGTAATAATTGGACAACCGGAAGTAGAAGATTCTTGAAAAAAAATCTTCTAAATAATATTTTTTGAAAATTTTTCGTGGTAATATTAAAGAAAATTAAATTCTCTATCTGATACATTTAAATATTTTATTATATATTCCATAGATTTAGAGATAAAAGAAGTATAATATATAAAATAATCTATTGTAATAAATTTGACAGCCGAAAGAATGCCATGAAAAATAGTTGATAATTTAAATTATTTGTAACTGACAGATAAATGTCAGTGTCAGAAATAATGAGTAATGAATTAAAAATGTACTTGGAGAATCCCTTAGTTCTTGATCTGTGACTATTATGGAGATGACAAGTCTAGGTTGAAGGACTTAAATTTGTTTCAAACATTATGGGACAATGTACACCAGTACTGTAGACTAGAGTAACTTTGAATTGCGAAAAAGCTATCAAATTCTTCTCAAGTAAGTTGTAAATATTGACAAAATCGGAGTGCAATCTATCCGTCACTTTATTAAAGGGAATTAAGGTTATTTAGATGTAACAAGTATGAAAAAATAAAATGTAAAAGAAGATATATAAGAATAGATGCACAATCCAGATATATACATTTTAGACCGCCCAAAATTAATGTTTTTACTAGAAGAATATGAAGAGAAAGTAAACAAAGTTGTTCGAATTGAAAATTGCTGTTACCAGCCTAATATTTATATATGGTAAACTCTACTTTGTAATTTATTGTAACATAATTTATGGTAAAATATCTTCATGTTGAGACATGCTATTATTGAATAATAAAGAAGTTTATACGTCATAGATTTATATGAATATATTATTTGTATTTATAAAAATAATCTTTGCTTTATGCATACAGCCAGGTAAAATATACGGCGAGAGGTTATGTGCTGGCCACATCAGATTTTTATTTATAAATTTTTTTAATATATTTGTAAACTAAGCATAGGAGCCCATAAATAATAGTATATGGTACGATGGAAGTGCTTCCGGTTTCACCGGAAGTGACATTAACTTTCATATTTTAAATGACATAGCCTATACGAGTTATACCATCATTTTCTTTTCCGATTTGTAAATTATATTTTCAATAAGAATACATTTCAACTCCATCGTTGAACTCGTAATTTTACATGGATTCCCAATATAGGTATAACAATATATGGGTGTCCTATTTAAAATATGAAAGTTAAAGTCACTTCCGGTCAAACCAGAAGCGCTACCATCATGCCAAATACTATGATTTGTGATATCCTAAGCCTATTTTACAAATATTTAAAGAGAATTATAAAATAATTATAAATAAAAAAGTTATTTTGAATGGCCCGTTTTTCAGTGTCAGCCTGTAAACACATCTCCTTGGTTAGATAGTTTAGATATATATCACTATCAAAAAGCTAATCATTTTAAATTATAAGAAATAAACGTCAATGTCACAATATAAATTTGAGTTAATATAACGGTAAGATTTTCGAGTAGAACTATGAACAATAACTATATTATTATACAAACAAATTTAATACATTTGCATTATTGGTAAACATGTAAGTATTTACTAAAATAAAGTTGCACGGCGGGAGATAATGTATTGGCCACATCTTTTTTTCTAACAATTTGCGTCGAAAATCAGATATCTCCAAATTTATTTTTTGATTTTTCGCAGTATTTAAAAAATGGAGATACCTGGTTGGTAACACATTTTCAAATATGAAATTCTTTTCGACTTTTGTGGTTTTAAATTTTTCGAGGATGTGAAAAAACGTCGTATTTAAGATTAAATGATACAATTTATTCCGTTGTTATATAATATACTATTACAAATTACAGACTGTTTTCCATGCAAATTCAGCGTCACGTTATTTTCGCTTATAACTCGCAAACCTCTTTACATATCTCTTCAAACCAGCCGGAGTTAGCAAAGGAAGGATGGCTCGTCTCTATAATGTATCTTTCATCTTCTCAAAGCCACCCTCGCCTCTCCGCCGTTCACATATATTGGATAATTTAGCAAATGGGAATTTTCATTTTCAAAGTACAACGCTAATATTACTACCTAACTATTAGGAAATTTGCCCCATAAATTATACTGAAAATCATATATTTTCTATGAGAATAACTGCTTTATATAAAATGTGGGTAGAAATTGAGATACAATTATTTATTTCCTAAAATTATTCTTCTTTCGTCCGATATATTTTGAAAGATTTGTAACTTTTTATTTGTAACATGTATAATTTAATAATTAACGTAGCATACTCGTATAGCTAATAGAAAAAAACTTTTATTGTAAAAAAAATATTTTTATACTAATAAGATATATGGGAGGTGCACAGAAATAATCAGCGGACGAAATAACAGTTATGGGGAAGGTTAAGATTCAGAATATTTTTGAAATTTCCATTTAAAATAATATTTTTAAAAATGCGAGTGATAGGATGTCAAAAATTATAATATGTGTTGTTTTTGGGATATGACGAAAATAATACAGGACTTTTAAGATGATGTAAAATCCTACTTTCGTAATTTTCTGGTCCCTAATTATATTAGATAAAAAAAGCTTTAAATAAAAGTTGTAGAGCTTAACATTTTGCATCATAGTCAATATAAAATTCTTGAATGCTTTGTAACGACATAAATTAGATGTGAAAATATCGAAAATCATCATTAATTTTATCGGCAAAACCGCAGACCACATATCTATTATTTTAAAGACAATAATAAGTAATATTTCTATGGATACCTCCTCAAATAGGCTGTGTTGTGACAATGTAAAAGCGAAAACATCCCCTCGTAAGGGTTTAATCCTTACTGGAAGAATTCATGTACATATTCCATATCTCGGACCGTGGCATTCCACGCGTATCTTTAAATACGATTGGTTTGAAAGGGAATCCTATATAAATTTGATTTATAAAGCAATGAAAATACGTAGAATCCATCCCGGCTTGTATTGAAATGCCTACGAAGCGCACATCGGAGCGTATATATTTATTTGTACGCTTCGTTCGCGTCCGCGTCCGCGTCTGTAGGCTGGCCAAGTGTCGGCGCATTCGCGGATACCGGCTCACACATTAGAGGCACATGACTAACTCTCTATAACAGATATGTCAGATACGGACCCTATTGGGATTTTTTATGTTTTAATATTTGTGGTCTGCTGCTTTCTCAAAAAATAACTGACGTCTGCATGAATCTAGACTCCAGAGCAGAAATGTAAGAGAGATTGGAGAATGAGAAAATAAGATTTGAATTGTCTCGCTTCACTGCCTCAGAAAAAATGAAACATTTTTTTTGTTATGAAATACAGTGTGACGTACAATAAATACATACATATAAATCTCGCATATCCAACTTACTGGGTTAGCAGAAACCACAGGATCAAATGAGAAATGACTAACACATAAAATGAGAAAAGTTGCATAAGTTACTTACGATCGAGGAAATTCATTTAAGTATAAAGTAGATGACATTTTAGATTGTACCTATTTTACACTTATTAAATAAAGAGATTTAATGAACCAGTTTCATATTTTTACTACTGAAATGAAATTTTGAATGAAAAATTTTGACGTGAGAATGACCCGCAAAAGAGAAATGAATGGAAGAAGAAAATAAAAAATAGCGATCCCTAACGAATGGAAAAAGCTAAAGAAGAAGATGTCAGTGTCAAGTGCCTTCTGCATAAAATATTACTGGAAATTTAGAATCTTTTGCAAGAAAATTTATGTATGGAATTTGTACATAATACACAGGATTGACGGAAGGTATTGTGCTGGCCACATCAGATTTTTACCTCTCGCCAAGAGAGGTATTGGATTCATGCTAAAAATCGCATAAACTATAAGACTTTAAATTTGTTTAACTACGTATTTCCCAATCGGACATTCATGGGAAGTAGAAGATTCTTGAAAAAAAATCTTCTAAATAATATTTTTTGATTTTTTTTTTTTAGTAATATTAAAGAAAATTAAATTCTGATACATTTAAATATTTTATAATATATTCTATAGATTTAGAAATAAAAGAAATATAATATATAAAATAGTCTTTTATAATAAATTTTACAGCCAAAAGATTGGCCATGGAAAATAGTTGAAAATTTAAATTGTTTGTAACTGACAGATAAATGTCAGTGTCAGAAATCCGGAGACATTACTGAAGACTTTTGCTGGGAAGTACATACATTATATTATTTCTTAATGTATTAATAGTTAAATATTTAAAATTATAGGTATATTACATATATCCTTCAAAAATACTGTCAATCCTGACAATGAATTGGAAACATTTCGAAAAATTAGAAGAGGACAAAATTTCTTCATAAAATAAATTTAAAATTAAACAATCTAAATATAAGGAATAAATATATGTAAGTAGAATTTTTGGTATAGAGTGAAGGTATACAAGAAATGTTAAATACAATAGGGCGCGAGCAGTCAAGTGATTTTGTCGGCCTTGACAAGCAGATATGGGGGCCCATGTCAGAATGATAGCTTGTAATTATGTATAAAGATGTCAAGTATCAAAATTTCTCATTCTAAATTTAGTGATTTTCCAATTCCATGTGGTTTATATTTTCCTCGACAAATTCTGAATGAAAAATTGACAATTGACATCCATGTACATAATTACTAATTATCATCCTGAAACAGGCCCACACATTTGCTTGTCAAGGCCAACAATGTAACATGACTGTTCGCGCACTATACTTATGTAACCAAAAAAAGGAAGTGGCGAGAGGTATTGTGCTGGCCACAACAGATTTTTAGATTTGTAATTCATTCACTTTTGTATATTAATTTTATTATTTTATACCGGTTTGTGGATTTTATAAAAATATCCAAAATATCCGTTTTTAAAATCTGACAAATCCTTATTATGGTTTTTATTAACTTTTCTCAAAATTGAAAAATGCAGCAATCTACAATTTGATTTTTACAAAACCTAAATCCACGTTTTGATAGTACTTGAGTAGTATGTAACATGTACAAAATTATTTTATATAAAATATTTACAAGAAATGTAATATCTCATATACTTACTACGTACAGCTGAGAAGTACTGTAGTAATTAGAGCTTGAGACGAATATATCCTCTAGATAGAATAAATCTAACGTTGCAAGTGTCGTGTTCGTTTTGCTCGCAATCCCGATCATCCCAACATCTGCGGAATGTGAAGCTAGACTCCCGCTCCGGCGCCGACAATACGATTCCGTACAAAGAGATGCATGATGTAATATTACCATTCGCCAACCGTTTCCTATCTGCACCGTCATTTCATTTCTGTTTGAATTTCCCGCCAACCACATGGAATTACCAATGAATTTATAATAGATATTCTCAAGTAAACATACCCGGAATATTGAAAAGATTTTTCCAGATACGAGAGTTGAGATGAAAGAACATTGGAGCGTGAAAGAAACTCCAAGACACAATTTTTTTTTTTTTGTAATAAATTATTCAGGGATTGTACAGATGAATACGAAAGTTTTAGCATTCTTATTTTGTATACGAAAGTTTTCAGTTTCAAACTAGACTATGGATGTTTGTACGGGAAGTGGTGACTCACTAATTAGTACACTTGCATACGGTATGAGAGATCGGAGTTGGAAATCCATAACTATTAACCAAACAATTTTGTTAATTTGGTTCGGAACAGTCTAACAAGTTGTAAGACCCTTGCATCCTTGCAAAGACCTTAACATAAGGTTTAATATGGGATTTTTTTAAATGTGACTTAATGTATTGGTTTCCATGGCACTAAACAACATTTTAATCACTACTAACAAGCTCTGGCTGTAATCATATTGGACATGGCGTGAAACTAGCAACCACTAACTCTTGAATCATTACCATACACTGAAGTTAGCTGCTGTAGCAAGAACTGTCATTCTGTAAAAATAAGGAAACATATACGTGTATATATTTCTGTATATCTGCTGTATGAAATTGTAGTCTTAGAAAAAGTATAGTATGTGACTCGTTTTATAAACTTTAATTTAATTTAAAGATCTACTTATACAAAAACACACACACATACACACGGACACAGACGCACACACTTATTACACTTTTCATACACGTAAAAAATAACAGTGTAGATAAAATGAATACTTACATCACTAAACTAAGAAATGACAACATTTTGTGTTTGTAAACAAGCTTTTTCTTACATCCTTACTCTAACCAAAGAATTCTCGCAAGCGATATTTCTACAATTCAGTAGTAGGCAGTGCTATCATCATTACCATCTCTCATTGCAAAAATGTAGGTCATTTCGGAAAAATTATAAATATTTAATAACGACAAAATTTAACATATTAATTACATTATTTATTTGAAAATTATCATAGTTATAGCGTTATTATTAGAGGCTGTATAAAATATTATACAAGTGGTATATAAAAATTAACTAGACGAGCATCTTATTAAATGACAACAACTCGTACTGGGTTTATTTTTACCATGTATTGAGTTCATTCGTTCATTAAAGAAGTAAATTTAAAAAAATAACGCATTAATTGAATATTGTATGCTTTAAATTTTATGTACAACATTTTGCACTCAAATAAAATGTGAAGCAATGAAGACAAAAAACTCATTTCCCATGTTAAATCCCCCATGTTGGGTGTTTTTATATGTTTGTAATATCTTTTTCATCTCATCCTTCATTGTTATAATTTTAAACAAGTAACACTGTTTCATTGCTGCATTGTTAACTCGTACAAGTAAAAATAATCTTCGAGCCGATTTTAATTCCAATTGATCCGCTTCTACTTGGATTTTGTATGGCTTCCAAGGTGTAGTATAACGATTTCACAACGAAGAGTCATGGCGAAATAAAATATATAAATTTTTGAAGCAATACAGGTATTTCATAAATATGAAAATAATGAATGCATTTATCCACATTCATATATAAATAACGTATCCCATAGTATTTACACACATACAGGTATTTCCAGTAAAAGAACCGGGGCTTTTTTGGGCGAGTTGAAACTTCAGAAAAATATGTTATATATAAGAAATGATAAAGAAAAAGGAGCTAATTTAACAGCAATAACAAACCGAATATACAACCAGTGGTTCTCCAACGTTAGAATAAAATTATATTTTTTAAAATAGTATACCCTATATAATTTTATAGTCCATTGTATAGAGAATTTTTATCTGATTTCAACGATGTAAATATTGTATAGGGTTGTATAATAATTATTTCGAGTAAAATGGTATTTAAAATTAGAAATAATTCAATAAAAATGACATAACTTCTAATGCAACTTAGACAACAGACGTATTAATACTTGTGTATTGCATAGGCTATTTTAATTTTGTAACATTATTTTTAATACTATTTTTCTCGAAATAATTGTTAAACAACCCTATATCGTTGAAATTAGAAAAAAAATCTATCCAATGGACTAAAAAATTATATATGGTACCATTTAAAAGAATAAAAATTTGTTCTACTATCTGAGAACCACTGGTTGAATTTTTGGTTTGTTATTATTGATAAATTAGCCCCTTACTTTTGATAATTTTTTGTACATGACATTTTTTTGTAGTCATTAGTTCTCCCAAAAAAGCGCTGGTTGTTTTAAAGGATACATAATATTATATATAAACAAAACTAATTTGTATAATTTTTCAAAATGAATATAAAAATATATGAAACAATATTACACTCTTCATATAGGAGGCGGAAGGTCAAAGAGTTAGGGAACTGATGATGAAGAAACTGAATGATAAAGTAGATGCGTTTTATTTGTCATTAAAATCACTTCACTTGTGAATATACTCGATTAAATTAAGACGACATTTTCTCATTTAAGTACATCTATAACTGCAATTATACTGAACTCGGTGACCGTAGAAATGTATTAGTCATGCAAACGCAGAGTGATACCATTCCACAAGTATCAGAAGATAAAAAATAGTTATTTGTATAACAAGTGCTGAAAGTGTTACTTTGTCAAACTAAAACGTAAGTTGCAATCGTTTCAACACGTGTTATACACATTATTTTTTCTACTCCTGCAAGATAAAAAAATAACGAAATAAATTATTATTTTCTAAAAATAATTTAACATTTATTGTTAATTTTCGTATTTGTGATGTATCTATGAAAACAAAAAAACAGTCTATAAAACATTCATAAGTAAAATTCGCGGCTAAAATACCGAAGCGTGCTGCAAATAGTCACTATGAGTCAGTATGAAAAACAAATCAGAAAATTGTATTTTCAGAGCAGGAGTAAAAAACATTTATTTGTATATCAAACGATGAAAGTGGTTTTTTGTCGAACCAAAACGAAAGTTCGCTTAAGGATTTTCAACATACACCCTGTTTTTTTATATTCCTGCAAGATGAAAAGGAAATAAAGAATTATTATTTTTTTAAAAATAATTTGACATTTATTATCAATTTTTTATTTGTGATGAGTAAGTATGACAACAACAAATATTATGTCCAACATAATAAGTAAAATTTATTACCAGGATACCGAAGTGTGCTGCAATATTTTGTAGCCCTAGTGTTGCTAATAGTCGCTCGCTGTCAGTAAGAGAAACAAACCAAAAAATTGTACTTTCAGAGTATATATATATATATATATATATATATATATATATATATATATATATATATATATAACTGATTTAATACGGAACAAAATTCAACTGGAACTAAAATCTAGCGTAAATAATAAATATACGAAATAAATGTTTTCCATCTTCGGCTTAATATAGAGATACACTCTTTGTGACATGTTTAAATTCCTAGATCAGTTTTAGGATTATAGGGAATAGAAGAGTTTAATAAATAAATATATTATCAAATTTTGCCATCCATTTTTTGGTGTAATAGTCTATAGTTATTTGTAGGTTTCGGAATGATTATCCGTTGAAATGGTTTACAAAACGTCATTTCACAGGTATTCAAAGACGTTGAGGGGAGTACACTACAGATTCAAATCCAGGCCATTGGAGCTATTGTTAAAACTCTCAAAATTATTTAATAATTCCACTGATGTAACCAACATTAAATATAGAACTTAGGGCTAACAACAATTGTAGTAAACAAAAAAATCCCACCAATTGTAAAACTCGCTGAAATTTGTCCTGAAAATATAATTTGAATTTATATAAAAAAATAAAATAAATAAATTTTGAATAATTTATTAATGGGAAAAACATAGGTCCGCAGCCTTACACATTAAGTTTTATTTCTAATCCAAAACATTAATACAAGATACATGCGACAAATACGAGTATAAAAATTATAATTACATACAATTTTGATACTCGTCTTCTTGCACTTTTTGCAGTACTGGCACTTGGGAAATATTTATGAAATAGGTAATAAATTAAAATTTCCAAACAAAATTTTGATATTCCTTGCCGAAACTAAATCTTGAAAAGTGAATCCACTAATTGTCTAATTGAACTTGCGTGTTGAATCTGTCTCCCCGAATGAGTGCTGGAAATGTACTTGGGAGCGAGAGTAGGGGCCACTCTCTTATAAAAAGATTTCTTCTTAATATTCAATTAATTTTACACTACGGCTGGACATTTTATACAATTATACCCTACAACACCTATATAATTTAAGGATTTGAAGTTTCTTATATCTTCTTATGTTTCGTTTTTGTGTCAATTTAGTCGACAGCCAGCAGAATTGTGGAATCCTGTTTTTGTACTTAAATCCGTGAGACACGGTAAAGAGAATGACCGTTATTTTATTTTAGAAAAGTAATGAAAAATAAGCATCTTTTGTTATTTTACTCATCAGTTTTGTTTTGGTTAATAACAAAATAACATTTTCATAAAACCCTATTACAGATCTAGGCCCAGGGTCCATACGACAGCTCTCGCTTTTATTATCAATATTTGCTATGTTTGCATATAGATGTGTACTTATGGGATATATCTGTTTACTGTTTAGTTTACAATATTTAAAGATGACCACTGTACTTAACTCATGTTTGTTATTTGGTATTAGCAGCAGAATATGTTTACATTTCTCCAACTTTCGATGTTATCTTTCGGTTCAGGTTTCAATTCTGTTTTAGTTTATATTGAAATATTCGATGTTAAGATGTTGCTTCCACATTTAAACTGAAATTTAAACTTCAAAATAACTGACTGGGATGTGTTGTTTATAATTAGAATTTTATAAAAATTATCGTTGATGTATTTATAAAACATGAAAATATTAAATAACAATTAATTTGGGCAGACAATCGTTATTATTTCCAAAACAAAGTTAATCCTACAGTAAACACGTCGGATCTTGGAGTCCCGCTCGACTTTTTAAATATTTGTAAAATGTAAGAATCAATAGTTACGGCACTAAACGACCAGGTATATCTTCAAATCAATGATACAAATACATACTGTAATCGTAATTATGATTGATGTGTTTTAAAAATATGTATTGTTCCGGTCTGTGCGTCAGGTTTCTATCAGGTTAATTTCATTGACTGCATGTCCATAATACAAATTATTTTGTACTCATCGTTATTGTAAACAAAATGTATTATCCGTAGGTAAAAGGGATTGAATGGTAAAGAAAATTGTATAAGCAGGGTCAAATGATATAGATGAAGATGGCTCAGAGGCAACATAGCTAAATGTGAACTTAGTGATCTGGTCTGTCAAATAGTTGTCAGTCAATAATTTTGAAAAAATTAAAAGTGATCTACTTCAAATACCGGCAAAAATACCAATGCTATATATATTTTCCAGTAAATAATGCAAAACACTCATATGCTTACAACATTCTGTACATATGCCAAATATTCAGTGAAAATATTACAGAATAATATGTAAACAGCGTGTTTATAAAAATTATACATTTTTACATTAGTTTTTTTTTATCATTTCTGCAGTTTAAAAGAAAATATTTTTGTTTTATGTGTAAATAATTTGTTTATTACTAGTTAAGTAACAACGTTTAATACTTGGTTTCAGTCAATAAAGTTTTGCTTTATACATGTGATATTTCTTAATATAGGTATCACAGACTCAACGTCTTTGCTCATGGAAAAAAAAATTACGCGTTCACTTTAGGGTTAAGAATTTCAACAACTGCAGCTTTGCTTACTTAAAGGATAGAGAAAATATTCGTAGCATATAAAATTGGTCGATTGTCAAGTGCAAATCTACTATCTTTTTATCTTTTGTAATTAAACGTGCCATGAATAGGGTTGATACTAAATCATAATAACCGAATAAACATAACATGTTTGTTAGAATTTTATGATAATTTTAATGTAAATTCGGGAGTAATGAGAAGGCTAGAAACATGAAATGATTGATTTATAAAAATATTAGGTTATGTACCTATCCAAATCTATATTCATAAGAATTATGCAGACAATTATTTTTTGTCTTGGTGCCTATTGCACCAAATACTTTGCACTTTATATTATTCACTTGTCTTTTATGAATTTTGTGCCATAATTGATACATACATACATACATACATACATGTATTCGTAACACATTATTTAAGTCGGTAGTAGAAAAAACTGATGTGGCCTGTACAATACCATCCGTCAATTCTGTACATTATGTTTAAATTCCATACATAAATTTTCTTGCAAAATATTATAAATTTCCAGTGAAATTATTTCATAAACAAACTACGCGAATTGTACTTGACACTGACATCTTCTTCTTCTCTAGCTTTTCCCATTTGCTAGGGGTCGCTATTTTTTATTTTCTTCCACTCATTTCTGTTTAAGTGTCGTTCTCATTCAGTTCCTGTTCTCTCAAGTCTTCTGCAATACAGTCCTTCCATCTTATCTTTAGTCATCCTCTGATTCTTCCATCTTATATTATAAGCTATTCATTCTTCCTTCCAATATATATTTCATCTCTCCTCATGACATGTTCCAACCTATGTAATCGTTTCTCTTGTATCTTTCTAGAAACTTCTAAGACTACAGTTATTTCCTTACCGTATCTTTCCGTGTCTTCCCCAACATGTATTTCAACATCCTCATCTCTGCCACATTCATTTACTTTTCATTTATACTGACATCTGTCAATTTGAATTATCTGAATATATTAGCAGTTTCCATGTTAGCATAGCTGGCTGTTTTATGAAATTTAATATCTTTACAATTCTTTAACTCTATATCTATTGAATATGAAGTATAAAATGCAATCAAATCGTATAGAGAATAATATATTCTTTAAGTTATAATAACGTTAAATGTCAATAAATCATATTCAATCTTCAAATGAGGGTACTTCTGGTTGACCAATTATAACCAAAATCTAATCACTAACTTGTTCTTCTAGATGTAAACTTGAGGAATACGAAAAAATTATAATTTTGATTTTTTTGACCAAAGACAATACCTTCCTTACCTAAAGGTGACGAAAGGTAAAAAATATATTTATAGTAATTATACATTCATTTACCGTGCGAAACAAAATAACAATCTCATAACAAATTTCCATTGTTTCTAATTTATTATTAACGTCATCCCATTTTAGTAGGTATACTTGAATATCTTTATGAGAAAGTATTGCATTATACTGCTCTATATTATTGTAAAATCACGAAATATGAATTGGGCAGTCCTTATTATAATTCAGAGCTATCTCTTACATCTTCTATCTTGCTCATCTGAAACTTTGGGTGATTGTTAATTCCTGATTTGTATTTCATTGTTGGAAAAGTAATTCAGCAAACGAAACATAATTATCGCGGGAAACTTTCCAACGAGATTTATGCGCTAACTCCAAAACATCAAATATTAAAAACGCGAAGAAAGACGCTACTTTACGTCTTATTCGCAAGTTGAAAAGTGTTAAAACTTCGAAGCCATTAGGACCGTAATAAGGTCAAAGTACGTGAACGTCGTGCAAATGATATTCTCACTTCCATTTTATGGAAAACGGTTGCAGATACGTGATAAAGTTAGTGAGTTAGTCAATTTGCTAGTTTGCAATAATTAGCATTTTAAATTTATGCTGTAGATAAACGCGCCCCATACAAACTTTGCCAATAAAACCTGGGACACATGGCCTAATGCAAGTTGCTATCTCGAACAGAATATACAAATACAGATAAGAGATCTCTGATATTTTGGAAAATTTGGACCATTTTCTATAAACAGAATATGGCATCGAAACCTATTCATAGTTAACGAACATTTTGTGTTTGAAATTGTATACAAATTATGAAGCTTTTCAATTTGTACAGGGCAGCACGGAAAATTGTATTATTACTTATTAATATTTTGACGCAAAACATAGTTTGCGATATAATGTGTCTGTATACGGTTAATTTTAAATTATTTAATATTAATAAGGGATTTCACTATTTTTTTTATTATTTACAAAAAAAAATCTGATGTGGACACCACACGACTTCCTTGTACTATTATTAAACTATACATATTTTTTTAATAAATAAATTACAAAATATTAATTTTAACTTCAAAACAGTAAGATATATAGCGACCATAATCTAACCCGGTTCTTTTTAAAGAGAGTTTTGATTACAACAAAGAAATATTTGATTACAACAATGAATATGACTAATTTCACAATAAAAATATAATATTTGTTATTGTACGAATCATAAAATTGCACGTATTTAACGTAATTTGACATGAACATTTTTTTTATGTTTTTGTTCTAATCCATAGCAAGCTTTATTACAAAAACAAAAAATCTGATGTGGACACCACACGACTTCCTTGTACGATTATTAATCTATACATATTTTTTTAGTAATTATAATTACAAAATATTGACAGGCTTAAGCCTAGCCTTAGAAATATTTTGATATAAAACAAAAAATAATTCATTTACTACTATCATTCTTAAATTAACATTAATCTAACCCGGTTCTTTTTAAAGAGAGTTTTGATTACAACAAAGAAATATTTGATTGCAACAATGAATATGACTAATTTCATAATAAAAATATAATATTTGTTATTGTACGAATCATAAAATTGCACGTATTTAACGTAATTTGACATGAACATTTTTTTTATGTTTTTGTCCTAATCCATAGCAAGCTTTATTACAAAAACAAAAAAGTATATAATTTTTAAATTTACATATCTCGGTTATACAAAGGGCTAATTTAATAATACTTGATGTGCTATTTGAAGCATTTATTTCTAAAATCAAAATAAAATTATTTTATTCAAGAAAAACTGTTAACAACTTCAAGTAATGTACCACTTCCGGTTAGCCTATTTTAACCAAAATCTATTATGTTATTTAGATTGACATGAAAGTCTTGTATACCAAATTTGAAAAGTTTTGGATTATATTTTTTAACAGTTTTTCATTAAAATCTATTATAGGCTTCATGTAAAGTGCCTCTGCTGGAAATTGTGTAATAACCAGAAAGGGAGGTGCACAACTAGATATTATAGGAGTCCTAAATACAAAATTTCAACTTTCTACGGATTACCGTTTTTGAGTTATGCGAGATACGTACGTACGTACGTACAGACGTCACGACGAAATTAGTCAAAATGGATTCATGGATTATCAAAATGGATATTTCCGCTGAAATCTGAAAACCGAATTTTTTCGCGATTACAATACTTCCTTTACTTACGTACAAGGAAGTAAAAACTTACAAAATTTTTTGTTTGTACATACAATGACCCATTTTGCTTAATAATAACCTAGCTCGTCATAATTACTTAGGTACATGAGTACTATTAGGTGACAATTGAAGTAAATTAATAAGAAACATTTATGATTGTCAAATTCAAATAAGTACTACTGTACAAAATATACGATTACGTGGAATATTTGCTTCACATTAAAATTGATTGTTTCTACACATGTTCGTGAGCACCTGTTTTATCATCTTAATAATAAATTGTTTAAAATTAATAACAAATAATTAAATAAAATTAATAAATAAATAACAAATTTAAAGTAGTAATTATTAACATTGTAAAAGAAAGTTTGATAGAAAAGGCTCGTAGCACAAGGATAATCTAATATGTTGCTCTCATTAATACAAAAGTCTTAAATACAAATTTGAAAAGTTTTGGATTATATCATAATATATTTTTTACGAAAATCTGTTCAGAGCTTCAAGTAAAGTATAACTTAACCGATTTATCAATTTTAGTCAAAATCTAATATATTATTTCCCTTGATATAAAAGTCTTAAATACTAAAATGGAAAAGTTTGAGATTTATTGTAATATAGTTCTTCATTAAAAACTGTTATAGGCTTCAAGTAAAGTATATCTACCGATTGCCCAATATTACCCAAAATCTAATCAACTCTTTATATGAATGCAAAAAGCTTAAATACGAAAACTTTATTTTTTTTTAAAATTGATGTGAGTTATCGTGGAAGAAAAATCGTCACACATACACACACACACACAGACACACGCATACACACTCACACATACACACTCACACACACATACAGACAGACATCATTGTAAAAATAGTATAAACGTATTGTAACGTAATACATTCACAGAATTAAATGAATTAATATTTCACACTTGTATGATTCCCTCTTTCAACTTCGTTTCTTTCTAAATTCTCATTTCTGCCGGAAAATATATGGATACTTCGTTGCACTAGTATAATCGTGTGTACTATTAAGCACATACTATATTATATGAATAAAATAAATTTAATTAATCCTTTTGAGTAAATCTTCCGATAAATGCAAGAAATTAAAAATGGTAGCAGCATTTGAATATGTTAATACTAATTATTTATTTTTATACATATAATATAACCTAACCAGACGTACAAAACTCGTTCCGAAAAAGTCGGGTCGTTATATCTGTTTAAGAAACATTTACTACGGTTTGGGCTTTTTGGGCGCGAATTTTGTGCATCAAGTTAGAATATGTTAAAATGTTTCCCAGAATTACATAAAAAAAATGTGAGTACCCCAAAAATTTGACATCAAATTTGAATTTAGCGCATCAAAATATGTATATAAACATTAACCTACATTTTTTTTATTGGCTGATTTTCTGAAAATGTTACCTCTCTTTGTTTATAACACTAAATGTATTATATTTTTGTATATTGGATTATATTTAGATTTTGACATTTTTCTTTTCTTATCTGTATTTCTTTTTTTTGTATATAATATTTATTCTTTCGCATTGTTCTCCTGCCGCTTTTGAAATTCTGCTTTTATAAAATATTATGTTATGAATAAATACTTATTGCTAATATGTTAATCTCATTACTTGATTTCAATAAATATAAAATTAAATTATTCTACAAGTCCTGACCGAATCTAAGATACTTTAGATATAGTAATGTAGATATACAATAATATCCTCGAACGCAGTTATCCAACCAGAGATCTGTGTTACGTGTGTGATACTGATTGCTAGCATAAGGACTCTGAACTGTAGTAGTTATGCATCGGTCACGAAATTAGTACAGGTTTCTCATATTTCGATATTTTTTCAAAGGTATCTCGGGTAATATTAATATAGAGCAAAGATATATGAATATTTGAGTTAGTTTTTTTGGGTAAAATTTAATAGCAAATATTTTCTATTTTTAATTACTTTTTAGATACAGGGGGGGTTAAACGCGGTTTTCGGTAGTTTCTAAAACACCTAACATTTTTTTCTTGTTATAAGAGACAGAA
This sequence comes from Harpalus rufipes, assembly GCA_951394225.1. Classification (NCBI taxonomy): domain Eukaryota; kingdom Metazoa; phylum Arthropoda; class Insecta; order Coleoptera; family Carabidae; genus Harpalus; species Harpalus rufipes. Next base: position 17,005,393 of record OX596277.1, read on the forward strand.
AAAAAATTAGACAATTTTACATACAATAAGATGGTATCATTCGATTTTAGAAGAACATAACTATTCTCGAAATGTAATAAATTTAAAATGGTATCAATTTTTTTATGATTAGTTTACATTATTTAGGAATACAAGAATAAAAAATCTGATGTGGCCAGCACAATAGCTTCCGTCAATCCTGTGTATTATATATAAATTTCATACAAAAATTTTCTTACAAAAGATTTTAAATTTCCAGTAAAATTATTTCATAAACAAATTATACAAATTGCACTTGACACTAACATCTTCTTCTTCTTCTTTAGATTTTCTCATTCGATAGGGGTCGCTAATTTTTATTTTCTTCTTCCACTCATTTCTGTTTTGCGTGTCGTTCTCATTCAGTTCCTCTTCTCTCAAGTCTTCCGCAATACAGTCGTTCCATCTTATCTTTAGTCTTCCTATGTTTCATCAACCTGCCATTACTAAGCTATTCATTCTTTTTCCAATATATTCGTCATATCTCCTCATGACATGTTCAAACCAATGTAATCGTCTTGTATCTTTCTAGAAACTTTTTACACTAGAGTTATTTCGCTTATTCTTTCATTCTTTACTGTATCTTTCCGTGTCTTCCCCAACGTCTATCCCAACATCCTTATCTCTACCACATTCATTTACTTTTCATTGTTACTAACATCTGTTAATTTGAATTATCCGAATATATTAGCAGTTTCTATGGTTAGCATAGTTTGCTGATTTATGAAATTTAATATCTTTATAATTTTTTAACTCTATGTTTATTGAATATGATGTATAAAATGCAATCAAATCGTATAGAGAATAGTACTTTCTTTAAGTTATAATAACGTTAAATGTCAATAAATAATATTTAACTGTTAAAATCTTCAAATGGGAGTACTTCCGGTTTACCAAATATAATCAAAATCTAATCACCTCTTCTTCTGGATGTATACTTGAGGAATACGAAAAAATTATAATTTTTGGAATCGTGGTATTGAAGTTATTCGATCCGAAATTTTCGTCACACACAAATACATAGAGACATTATCGTAAAAATGATAAAATCGTATTATATAGACTCTGAAACGTGCTTATTTACTAAAAACTCATCATTGAATTTTTCGACCAAAGATAATACCTTCCTCACCTAAAGGTGACGGAAGGTAAAAATGAAAGACAAAATTATAGTAACAAAATCATTTATTTACTTTACTCATTTGTTCAAGTTATGTACTCGTATTTACGAAATTATTTTAAACACAATTTTCGAAATTTATCAAAGCCATTATAACGTTGGTACAAAAATAAATTCTCTCTTTTATTCAGTCGAATATTACTTTTGATCACTTGATGTCTTTGATTTGTTACGGCTTTTCAATTTTGCTATAGTCGATCTTGTATCCCAAGTATGACGTCCCTTTTTACCTCTCGCTAAGAGAGGTATTGGATTCATGCTAAAAATCGAATATCCAGATTTTATTGAATAAGCACGTTTTAAGGTCCCTACAATCCGATTTTAACATTTTTACGATGATGTCTGTGTGTGTGTGTGTGTGTGTGTGTGTGTGTGTGTGTGTGTGTGTGTGTGTGTGTGTGTGTGTGGATGTGTGTGTGTGGGATGTTGGAAGGACGGTTACTCAAAAACTATAAGACTTAAAATTTGTTTAACAACGTATTTCCCAATCGGACATTCATGGGAAGATCTGAAAAGGTTTTGGTAACAATTGGACAACCGAAAGTAGAAGATTCTTGAAAAAAAATCTTCTAAATATTATTTTTTGAAAATTTTTCTTGATAATATTAAAGAAAAATAAATTCTCTTTCTGATACATTTAAATATTTTTATACATATTTTATAGATTTAGAGATAAAAGGAATATAATATATAAAATAATGTTGTAATTAATTTTACAACCGAAAGGATGCCATGAAAAATAGTTGCAAATTTAAATTATTTGTAACTGACAGATAAATGTCAGTGTCAGAAATAATGAGTAATGAAAGAAAAATGTATTTGGAGAATCCCTTAATTCTTGATCTGTGACTATTATGGAGATGACAAGTCTAGGTTGAAGGACTTAAATTTGTTTCAAACATTATGGGACAATGAACACCAGTACTGTAGACTAGAGTAACTTTGAATTGCGAAAAAGCTATCAAATTATTCTCAAGTAAGTTGTAAATATTGACAAAATTACACATCGATATAAGGATAATCGGAGTGCAATCTATCCGTCACTTTATTAAAGGGAATTAAGGTTATTTAGATATAACAAGTATGAAAAAATAAAATGTAAAAGAAGATATATAAGAATAGATGCACAATCCAGATATATACATTTTAGACCGCCCAAAATTAATGTTTTTACTAGAAGAATATGAAGAGAAAGTAAACAAAGTTGTTCGAATTGAAAATTGCTGTTACCAGCCTAATATTTATATATGGTAAACTCTACTTTGTAATTTATTGTAACATAATTTATGGTAAATATCTTTATGTTGAGACATGCTATTATTGAATAATAAAGAAGTTTATACGTCACAGATTTATATGAATATATTATTTGTATTTATAAAAATAATCTTTGCTTTATGCATACAGCCAGGTAAAATATACGGCGAGAGGTTATGTGCTGGCCACATCAGATTTTTTCGTATATGATTAATAAAGAAAACTATTGTTTCATCATCTTAGCTTCTAGCGATGTTTTTAAATCAATACGTTCCAAAATTGCTTGGTTTGTTATTTTGCATATTCCTCGAAATACGTTGCATACCTACGTCTACAGCACCAAAATTTAAAAAGTCGATCTTTCGCCTGTCTGTCTTTCTCAATGTCCAAGTTTTGCAACTATATGTTGCTATGGGAAAACAATCGCACCGACTCATGTTAGCTAAGATTTATTTAATATTTATTTCCTGTTCAAGAAATACTATATATTTTGATGTAAGGCTTCCAGTTCAGAGTGCATGATGAGTGTTTAAAAGGTTAAAAAAATATATAAAAGCACACTGTGGTTTACAAAGTTTTTATTTATAATTTTTTTTCCGATGATCGATTTCGGCTATGGATGGACATCTTCGGATCGAGAGCTAAAATATGTTTTTGTTACAGAGTATTGAAATAAACCTAAAATTTAAATAAAAGTTGTTTATAATTTAGTTTTAGGAAAACAAGACAGTTAACAAAAGGTTAAGTTTATATTTTATATGATTTTTTTTTTCTTTTGGAAACGTGTTTTTTGTAAAAAGATTTGTGAGGTTATGAATTGGTGTGTAAATGCAACAATCATGATTTATTGAAGTAACAAATAATATAACTTACCCTCAATAAAAATTAAAGTAATGTTAACATTGTTGAAATTAGTTGGAAAATTGATGAAGTTTGAAAATGTTTTGAAAACATGTGTAAGAGTCAAGAGATGAAAATGAACTATGAATTTCTTTACATATGGAGGGCAGATGTGGGGTTGTTGGAATTGATAGTAGATGGCGTTAAATTTGAATATTTATATTTAAGAGGCAGTAAAAGGCGGTAAAAATTTGAACATATGGTGTTCTAGAAAATAGGTAGTTTCACTTAATAAATTGTTAGTTTTTTAGGTGACACAGTATTTCATATTTTTCTAGTAAATGTAGTTTATGATGTTGCATTTACACACCAATTCATAACCTCAAAAATCTTTTTACAGAAACCACATGTTTCAAAAAAAAAAATCATATAAAATATAATTTTAACCTTTTGTTAACTTTCTTGTTTTCCTAAAACTAAATTATAAACTTAACTTTTATTTAAATTTCATATTTATTTCAATACTTTGTAACAAAGACATTTTTTATAAATACAAACTTTATAAACCACAGTGTGCTTTTATATATATTTTTCAACCTTTTAAACACAATACAATATAATAAACATAGTGACAAAATACATAAGATTAATGACATACATAATCCTACATGCAATTCGATTGATGTCTTTTTGCTCTAAGAGTCGTCACCATTCTTTATTACGTTTGTCCGAGTGTCGGTGCAGCTTGGTGGTAGAAGAATTCTATAGGTCGCGACAAATAAACTTCTACTGTTACCCCGGGGGAATTATATATTATATGTATATTATAAATATAATATTCCGAATTTTGTTGCTTATGAAACATTTACTTACTAAATATTACAATACTTTAAATGCATTTTATATTACAAAAAAAAATATTGTTGAAATTTGTGCTGAAACTTTTAAGACACGTTATTTTGGTAAAAACAAATAATAATCAGTGTATAATTTCTTCTTCAGTTTATTATCTAATATCCAATGTATGTGTCTATAAAATCAAAGTTAATCTTTCAACTTGAGTAGTAATCCAGTAATCTCTTAAATGAAGTGTCTACAAGTCGCGTTCGCATATGCTATTATCTTTTAGTAATCACATATGAAGATGAGAAAGACTTCTGCTAACAGAGTTAGCCGGAATCTCTCTGCTAAACTAACAGAATTCTATGTGAGATTCAACAAATAGTTGCCATGTTATGATAAAGCTAATAGTCGCGTCAAAGTGCGCGGGATAATGGAAAATTAATTTAAGAAAACAGAGAGCAGCGAATCCATTGAATCCGTACATCAAAGTCAGCCGTGGAACACGGAGCATGTGTGAACTAAACCGTGTTATGGAAATGAGGGAATATTTACACTGTAGCAAAATTGTTTGCATTATATAGTATTTACTGAAAGTAAAATTGGATGATTCACAAACAGATAAAATACATGAATAATAATTTAGTCATAACAAATTAATCCAAGATTATATTTTCACCGAAATGCAACAGCATAATTTTCACGAATAGTTATTTTAGAAAATTCGTTTTTACCTCTCGCTAAGAGAGGTATTGCATTCATGCTAAAAATCACATATCCAGATTTTATTGAATAAGCACGTTTTAAGGTCCATACAATCCGATTTTAACATTTTTACGATGATGTCTGTGTGTGTGTATGTGTGTGTGTGTGTGGATGTGTGTGTGTGTATGTGTGTGTGTGTGTGTGTGTGTGTGTGTGTGTGTGTGTGGGATGTTGGAAGGACGATTACTCAAAAACCATAAGACTTTAATAATAATAAGCTTTATTATTCAACAGAACAGAACAGAGTTCCAATTACAGAATAATATCAAAAAGATTAACATTTTACATGAGAACATACATATCTTACAAAAATATACATATATTTTAATTAATATAAAGAGAAAAAAAAAATTAAGTACACATATAACATAGAAAAAAAAAATAACCTTATTACATTATAGAGTTGAAAATGGAATTAATAATTGCTCTAAATTTTACTATGCTGACAGAAAAGTCCAGTCTGGTACAATAAGTATTATGTAATCTACACATGTTACTTACAGGGTTGTTATACATATAGTTCGTTTTATGTTGATTTATTACAAAAGTGTTGTTACAACGAGTGTTGCAATTATTCACATAGAAATTAAGTTTTGATAGGAGATACTCATCGTAAATGACATAATTTATAATTTTATATAAAAACATCAGCATGTGTATTTTACGGCGGCATTCAAGGGAAGTTAAATTATAATTAGCCGATATGATATGATAATTGTCATCGTGATTATGATTTTGTAATTTATAGCTGACATATTTAAAAAACTTTTTTTGAATTCTTTCAATATCATTAATCAGATACAATTGACTAGGATTCCAAATTGTACAGCAATAATCCAGTTTACTGACTATTAAAGCTTTAAATAAGACTACAAAACAACATATATTAGTGAAACCAATTGTGGAGCGGAATATAAAACCAAGGGTTTTAAAGCATTTATTAATTAGTTCTTCAATGTGAATAGTCATATTCAACTTTGGATCAAATAATATGCCTAGATCTTTGATTATATCAGTACGATTTAAAATAATATTATTCATTCTGTAATTATAATTAATAATATTCTGCTTTCTGGTGAAAGTTATGGCTCGACATTTTTGAACGTTGAAAAGCAATTGATTTTGAATTGACCATTCATAGATTGAGTTTAAGTCTTTTTGCAAAAATTCACAATCTTCAATATGACGAATTTCACGAAACAATTTAAAATCATCTGCGTACATTAAACAATAAGAGTACTTAATAGTTGATGCAATATCGTTAACAAAGAGAATAAAAAGAAGGGGTCCAAGTACAGAGCCTTGTGGTACGCCAGATGATACAAAGAAATTTGTGGAAGTGAAACCGTGACAGTAAACAAATTGATTTCTATTACACAAATAAGACTCAAGTAAGGAGATTAGATTATTTGAGAAACCAATATGCTGCAATTTATGTAAAAGTATTTTATGGTTTACAGAGTCAAATGCTTTTGCGAAATCTGTATATATTGTGTCCATTTGATTTTTATTTTCAAAAGATTCATATATATGTTGAGTAAAATTCATCAAATTTGTTACAGTGGATCGCTTCTCAACGAAGCCATGTTGACAATTACTAATATAATTTTTACATTGAGGTTGGATTTGCTTAAAAATGATATATTCGAAGATCTTTGCAATAGAATTTAGGCATGATATGGGACGGTAATTAATAATGTTATTTTTATCGCCGGACTTGAAAAGTGGACAAATTTTAGCTGATTTCCATTTGTCAGGAAATGAATTTGATTTAATACATAAGTTAAATATTTTTAATAGTGGATTGATTAGAATTTCACAGCAGCCTTTATAAATATAAATTGGAATGTTGTCGGGTCCAACAGAGGTGGTGTTTTTCTGTGCTCTAATGGCATTTGAGATATCTATTTCCGAAATTTCAGTTAATCTAACAGTATCATAAGTACAGCTATTTGCATTAAAATTAAGATCATTCGTATTAACTTGTGAATTATTAAATACGCTTTTAAAAAAAACTGAGAATGCGTTTACTATTTCAGGGCCGGAATTTAGTTCAGTGTCATTTAAATACATTTTCAATGGTAATTTCGAGGATTCTTTTCTATTATTTACATATTTCCAAAAGCAGTTGGGATTATCAACAATGTTATTTTGAATATCACTTAAAAAGGATTTATATGCTAGTTTAATAGATGATTTCAATTTAGATCTAAGAGTTTTATACATATTTAGGTGAAATAAATCACCAGTATTCCTGTACAGTTTTCTATGATGTTCCTTTAACTTTACATCGCAGATTATGTCTTTATTAAACCAGATTGGATAGTTTGAACTTCGAATTACTTTTCTAGGTACACAAGCATCTAGAACACTATACAGTACACTGTAAAATTTATTTACTGCATCATTAGAATTGCTACAATAATCCAGAAAACGCCAATCAGTGCTGCTTAATAAACTGTACAAAAGTTCAAAATTTCCTTTTTTAAAATTATATTGGTTACTATGTTTTGTTTTCAGTTTATGTTGATCATTAATTGCAAAATTACATGTAATAAGTAGTGCAGGGTGATGAGCGTCTTCGGGTAATATACTATCGATAGTTTTTTCAACATCGCAGTCTAAATTGGAGATTACAATATCCAGAATTTTATTGGTTGAATTATGAATTCGATTGAACTGAGTCATGTTTAAAAGGTTTAGGAAAGTAGTAAAACATCGCACATAATTATCTGAAATATTGTGAGTATAGAACTGTCTTAAATTCGTGATATTAAAATCTCCAACTAGAATTACATTTGAAGTAAAAATGAACGGCAGAGAGCTTATGAAATCGAAGAGGGATTGATAATCTGTTATATTGCAATCAGGGGGGACGTACGCAGCGATAATGTAGAGAGTAGTGGTTGACTGATGAGGAGAAACCTTGACACATATTAACTCGATGTTTACATTCGGACAGGTGATGTCTACTGGTTGATTTTGGCAAGTGTCGTTGACTGCTATCAAAACACCTCCACCTCGAGTCTTACCCGTTTTTACACGATCACGATCACAGCGATAAATACAATATCGTTCATCCAAGAGTTCATTGTCCCCAACATCAGAGTTTAGCCATGTTTCCGAAAGAATGAGTACGTCATAGTTTATGGGTAACACATTTAAATAAAGTTCAGACATTTTAGTGTTTATTCCCCGCACATTTTGGTAGTATAAAGATAAGTTTCTGTTCCGTGAATTATTTAGTTTTTTAACGTGATTATACGCGGCACACCTTTAATAAATTTAATTGTTAAATTGTCTTCCCCGCTATCAGTGCGCTTTTTTAATTCACCCCTAAGCTCGTTCAAGTATTGCCGTTGCCTTGGAGTACTATCACCACTAATGTTAACAGTTTTAAATTTAGAAGTGGCTAGTTTTTTAGAATTTTTCAATACAAGTTTAGCATCAGATGAGTTATTAAATATTATTTTTAATGGTCGTGGCTTGGTTTTAGTAGTAGAGGGTTTCCCTAGGCGAAATTGTTTTATATTGGTACTGTTAATCGAATTAGATGAGGTTATATTAATTATCTCGCTTATATCGCGCGTTGCATCATCAGATTCTGGTAGGTTATGAATTATGATATTGGAGCGCCTGTTATTCCGATCTTCAATTTCGGAGATAATATTTTCAAAATCTGTGAGCTCATCGATTTTTCTTTTTTGAAGTGTAGCAATGTTTGTTTTAATTTCTTTTAATTCATCTTGCATTGATATTATAAGCTGTTTTAGTTCATTAATTAAGGATGATTTTAACAAAGGCGAGGACTCACAAGTGTTGCAAAACCATTTTTTTGAACGCAACGTACGCGAATCCGTTTGTGGCACTTGGACACAATCGTAATGGTGAATATTCGCACAACTTGCACAGGTAATTGATGTTAATGCACCACATTTCTTAGAGAAAATTGCACAGTTGGAAGACATAATAAGCAGTTCTTTTTGTAACGGTAGAACTCTAAAATTATCAGAAGTTTTGAGCTGAGCACCCGCACAAGACAGATTAATTAGCAATACGCACAGAATTATTATAAAAAGGCGATTAAAACACCAAAATTGGGCCAGACTGAAACACAGCACTATATTTTATCACTAAATATTAATCACAGTCGAAATATGCACGATGTCAGATTTTCAAATTCCATGTGTTTTATTTTCCTCGACAAGTAAATTCCACACTCCTGGTGACAAATTAACTACGTGAATTTAGAAAATCTTGAAATTTTTAATGAAAAATTCTGACATTTGACATCTATGTACATAATTAGTAATTATCATTCTGAAATGGGCCCCCACATTTGCTTGTTAAGGCCAACAATGTAACATGACTGTTCGTGCCTTATACTTCTGTAACAAAAAAAAGGAAGTGGCGAGAGGTATTGTGCTGGCCACAACATATTGTTTTGATGAGCAAATATAATCTGTCTGGTCGAATCATTTCACTACTTGGTACCTATCTGCAAATAAATAATATAGGTATGTAAATAAATTAGGATATAATGTAGACAGTAATATGCATGTTGCTCTAAAAGCGTTATCTCAGTATGTAAACACTTACTTGGCAATGTATATCTTCTACAATCTTTTCTTGCAAGCATATAAAAATTGACAGGATTTAATGATATATAACCATGTTTTTTATATCGACTTTGAAATTTTTAATATTCGCATATAAAAACTGCCGGCTCTCAACCCCATCTGCTATTTTCTTACGAAAACATAGCTACAAGTAATTGGCTAATTGGATTTGATATGATAAGTTCGTTTCGGTTAAATTTAATTAAAATTAAGATTATTTCTAAAATAAATTTTATTTTGTACATTATACATACCAGACTAAATTTACATACACTAAAATTAACATTAAGAATTCCACTAAAATTAACAAACACGCTGACCGCCATAACAGACACCGGTGTCTGTTTCAGAGTCCGTCCGCTGATACCAAAGCAAACACCGGTGTCTGTTTTACCTTTCCGGGAACTTTGTTTCCCTATAGTAACTGTGCCTGTTCAAATCGTGCCAAAGATATCTGAATGTGTTTGCTTGTCTTCAGTGCATGTAAGGACAGAGAATTTTAGATTTTTTTTTAAATTTGTTTGAATTTTTTTTTTTATTAATTATGCTACATATCTAGGAAAATACAATTGAAATTAATTCAGATTTATATTAAAATAATTAAATAAGTATAACATTTTTTTTTGTACGTGAGCTAACTGTAATCCATAGTCGTAGAGTAGCTATGTATGTCTGACCAAGAACAAATAATTCAGCAACTCGCGCAGACATAAGAGAACAGGCAATGATTGGATCATATTTGTTGGCATAACGCAAAGAAAGTGTCTGCAGAAGTACGTCTGTTTATACCGCATTAGATAAAAATATCACTACTGCCACGTCAGACACCGCTGTCTGCAAATTAAAAACGTTATAACTTAAGAACTAAGCGTGGTGATCCAATTTCGGTCGTGATTGTATTAATATATTTACAAGTACTCTTCAGGAATATATGTACAAAAAATGTTTTTTGTGACTTATCGACTTTTCGGTCTTGTCAGTCAACGTGTTAAAACTAAGAAGCATTAATAATAATCTTTATTGTATTTAAAATTCTGTACAACTTATTACAATTAGTGAAAATGGGGGTGAGTCAACTTTTTTTTTTAAATTTTTGTAACCTCGCATTTTATTATTCGTTGCATTGATGGACATGAGATGAGAAAAACGCCACAAACATCCAAGCCCTTGGTGGGAATCGAACCCACGATCACAGGATCCGAGCGGTGATGGTCGCTTAGAGCGCTGTCTGAACCCGCTGCCTCAACACGCTCGGCCACCGACGCGGCTAAAACTAAGAAGCATTTATACAAAATTTTGTTACGCTTGGTACTAAATAAACTAAAAAATTGATCAGGTGACGTATTACGCATGCGTAGTGCTAAAATTAACTAAATACACTAATAAGATGGGTATTTACTAATTTTCTGGCTATTGTTAATGATTAGTGTCAGTGAACTATTTAAAGCATTTATGTACCTACCTACATTTAATTTTTAAGCATTAATTTTAATGTTAGTTGTTTTGCTGCATAATTCCACCTTTACTAATTGTTGAAAGTACTTATAGTAAATAGTAAATTACAATATGAAACAGGTAGTAAATGTAATTACAAGTAAATAAATAGTATCTAGCTTAATTTAACATCAAATAAGAATTTTCTATTTTTTGAGTAATTCTTCAAATCGACAGAAAATTTAATATTCATACTTAAATTGTAAATACGAGTATATAGTGTGAGGTACTTTAAAAAGTAATACAAAATCAATATTACGCGATACAGGTACAATTCAGTTACAGACAAAAATGATATATTGTTTTTCTGTATAATGATCCTTCTTGTCAATACAAAATGAAATAACGATTATTCATTATACTGAGTTTCATACATTAACAATAAATAGGGTTTCGGTGCAAGGAACACCCCTTGTTGTACTTTGTCCTTTCGCTTGACAAGCTAATTATTGGACAATGATTACCTTGTAAATGAATGTGTCTTCCTGGCGCGGACGTTTGAAAGATCTGGAGTGATCTTTTTCTGAATTACTGTCAATTAACTTTTTGTTACATCCACATAAATACTACCTGAAATTTACCAATTATCAAGTACAGAAAAATAGGAACTGGTGCGTTACTAAAAAAACCGCAGACTAATCATTTTATTTTATGTCGGACATACATTTCCTCTCAGAGAAATCAGGATATGTTTTCGCATAAAGGACTGCTCTTGAAATTCGATAATGTACTGAAAAATCCAACATACCTTATAAGAATAGTGTACAGTGACGTCTCGTCAATAATGGAGGATCAAAGCTTTGTCTCATTAGTGTGCTACCAGAGTAGAGTATTGCACCCTCATTAATGTGTCGTTTAATTAGAGCCCTAATTATAATCACGAGAAAAAAATTCCTTGGAAAAAATCTGACCACCTCGCCCTGTTCAAACAATCTTGCCACGATTTTTTCGTACTAAAAAGCATCATCAGTATCGTTCAACACGTGTAAATATATATAAACATATAACTGCGGCTTATTACGCATTACTGAGGATGCTAATCTGCTTTTTATTCCCCGATTTCAATAATGAAGCTTGTATATCTTCGGGTAAATTAAGTTGACACCAATTTTGGTCCCTGAATGTACTCAACCATGTACATTATATGATATAATCTACATAAACAAATTTGTGATTACCGGTCGTATATCAAGTAAAAAATAATGTATACTTCGAATAACGATACTGCGTAAATACTGCATGAAGAGTATAAGGTTTATTTAAAAATTATTTTTTGCGTGAACTAATTTTAAAAATATGTTAATTTCAAAGAAAATAGCCAGAATTAAATTTTGGTGGATCTGTGAAATTTTCACACGCAAGATTAAATATTTCTTGAAAATCCCACTTTTATGAAAATGAATCTGTATAAATTTATTAACGTCTATATTTTTAATACATTTTAAATATATGTTTGCATTACAAAAATCTTTCATGGTTCTTTTCTACAGCATATTAAATAAGAATATTTATTTATATTTTTATTTAAGATGGCGCAAGTTGCCTAATTTTTTTCCGGAAACTTCAGGGTCTGTAATATATATATATATATATATATATATATATATATATATATATATATATATATATATATATATATATATATTTCACAATTTCCAATAAGGGAATTTTTTGATAGAATTATTAGGGTGTAACATTAATCTCAAATAACAAAATATCACCAAAAATCGTTTAGGAATGAATCTCGTTCTAACATGAATATGCCTGTTAGAATGTGATATTCTAATTCCGAAATATAGACAAATTTTTTATTGCGTTTTTTCATTGTTGTAATCAAGATTAATCATTGTTGTAAAAAATTTTGATCATATCAAATACTTTATATTTATGGCATTACTTTTTCAAGTGAATTATGTAATTAACATAGGTACGTGTGCATATAATGTAACGGTTTATTGCATTTTATAAACATGCATATATAAATACAAAATAATAACAAAATATAGTTTAATTATAAATTACAAGAACATTGACAAACGTCAAAATTATAACAAAATGTGGCAATTCTCTAAAAAAACTAAAAAACTCCCATTGCTTGGATAGTTCGTAACATTTTATGCAGAGTTTCGTAAAAATTTAACTCATTGCTAAATTTAACAACAAAATATATATATATATATATATATATATATATATATATATATAAATATTATTAGTTCATATAAATTAATTACATTGTGTGTCTTGTATGCGTACTTAACTTATATTTAATTTAAAATATACTTACACATTTTTTTAAAAAATGCCATTATGTCAAAATTTAACACTTTGTTAAATTTAGCACTAAGTTAAACTTAAACAAACTTTTATGAAACGAGGTAATAATTTAAAATAGGCTGTGTCGTAGCCAGATTGTAAAACTAGCAGGCGTTTTACAATATGGCTACACGTTTTATAAAATGACGCATAGTTTACAGCCATATGGCTATTATTTGTGCTTGCAATTTCTCTAAATACAACAACAATAACCTCACCTAACGCACAAAAATCACTCCTGGAAAACTCTGGGCAAGTTTTCTGCATTAGGTCAGGTTGTTATTATTATTTTTTAGATAAATATACAAGCTATGTATATACAACAGTATGTTAAAAACCCTAACACAGACTCGGAGTAGGCGGTGAACAAAGGAAGGTATGTCTTATTTTTAAAATATTTAATTAAATGTCAATTCGACACGAGATATTGTCAAAAGTGTTATCTAAAGAAATCAATGCATATCCAGTGGCGTAGCTAGAACCCTTTTTGGAGGCGCTCGAGCGCCCCTAAAATTCCGTTGAGCGCCTGCAAAAATTTGGAAACTAAAAAAATAATATTAAAACAGAACATTGTGTAACTGTAACCAAAACTAAAAGCGCTTATAAGAAAAATAAATATATTTTATTCATTTCCGTCATGTCACAGTTAGGTACACATTTTATCCATAAATGCCGTTTGATTATGACGAAGCGTAGTTCCAGCTTCCAGCCACTTGCTGAGCTGTGATTGTAGTTTAGAGACCCTACAATTAAGAGTCTGGACATGACCAATGTCCGCCATGTTTATTCATTTCATCATACAAAGATAGAAAATACAGCTAATTTCATGTATTTCATGAACGAGAACGACTAGCTTTAATTCAATATTAATTTGAGTGAAAATAGTATTATCTATTTCCTTTCTATAAATAAAGTAAAACCACAATAAGTACACATTCATTATCTTTTCAGCAATTTTTTATTACGACCAAAATAAAATATAACGGAATTTTATCATTAATGTTTTTTATAATTAATAATTATTGTCTTTGTTGTAATCAAGTATTAAGAATGAGATAGTTTTCATTAGATTGATTATGCAGATTTCATTAAAATGTTCTAGTAATCTGTACAAATATCTCTTTCATTTACTTTAGGTTTTTTGTTTAATTTTTTCGCTTGAAGGCAGTATATTTTCGCGCCATTTTAAATAGTATTTTGAGTTTGTTGAATCATAATTTTATTTTTTTGACATTTGATCTTAAAATGCCTTTTTGTTTATATACGAGCAGAACCAAAGGTATTTAAGTATTTAATTTTAATTATTTACGAATTATTTATTTGTTGAATGGTACAAATACGTAAATATATTTTGTATACCATGCCAGTTGTTTTTTATCCACTATACCTATATTTAGCATAGACATATTTTATAGATAAGTCATGGGCGTAGCCAGGGGAGGGGTTCCCGAAATGAATTACCTAATTAAAATTTAATTTTCACAGTTTAGACAGTTGATCCAACACCAATCCGTTAAGTATATTCTCTTTTCTAAAATATTCTGTGATCTGGAAAAAATGTAACTATCAATTATAAGGCATTTGACCTTGAATGAAAAAAAAAATTGCCTGCGGCGCCTTTTTCCGATATACATTTGCATAACCTAATAAGAACCACTAAAATGCTGAGCGCCTGCAAATTTACAATCCTAGCTACGCCACTGTGCATATCATCTTGAAGTTTATTTTAGAAATGAAAATAAATTGGAAAACGGCGTATGGTAATATTCATTTGCTGCTTTTTACAATAATAAATTGGATTTGCGGATAATTACATTTCATGATCAATTTTAACAACTTGACTTTTGAATTGAAATTTTCAAATTAAGACATACGTTTCTCTCTTCATAACCTACTCCGAGTTATGTATTTTTTTAACACATTTTATTACGAGTGTGTGACATTATTATAAAACTGGGATTAATACGAATACCGGTGCCGGGAGGCTAACAGCCTTCAAAATATTAGTTATTTTTAATATATTTTATTTTAAAAACTGTTTTCATTTTTAAAATACTAATGAGCTAAATTTTTTGTTTCACTCTCGATAGACCTTTTCAATTTAACAGCTATCTCTTTTTTTGCATTTTATACTTCATATTCAATTGATATACAGTTCAAGAATTATAAAAATATTAAATTTCATAAATGAGCCAGCTATGCTAACCATGAACTGCTAATATATTCAAATAATTCAAATTGATAGATGTTAGTAGCAATAAAAAGTAAATGACTGTGGCAGAAATGAGGATGTTGAGATAGATGTTGAGGAAGACACGGAAAGATACGGTAAGTAATGAAAGAATAAGGGAAATAACTCTAGTATTAAAAGTTTCTAAAAAGATACAAGAGAGACGATTACAGTGGTTTAAACATGTCATGAGGAGAGATAAAGAATATTTTGGAAGAAGTAATAGAAGGTGGAAGAAACAGAGGAAGACCAAAGATAAGATGGGAGGACTGTATTGCGAAACATGAATAGTTAGTTTATGAAATAATTTTACTGGAAATTTAGAATCTTTTGCAAGAAAATTTTTGTATGGAATTTATACATAATACGCAGGTTTGACGGAATGTATTGTGCTGGCCACAACAGATTTTTTAAAGTTGTCAATGACTGCTCACATTTTACGTCTAAATTTGGAAAAAATAATCACTATGGATTTCAGCAAGGATGTACGTAACCATGGCTCCTGCCATTTGTTGGCTTACTATGCGCACATCTCTTGCTCATATTTTCTATCTCTTTGAATTGAAAACGTCTAATGACATGTGAACTATTTTATTTATTTAAAATGAGTAGCATTAAAAATGTCTAATTTATAAACACTTTCTCATCAAAGTGAAAACAGTCCATTCGCCATTTTAAAAAACTTTAAAGGCAATATTGTAAAAAGCAGTATTTATAAATTACAGATTCTTGGTCTCTCCCTTTAAAATCGTCATAGTTTTAGTCATGTCATGTAATTTTTTAAAAATGTATGTAGATTTTGTATTTTTAATAGAAAGTCAAGGAATTATAATGACAGGAGATAATGTGAATTTTTGTTTCATAATATGGAAATATTAAATTATATTACATGATGTTATTAAGATGGATTCATTAATATTCCGCGAACTGAGATGAAAACTGAATTATACGAACATTTTGTTGTGCTTTATTTAACTTTGTAATTAATGTATTCAATAGCATGTCATAGTGACATGTTCGCATTGTACACTTTAGTAATTAAACAATAATTGAATTTTGTATGGAACTTGACGCGAGCTAAAGTAATGTATATTCTGTATAGAAATATTTTTGCTATCAGATTTTTATTATTTATTTTATCAATATTTTATTTTGTCTGTTATTCTAAATTCTAGTTTATTTCACTCTGAATTTTTTTTATTGAAAAATCGGAAAATATCTGTTAGTTGATGTCACAGAAGTGTCAGATACATTGGATTATAAGCTTTTGCGAATGCGAAATATTAAAAATAGATAAAATTGTTGGTTTGTATGTAAGTAAATAATTTTGTTTAATGATTGACATATTGAGGTTATAAAATTTTATTAGTACATCTGAAAATATATGAAATCTGTCAATGTTGTCATTTATTTGTTAAGTATTTCAAAGAACTGCAGTTACTTTTGTTAAACTTGTCATGTTTTGTCTGCTATATGAGCATTGAACAACTTAGATAACTACTAAGCGGTTTTATACAATCAGTTTCCATTAGTCTCTAAAACTAAAATTGAATTACCAAAACTAATTTTAATGTTTTTTTTTAATTTTTATTTAGATACCCTCCAAATTCTGTTTTATATTGTTTCAAAAGTTCTTATTTCGTAGTTATTTTTCATTGGAGTATGTATCTTAATTTTTGGTAGAGTCCGTGCTTAAAACTGATATCAGCGAGTTCAAAATCTTCAGATAATTCAAGTATTATGAAAAACTTATTTTTAAAATAATCAATTATCAAGCATGTTCCCAATGTTATCATATATTCCTTTGACAATTATTAAAAAAATCTGATGTGACCAGCACAATACCTCCGCCATTTAATTTTTGTTTTAACTTAAATACGAATACATATCTACATAATTTACTAATGCTAGCAACTGCATAAGTTCCTTTACATATAATATAACTATTGTTCCAATTTATAGTGTATTATCAGTATTTTCAACTCCAGAATCTTATCGTTATATTCAATTTTATTTTGTGACTGACGTGAATTTCTTTTCAGTTATTACAAACATAAAAATTAATATACTGTTTAGATATTTTATAAATTCATATTTTAATATTTTCTTCTTAAAATAGACAGTGACATTTATCTGTGAGGTCTGAACTGTGCAACCAAGGAGATATAGTTATCTTTAAAGCATAGACTCCGGGATTTATAATAGTTATTTAACTATCAAGTGTGTTAACTTAATCCTAGATGACACAAGCGGTTTTTTATGTTATTTGAGGAATCTTATTCTTTCAAATTCATTTTAAAGGTATGCTACGTGAATATATACCTAGCTAGTAAGTGTCAAAAGCATAATTTTTAATTCTGTCTACCTTTTTGCTACAACTTAGCGTTAGCAATATATGCTGTGTTCCATGTGGTGAACGCACCCAATAAATCGTTTATTAATAAAAATCATGCATTAATAGGGGTCATTAATGAATGATTTTCTATACATTAAGATAGCCTATTAATAAACGGTCGACGGAAAAATAAATTATTTCATAATTTTATTCATAAAATATATAGAAAAAGTATTAATGCAAATCTGTAGAAAACTTAAAATCTCAACATAAATCGCGAAAAAATGTACTTTAAATGTATTTTTCGAAGAAAAACAGTTTTGAGCTTCAAGGAAATTGCCACTTCCGGTTATCTGATTTACACCAAAATTTAACGAGATCTTTCTATATTAAAATAAAAAAGAATACACGGATTCAAAATTTTCAGAATGATAGTATTTGAGTTAAAACGTATAGAGGATCTACACACAGACAATACAAACACACACACACACACACAAACACACACACACACCATCGTAAAATGTTAAAATCTGATTCTAGGGACTTTAAAATGTGTTTATTTACTAAAATATCAATATGCGATTTTTAGCACGATCCCTAAGCTCCCTTTACCAAAGATAGCGGTAGGTAAAAAGTTGCAACATTTTTAAAATTATAGCAATAGTTTTTTCTTACTAAAACATGAATTTTGTTTACAATATGTGTATGTAAAATAAATATTACATAGCTATGGTATTTTAATTATATTTCCTAAAAAGCAAAAATAGATGTTAAAACTGCTTGAATGATTTTGATAAATGAGAGTCGGTTAAATTCGATTTTGATATTTATCGGTTTATGTGAACACTAATATCTACTTATACAGGATGGACACCAGAAGTCATGACGAAACCGTTTAACACGAGAAAATAGATTTTTCATATATTATCTAAGCCGTAATTTTGAATTCCCATGTCTTTTTGGTAACCGAGTAAATCTAGTATATGTTATTTAAAAAAATTAACTTCAGTTCTACTTGGTTTGATATATTACCTATTTGAACTACTTTGAACACATGTTTAAATTAAGTTTACTCGGTTGCCAAATAAGTACCTAAAAAACTCATAAATTCATGCTCTCAAATTCTACGTATAAAACACCCCATAAAATATAGGACAGATAATATTAAAAATATATATAATATATATTTTTATATTAATAATTTTAAATATTCGTGCGCAATTTCTGCTAACCCTTTACAGGAACAAGATTGCTCGTTTTAATTGATCGGAGTAAATTTACGAATGTATTGATTTCATCCGATTCGCTTTACGAATATTTCGGGGCGCACTTGAGAAATTTGTTCGGTATAAATATGATGAATCACTTTTAATTGTACATACATATACATCAGTACATCCCCCTATTGGCACTTAAATTATATTGAAGTGTTTCAGAGATTATTTTTGTGTAATCGAATCAGAATTAAGCGTATAAATACCATAAGCAGTTACTTAGCGACTTCAACCACGCATCCTAAATAAACATGCATTGCGTAGCGAATTCAGAATTCTACAATATCTATATATTATGTAGTAAGAGACAAGAATTCCATCTGTTTATTTACAGATTTACTCGTACATTGTACATTTATTTACCAAGGACTAAGTGACTGGTTCCGGTTCTATTTCGACTACCCTAGTACAAAACATATAAATGTAATTCATTTTACGAGGGACGGTCTAAAACATCGAGGAAAATTTATTATTTAATTTTCGTATTGTAATGAATTGTTTCTCAACTATACATTAACTATCCCTGATGATGATTCATTTGAAATCGAAACGTCAGAATGTTATGAAATCTTAATAAGCATTTTTCACCAAGACTGCAACTCCAATTATTTATCTATTTAAGTTTGGGAATGAATTATAATTGAACAGGCCTACAGGAAGGATGATAAAATTTGGAATCCATAGTTGAAGGGCATTTAATACATATTGTCCAGTTATTGAAACCCCGTTATCTTTGTAAAAATAATGGATATCCTAAAAAACAGTAGCCATAATTTTTCCAGTTTGAACTACTTAGAGGATGCTACGCATAGACTCCCGCTTCGACTCAGGCTCATAATGGTGAACCCAAGTGTCACCTTTAGTGACAATCCGAGTCAAAATTTTATTTTTGTTTTCTCTGGCGAAGTCCAAAACAGCTGTAGTTTTTTAACCGGTTTCAGAATTCTCGGTGCACCCATCTTACACTGACTTTTTACATCTTTAGTTGTTAATGAAGGTTATCAAAACTGTTTTAATAATTTCCGACTCCCTTTCTTGTTTAAAAAGATTACGTCACTTATAAATAATAGCTTTCACAGGTCAAGAGTAAGCGGATAACATTCTGCACCAATGATCCGAGAGGATTTTCCTTGTCTTGTGAGGAACTAAATCACAGCCTGACACTTAATTTTCTTCATACTTGCAGTTTTTCTACACATTAAATTCCTGATACAAATACATTAATATAATGGTAAATAACCTCATAATCAATAACATTTAAAAAATGAACACTAAGTACCGCCACTCCTCCAAAAACCCTTCATTCCCGTGAACTTTTTGATCTATAAATGATTATGGCCAGTTTCATAATAATCCGTTAAAGGACACTTTACTAAAAGTAAAATTCAATTTGAAGGTAGCTTTAAGAATACTTTACAGTGACTGTGTTTTATAATAAAATTAGTTCTTCAGTAAGAAACAGCTTATAGAACTGATTGTTTTTATTATTTTTATATAGTGTGATGGCATTGTCTGTCATTTTCATGTTTTGAGGTTAGGTTTACATATGTACAGTCTTTTTTTGGGACAATATATTTTGAAAATGTGCCTGATAAAATAAAAAGAGGTACAAATTTTACATTAGAGGAGAAATATACACTTTTACAATTAATATACGAATATAAACACGTTTGGATGACAAAGAAAAGTAATAATGTTTCTACACAAGATAGGATAAAGTGTATATATATCTCAATTTATGGAAATACAGTCTTCGATATCTATAGAAGACAACGCCAATTCCCCATATTAATAAATAATATTGAAAGTATATTTATCAGATAATTACATACTTCACATACCTGCTAACTGTATTGTGACACAATATATAATCTACTCCATAAAATTCTTCCATAACTACAATTATTTCTTCAGGCGATTCTGGAATTTTTATAAATTACGGTTTGAGATGATATTGTAGCTGACACGCGTATAACCCTGGACGGGCACACTTAGTTTTTGTAACATATATAGCATACTGGGGTCACAGTGACCAAAGGTAATAAATGTACTACAACTTGGGAGTAATAAACTTTTATTTAGGGATGCAGATTCTTTGAATCAAATTACAAAATCTGCAGATATAACTAGGGCAACCAATGGCATAAAATATGAGAGTTAGCAAAAGTTAATTGTGCAGATATACACCCGCCCCTTATATTTTATATAACAATATTGTATATGTCTTAAAAAAAGAAAAGAATCAATATTACCGAAATATTTCTTTATTTCGAGTGGCCCATTTTTCAGTGTCACCCTGTATATATCAGTCATTTAAGCATAATATATTTATTATTTACTAGTTAGCACACAAAATCCAAAAAACTCGTGTAATACTCGTATTGTAATAAAGTACAAATTCGAAGTCGTAGCATTAAGTAGGTAAGAGCGTGCTAAGTTACTTCAAAACAAAAATCATTTGAGATCTTTATATACAGAGTGTGCACTGAAAACAGGGACATAGGGGTTTAACAAATATTTATTGCATTTTAGTTATGACGAAAGAAAATGGCAAATAATCAAACACGTTGCTCTAAGTACACACACCTTAATAATCGTAAATAATCGGTATTAATAATCGACGATTACGATTAACCGTGAAATGCTCATAATCGGCGATTACGTATATTAACTGTAATTGTTGCATCACTATCTAAAACACACTTTTTTGTGACATTTATTTTGCATTAGACATTGTTACTGCTATAGTAATATTTATAAAATAGTATTCTACACGCGTGTAAAAGCTATTGTTCATACGGATAATTTTTAAACTCGCCTACGGTTCGTGCAACAACAGCTTTATTACACGGTCATAAAACAATATTATTACAAGAAACAAATTTTATTTTAAAATATTGTTTTTCTTTGCTATATACAGAACTTATTTTCCTTGTTTTTATATAATTCGTAGCTGTACAAAACGAAATACCTTCTGCGTTTGGTCAATGTGGCGGTTAATTCTCGTTTCCAGTTAAATACTCCCAAATTAAAGGGATCTACAATCTGTTTTCCTTATTACAACCAACAAAAATATTTTCCCTTAGATTTTTTTATAGCTCCCTTAGTAATACTAATTAAAAACAAACACAAATTTAGAAGTTATCTGAAGTTTTAATGATATTTAAAAATCAGGTTTGTAAATATAACACGTTGGAGAATCTTTGGCGTAGTTAATTAAGAAGTTCAGATTGAACCACAAAAATTATGATAAAAATTTTCATTAAAACCTTCGAAGTGATAACATTTTCCTACGAGAAACTTTATAACATCTAATAATTTTAGCAAAATAAAATATTCAAGAGGTAAGTTTAGTTTACCCCGTATTTATAATTTATTTATGTATCGTAAACCATCCATAAAAATACTAGTAGGTTTAAATCAAAAGATATTACATACGGATCAACCGAAATGAGCCTTGTAAATTGAAATTTGTATTATTTACGCATATTACTAATTTGTACGTTCATGTCCTCAATAGCTCTGTATATACCAGGATAAAATATGATATTACTTTTGAAAAATTTGGAAAAAAATATTTTGCGATTGGTTACGTGAATAGTACGACAGCCATATTTTGTGAGGAAGTAATTAAGTGTTAGCAACGTTGCTAAAAATGTTAATCAATAGAAACAAATACAAACCCTGCCATTTTCATGTTATATTTAATGTTCGCGATTATTATTGGTTATTTACTATAACAATGTTGCTGAGACATAACGGTTTTCTTACAAAATAGGGGTGCGAGTTCGATAATATAATATTATTTTAAAATCATAATTTGTTTCATTTTTTATGAAATACTGAAAATTACATAACAACAATTACAACTTTTATCTTCAAACTTTTGACCTAAAATTAATAAGTAAATAGATATTGCTATGGGGTCTCGTGGCCGTGTGTCTGGTCGCGAATCTGGGGCCCCGGATTCGATCCCGACCGACGTCTAAAATTACATCGTAATTTAATGGCAAAAAGTTGACCCCAGTGGTGCACTCTCCACACCAGCAATGCCTGGTTATCGCCTGCACGGTAAAAATATTCCATCATTACCGATATCTGTGTACGAAGCAGATTGGCACACCCAGCAGTGTGTAATATGCTGTGATTGCATATTTATTTATTTATAGATATTGCTAAATGAAAATTTTAACATTGTGTTTACTGTGTTCAGTAAACACCTAGACGCCCGGTATGTTTAAGTACGAGCCGTTATACTAGAAACCTGTACACGGCTGGCGCTACCGTATAGGTAAACATGGCATTTTCCCGGGGCTGCAAATGGCAAGGGGCAAAATCATATTATGTAGGGGTTAAGGGGCGTTAAATGCATGTATGGATATTTTTTACGTACACTGTGGGAATCCGTTAGAAGTAACTAACTAAAAAAAAATTACTTGATCAGTCTTGTGAAGTCTTTGTATAACTACACCTGTAATGAGCTTCTTTCCTACCTGAATATAGTCCAGACATATATCAAATACATTAAGTTATGGTCTGGCCACATTAGATTATTTTTGTAAGAAAACTAAATTTGAATTAGGCATAAATTGTTTTTTCTTGTACAGAACGATAAAGAGTCTTTTCTCTTAAAAAATACAGTTAAGTTTTTACTTCGTAACACTTTTTTACTTGCCAAGATTTTTCCTAATAAATACACAGTTCTAAATATAAACGACCGAGCTTTTGTATCTAAATTTTGTTATCAACACTTGTAAAAAAATGTTTGTAGCATTGCAAAAATTTTAATTTGTATTTATTTTATTCCACTAAAAACATGTTCGACATGTAAAGAAAAGTGAATTTTCAAGCTCATGAAAAATTAATGCAGTCGTTACGGTGCATAAAACTTTTACCTTCGCTAAAAAAATACTACTTTTAATTATTTATAAAACTATTTATTTACTATTATTTAATAAAAGTCAATATAAATACTTTTTCTACAAATCTATTAAATCTATTAAAAAGATTTTTAATGTTTGTTTTTAAGGTTAAAAATTTAATTTTGTAACACCAGTGTTAAAAAATGACGTATGATTGTTACTATTAACACTAGTGTTAAATATAAATTAGTTACCTTGATAATGACGAATCGAACAAGAAATAGACATTTTTAGCACGTCAAAAATTTGTTAGAAATACAAATTTAAATTACAAATCTGATGTGGCCAGTACATTACCTTCCATTATTTCTACTTATTTTGTTCAAAATTCTTGCAGAAGTTTCTTGTAAAACTTTCGGACGGACTTTAGAATAGGGTCCGGGACCAGCTTTAAAATGCATTTTAAAGTACACTATTCTTTTATGTAATTATATGTCTAATAAAAGTGTAACATAAACATAAAATGTAAATGATTGCACTTGACACTGACATCTGTTAATGAGAATTATCTGTAATCTGAATGTAGTAGTTGTTTCCATTGTTATAACATAGCTAGCTGATTTATAAAATATTTTTTTTATGATTTTTACCTCTCGCTAAGAGAGGTATTGGATTCATGCTAAAAATCGCATATCCAGATTTTATTGAATAAGCACGTTTTAAGGTCCCTACAATCCGATTTTAACATTTTTACGATGATGTCTGTGTGTGTGTGTGTGTGTGTGTGTGTGTGTGTGTGTGTGTGTGTGTGTGGATGTGTGTGTGTGGGATGTTGGAAGGACGGTTACTCAAAAACTATAAGACTTAAAATTTGTTTAACAACGTATTTCCCAATCGGACATTCATGGGAAGATCTGAAAAGGTTTTGGTAACAATTGGACAACCGGAAGTAGAAGATTCTTGAAAAAAAATCTTCTAAATATTATTTTTTGAAAATTTTTCTTGATAATATTAAAGAAAAATAAATTCTCTTTTTGATACATTTAAATATTTTTATACATATTTTATAGATTTAGAGATAAAAGGAATATAATATATAAAATAATGTTGTAATTAATTTTACAACCGAAAGGATGCCATGAAAAATAGTTGCAAATTTAAATTATTTGTAACCGACAGATAAATGTCAGTGTCAGAAATAATGAGTAATGAAAGAAAAATGTATTTGGAGAATCCCTTAATTCTTGATCTGTGACTATTATGGAGATGACAAGTCTAGGTTGAAGGACTTAAATTTGTTTCAAACATTATGGGACAATGTATACCAGTACTGTAGACTAGAGTAACTTTGAATTGCGAAAAAGCTATCAAATTCTTCTCAAGTAAGTTGTAAATATTGACAAAATTACACATCGATATAAGAATAATCGGAGTGCAATCTATCCGTCACTTTATTAAAGGGAATTAGTGTTATTTAGATATAACATGTATGAAAAAATAAAATGTAAAAGAAGATATGTAAGAATAGATGCACAATCCAGATATATACATTTTAGACCGCCCAAAATTAATGTTTTTACTAGAAGAATATGAAGAGAAAGTAAACAAGGTTGTTCGAATTGAAAATTGCTGTTACCAGCCTAATATTTATATATGGTAAACTCTACTTTGTAATTTATTGTAACATAATTTATGGTAAAATATCTTTATGTCGAGACATGCTATTATTGAATAATAAAGAAGTTTATACGTCATAGATTTATATGAATATATTATTTGTATTTATAAAAATAATCTTTGCTTTATGCATACAGCCAGGTAAAATATACGGCGAGAGGTTATGTGCTGGCCACATCAGATTTTTTAACTTTCTATTGAATATGAAGTATAAAATGAAATTAAATCATATAGAAAATTAAATATTCTTTAATATTTATGATAACATAAAATGTCAAAACAATATATTTAACTACGTTTTTTCAAGAAAAACTATAAAAAGTTGCAAATGAGGGTACTTGCGGCTGACACATATCATTATGAATAACTATTCTAGCTACAAGAAAATTTGTAAATATTTTTGGTTTTATTTCTAATCTTAATAATCTATTATTACTATTGTTAAATATGTATACTACTTTTTAAGTGTTGCAGATAATTTGTCCTTCGTGAGGATCTCGAGAACTATAAAATATACGAGGCCAGTACTTAAATTTCCTTGCCAAGTTCATGAACCTAAAAGTTAGGTACCCCGGTCAGTGTCATTTTTGTCAAAAATTTGTTGTTCATTAGATTTGTACAAAAAAAATCTGATGTGGCCAGCACAATACCTTCCGTCAATCCTGTGTATTATGTAAAAATTCCATACATAAATTTTCTTGCAAAAGATTCTAAATTTTTGGTATTATGTGATTCCCTTTCTCGGCAACTGAGTTCCATACTCCTGATAAACAAACCACATGAAATAAGAAAAATGAAATTTTGAATGAAAAATTATAACACTTGTCAGTTATGGACATAATTAATTGCTGTTATTTTGACACGGGTCCCCATATCTGCTTGCCAAAGTCAGCAAAGTCATGTCACTGCATGCGCCCTATACATAAATTTTCTTGCAAAAGATTCTATATTTCCAGTAAAGTTATTTCATACACAAAATATGCAAATTGCACTTGACACTGACATCTTATTCTTTAGTTTTTCCCATTCGTTAGGTTAGGTCGCTATTTTTTATTTTCTTCTTCCACTCATTTTTGTTTTGCGTGTCGTCCTCATTCAGTTCCTTTTCTCTCAAGTCTTCTGCAATACAGTCTTTTCATCTTATATTTGGTCTTCCTATGTTTCTTTCACCTTCTATTAATATATTCATTTCTCCTCATGACATGTTCAAACCAATGTAATCGTCTCTTTTATATCTAGAAACTTCTAACACTAGAGTTACTTCCCTTATTCTTTCATTGATTTACATTTTATTGATACTGACATCTGTCAATTTGAATTACCTGAATATATTAGCAGTTTCCATGGTTAAGTTAGCATAGCTGGCTGAATTATGAAATTTATATGAAATTTATTATTTGTATTCTTCTTTAACTCTATATCTGTTGAATATCAAATATAAAATACAATCAAATCGTATAGACAATAATATATTCTTTAAGTTGTAATAACATTTGACTGAGTTTTTCAAGAAAAATTGTTAAAATCTTCAAATGAGGTTACTTCCGGTTGACCAATTATAACCAAAATCTAATCAAGTCTGCATATGGTTGCAATGAAGAGGAATACGCAAGAATTGTAATTTTTGGAATTCTAGTATTGGAGATATCGTGTCCGAAACGGCGGGGACACACACACACATACACACACACACGCACACACGAACACACACACACATACAGACATCATCGTAAAAATAGTAAAATCGTATTGTAAAGACCCTAAAACGTGCTTATGCAATGAAAACTCACCACCGAATTTTTTGACCAAAGACAATACCTTCCTTACCTATAGGTGACGGAAGGTAAAAAATCTAATGTGGCCAGCACATAACCTCTCGCCGTATATTTTACCTGGCTGTATGCATAAAGCAAAGATTATTTTTATAAATACAAATAATATATTCATATAAATCTATGACGTATAAACTTCTTTATTATTCAATAATAGCATGTCTCAACATGAAGATATTTTACCATAAATTATGTTACAATAAATTACAAAGTAAAAATAAAATAAATAAATAAATATATCATCACGGCATATTACCCATTGCTGGGTGTGCCAATCTGCTTTGTACACAGATATTGGTAATGATGAAATATTTGTACCGTGTGGGCGCTTACCAGGCGTCACCTCACGGGCACTCATTGCTGGCGTGGAGAGTGCACCACAGGGGTCAATTTTGTGCCATTAAAATGCGAAGTAATTTTTGGCGTCGGTCGGGATCGAACCCGGGTCCCCAAGATTCGCGACCAGACACACGGCCACGAGACCCCATTACAAAGTAGAGTTTACCATATATAAATATTAGGCTGGTAACAGCAATTTTCAATTCGAACAACTTTGTTTACTTTCTCTTCATATTCTTCTAGTAAAAACATTAATTTTGGGCGGTCTAAAATGTATATATCTGGATTGTGCATCTATTCTTATATATCTTCTTTTACATTTTATTTTTTCATACTTGTTATATCTAAATAACCTTAATTCCCTTTAATAAAGTGACGGATAGATTGCACTCCGATTTTGTCAATATTTACAACTTACTTGAGAAGAATTTGATAGCTTTTTCGCAATTCAAAGTTACTCTAGTCTACAGTACTGGTGTACATTGTCCCATAATGTTTGAAACAAATTTAAGTCCTTCAACCTAGACTTGTCATCTCCATAATAGTCACAGATCAAGAACTAAGGGATTCTCCAAGTACATTTTTAATTCATTACTCATTATTTCTGACACTGACATTTATCTGTCAGTTACAAATAATTTAAATTATCAACTATTTTTCATGGCATTCTTTCGGCTGTCAAATTTATTACAACAGATTATTTTATATATTATACTTCTTTTATCTCTAAATCTATGGAATATATAATAAAATATTTAAATGTATCAGATAGAGAATTTAATTTTCTTTAATATTACCACGAAAAATTTTCAAAAAATAATATTTAGAAGATTTTTTTTCAAGAATCTTCTACTTCCGGTTGTCCAATTATTACCAAAACCTTTTCAGATCTTCCCATGAAGTCCGATTGGGAAATACGTTGTTAAACAAATTTTAAGTCTTATAGTTTTTGAGTAACCGTCCTTCCAACATCCCACACACACACACACACACACACACACACACACACACACACACACACACACATCCACACACACACACACACACACACAGACATCATCGTAAAAGTGTTAAAATCGGATTGTAGGGACCTTAAAACGTGCTTATTCAATAAAATCTGGATATGCGATTTTTAGCATGAATGCAATACCTCTCTTAGCGAGAGGTAAAAATGAAATTATACTTAATTTTAAAATAATATCTTTAAAGGCGGCCGATAAGTAAGGTCTTTGCAGCACTTAATTTTATTTGACCCTTATCTATGTCATATTTTTTTACCTCTCGCTAAGAGAGGTATTGCATTCATGCTAAAAATCGCATATCCAGATTTTATTGTATAAGCACGTTTTAAGGTCCCTACAATCCGATTTTAACATTTTTACGATGATGTCTGTGTGTGTGTGTGTGTGTGTGTGTGTGTGGATGTATGTGTGTGTGTGTGTGTGTGTGTGTGTATGTATGTAGGATGTTGGAAGGACGGTTACTCAAAAACTATAAGACTTTAAATTTGTTTAACTACGTATTTCCCAATCGGACATTCATGGGAAGATCTGAAAAGGTTTTGGTAACAATTGGACAACCGGAAGTAGAAGATTCTTGAAAAAAAATCTTCTAAATATTATTTTTTGAAAAATTTTTTGATAATATTAAAGAAAAATAAATTCTCTTTCTGATAAATTTAAATATTTTTATTTATATTCTATAGATTTAGAGATAAAAGGAATATAGTATATAAAATAAACTGTTGTAATTAATTTTACAACCGAAAGGATGCCATGAAAAATAGTTGAAAATTTTAATTATTTGTGACAGATAAATGTCAGTGTCAGAAATAATGAGTAACGAAAGAAAAATTTACTTGGAGAATCCCTTAATTCTTGATCTGTCTCTATTATGGAGATGACAAGTCTAGGTTGAAGGACTTAAATTTGTTTCAAACATTATGGGACAATGTACACCAGCACTGTAGACTAGAGTAACTTTGAATTGCGAAAAAGCTATAAAATTCTTCTCAAGTAAGTTGTAAATATTGACAAAATTACACATCAATATAAGAATAATCGGAGTGCAATCTATCCGTCACTTTATTAAAGGGAATTAGTGTTATTTAGATATAACAAGTATGAAAAAATAAAATGTAAAAGAAGATATGTAAGAATAGATGCACAATCCAGATATATACATTTTAGACCGCCCAAAATTAATGTTTTTACTAGAAGAATATGAAGAGAGAGTAAACAAGGTTGTTCGAATTGAAAATTGCTGTTACCAGCCTAATATTTATATATGGTAAACTCTACTTTGTAATTTATTGTAACATAATGTATGGTAAAATATCTTTATGTTGAGACATGCTATTATTGAATAATAAAGAAGTTTATACGTTATAGATTTATATGAATATATTATTTGTATTTATAAAAATATTCTTTGCTTTATGCATACAGCCAGGTAAAATATACGGCGAGAGGTTATGTGCTGGCCACATCAGATTTTTCAAGTAGCAAAGACCCCTGATTTGGCAGCTAAAGTTAAAATTATATTTTTTTTATGAAATAACATGGAACAAAAATGTTTTATTTTTATTCAATTATAGTTCTTGAGACACCTTGAAATAGTCTTTTTGCGACAACTCATATGAATTTCAGAATAAAAGTACATTCACAATCTAATTTTAACCCAGCACAATTTCATGCTATAGTTCATTTTTATTCTGGTAGAACTAAGAAATAACAAGTATCATATGTCTCCTGTCTCTCCCACATATTTTTGCATCATTTAATAACATAAAGACGTTTGTCTAATTAATCCATCTTTTTGTAATTATACGGTTAAAAAATAGAGAATACACGTCATAAATATGGCAAATAGAAGCAATCTCACTTCAAATCGTCGTATTTTTCTCAGCAGAGGTACTGAAAACACTGGTTTGAATTTGAATATTTGACATTTGTTTGTCATTTGGGGATTCAAAGCCGTGTGCCTGAATGTCTGGTCGCGAATTAGCAGATCGACCGATACCAAAAATTACTTCACGTTTTAATTGACACAAAATATCCCCTGTGGTTCACTCTCTACGCCAGTAATGAGTAACCGCGAGGTAACGCTGGTAACCGCCCACACGGTAAAACATGTCTGCGTATAAAGCTGATTGGCACATACAGCAATGGGTAGCATGTCGTGATGATTAATGATATATTTATTTTATTTCTTTAATACTAGTTTAGCTTAATAAGTTCAACGTGAGTGAATGAAACCAATATAATAATAGTCTTACATTCTATCTATTTTATCATGTGCTCATAGATGTCTCTCCTAAATTTCAAGAACAAGTAAAGGTGTTTGTAAATGGTAAAATTTTAATGTGGCCCAAATAAAACATGGTCTGTCTAAAGTTTCTATGTGGTGACTGGTATATATTCGGACGGTGCAGATAGTATATCGAAATTTTCAAATAAAAACAATTTCAACAAGGAGTGAATGTAAATATTTATTACTCTTGCAAGTAACAATCTTCCGCTTATTACTCTGCATAGAATAATTACGTACGTATTATCTATATAATCAATTAGTAGGAACCCAATTAGGGTTAGAAAATGTATTGTTAACTGCCTATGAACTCTGTGTACTATTGGTCAGTTGTATTTAATTAGTTGTGCAGTCATAAATTTTATTAACGCTTAAATTGTGAACAATATTACACATAATATTTATTTGAAATATTGTTCCCGTACGCAAATTTATTTTTATAACGTGAAATAATTTTTCTCCAAATAACCTCTAAAACATATAATTTATTAATTTATAAACTGTTACATAAAATGTCTCATAAATAATATACACGTTATTGCACACTGGCGCGCACAAATTAGTTTTAACTGTGTAATAAAAACATATTTCACCCGTATTATTATTCCCTATGGCAGTTATTGTCACATAACGTTAAAAACAGAATGTATGGTGTCCAACTCGTAATAGGCAGCGATGAAAGCAGCGTTAACATAGTTAGCAAACTAAATTACGGATATTAAAGTTTGTAATTTAATTATATTATAGACTAATGCTTCACCTGGCCTACTCGACTTGTCTAATGAATTCAACCCAGCTCTTTAAAATAACATTTAAACGGAATGTAAATTAACTCCGGAGGAGAAACAAGTCACGCGGAATTTCTATGTTCACCACGTAGGAAGAATTGCATTACCTCAGAATAGGTCATCCACCCATTACTTTAAAGAGTAATGTGTAATTATAATAATACACTTTTACCTGTCTAAAATAACTTTTACAACTCATAATTAACAAATAAAATAACATTTTGTATAATTTATAAATTTGTATATAAAAACTATAATATTAAATAAAATAAATATATCATCACGGTATATTTCCCATTGTTGGGTATGCCAATCTGCTTTGTACACATATTTCGGTAATGACGATGACATAGTTGAATCGTTTGGGCGTTTACCGGGCGTCACCTCACGGGCACTCATTGCTGGCGTGGAGAGTGAAAATTAATATACATATCTAAATAAAGTAAAAATATAAAATAATGAAGTCGTGTGACTAGGTGTGCATTTATAGATTCTGTACTCGTGTATCCTGTTTTTTTTTTTTGTAACTAACGTAGAGTGTGAGGTGACGACGGCACAACTATATCGTCATGACCGTAATCTGTAAATAAAAAGCAGTTTGTGTATATAAAATACCTTCTCAATATTTGCTGAACCGTATTTTCTTAATCGAATAATTCGAAAATTCGTAATTCATTATTTAAATATCCCAGTTGTCCAAATATTTATTTTTTTGGATTTCCAAAAATTTAAAATATTTATACTTATATTCTAACAGCCCCCAAATTAAAATTATTAAATTTTTTGATTTATACAAAAATATAAATTTATTATTATGAATATAAATTCTGGGGTGCAGTCATGTAATTATGTTATATTATCTTGAACATTTAGATACTACTATCATCCTCAGGAACTCGCAGTATACAAAAAAAAATACAACATTGAATATTAACAAATATGGACACTTCCGAAATAAATTATTTTTTAACAATTACAAATGTTATACATTTGTTGCCGTAAAAGGCATTAATAATTGAAAATAATTATAAATCAATGATAAAATTACTACGCACACTGACATAATGGCAAGTATCAGCAAAAAACATGTGTTAAAGCAGGATTAACCTTGTAAGAAGGTTAGTGACGCGTTAAAATGATTTTTTTTAAATTAAAACTTTTATTACTAATATTTTATTTTATTTTGATTTTTCTCATATTATTGTAGATGTTAGTCTGATTCTTCATTTTTTTCTGTTTCAAATATACAAGCATTTTCAAAATCAAAAGTGTGTTTAATCTTACAGTATATTGTTTTTTCACTGTTTTCTTGTTCCTCAAACATTATCCTTAAATACCTTTTAATTTGTTCTGTGTATTTTGCTTCGCAATCCTTGCAAGATATCTCTAATACCTATACTACATTCGAAATTTATTGTTTGAAAAGAAAAATATAAAATCTATATATATATATATATATATATATATATATATATATATATATATATATATATATATATATATATATATATATTTTATGAGGTCTCGTGGCCGTGTGCCTGAGTGTCTGGTCGCGAATCTGGGGACCCGGGTTCGATCCCGACCGACGCCAAAAATTACATCGTATTTTAATGGCACAAAATTGACCCCTGTGGCGCACTCTCCACGCCAGCAATGAGTGCCCGTGAGGTGATGCCTGGTAAGCGCCCACACGGTACAAATATTCCATCATTACCGATATCTGTGTACGAAGCAGATTGGCACACCCAGCAATGGGTAATATGCCGTGATGAAATATTTATTTTATTTATTTTATTTATATATATTTTTTTTAATACATCAAGTTTACTGTACATAATTCATATTAGTTTGTGGAAATATGTTGTTGATTTTTCTGAAATATTGGAAATGAAGGTATATAAGAATATTTAATTTCGAGTATCAGAACATTCATAGTATTTAATGTAAAATGGATAGTGTCCTTTAGTTGCATTTTGGAGGTTGATAATTAGAATTTGTATCAATGGATTTTTAATAAAAACGAAGTTCTCAATTCCTCAACCTTTCGATTTAATTTAAATCATTAGCAAGAGTTGTAAAGATAATGATTGAAGTTAAATCTAAATGCTGAAGAATTCAGAACTTGTACGTTTTTATTAAAATTTTATTGGTCCAAGTTCCGAATATCAATCTCCAAATAATATTTAATATTTGCCTCATTAAGATATAATTTCCTTTTCTTTGTGGTTATTGTCTTATTACCACAGTTTACGCATGGTTGTATTTTCCGCTCTATTGCGGTTCAAGGCGCCAACTAGGCCTGATGCGTCGCCCTGCAATAAGTAGGGCGCTGAGGACGCATCATCACGGTGAATTCACTGTTCACGCCAATGGAAGATTTGGCAGAGAAGTGGCCTAATCTGTCCTTGATATTGACTATATGGAAGATTCGCGTTACTTGCTATGTGATCCGCATATTTACATGCCTATTTCCACTTCACTCGATCTAATGTATCTTCTGGAAAAAGATTGGCATGCATCATATCTTCTTTTGTGAGGACGGCCCATCGTCTTCTGCTTGCTCCAATAAGGAGATATCAGATATTATAACAACTATTTTAATATTTAATTTTTTTTAGTAAAGTACGTAGGTTTCCGAATAAATATTCGTTAAATAAATATACGAATATGCGGATAAATTCACCATCACTACCATGGTGTTAGCAAAATATTCAGCTCTAAGGGAGTGAGATATAATAATTCTATGAATGGTAAATTCAAAACGTATTGGAGGCTTCTCAGATTAAAATGAAAGTTATATTTATATAAATAGATTAGTTCAATACATAGTTTATTGATCCATCTAGCATAAATAATTCTTACTAATGTGGTATAAACACAGAATATCACTATATATGGTAAAGATTTGGTTGTCACAATATAAACCAATCTAGTACATTTTTTAATATACAACTACATATCTCATATTTTTGTTAGTTATTTGTGAAATGTTAATAGCAGATAACATACTTTATGGAACTACATTTTGCCACTAAAGCTTTCAACATCGTTTACATGCGTGCAAATTTAAAAAAAAACTCGACAAGCAAATTACATCTCCGCTGCAATATCAATTTTGTGAACATGTCCGGATCTTGATCCAATTCCGGTGAAATTTGTTTGAAAAAAATAATTTATGTACCCATTCAGTGGCCAATTCGTCCCAAATTTGCAATTACAGTGCTTTAAACTGATAAAAATCGCCGAGAGAGCGCTGAAATATTATTCCACTGTTATTAAAAATGCAATAAATCCTATAGATGACACGTTTCAATTTACGGGCATGCAATATCCTAGAGAGTCCTTCCAGCAATTAGTTTCCCCAGGATGAATTGGATATTAAATTCGAAAATGATTCGATATCTGTGGTTAAGGATTCTTGTATTACAGGATCTTTAGAGATTAAGGAAGGTTTTTTCGGTCGTGGGAATATTGTTCGTTTTCTGAACCAACGAGCAGCTACATTAAATGGAAAGAGAAATGTATGTGTCAAAAACAGCTGAGAGGGTAGATTTATTTAGATGATTATATTTTTGCAAACTTGCAACATTTTTGTATCTTGTATATTTAATTTTTGATATGCAAATTGTACTTCGAAAACAATATTGCCTGAGGAAATTTCTTTGTCTGTTAAATTGACTATTCTTATAATTATAATACAAAGAATTTTCTTATGGATAAAATTCTATTGTTATTTTATAATTTTAATTGTTGTAAAAATTTCCATTGCCCGGTTGCAGAAACGTTCATCAGCGCTTTGTTTAATTAAGAGACCATCAAAATGAACAAATTCAAATCAGTTTCCTAGTTCTTATGACATTTAAATTATTGCTGTCAAAAAATTGCCTTGCATTTGTTCTTTTTGATGATCCGTTAATTAAACAAAGCGTTGATGAACGTTTCTACAACTGGGCAAACTTTATTATTTTAATTTGTAATTTGTAGAAATTAAATCAAACAAAATGATTATTTCCACATAATTTATTAATTAAATTATTTGTGTTTTAACAGAATTTTGGGATTAAAATTGATTTTAATGAATTATTTATTATATGAGCATACTAATATAAGGTTATCCGCTTTCTATAATATCAGAAATCTGGTATTATATTGAATTATTCATTAGTAATTATTATTATTTAACATTCTTATATAATTCATAAATAATTTACAAAGTTTAAAATTTCAGTTTTCATGTCATTTCAACATTGGAAAACAGCAGCTAAATTAGCTCCAAATTACAAAAGACAATTTATGAAGACCTAGAGATCTAGATAATGTTACTAATGTTTTAAACTGCAGTAGTAGTTTATTTTAGTGACGGTAATAGTAGTTTGCTATTCATAACTAAAACATCTTATGTGGCCAGCACGGCACACATTTAGAGCTTCAAGTGAGCTGTCACTTCCGGTTATCCGATTTCCACCAAAGTCTAATGAGTTGTTCTCATACAAGATTTTAAAATTTTCTTAATGATAGTATTTGAGTTAGTGTCAACACATTCACGGATAGCATCGTGAAAATTTTATTTATTTTAATCAAATTCAAGTTCGCATTACTTCCATTATGTATGTAAAAGTATTTTATGACCGATAAAATTTAAATGATAACACTTATGATTTATTTAAAAATATGAGTGCAAATGAATAAAAATAATTAATTTACGATATTAGTCATCCAACACTTCTCCAATTAAAATGTTGGGGAGTCTACTGGACGTTAAACAATTTTTTGTATTGTTGACTAATGTGCTCTTCCCTAGTCCGCATCGTACCCAGGAGTCGGGCTGGCTGGTAGTGTGCGTCCTAAAACCTCTGGCTAATATCAGCGTTATTCGTTCTCTGAATATAATAAATGGTACAAAACGTTCTAAATTGACGTTACTTACACATATCCATACAAATTCTATAATCTGAACAAATCTTAGTCCGAACATCGCCTTACATTTAGGATGTTTCCTATTCATTGTAGGGATTGACAGTATTTTTGAACGGCATATGTAATATACCTGTAATTTTAAATATTTAACTATTAATACAATAAGAAATAATATAATGTATGTACTTCTCAAAAAAAAAAAAAACATTTTAATTTTTTATTTGGTTTCCATGACATTGTTTGGGTTGTGAGATTTATTACACCAGATTAATTTATATATATATATATTTCATTATCTCTAAATCTATAAAAGATATAATAAAATATTTATATGTGTCAGATAGAGAATTTAATATTCTTTAATACTTCCAAGAACAAAAATTTTCAAAAAATAATATTTAGAAGATTTATTTTAAGAATCTGCTACTTTCGGTTGTCCATTTATTACCAAAACCTTTTCAACTCTTCCCAGTAATGTCCGATTAATGAATACGTAGTTAAACAGATATTAAGTATTATAGTTTTTGAGAAATCGTCCTTCCATCATCCACACATACACACACTTCACCGCCCGGACCCTAGGATCGTGGGTTCGATTCCCACCAGGGGCTTGGATGTTTGTGTGTGTCCTTTCATCATCTCTCATCTCCATCAACTCAAAGAATAAAACGTCAAAAATTTAATACATATGCGAAAATTAATTCATCCTCATTAATATCGATTGTAATAACTTATATGTAACTTCAAATATAATAAATAATAATAATAATAATAATAATAATAATAATAATAATAATAATAATAATAATAATAATAATTATTATTATTATTATTATTATTATTATTATTATTATTATTATATTAAGTTTTAAGCCGGGAATACATCTGACAAATGTTACCATTTATCGAGAAAGATTGATTTTGCTTGTTGTTTTTGTTGTGGAAATTGAAAGAAGGATTAGTATGAGTGAAAATCAGTTAATTTTACGTATAGCCAGTACTACGTATATCGTTATAAGTAGAATTTTAAAACTACGAAAAGAAACAAAGAAGAGAAAACAAAGAACTGTTTGAATGAATGATTTATACAGAAGTAGAAATAGATACGATGGTATCAACTTACTATCCGACTTGAATGATACATTTTTTAAAAACTTCACCAGAATGTCCCGACAAGATTTTGCCATTTGAATACTAGCCAATGTAAATATTGCAAGTCCTTCGTTCAGATGTGTCATGCTACCCAAAAACGTGCAGCCATGATAGCAAACTAAATGAATGCGAACGAATGGCAACGATTGTCAAATGTATTCCCGGCTTTGTACAATAAGAGTAAGTACATGTAATTTTTGTTATATTTTTATCGCTAGAATTTTAATCTGCAATTTCTTCATTAGTGATAAAAAAAACAACAGCTGAACCTTCCAGGGCTACAGTTGGTTTAGATGTCCTGCGTCCTGAGTGTCTGGTCGCTATTATGGGGAACTAGATCTGATCCCGACCAACGCCAAATATTTCGAATTTTAAATGCCACAAAATTGACCCCTGTGGTGCACTCTCCACGCCAGCAATGAGTGCCCGTGAGGTGACGTCTGGTAAACGCCCGCACGGTACAAATATGTCATCATCATTTACAGAAATTTGTGTATAAATCAGATTGGCACACCCAGTAATGGGTAATATACCGCGATGATATATTTATTTATATTTTTTAGTTCTTTATGCTGTTTTATACACTATGCTATGTTATTTTAATGGCCAGTTTTATAGAAACATGCATAATCTTATCGTCTAGTATAAGTACCCCTCGTTGTACCCCTCCGGGAAATCTTACGAACCTACTCGTGCACCTTCCTTCAATTTCTCGGGAAACTATTAGCGTAAACGTATCCTTTTTATATGTTGAAAATATCCTGGAATCATTTTTCTTCTTTCTTCCAGTTGGGTGGTCTTGTAACCTAACCCAACCTGCATTCCTAACCTAACATCGATCATCACTTCATTGGTGTAACGGTAGCAAGCAAAGCACACTAACGCCGTGGCGGCCAAGGAGAGAGTTAATCATTCATTTAAAGTCAGCACCGGAGCGAGTGAAGTTGCCGGTGGTGATTCCGGAGTCCAGGCCTCCGGAGGGAACGGATACAGGCGGAATACAAATCCGGAGGGGAGACTTTACAACGTGTTGGGATATGTAAAAGAATATATAAATAGATAATTGTATGAGAAAGTTTTTAGAGTGATTTTGGAAAAATGGTGTCATATGAAAATGAATATATCTATTTAAAAAAATACCTACATAATTATTGCTGAATCTAAAAGAATTGTTAAATAATTTAAAAATAAATGTATAGAATTGTTCAAAATACTAGACTATACAGTATACATGGTATTCAGGATAACGTATTCAATCTTGAGAACTGTAAGAGATATGAACCCAGTTAAATTAGATAAATATTGCGCCATTATGAGACCATTTTAGTGATACACGAGTATTATTATATGGAAAAGAATCATAGGCCACTAAACACAGACGAATTTTTTTTTTGTTTGAGCACTTTTATGCCTTTGTCGGATGGCGGTGATGAAGTTTGGAAAGATTTTTTTTTAACTTTCCAACGTAATTTTTCTTGTTCCAAACAACAAAAATGCAGCAATTTTTAAATTTATAGGTTAAAAACAATGGTTATCATAATGAAATAATAAAAAATAATGATACATGATGTAAATATTAAAATATATCCTCAAAGAAATTGCAAATGCCATGACACACTTAATGCAGTAAAGTTTTATAATTTTCAGAAATTAATAAATAGGTTAATTTTTCGTAGGATCCTGGCTGCCAGTTCCGGTTCCCATATTTGAATTTAAACTAGTATTATATTAGATAACACTATAAGGAATTTAAACTTATGTTTACCAGGCGTCATCTCATGGGAACTCATTTCTAACGTGGAGAGAGCACTATAAGGGTTACTTTTGTGCCATTTAAAATTCGAAATAAATTAGGCGTCGGTCGGGATCGAACCCGGTTCTTCGGATTCGCGACCAGACACTCAGGCACACTGCCAGGAGACAAAAAAAAAATATAATCTAAACGCAATTTTCAAGAAGAGTCGAAACATGTACATAATGGAAAAATAGCATACACTTTCTCATCATTATCATCCATAATAAAAACTATTACAAGAAGAAGCTTGATTAAAAATAGAAATAATAATAATTAATCGTTAATAATCGTCGTACTCGCGTGTTCCCAAAAACTTTGTTCCGCACTGTCTTCATGCTTTTTTTCTTTTATTATGTATAAAATAAATTGAACACAAACTAAAACCAGTGTGAGATTGTAAAAGGGCCCTTGAAGAACATTTTATGTAAATTTGACTAAATATACTTTAGCCATTTCAGCGTAATATAAGTTAACACATGAATAATTACCTACATACATAAAACTCGATTAGAATTATTTTAAATAAAATTTTAAACTAAAATTTTAAATAATTAAATAAAAATTAATTTTAAACATATTTTTGCTCTAAATACTGTAAAAGTGTATCTCTTCCAAGTGTCAAATTTTTTCTTCATTTACAACCTGTTTTGAAATAAAACAAAAACCTGTTCCATTCTTTTGTCTGTCACATATATTGCAATATGGAAAATACATGTAGAAGTTTTTAGTAACGTAACAATTCAAATATTCAGGATATGAAACCCAGTCCACGTTATACTTGGTAGAATAATAAAGTTCCAAGTGTTCTGTGCAGCAGTCATCACGACTGTTATTAGTCTTTTTTATATTTTCTTTACTTTCATTTTAGATTCTCCTATATTCATTTCGCTTTATTTGTGTACTTTGCTGGTTGCATAAATAAGTGCATACGCCTTGAGGTTGATGGAGAAATATATTTGTTTAAGAGTCGCTTAAATTATAAAACAAGCCGTTGATGCATCTGGGCATTGGTATAATAAAAATGGTTACAAACAAAAAATAGCTTATTAAAGCTTTTATACATGTCAAACAAAAATGTTCGAGTTTGTTGTATTATGTATGTATTTATTATGAAGACAGAAAATGGTACATCACTCCCATTTAGCGTATCATCCAAACCAAATATAAGGAGTAAAATAGCAATTTTTTATATAAATGTAAATGTAGTGTATGACCGAGTGGTACTAAATTATAGTTTTGTCTAGCTTCACATCGAATGAAGTACTAGAAATAGGGCCTTTCATTTCATTTTTATTTTATTATGTGTGCCTGAGTGTCCGATCGCGAATCTGGGGACCCGAGTTCGATCTCGACCAATGCTAAAAATTACTTCGAATTTTAATGACACTAAATTGACCCGTGTGGTGCACTCTCCACGCCAGTATTGAGTGCCCGTGAGGTGACGCTTGGTAAGCGCTCGTGCGGTACAAATATTTTATCATTACCGATATCTGTGTACAAAGCAGATAGGCACATCCAGCAATGGATAATATGCCGTGATGATATATTTATTTATTTTAAAAACAGAAATAATCAGGTGTTGGTGTAACGTCAGCGTCACTTTTGCTGCCTCGGTATACGAGTAAGCAGAGAGACAAAATAATAAAACCTACACAAATGAGATTTTTTTATAAATTTCTTTCCACTACCTAACTTAATATATATATATATATATATATATATATATATATATATATATATATATATATATATATATTTAATCAGGGAGACAGATCTTTATGTTTTTAGGTTCGGGTTTGGTTTCGGAACCAAGCAAAATAGAGGTTAGGGTTATCGCTCCAGTTTTAAAAACCTAAAAAATATATATTCCAGTAAACCGTTTAAATTAACGATTAATATCAGTTTGGGTAAAAAAAATCTATAGAAAAATAATCTAATGATGATTGTTATTAGGTCGAGAAAGACCTACCTTTGATAATAGTGCAAGGTTAAATTGAAATGATTGTGAATCAAAATATTGACGCCCAAATAATTGCTATTTCGGAATAATAAAATGTCTTCTTATATTCTTTCGTTTATTGTATTTTTACGGAGACAAAATAAAATTTAGTGTTGAAAATAATTGTTTAACACTGACTTATGACGGTACAGACAATGCAATTTGCATTGAAGTATGCAATTCAGGTGCAATATTAAATTTGTTATTTTCGCAATGCTCTTATGTTAAATGTTTCTATATTATGATTTTCATCATACAAAGAATTGGAAAGTTGGCTAAATACTAAATGTTTAGTGAACCCTTATCTATTTCGAGTAACCTGTTAAGAAATATCGGTTTGGAATCGGGTTCAGCTTCTTTTAAAATTGAAAATTAAGGTTCGATTTCAGGTTCAGGTTTTAGAATTATTTTGGTTTATTTAGGTTTTAGAGTTCGGGTCCGGTTTGACTCCCTGATTTTAATCTTTCAAAAAATGAATATGGTATTGAAGTATTCTGCCATTTAATATTGGGTTACATCGGCTTTTATTCTATTACGCATTGTATCCACAAGCCCTGTACATTCTTGTTTGAGTATTATTCCATTATGTCATATACGGTAGGTTTTACTGTACGCATTGGAGTGTAATGAAGTGTTTCATATTGTACCCAAAGTAAACAGTGTCGGTAGAAGATAAATCTGAACTAAAAGATGATCCTTTAAATGCCGGTCGAACTATTATCACCCGTTTTTGGCCAGTTTTTGTAAGTTGTAAGTCTATATTTAAAGCAGTTGAAAGAATTTTGAAGAAATATTTCACCATTTGTGTAGGTGTTATAATTTGTTGAAAACCTAACCCGACTGAACTATTATGAGCTTGAGCTCGTACGTTACAGTTCAAATTTTGTACAAATTGCAGTACAGATGTCATACTTGTTATTGCTAGCTAACGTTACTATGTCCCAACTTCCGTAAATTATAATAAATATATTTGTAACAATACATATTTTTAGCTATAAAATCTTTAGCGATAATGTACATATAATTGTATTTTATATATCTAGGACGAAAAGTGAATCTTTACGGTATGAGCAAGTTGTTTACGGCCGAGGCGGGCACCGAGACCGTAATTACATGTGAGCACCTTAAAGACACATTTCGTCTGAGGTACATACACAATTTAATGTAGCGTAAATAACAGATTCACTAGGAAGGTAAAATTTTAAAGTCTTAGAATTTTATAATGATATTTTCTAGGATTTTAATGTTACACTTTTTGTTTTATAAATCGTTCAAAAAACGTTGCTTTAAAATCCAATATGACAAAGTAATTTATTCATATGTTAAATAATGCTCCGTTTTTGGTTCTATTGTAATTGGCTTTTCTTACAAATTTAAAACTTCATTTTGCATTTTGCAAATTACCTTACTCACTCTCGAGTGACAAAATTTTTACTCTTACTGCGCAGGATTTGTATTATACTATGATACTATGTTTGAAAGAATAAATATTGATTACGTTTATCTCGACGTTTGAGGCCTCTTTAATTTAGTAAATCCCTTTTCAATCTTCGAAATAAACGATTGAGATTAATATTTCAAGCCGGTTGCAAATGTCAAGTCAAGCCTATAAAAAAACAGGCTTGGACTTAGGAAGCGGCTTGACTTCTGTCGAAATAAACAGTGAAGCTTCAAATAATGTTGCAGTGTTGCGAAATTGAATCATTTGTTGGATGTTTGCATTTTATCTCATTTTATAAATGTCGCAAAACAAAACTTAATAAAACTGTCCAAAAGCAAAATATTTGGTGTGATGAAGAAACAATTATTTTTAATGTTTTTGAAAGAGAACATAACAAGATGACTATTTTAGATTTTGAGGTTATATATTCAACATGAAATTAGCTCATATACTTTTTCCTGTCTATCTGCATAATCTATTATTTAACTACCCTTTTTACCTCTCGCTAAGAGAGGTATTGGATTCATGCTAAAAATCGCATATCCAGATTTTATTGAATAAGCACGTTTTAAGGTCCCTACAATCCGATTTTAACATTTTTACGATGATGTCTGTGTGTGTGTGTGTGTGTGTGTGTGTGTGTGTGTGTGTGTGTGTGTGGATGTGTGTGTGTGTGTGGGATGTTGGAAGGACGGTTACTCAAAAACTATAAGACTTAAAATTTGTTTAACAACGTATTTCCCAATCGGACATTCATGGGAAGATCTGAAAAGGTTTTGGTAATAATTGGACAACCGGAAGTAGAAGATTCTTGAAAAAAAATCTTCTAAATATTATTTTTTGAAAATTTTTCGTGGTAATATTAAAGAAAATTAAATTCTCTATCTGATACATTTAAATATTTTATTATATATTCCATAGATTTAGAGATAAAAGAAGTATAATATATAAAATAATCTGTTGTAATAAATTTGACAGCCGAAAGAATGCCATGAAAAATAGTTGATAATTTAAATTATTTGTAACTGACAGATAAATGTCAGTGTCAGAAATAATGAGTAATGAATTAAAAATGTTCTTGGAGAATCCCTTAATTCTTGATCTGTGACTATTATGGAGATGACAAGTCTAGGTTGAAGGACATTGTTTCAAACATTATGGGACAATGTACACCAGTACTGTAGACTAGAGTAACTTTGATTTGCGAAAAAGCTATCAAATTCTTCTCAAGTAAGTTGTAAATATTGACAAAATCGGAGTGCAATCTATCCGTCACTTTATTAAAGGGAATTAAGGTTATTTAGATATAACAAGTATGAAAAAATAAAATGTAAAAGAAGATATATAAGAATAGATGCACAATCCAGATATATACATTTTAGACCGCCCAAAATTAATGTTTTTACTAGAAGAATATGAAGAGAAAGTAAACAAAGTTGTTCGAATTGAAAATTGCTGTTACCAGCCTAATATTTATATATGGTAAACTCTACTTTGTAATTTATTGTAACATAATT
Source organism: Harpalus rufipes (assembly GCA_951394225.1). NCBI lineage: Eukaryota > Metazoa > Arthropoda > Insecta > Coleoptera > Carabidae > Harpalus > Harpalus rufipes. The sequence continues at coordinate 17,050,192 of OX596277.1, forward strand.
TATGGTAAAATATCTTCAGGTTGAGACATGCTATTATTGAATAATAAAGAAGTTTATACGTCATAGATTTATATGAATATATTATTTGTATTTATAAAAATAATCTTTGCTTTATGCATACAGCCAGGTAAAATATACGGCGAGAGGTTATGTGCTGGCCACATCAGATTTTTTTAGTAGATACGAATTTAACACTTAACTACCCGGGTCCGGTCTCTCCGAGCGCAACGGTTTTACAAATTCAATATATCTATCCATTATTAATTCCCATCACCTTCAGAGTATCTGTAATTGTTCTGTACATCATAGTGGTTTAATGTTTATTGTCCATCAATAAATAGGAGTGTGTGTAGGTACATGAAAAATATTTGAAAAATTTGTGCGATCTCTGTGACCGGACCCGATAAAATGATGAGAAAACAAAAGGTGAGCTTTATCGATAAATATTGTGAAGATATAATTATACGATGGTACTCGTATGAAGATGATGTAGAAAGTGATAATAATTCAAGTTTCGACGAAAATGATCAGATAGTAAGCGAATGTAGTGCATATTCTATTATTTATTTAGTGAATACAGCAGACAAAGTAACAATGATAAATAATAATAAAAAAAATTATAATAAATACATTTATTTTTACATTTACTTATTATTTGTATCATTACTGCAAGAAATCTGTATGCTTAGTGTACAAATAAGATTTGCCGCCACTGAATCCAAAAAATTTGACTTATGTTTGAACCTTGCAATTATTTAATAAAATACATTTTTTTTCTTGCAACTTTTTTACAGTTATTTGCAACAGTTTTGTTTTGAAAATCATAATTTTTATTTTGATTTTAAAATAGTTTTAAAAATGTTACGTTTACGAAATATTATTTTTATATTTGGAATAAAAAATACAACATTTTAATAATTAAAAGAATTCTTACAAACATATTAATCAGTTGCAAGCACGTAGTATTGCACGAAACTGATATATTAAGGCCTCAAATCCAGCGTGCGGGGGTGGTTAAAGATTAAAGAAGATTGAAAATAACTCTATCGTAGTTTCAATACGCTGGAATAAACCAATACAACATTTCAAGTCATAATATAAATACTTGAAGCCGCTTGAATTGTCGAGATAAACGTAGTCACTGATATAGGTAATAAAGTCCTGAATGGTATTTGTGAAGAATATATCTCTAATACCTATATATTTATCTAATATTATTTTTATTTAAATGAAAAATATTGTTTTAATTTAAGGGTATATTATTTTAACATTTTTTAAAAACTTTGTTTATTTGTTTTCCATTGCAACGGGAATTTGTTAGAAATACTCGCTTCAAAAGATATACAACGATAGTTTTATGTTGGCAAGAAGTTTACTGCTATAAATGTTTACGTAACTAAAACTAAAACTGTCAGTTTAATAGACAAGAAACAAAATAATCGCATAAAATAACTCCCGTGGTGCAGTCGCTTTATAAGAAATTTAATAAAATATTGTTAAAGTTTACATTGTGGAAATATTTATCGTTTCCTATAATTAAGCATAAATTTGAGACATTATGAGTATGAATAATTATAGATGAGTAATATTCTATGGTCCATAAATTGCTTGGTTTTGAAGTGGTGCCAAAATAATACAAACGAACGCAACATCCATGGCTGGTGGCCACCATAAATCCTGCTTCACGTTTGGTGATTTACTTGTCTCCCCGTTTTTAAAAACATATTTTTCAAAACTGTTTCTGTTACCAATAATTCAAACAAAAATTATGGCCGAATAAACGTGGCGTGATATGGATTGCGTCATAAATAAAAATCGCAGATGATTCTAAATAAGACCATGTCTGGGATCTAAAATTGTTATACGAAACCTAATATTAATAAATGATACTAACTTTTATTATATATACCGGGTGACTTTTTTATAGACCATAGCAATACAATGCTAAAATTTCTATGTCTGTATATTCTGCCTTATTAATTTTAAAACAAAAGTATAAGTAAATAAATTGTTCAGAACTAAAACTGCATTAAATGAGCCTGAATTTGTTGATATAATAGGTTTGTTTTAATACAACATTCAATTATAGTTGATGCAGGGTGAAGTTGAAAGCGGTCAAATACGTCTTACAGGTCTTATAGGTCTTTCGGTTCTTATGGATCTTACGGGTCGTATGGGTCTCACGGGTGTTATGGATAAAGAACCGACTCCGACCCCATTCGTTGAAATACGGGAGAGCAGATGGTTTTTTGGATCCACTGGTATTCCGAGCACTATTATATTCTTTATTTATTTTTTAGTTTAATTCTACGATATCTTTCGTAACTTCGCTCAAGAACGTGTTTTCGGTCGAAAGGGGACTTTTGTTGATTGGTCGAATGCATCAAAAGGTGCCGTATCGAGCTTGTATATAAGCAAAAACAGTGGTCTGACAGTCATTACATGCCTCAAACAACTCAGTTCAGTCGAAATTTTAAGTACTAAAATTTGTGACTAAGATTGTCAAACAAAATTTTATTTCAGGTCCTGAAATGTCGAAATCCAGTATCACAACTGTTTAACGACATATGTCTCAAACTCGCTCGATAACATAGTGTATTTTCTAGGTCAAAATGGATTGGCCGAGTGCCGAGTACACTACAAGGTGCACTATCGAGTTTAGGTGTATACTTATGTATATCCAAAAGAAATAAAACATTAAAATCCGTGGTTAAAATTCTGTTTATACATCTATCTCATTATAGATGATATTTTGACAAAACCAGTTGTTACCAGCTAGTGTTACAAAGGTTATCACATACCTACTTAAGAAATTTCAAATCAGGAATCCAACTTGGTCGCGGTCCGACTGTTCTCGAAGCGATTGGTATTCGGGACGCAATGGTTGGCAGTATAAGATTTTAATTAACTGGACCGCCTGCCGAAAATATACACATATTTAACAGCACTAAACAAAAAAAATAATTGACAAAAAAATCTGTTGTGACCAGCACAATAGCTCACGCGGGCGAGGCGAGTTCTTTCGTTTTTGGTTACATAATTATAGGCCGCGAGCAGTCATGTGAAATTGTTGCCCTTGATAAGCAGATATAGGGCCCGTGTCAGAACGACAAATAGTAATTATGTACATAGATGTCAAATGTCAGATTTTTTTATTAAATATTTCAAGATTTTCTAAATTCACGTAGCTAATTTGTCACTAGGAGTGTGGAAATTACTTGTCGAGGAAAATAAACCACATGGCATTGGCAAATCACCAAATTTAGATCGAAAAATTATGATATTTGACATCTATGTACATAATTACTAGCTTTCATTCTGACACGGCCCCCCATATCTGCTTATCAAGGCCAACAATTTCACATGACTGCTCACGCCCTATTGTATTTCTTGCATACCTATACTTACATCTATTCTTTATATACAAATTTTTAAATTTTAAATGCATTCTATTCAGCAATTTTGTCCTACTCTTTTAATATTTCGAGATATTTCCAATTAATTGTCGGGATTAACAGTATTTCTGAAGGGTATTGGTTTCCATGATATAAAAGATATAATAAAATATTTATATGTATCAGATAGATAATTTACTCTTCTTTAATATAAATAAGAACAAAAAAATTCAAATAATAATTGGCTACTTCCGGTTGTCCAATTATTACCAAAACCTTTTCAGCTCTTACCAGTACTGTCCGATTGAGAAATACGTAGTTAAACAGATATTAAGTATTATAGTTTTTGAGAAATCGCCCTTCCAACCTCCCCACACACACACACATACACACACACACACAGACACACACACACACACACACACACACACACACACACACACAAACACACTCACATACAGACATCATCGTAAAAATATTAAAATCGGATTATAGGGACCTTATAACGTGCTTAATCATTAAAATCTGGATATGCGATTTTTCGCATGAATCCAATACCTCTGTTACCGAGAGGTAAAAAATGAAAATATATAAAAAATATAATAATTAAGCTCCTGCGAACTACGAAAAAGTCGGGATTTAAGTTAAAAATTATTGCGATTTGAACTCTTTCACAAAAGAATATTGTGAAATATTGATAAGGACTAAAACTAAGTTTATATGAAAAATAATGCTGATCATCTTGTAATTGGTGAAATTTGAATCTGACCGCCATAATCGTCCGCTGTTCGCATAAACTATGCAACTTTATCGCATTAAAGTAATTATAAATAAAATTAGTTGATAATTTGTTAAATTTAAAATTAAATCGATTTTGAAACAAAAGAAGAAAACATAGAATGTACAACAAAAGGAAGCTAGGTACCAGATTACTAGTAAATTGTTAAAAAATAAATCTAGTGACTTTAAATTTTTCTAAATTATTAATAAATATCACTCTGGCAATTTCTCTAACGTTAGGGTTATTCCGTTCCGTCTCATGTAAATTAAAATCAGACAATTGCCGTTGAACTCGGAACGGTTCGGACAATAACCGAAGCCGCGCCGGAAATATCGTTGTACTCGTTCATACCGTGAGTATTTTTTAACATGAAACATGGGATTTGTCATATCCATGGTTACGACTTGACATTTGATTGACAGCGATGTATTTGCCTGTCTCATTTAAAATGAAACATAGGGGATGAATTTGACAGAAGTATTATATTTAAATATTGAGCAGTAATATTCCCGTTAATAAAAAATGGCCCAATAATATAGGTTCCTATTATGCCAGACCAAACGTTAACTTTCTCGGGTCGTTGAGTCCTCGTACTATGATACAAATGTAGATTTTCCCTGGACCAATACCGACAATTTTGTGAATTTACCTCGCCATGTAAATAACAAGTTGCTTCGTCCGTAAAAAGTATATTTTGCAGCAAATCTGAATTGTTATTAACGTTTTCAAACTCCTGGTGATTTTGGAAATGGTATGATCTGTAATGCTCCTTTTTAAAAACAGTAGCTTTGTTTACAGCAGTAGCTTGCCCAGTCTCTCTTAATGTTAATCTGTTCTTATTTTGTATTAAAGTCAGAATTTCATGTTTTTTTCTGCGCAGTTAATATATTACAGGATCTAGTAACTGTTATGTGCAGGCTCGATGCAACCATTTCCTCTAACGGTATTCGCTATTCTTAAAATATTTGCTGCACTTGGTGTAGACCTGTCAGGAAATGAAGCGCGGAACAAGTCCGACACTTGCCTTAAACTTGGATTAAAATTCGAATAATACCACTTAATAATCTGCACCTTCTCTTCCACAGTATAAATCATTGTATTTCAAATTGGTTTTTTGACATTGACAGAGTAGACAAATGTCAAAATTGTCCCCTATGTTTCATTTTAAATGAGACAGGCAAATACATTGCTGTCAATTAAATCGTAACCATGGATATGACAAACCCCATGTTTCATGTTAAAAAATACTCACGGTATACAAAGCTTCACAGTAAAACATTGAATCAAGTTTTGCATACAAAAACCGAACATATTCAAAAATTTATATTTACAAGAAACAAATATACTTCTCATTTCATAATAGTTCATTGTATAAGATTTGTCTATAAACAAATAAACTATACTTGGAAAAAGTTATTTCTTAACTCTGAGAAAGCATTGTTAATGAAAGCATGAAGTCCAGCGAAAATAATCTGAAATGAAAATTTAATTAAAATTAATGATGTATAAATTTCATTGACGAGAAACTCATATTATATATTTAATAGCAAAGACATTAACTCAGATTGGTAACTATGCTAATGTATTATGCATCAAAATATCTAATTCAATATTTACTGAACCATAAATATTGTGTAGAGTCGACAAATTGAACTTGTAATACAACTGAATACGTACTTCACTTCATGTACCATTTATACACATAAAGAGAAAGGAATATTATTAAAATAGGCAAATTATACTACTCTAAAACAACGAATTCGTATGAGTAATGAGGTTCTTTACTATTTTTTTTTTTTGAAACTTCATTCAAATTGAAAGTGATCTGTAGTTCTGGAAAGTCAAGCTTATTTTGTTGACAAGCAATCGAGTTCACTAATGATAATAACATATTGCAGTTAAATAAATTTATTTTCATACTTTAGTTGTTTCGTTATTTTTTCTTGAAAATGGATTCCGGTTTCAAAAAAGCGATAGCAAAACACTTGAAAGAAGTAAGAATTTAGGTATATGTATAACGTAGATGTAAATGTCATTAAAACTCGAATATTTTAAAAACTACTTTAATAGTCCCTTTCATAATTTCAAGGTCTATTTTAAATAAATGATAAATTTTCTAATTTGTTACTATGGTCGAGGACCCCATTATAGAAAATTATAATTTTATCGTACTTGAAACTTTGAAAATAAAAATTACGACGTCACCACTCAAAACTTTAATGATATGGCATCAGTTCTTATTTTTTTATCGCTGATATAACAAAAAAGTTTTATTTCAGAAAGTTTTCAGCTTTGTACGTGACATATGTCTCCATTAATATGTCATTGCTCTCTGGACTCAGCAAAATAGCAGCCAACTGATGAACAATAAACAACAATCTCCTTCTTATGAATTTATAGAGCAATGCACATGTAAGACTTCCACAATTGACAATGGGAGAGACATTTTATCTTTAAAATAAAAATAAAACTAATACAATAGGGACTAGAAGATATATTTTGTTGTGATAAATAACAATAATATATGATCAAACCATTTATTTTATTTACTGACAGATTTTTTATGTTATTTTTTAAAATATAAATCCAGTTTAACAATAAAAAACTCTACACTCATAATCTATTATTTTATATACAGGTATCACGCGAGAATGGACCAGTAATTATCTCCGTTATTAAGCGATATGGGCAATAAGATGACGTATCAAGAAGTGTTCTGTTACTTCCGGTTCCGGAGTATGTGAAACCAACTTTAAAATTTCAAATGGAATATACCATATTTTTTATATTTTTGAAAAGTACATAAAATTTACTTTACGATGGTAGTAAATAAGTAGTACATTGTATTATTAAAAAGTAAAATGGCGGACGTTTGAAATATAATTATATTGAATGAAAAAAAAAATCAAGTGTGTAAGATTTTATTGTTTTTACTTCCTTGTACGTAAGTAAAGGAAGTATTGTAATCGCGAAAAATTTCGGTTTTCAGATTTCAACGGAAATATCCGTTTTGATCATCCCTGAATCCATTTTGACTAATTTCGTCGTGACGTCTGTACGTACGTACGTACGTACGTACGTATCTCGCATAAGTCAAAAACGGTAAGCCGTAGAAAGTTGAAATTTTGTATTTAGGACTCCTATAACATCTAGTTGTGCACCTCCCTTTCTGGTTATTACACAATTTCCAGAAGTGGCACTTTACATGAAGCCTATAATAGATTTTAATGAAAAACTGTTTTAAAATATAATCCGAAACTTTTCAAATTTGGTATACAAGACTTTTATGTCAATCGAAATAACATAATAGATTTTGGTTCAAATAGGCTAACCGGAAGTGGTACATTACTTGAAGTTGTTAACAGTTTTTCTTGAATAAAATGATTATATTTTGATTTTAGAAATAAATGCTTCAAATAAAAGTTTTAGAGAATTAATTTCTGCGTCTAGCACATCAAGTATTATTAAATTAGCCCTTTGTATAAGCGAGATATGTAAATTTAAAAATTATATACTTTTTTGTTTTTGTAATAAAGCTTGCTATGGATTAGGACAAATATATAAAAAAATGTTCATGTCAAATTACGTTAAATACGTGCAATTTTATGATTCGTACAATAACAAATATTATATTTTTATTGTGAAATTAGTCATATTCATTGTTGTAATCAAATATTTCTTTGTTGTAATCAAAACTCTCTTTAAAAAGAACCGGGTTAGATTATGGTCGCTATATATCTTACTGTTTTGAAGTTAAAATTAATATTTTGTAATTTATTTATTAAAAAAATATGTATAGTTTAATAATCGTACAAGGAAGTCGTGTGGTGTCCACATCAGATTTTTTTTGTTCATAGATGATGATTTGTTTGAGATAAATTCATTTATATGACATAACCTAGGCAACAAATCCAAAAAAACAAAATTCCACACTTTCTTGACTTATTTTGTTAGATATTTCAAACGTCCGCTATTTTACTTTTTAATAATACAACGTCCTAATTGTTTACTATCATTGTGAATCAAATTTAATGTACTTTTCAAAAATATAAAAAAATATAGTATGTTGCATTTGAAACTTCAAAGCTGGTACCACGTACTTTGAAACCGAAAGTAATAGAACTTCTTTTGATACATCTTATTGTTCATATTGTCTATAATAAATTTTCTTATTTGAAGATAACCGTTATCTTACTTAATAACGGAGGTAATTGCTGGTTTATTCTCGCGTGATCATCTTGTATATATATATATATATATATATAGGTGTTTCCTTTAAAACAACCAGCGCTTTTTTGAGCGAACTAAATTTATAAAGTAATATAAAAATTATATCTCGGAGCTTATGCTTTAAACATATCTCCGTGGTTATATGTAACCCATAGTTCAGCTCAGATGTATATAACTGACAGATAAATGTCACTGACACAAAAGTTATCATTTCGAATTATTAATGATAACGTTTAAAAAATAAAGTAGTAAATAAAAAAATATATATATGATATAATATGAATGCAAAGGAACATAACACAGTTCCCAGCATCAATAAATACTCGTATGTATGTAAATAAATTAACAAATCTTTTACTTAACGCCTTCGCCTCCTGATCGGTAAGTGATTCGCATCACTTACTAATCAGTAATTTTTAAATAAAACCTACTACCTTGGAAATCTTAACGGTAAACAAAAAAAAAACTGATCGTGCAAAAAATATATTGAAAAATTAATTGCAGAAAACATTCTATCATTTATAAATTAGTATCTATTATAATTAATAAAAAAAAAAACTTTAAAAGATGAATTACCGGGTATATTAATTCATACAGTACAAAATACTGTCAATATGTTTGCATTTTTAATGTACTATTATAGAATTTCATGTACTGCAAAAATTGTACCTATTAAAACTAAATATTCACGACGGTCATATAAATGAAGAAGAAAAGTATGTAATTATTACGGCGACGAAGCAGTTTATTTTTAGAATGCTACATCTCTCTTTGGAAGGTCCGCCGATTGCTATATATTTTTATCTACTTCTTGTCACCACTATTGCAGCAAACTGTTTCCCTTGGAACTTTAACAAGATATTGATTTAAAATTCTCGGCGTCTTTTTGTCTCGATCAGGAAATAACTAGAATGAGCAATACGTTGATAATCAACAGCTTTATTTTTATTTCAGCGCCATCTACTTCCTTTCTTGTTTGTCGTTGCAGTTTGTAAATATTTCTTATGAGATTCGAGCTTATTCTTTCGCTAAGCAATAAAGGAATTATATAAAATTTCTCCAGAAGATCTAGATCCTAGATTATTTCTGTATGAAACCTTAGGAGAATTTCAGATGTAGACAATATGCAAATAAGAAATCTACTAATGCTAACTGGAAACAAGATATTGTTTTATTTTCTGGCTGTTGTATTGGGTATAGTAAGATAGGAAATGTTCCCGTGTCTTTAATTTTACTCGTAATAATTAATCTTACAAAGTTTTCAGATTTCAATTTACGTGGATTTGTCGCATACACATTTATCCAAGAGAACAAACTCATGTATCATTGTTAAGATCTGAACTACTCGTATTTAAGAGCGATAGCTACGCCTGCCTATTTATATATGAAGCGAAAATTCAAATAAATTGTTCGTGTCTTAGAACTATTAACATTTCTAAAAAATCTACATTAAATGAACATATTTCTAATATAACTTGCATTTTAAAAAAAGTTTTATTGAAATCCATTAGTATTTGACTTTGATTTTACGGGGAAAACGGCATTTCTCGTTTTCCCTATAAAATAAAAGTCAAATCCTAATAGATTTCAATAATACTAGGTTCATATTAGAAGTATGTCTAATTTTTAATTTTTTAAACTGTTAATAGTTCTAGTACAAGAACAATTTATATGAATTTTCGCCTCATTTATAGGTGGCACTGAAAAACGGGCCGCTCAAAATAACTTTTTTATTTATAATTATTTTTTAATTCTCTTTACGTATAAGTAACCTAGTTTTAGGAGCTCACTAATCATGGTATTTGGCATGATGGTAGCGTTTCTGGTTTAACCGGATATGACATTATCTTCATATTTCAAATAGGACATCCATATTTGGATTCTACGTAAAATTACGAATTCAACGGTATGCTTAAAGTGTATTTATATTGAAGCAATAAATCACATAAGAAAAAATTATACATAATTAGCCTGGTAAGCAATATCAGGTAGGCTGTGATAACAAATTGATAATTTTTTCTTACGTTTTGTAATTTATTTTTTCAATAAAAATACGCTTCAAGCACATCGTTTAATTCGTAATTTTACATAGATTCTAAATACAGGAGGGATCCTTTAATCCGAACCCACGTTAAGCTGAATATCCAGTAATCTTAACATCGGGTAAAAATAGTTTGCCAAAAATAAACTCTTTAATCCGAACTGTGAGATAAAACGTGTAATTCTTGGCAAAACCTATCATATTTTGCTTTTGTTTCCACCCCTGAAGTGGCGGGACGTGATAATCACTTCAGTCCTAGATTGCAACTGGCGGATGTATGTGAATACATTGATTAATAAATAATAATACATAATACTTCAATCCTAATTACACAATAATATTACATAGCAATAAGAAAAAATATTAAAACTAAAAAGATAAGGCAATAATTATGTTTTTTGTTTCTATTTCTTAATTTCAGCGTTATTTGTTCTCCGAAGTACCGTGATGAATATTGCAATTCTAAATTGATGTTATTTACACTTCATACAAATTCAGTAATCCGAACAAATCGTTAATCCGAATACCCCCTTACATTTAGCACTTTCGGTTAAAGGGTCTCTACTTTATATAAAAATCTGTTGTGGCCAGCACAATACCTCTCGCCACTTCCGTTTTGGGTTACATAAGTATAGGGCGCGAGCATTCATGTGACATTGTTGGCCTTGACAAGCAGATATGGGGGTTCTGTCAAAATGACAATTAGTAATTTTGTATATAGATGTCAAATGTCGGAATTTATCATCAAAAATTCCAAGATTTTCTAAATTCACGTAGTTAGTTTGTCATACTTGACCTAGACAAGCAGATATGGAGGCCCTTGTCAAAATGACAGTTAGTAATTATTTACATAAATGTCAAATGTAGTAATTTTTCACGTGGTTAATTTGTCACCAGGAATGTGGAATTTACTTGTCGAGGAAAATAAACCACATGGAATTGGAATATCACGAAATTTTGGATGGAAAATTTACATTTGACATATATGTATATAATTACCAGCTGTCATTCTAACTCGGGCCCCTATATTTGCTTGTCAAGTCCAACAAAGTCATATGACTGCTCGCGCCCTATAAATTTCTCATGTCTTTTATTTATGTTTAGATTATTTTTATAATTTAAAATTTATTTTTTGAGGAAGTTTTCTCTTATACTTCTAAATGTTCGAATTTCTTCCAATTTCTTGACTGAATTTCAGCTATAATTTTCAATATTTAATTGTTATTATTGTTATACAACAAAAAATAGTAAACTTACCAATATCTCTGAAAAATTCTTCAATAATATCAGTTAAACTTCTTCATTTAACGTAAAAGCGTATTTTGACGTTTTACTACTATGTTGCCAAAAAAGAATATCTAAGATTTATTTTCAGCTAAAATCTATATAAAACCATATTCGTACTATGGCAAATTCTGAATCGGTTCTTATCCACTGTCATGTGTTTAGTTAAAATAGACTTAAGGTCAAGTTTTAGAATTGAGCTGCCAATATCGCCCAAACAGGTTTATGAACTACTGTTGGTTTTTGGCAATGACATTTTTCTGTCATATACAAACATCTGATGGTTACTATAGAGTTGTTTAGGCTCTGAAATTTATTACAAATTATTTTATATTATTATATACTATATCTCCAAACCTATAGGAGATATAATAAAATTTTAAAATGTATCGAATAGAGAATTTTATGTTCTTTAATGCTAATAATAAAAAAATTCAAAAAAATAATATTTAGAATTTTTTTTTTAAGATACTACTACTTCCGGTTTTCCAATTGGTACCAAAACCTATTCAACTCTTCCCATTAATGTTAGATTGAGAAATCCGTAGTCAAAAAGGTCTTTAGTATTATAGAAGTTGAGAAATCGTGTCTCCAACAACCTCACACACACACATCCACACACACACACAGACATCATTGTAAAAATGTTAAAATCGGATTCTATGGACCTTAAATCGTGCTTATTCAGTAAAATCTGGATATGCGATTTTTAGCATGAATCCAATACCTCTCTTAGCGAGAGGTAAAAATGTGTCCCATTTGAAATATGAAAGTTGTCACCTCCGGTCAAACCGGAAGCGCCACCATCATGCCAAGTAGCATGATTTGTGAGCCCTTAAGCCAAGTTAATAAATATTTAAAGAGAATTAAAAATTATAAATAAAAAAAGTTATTTTGAGTGGCCCGTTTTTCAGTGTCACATCAACTGAGTTCGAAATCAGTGAATTCTGCAAGTCTTTAGACGAGTACACTCTCTTATTTAGAGTATTGCAAATTTGTCTGACAGCGACACACTCCGAGGTTACTAAGATGTAGGTACATAAACATTAGATTGCGTCGCCGTTAGGCATGTAGTCAGCTAATGCTGTAAGAATCGGTATAAAACAGGATTCGAGTACTCTAATTTAAAAATAACCTGTTCCCCGGATATCCGATATTTGTTTAACAAATCAGATATTTACATCGAATCCGAATACTCTGGATCAGAATTTTCATTTCCAATCCGAAGGCAAGAATCTTTAGCCAGTGCAAATTTAAAACTCAAAATAATTAAAATAGATAATTGTCCTCAATGATCGGTGAACAATAACAAGTTTTATAGTACCCCCAATAAATTATCTACTACCGATTTAAGAGAGCATCAAATCCAAATGCATAGAAGTTTTATTCAATTCCGAGATCCGATGCCCAGATTTTAATTGGAGGATCGATACTGAGATCCGGATCCAAGAGCCGATATTTATAGCCGGATCCGAAATACTGAGATCTCAATCTGAGATCCGAATAGTTAAACACTCATTTATGCAGGTACTCGGATATTTTTGGATCTGAAGCGAAATTAACCGAATTCGGAACCCAGCACTACTGTAAATTCTAAAAATGATTGTGTACTCGTCTAATTACAACAGAAGACATGTAAAGAGTATATTAACTTCAAGGTAGCTAAGTTTGAAAAGCATCCTACCAGATATAGAAGGGTCCTTGTTTCAAATACTAGTAAATTCCATGAATTTTTGTATAAATAAAACTTTCTTCGGTAGTTATAATTGAATCGTTCACAGTTCTCAATGTTATAAATATAACTGTGTAAAATCAGTTTGTAATGTAGTTAAAATTATAGTAATAATACTGCCAAATTCATTTGATCGTATTGTCTGTCTAGAACAGGAGTCTCCGAACTACTAAATTATAATTGTTATAAACAATGAAACTAATTAATTATCATTGTGGTATCTCAACTCTCAACCATGCAGTCGGACAATGATTCCGTATTCCGTGTGATTAGATTTATGTCATCCTGATTGAATACCTACTTCATTTAATAAAATTGTATGGAAAAGTTCAAACTGTCATTATTTTTGTACGATTTTTTATGAATGGCCCAAATTTGTTTGAATTATTTGCTATCTTTTACTACATATATTCTTTTTACGAGTAAACATTTATAAAATGATAACAAATAAAATTAATTAAAAATATACAGCCTGATTTTATTAAGTCCTTTTATGTAAATGGTGTTTATTTCAGAAAATTTACTAATGTTTAACATTTTTACTTATTTGTATATTCATTTCCCATTAGAAGTAAATAACAAAAAAATTAAAAGTGGCGACCATTTTAATATTTCGTATTTGAAGCAAGACAAAACTGTTATTTTAAACCAGAGAATCTCAATCTAAGGACGAAAAGATTTTTATGTCGCCATTCATTCTTAAAACGTTCTGAAAATAGAAAATTGTTCTTCATAATGTTATCTTCTAATTTTTAGTTTAGTGTTTTGTAGGAAAATTAAATGTACCTAATTTGTATTTTCAAAATTAACAAATTCTTCATATTAATATAATATAGAATTTATGTAAATGAAAGATTCTCAATTTTTGATATTTTATATAAATTATTTAAAAAAATTGATCTCCACTTTTTTCAAGTATTTTTCGATCAAATTAATAATACTAGGGAAAAAATCAACAAAGTTGTTGAAAATTGCTTGAAACAGTACATCCCCAATATAGGGAAATACTTATCCGCTGTGAGACAGAAATAGTTTGACAAAGGGAATAGAGTGAATATAGCTATAAGAATAAGTCGTAAACACTTACGTAGCATTCGAAAATGCAGTGGACACAGTTCCACGAACCAAAGGAGTTCATGGAATACAATTTTTTTTAAGATGTAGGAACGAAAAAAATCAGGGCTTATTAAAAATTGTATACTCAGTGAAATTAGCTAAATGGAGGGTTATGATATTGACGTCACACGCAAGAAAGAGAGAGTTGAAGTAAAAGTTAAGATGGAAGATCATAATACGTAATATTATTACAAACAAACCATTGCCATTTTTAAAGTTTTGTCTTCTGTCACTTGTGTATTGATATTTGAGTTTTACATAATTTCACACTTGTCATGTATTCTTTATAATTATAGCGGGAATCACTGTTGCAAAGACCATACACTCAATTCATATTTGGCATCATCATGCAAGTGTAACCATGACAGCGATTTATTTGTAAAATAGCAATGGGGGGAGTCACAAATGCAGTTCAAGGAAAATATCAATAGATGGCAGCACGAAAATATGCCTCTGTTTAACCGTCCATTAGAGGTGTAATGTAATAACATTATAAATAATTTTTAATATCACTGTTATTTATAAAATAATTCATAATTAATCATTATTTTAATTGAATTACATCATATAAGACTAAAATTGATACACAATACATTTTTTTAAGAAAGGCCTTGCCTTGGAAACCTACATTGTCCAGCACTGGGTGGTGATAATGTTATGATATGACACGTTTTATAGGGTCGCGGTGACATAAAGGTTGACAAACACTGTTCTAAACATTTTTTCCGAGTAAATTTCGCGATAAAGATAATAATATTTTGTGAAACAGTCAAGTGTTAAGTTATTTTACCTTCGTTTTTCTTATTTTGTGTTCATAACGTTGATTTTGTAAAAGTAAGGGATTTTGTAATTTGTAGAAATTTGGTAACTTATATTGATAAATACTGATCTATCATTTTAGTTGTCATTACATTATTTAAATCACTGCAATTATATTTTTTTATAATAAAATAATTTCACCAAACTTTGCAGAGTGTCTCATTTTACTTGTTTCTCAAAAACTTAACGACAGAGCAAATCCGTTTATCAATTTTTTGAGACAATAATAACATCTGATTGTTCGTGAGTCTGAAAAAAGTTTAAATTGAACATCATTCTATATAAAAAATCTAAAGTAGCACTATGCTTGTTGCTGACCCGACGAAAACGTTCGTAGAGCATTAAAACGTCAAAGATGTTGGTGGGTTCACCGTATTATAAGTGAAAGATTTCTTAGTGGAAAATTTGTTACTCTGCATTGAGAACATATCCAGAAAAGTTTTTTTTTTTTGACAATGTAGAATGTCAGAATGACGAGGGTTCTACACACTGTACAGACAATACTTAACTTGTACCCGGCTAGATGCAGTACACGTTGTATCCTATAATGGGCCTCAATTTATTTTTCGCAAAATAACCTTGATTTTGATAATACAGTAACTGCTTTTACGATAAAGTGACCACATTTTCATTGAGACAAAGCGGGACAAATGGGATGAAATGAGAATTATAATTTAGTTATGAAAGCAGACCAATAATTTTAAAAAGATATTTTATTGTATACATATACTTGTTTAAAAATATACAAAAATGTATTTATTATTAATTATTGGTAGCTATAAAAATATTTGTAAAAAAACAGTAATTTGGGCATTATGATTTATAATCAATTTAAATTTTCTATTTAAAAAAAATATGATTTTCCTTCACGGTCATATTTTTGATCCGAGTGAATACTTTGCAATAGATTCGGATCATTTATTAAAATGTCGTGAAATTTCTCTCATGAATTGGTCAAATTATATTTTACGCTTAATATAGATTTTAAAGTTTTGTTCAACTGAGTTTTTTCAGTTGTCGTTTAATGGCGCCTAATTTAGTTTACTCTGCATACATTTTTTTTTATTATTTATGTATTTTTTATTTCTTTATATTTACTAGAATAATTAATAAATAATAGGTGATATATTTTTCCAGTACATTTAAAATAATAAATGAAGATATTTTATAAAAAGCGGGACATTTTTAAAAATCGTAGGGACGCGGGACAGTATTCATGTGACATTGTTGGCCTTGACAAGCAGATATGGGGGTTCTGTCAAAATGACAATTAGTAATTTTGTATATAGATGTCAAATGTCGGAATTTATCATCAAAAATTCCAAGATTTTCTAAATTCACGTAGTTAGTTTGTCATACTTGACCTAGACAAGCAGATATGGAGGCCCTTGTCAAAATGACAGTTAGTAATTATTTACATAAATGTCAAATGTAGTAATTTTTCACGTGGTTAATTTGTCACCAGGAATGTGGAATTTACTTGTCGAGGAAAATAAACCACATGGAATTGGAATATCACGAAATTTTGGATGGAAAATTTACATTTGACATATATGTATATAATTACCAGCTGTCATTCTAACTCGGGCCCCTATATTTGCTTGTCAAGTCCAACAAAGTCATATGACTGCTCGCGCCCTATAAATTTCTCATGTCTTTTATTTATGTTTAGATTATTTTTATAATTTAAAATTTATTTTTTGAGGAAGTTTTCTCTTATACTTCTAAATGTTCGAATTTCTTCCAATTTCTTGACTGAATTTCAGCTATAATTTTCAATATTTAATTGTTATTATTGTTATACAACAAAAAATAGTAAACTTACCAATATCTCTGAAAAATTCTTCAATAATATCAGTTAAACTTCTTCATTTAACGTAAAAGCGTATTTTGACGTTTTACTACTATGTTGCCAAAAAAGAATATCTAAGATTTATTTTCAGCTAAAATCTATATAAAACCATATTCGTACTATGGCAAATTCTGAATCGGTTCTTATCCACTGTCATGTGTTTAGTTAAAATAGACTTAAGGTCAAGTTTTAGAATTGAGCTGCCAATATCGCCCAAACAGGTTTATGAACTACTGTTGGTTTTTGGCAATGACATTTTTCTGTCATATACAAACATCTGATGGTTACTATAGAGTTGTTTAGGCTCTGAAATTTATTACAAATTATTTTATATTATTATATACTATATCTCCAAACCTATAGGAGATATAATAAAATTTTAAAATGTATCGAATAGAGAATTTTATGTTCTTTAATGCTAATAATAAAAAAATTCAAAAAAATAATATTTAGAATTTTTTTTTAAGATACTACTACTTCCGGTTTTCCAATTGGTACCAAAACCTATTCAACTCTTCCCATTAATGTTAGATTGAGAAATCCGTAGTCAAAAAGGTCTTTAGTATTATAGAAGTTGAGAAATCGTGTCTCCAACAACCTCACACACACACATCCACACACACACACAGACATCATTGTAAAAATGTTAAAATCGGATTCTATGGACCTTAAATCGTGCTTATTCAGTAAAATCTGGATATGCGATTTTTAGCATGAATCCAATACCTCTCTTAGCGAGAGGTAAAAATGTGTCCCATTTGAAATATGAAAGTTGTCACCTCCGGTCAAACCGGAAGCGCCACCATCATGCCAAGTAGCATGATTTGTGAGCCCTTAAGCCAAGTTAATAAATATTTAAAGAGAATTAAAAATTATAAATAAAAAAAGTTATTTTGAGTGGCCCGTTTTTCAGTGTCACATCAACTGAGTTCGAAATCAGTGAATTCTGCAAGTCTTTAGACGAGTACACTCTCTTATTTAGAGTATTGCAAATTTGTCTGACAGCGACACACTCCGAGGTTACTAAGATGTAGGTACATAAACATTAGATTGCGTCGCCGTTAGGCATGTAGTCAGCTAATGCTGTAAGAATCGGTATAAAACAGGATTCGAGTACTCTAATTTAAAAATAACCTGTTCCCCGGATATCCGATATTTGTTTAACAAATCAGATATTTACATCGAATCCGAATACTCTGGATCAGAATTTTCATTTCCAATCCGAAGGCAAGAATCTTTAGCCAGTGCAAATTTAAAACTCAAAATAATTAAAATAGATAATTGTCCTCAATGATCGGTGAACAATAACAAGTTTTATAGTACCCCCAATAAATTATCTACTACCGATTTAAGAGAGCATCAAATCCAAATGCATAGAAGTTTTATTCAATTCCGAGATCCGATGCCCAGATTTTAATTGGAGGATCGATACTGAGATCCGGATCCAAGAGCCGATATTTATAGCCGGATCCGAAATACTGAGATCTCAATCTGAGATCCGAATAGTTAAACACTCATTTATGCAGGTACTCGGATATTTTTGGATCTGAAGCGAAATTAACCGAATTCGGAACCCAGCACTACTGTAAATTCTAAAAATGATTGTGTACTCGTCTAATTACAACAGAAGACATGTAAAGAGTATATTAACTTCAAGGTAGCTAAGTTTGAAAAGCATCCTACCAGATATAGAAGGGTCCTTGTTTCAAATACTAGTAAATTCCATGAATTTTTGTATAAATAAAACTTTCTTCGGTAGTTATAATTGAATCGTTCACAGTTCTCAATGTTATAAATATAACTGTGTAAAATCAGTTTGTAATGTAGTTAAAATTATAGTAATAATACTGCCAAATTCATTTGATCGTATTGTCTGTCTAGAACAGGAGTCTCCGAACTACTAAATTATAATTGTTATAAACAATGAAACTAATTAATTATCATTGTGGTATCTCAACTCTCAACCATGCAGTCGGACAATGATTCCGTATTCCGTGTGATTAGATTTATGTCATCCTGATTGAATACCTACTTCATTTAATAAAATTGTATGGAAAAGTTCAAACTGTCATTATTTTTGTACGATTTTTTATGAATGGCCCAAATTTGTTTGAATTATTTGCTATCTTTTACTACATATATTCTTTTTACGAGTAAACATTTATAAAATGATAACAAATAAAATTAATTAAAAATATACAGCCTGATTTTATTAAGTCCTTTTATGTAAATGGTGTTTATTTCAGAAAATTTACTAATGTTTAACATTTTTACTTATTTGTATATTCATTTCCCATTAGAAGTAAATAACAAAAAAATTAAAAGTGGCGACCATTTTAATATTTCGTATTTGAAGCAAGACAAAACTGTTATTTTAAACCAGAGAATCTCAATCTAAGGACGAAAAGATTTTTATGTCGCCATTCATTCTTAAAACGTTCTGAAAATAGAAAATTGTTCTTCATAATGTTATCTTCTAATTTTTAGTTTAGTGTTTTGTAGGAAAATTAAATGTACCTAATTTGTATTTTCAAAATTAACAAATTCTTCATATTAATATAATATAGAATTTATGTAAATGAAAGATTCTCAATTTTTGATATTTTATATAAATTATTTAAAAAAATTGATCTCCACTTTTTTCAAGTATTTTTCGATCAAATTAATAATACTAGGGAAAAAATCAACAAAGTTGTTGAAAATTGCTTGAAACAGTACATCCCCAATATAGGGAAATACTTATCCGCTGTGAGACAGAAATAGTTTGACAAAGGGAATAGAGTGAATATAGCTATAAGAATAAGTCGTAAACACTTACGTAGCATTCGAAAATGCAGTGGACACAGTTCCACGAACCAAAGGAGTTCATGGAATACAATTTTTTTTAAGATGTAGGAACGAAAAAAATCAGGGCTTATTAAAAATTGTATACTCAGTGAAATTAGCTAAATGGAGGGTTATGATATTGACGTCACACGCAAGAAAGAGAGAGTTGAAGTAAAAGTTAAGATGGAAGATCATAATATGTAATATTATTACAAACAAACCATTGCCATTTTTAAAGTTTTGTCTTCTGTCACTTGTGTATTGATATTTGAGTTTTACATAATTTCACACTTGTCATGTATTCTTTATAATTATAGCGGGAATCACTGTTGCAAAGACCATACACTCAATTCATATTTGGCATCATCATGCAAGTGTAACCATGACAGCGATTTATTTGTAAAATAGCAATGGGGGGAGTCACAAATGCAGTTCAAGGAAAATATCAATAGATGGCAGCACGAAAATATGCCTCTGTTTAACCGTCCATTAGAGGTGTAATATAACATTATAAATAATTTTTAATATCACTGTTATTTATAAAATAATTCATAATTAATCATTATTTTAATTGAATTACATCATATAAGACTAAAATTGATACACAATACATTTTTTTAAGAAAGGCCTTGCCTTGGAAACCTACATTGTCCAGCACTGGGTGGTGATAATGTTATGATATGACACGTTTTATAGGGTCGCGGTGACATAAAGGTTGACAAACACTGTTCTAAACATTTTTTCCGAGTAAATTTCGCGATAAAGATAATAATATTTTGTGAAACAGTCAAGTGTTAAGTTATTTTACCTTCGTTTTTCTTATTTTGTTTTCATAACGTTGATTTTGTAAAAGTAAGGGATTTTGTAATTTGTAGAAATTTGGTAACTTATATTGATAAATACTGATCTATCATTTTAGTTGTCATTACATTATTTAAATCACTGCAATTATATTTTTTTATAATAAAATAATTTCACCAAACTTTGCAGAGTGTCTCATTTTACTTGTTTCTCAAAAACTTAGCGACAGAGCAAATCCGTTTATCAATTTTTTGAGACAATAATAACATCTGATTGTTCGTGAGTCTGAAAAAAGTTTAAATTGAACATCATTCTATATAAAAAATCTAAAGTAGCACTATGCTTGTTGCTGACCCGACGAAAACGTTCGTAGAGCATTAAAACGTCAAAGATGTTGGTGGGTTCACCGTATTATAAGTGAAAGATTTCTTAGTGGAAAATTTGTTACTCTGCATTGAGAACATATCCAGAAAAGTTTTTTTTTTTTGACAATGTAGAATGTCAGAATGACGAGGGTTCTACACACTGTACAGACAATACTTAACTTGTACCCGGCTAGATGCAGTACACGTTGTATCCTATAATGGGCCTCAATTTATTTTTCGCAAAATAACCTTGATTTTGTTAATACAGTAACTGCTTTGACGATAATGAGATATATACGTGACTAGCGGTAGGAAATGTAAAAATAATAACGCAGTGCATACTGACGTCGCCATATCCCTTCTCCAAAACATTCAATTGAAAATAACTGTATTATTATGAAATACTGTTTAATTTTTATTATTATAACTAATGATATGTTATATTGGTTAATTTTCATGCGTCATGTATTAAAATTTCATTATGGTCACATACTCCATTATTGCAGCGTTTACCCAAATCATACGAAAATATTACTGTAATTTATTTTGTACATCTGGCCCTGGACATAGTATGTTTTGGATTCTACTGAAATGTTAGGATTTATTTTGAAAAAAAAAATAATAAAACAAACATATTGCAATACAACTTCCAGAACTTTGGAAACGTCTCTTGCAGAATAAATATTAAAATTAATTGTTTAAAAATAATTATTATTTTTAAAAAAAATTTTAAAACATCTGGTTAATGAATCTATTATACCCATCTTTAAATTTTCTTAGTGTTTCCTCTTTCCACTTTATCTCTTTTCATACATTTTTTTACATATTTTTTCTTTCCCTTTCATACACTCGAAGTCTATTTTTAGTTTTTATTTTCTTTTGCGTTCCTTTTACATACCACTTAGATTAGGTTCATCCCAATTCTGTATTAACTCAATATAATATATATTTTCACAAAGTTTTTACGCAGGTTACCCTGCAGATAATGTCCAATTAATTCCATATTTGTTACGAAAACAATGTAGTGCATGAAGTGAGCGTGTTTTGCATTGTTTTCTTTGTTGTGTATAACTATGATGAGATGTTTGCATCAACTGAGATAAACTAAATAAATTTTATATTTTCTTAAATAACAGATTTTTATGTTGTTTGTGATCCTGTATAGATAACTTCTGTTCTAAAAAATATTCACACATATGAAATGTCTTCATATTTTATTTATCCCTTCTTCAACCGATGAGATTTGAGGAAAAACAGTAGGAACTTATATAATTACTGATATTACTTACTTCCATTGAATCAATCGCTATAATTCATTCAAATTCAAATTCGAAAGTCACCACGTCAAAACAAATGCATGCGGTTGGCACGAATTTGAATGGATTGTAGTTAGCAAATGATTGAGTTTCACGTCTGAATTTAATTTCGGTGGTATACATCGTTTCAGGTGTAGCGCTTGACAGCCCACCGATATTACTTGTCTATAAAAATATACACTGCACATGAATATTAAAACTTACAAAGACAAAATAAAAACTTGAATAAATATCAATTATTGCTAACGACTGTATTTGACAACTGGCAGCTCAACATTAGTTCGCCATTGTGATTTCGGTTTTCGAAGATTCTAACCAATCAAAGGGCAGAATTTATATCATCCCTATGTAAACTAATAACTACATACATAATTCTTCTCATCACATTACCCTTTCTACTGAACTGAATGATTCAGATCATTTTGAGTTTATTTCGCGGATGTTGCAGCATCGGAAAGGGGGGGATGTGAGTACACTGAGTACCGCTCAGCTATGTTGTAATCAAATTTACTTTGTTACAATCTGATTTTTTTGTTGTAATTTAGTATGTTTTTGTTTTTGATTTATGTTTATGACAGTCACATAAGAGTACTTGGATTTACGAGTATAGATTCAATTATAAATAGACTATTTAACAAATTTATATAAATGTACAATGAAATTAGTTGTTTATATAGTTTCAATTAAATAATTTAGAAAAAAAATAATAATTCGAATATCATATATTCTTGTCCTCCTGTTTCTTATATGCAGTTTTGTGCTTATTATTATATAATATAATAGTTATATTGCCTAATTTGTTTATTGTAACAAAGAAACAACAAAAAACTTGTTGATCTGTTTATAAAAAAATATTATATTGAAAGAATATTCAATTTTTCTCTTAAATACAAATAGAATAATAGTGTTAATTAGTTAACATTTTATAACATAACATTCGAAATATTATTCTCTTAACATCTCAAACGATATGTAGATATTCGGTATTTCTTTCTAATTTTGTTTCAATTCCATTCAACATCGATATTACAGGTTACAAAACGTGCAAAATAAAGTATTTATGTTTAACTTTTGTCTAAAATGAAGTGGGAAGTTTTGCCCAACGAAAACTGATTTTCCACATCAAATACCTATGCCCCGCTTACCCGATGTTTAAATTTAATACTCAGTATATATTTTCACCAAAAAGAGATATTATATTTAAGTCGTAAATTTATAAACGCCCATATAAATCTAGATGTTCTCTTTGTTTTAACCCAAATTATCTTACATTGCAGATTATTTATTTTTTGATGTCAATTATTAAGAAAGCGAAAATAATTAGAGATTATTAATGAGTAATGATGTACCAAATTACGAATTCGACCGTGATCGACCAAAATCACATCGCGATATTCTACTTTTTTTTTTATTTATACAACTTTTTCATCATGGGAGTAGATATAGCCTCTTCAATGAAATAGACACAAATGCAATTTGCACGTACCTAACGTCTCTAACAGCAATGATTAGAAGTAATGGTTTCTAAGGTTACGGCAATACAACCTATCAGCCATTCACAATACCTGACTGATTGCAGAGACAACGGGAGGGGGTTGGTTTGTATCGAGATGTTCTATTTCTCTCTAGCGCGTGACGTCAATTCCATAAGTGTCTATCGCCGACATTTTGAATAAAAATCTGATGTGGCCAGCACAATACCTTCCGTCAATCCTGTGTATTATGACAAATTCCATACATAAATTTTCTTGCAAAAGATTCTAAATTTCCAGTAATATTATTTCATGCAAAAGGCACTTGACACTGGCATCTTCTTCTATAGCTTTCCCCATTCGTTAGGGGTCGCTATTTTTTATTTTCTTCTTCCATTCATTTCTGTTTTGCGGGTGATCCTCATGTCATAATTTTTAATTCACATTTCATTTTTTGTTATTTTATGATTCCTTTTCTACGCAACTGAATTTCACACGCCTGATAATAAATAAACCACATGAAATAAGAAAATCATGAAATTTTCAATGAAAAATAAATGACATTTGTCAGTTATGGATGTAATTAATAGCTGTCATTTTGACACGGGTCCCCATATCTGCTTGCCGAATTCAGCAAAGTCACGTCACTGCACGCGCTCTATACATACATTTTCTTGCAAAAGATCCTATATTTGCAGTAAAATTATTTCATAAACAAACTATTCAAATTGTACTTGACACTGACATCTTCCTCTTTAGTTTTTCCCATTCGTTAAGGGGTCGCTATTTTTTATTTTCTTCTCCCACTCATTTTTGTTTTGGGTGTCGTCCTCATTCAGTTCCTTTCTCTCCTTTCATCTTATATTTGGTCTTCCTATGTTTATTCCATCTTCTGTTATGAGATATTCATTCTTCTGCCAAATATTCATCTCTCCTCATGGCATGTTCAAACCAATGTAATCGTCTCTCTTATATCTTTCTAGCAACGTCCAACACTAGAGTTATTTCCCTTATTCTTTCATTCATTTACTTTTTATTGATACTGACATCTGTCAATTTGAATTACCTGAATATATTAGCAGTTTCCATGGTTAAGTTCGCATAGCTGGCTGATTTATGAAATTTATACGAATTTTTTATCTTTATTATTCTTTAACTCTATATCTGTTGAATATGAAATATAAAATGCAATCAAATCGTGTAGAGAATAATATATTCTTTAAGTTATAATAATATTTAACTGAGTTTTCCAGGAAAAACTGTTAAAATCTTCAAATGAGGATACTTCCGGTTGACCAATTAAAACCAAAATCTAATCAGGTCTGCATATGGTTGTAAGGAAGAGGAATACGCAAGAATTGTAATTTTACATCATACACACACACATACACACGCACACACACACACACACACACACACACACACACACACACACACACACATATAGACATCATCATAAAAATAGTAAAATCGTATTGTAAAGACCCTAAAACGTGCTTATTCAATGAAAACTCACCACCGAATTTTTTGACTAAAGGCAATACCTTCCTTACCTAGAGGTGACGGAAGGTAAAAAATAATCTTTTTCTTATTGACGTGTCTTCTAAAATCTGGTATTAATTTTTTTATATGTTGTGTTTCAGGTGGTGTAGTGTAAAGATGACGCGGTCGGCAGCAGGAACGTGGGAGGGCGCGCAATGAGCCATGCGCGGAGGCGCGGCGGCCCTCGCGAGCCTCGCGTGCCTTGCCCTCACCACAGCATTGCCCCCCGTTATTAAGATTGGTAAGTCACAAACAACATACACCCTTATATTTCACACTGAATGGAGTCATCCCTCATTATTTATTTTATTTTTTTCCTGAGAGACTACTGGTTACAACACACGTAAATAATGCTTTCATTCTATTTTTGTATACTTCGTTTTGTAGATATAATTTAAAGAAAGTAGACTTCAGTTTCAAATCTCAATAGGATGATGTCAGCGCATATGTCACTGATTTAACTCAACATCAAGTGGAGTTACTTTTATTATATTTAATCATGGAATTCATTTTTAAAAACAAATTCTAATAATTTTTGAAAGTAGAGATTACTATGAATAATGATTTTGGGATAGTCGTACCTAAATAGCCCTTAGTTTTGGATTCAGGAATAATATTCTTGAAATAATGATGTCTTCCAAAAATATAAAACATCAATATATATATTTAGTTTCATTCATAATTTTATTAATTCATAAGTGGGCGCCCGGAATTAATAAATCTTTCAAAACCTTACAAAAAATGTATTTTGAATTCATTATAAAAATATATTTTTAATTATTTGTTCAAAATATATTTTCGTATTTGGATTGTTTGATTCCCACAATCCCACTAATACAGTTAAATCTGTCTAAGCCGGAATCGTGAGAGCCCAAAATAGCATTCTGGTTTGAGCTCTATAAAGCTGGCTCTGCATTTTCATCTCACAACAATAAACATAGTACTAATATTTAAAGCTCATTTATTGCTAATTTATTACTCATGTTTAAAATTTATTGCTTTTGCCGATTCGGAGAAAATTGATGTGAGCTAGCTTAAAGACAAGCTAGCTCACAACGAAAAATTAAAAAAAAAACATGTTACAAGACAGAATACGATCTGTACTAATTTATTGCTCTATTTAAAAATTTATTGCTTACAAATAATCAAGGTTTTCGTTAAACAAACTGCATACCACACATTTTAGCCTACTAAATGAATATCTGACTTCAAAAAATGCTTTTCTACGAAAATTATATTTTATCGCAGGTCATTATTAGTTTTTAATAATATTTACGCGTGTGAGCTGCAGCAATAAATTATTTAAGGGGCGCATTTAGCTAAAACTCCAATTTTACAGGATTATCTCGCAACCAAAACTATATGTCGCTATAGGGCACTTCATAAACTGTTGTTCTACGGAAATTATACTTTCTCGCAGGTCACAAATTTGTTATCAACAATATACACTTGTGTGAGCTGAAGCAATAAATTATTTTAGCCGCCAATTTAGCATAAACTCTACTTTTTTAGGAATATCTCGCAACAAAAACTATCTGTCGCTATAGGGCACTTCAAAAACTGTTTTTCTACGGAAATTATACTTTCTCGCAGGTCACAAATTAGTTATCAACAATATACACGTTTGTGAGCTGAAGCAATAAATTATTTTATCCGCTAATTTAGCTTAAACTCGACCTTTTTAGGAATATCTCGCAACAAAAACTATATGTCGCTATAGGGCACTTCAAAAACTGTTTTTTTACAGAAATTATACTTTCTCGCAGGTCACAAATTAGTTATCAACAATATACACGTGTGTGAGCTGGAGCAATAAATTATTTTATTCGCGAATTTAGCTTAAACGCTACTTTTTTAGAAATATCTCGCAACAAAAAATATCTGTCGCTATAGGGCACTTCAAAAACTGCTTTTCTACGGTAATTATACTTTCTCGTAGGTCACAAATTAGTTATCAACAATATACACGTGTGTGAGCTGGAGCAATAAATTATTTTAGCCGCCAATTTAGCTTAAACTCGACATTTTTAGGAATATCTAGCAACAAAAACTATCTGTCGCTATAGGGCACTTCAAAAACTGTTTTTCTACGGAAATTATACTTTCTCGCAGGTCACAAATTAATTATCAACAATATACACGTGTGTGAGCTGGAGCAATAAATTATTTTAACCGCGCCTTTAGCATAAACTCTACTTTGTTACATCTCACAACAATAAACATAGTTCTAATATTTAAAGCTCATTCATTGCTAATTTACTACTCATGTTTAAAATTTATTGCTCTTGCCGATTCGGAGAAAATTGATGTGAGCTAGCTTAAAGACAAGCTAGCTCACAACCAAAAATTAAAAAAAAAACCTGTCACCGCGCTTTTAGCATAAACTCTACTTTCTTAGGAATATCTCGCAACAAAAATTACCTGTCGCTATAGGGCACTTCAAAAACTGTTGTTCTACAGAAATTATACTTTCTCGCAGGTCATAAATTAGTTATCAACAATATACACGTGTGTGAGCTGAAGCAATAAATTATTTTAGTCTCGAATTTAGCTTAAACTCTATTTTTTTAGGAATATCTCACAACAAAAACTACCTGTCGCTATAGGGCACTTCAAAAATGTTCTTCTACGGAAATTATACTTTCTCGCAGGTCACACATTGGTTATCAACAATATGCACGTGTGTGAGCTAGAGCAATAAATTATTTTAGCTCCGAATTTAGCTTAAACTAGACTTTTACAGAAATATCTCGCAACAAAAATTACCTGTCGCTATAGGGCACTTCAATAATGTTTTTCTACAGAAATTATACTTTTTCGCAGATCACACATTAGATATCAACAATATACACGTGTGTGAGCTGAAGCAATAAATTATTTTAACCCCGAATTTAGCTTAAACTCGACTTTTACAGAAATATCTCGCAACAAAAATTACCTGTCGCTATAGGGCACTTCAAAAATATTTTTCTACAGAAATTATACTTTCTCGCAGATCACACATTAGATATCAACAATATACACGTGTGTGAGCTGGAGTTATAAATTATTTTAACCCCGAATTTAGCTTAAACTCGACTTTTACAGAAATATCTCGCAACAAGACTTACCTGTCATTATAGGGCACTTCAAAAATGTTTTTCTACAGAAATTATACTTTCTAGCAGCTCACACATTAGTTACCAACAATATACACGTGTGTGAGCTGAAGCAATAAATTATTTTAACCCCGAATTTAGCTTAAACTCGACTTTTACAGAAATATCTCGCAACAAAAATTACCTGTCGCTATAGGGCACTTCAAAAATATTTTTCTACAGAAATTATACTTTCTCGCAGATCACACATTAGATATCAACAATATACACGTGTGTGAGCTGGAGTTATAAATTATTTTAACCCCGAATTTAGCTTAAACTCGACTTTTACAGAAATATCTCGCAACAAGACTTACCTGTCATTATAGGGCACTTCAAAAATATTTTTCTACAGAAATTATACTTTTTCGCAGATCACACATTAGATATCAACAATATACACGTGTGTGAGCTGAAGCAATAAATTATTTTAACCCCGAATTTAGCTTAAACTCGACTTTTACAGAAATATCTCGCAACAAAAATTACCTGTCGCTATAGGGCACTTCAAAAATATTTTTCTACAGAAATTATACTTTCTCGCAGATCACACATTAGATATCAACAATATACACGTGTGTGAGCTGGAGTTATAAATTATTTTAACCCCGAATTTAGCTTAAACTCGACTTTTACAGAAATATCTCGCAACAAGACTTACCTGTCATTATAGGGCACTTCAAAAATGTTTTTCTACAGAAATTATACTTTCTAGCAGCTCACACATTAGTTACCAACAATATACACGTGTGTGAGTTGGAGTTATAAATTATTTTAGCCCCGAATTAAGCTTAAACTAGACTTTTACAGAAATATCTCACAATAAAAATTACCTGTCGCTATAGGGCACTTCAAAAATGTTTTTCTACAGAAATTATACTTTCTCGCAGGTCACAAATTAGTTATCAACAATATACAAGTGTGTGAGCTGAAGAAATAAATTATTTTAGCCTCTAATTTAGTTTAAACTCTAGTTTTTTAGGAATAATTCGCAACAAAAACTACCTGTCGCTATAGGGCACTTCAAAAATGTTTTTCGTACAGAAATTATACTTTATCGCAGGTCACAAATTAGTTATCAACAATATTAACGTCTGTGAGCTCGAGCAATAAATTATTGTAGCCGCGAATTTAGCTTAAACTCGACAGGTAGTATTTGTTGCAAGATATTCCTAAAAGCTAGAGTTTATTCTAAATTGGCGGCTAAAATAATTTATTGTCGCAGCTCACACATGTGTATATTGTTAATAACTAATTTGTGACCTGCGAGAAAGTATAATTTCCGTAGAAAAACATTTTTGAATTGCCCTATAGCGACAGATAGTTTTTGTTGCGAGATATTCTTGAAAAAGTCGAGTTTATGCTAAATTAGCGGCTAATATAATTTTTGCTCCAGCTCACACACGTGCGTATTGTTGATAACTAATTTGTGACCTGCGAGAAAGTGTAATTTCCGTAGAAAAACATTTTTGAAATGCCCTATAACGACAGATAGTTTTTGTTGCGAGATATTTCTGTAAAAGTCGAGTTTAAGCTAAATTCGGGGCTAAAATAATTTATAACTCCAGCTCACACTCGTGTATATTGTTGTTAACTAATGTGTGACCTGCTAGAAAGTATAATTTCAGTATAAAAACATTTTTCAAGTGCCCTATAATGACAGGTAAGTCTTGTTGCGAGATATTTCTGTAAAAGTCAAGTTTAAGCTAAATTCGGGGCTAAAATAATTTGTTGCTTCAGCTCACACACGTGTATATTGTTGATAACTAATGTGTGACCTGCGAGAAAGTATAATTTCTGTAGAAAAACATTTATGAAGTGTCCTATAACTACAGGTAATTTTTGTTGCGAGATATTTCTGTAAAAGTCGAGTTTAAGCTAAATTGGCGCCTAAAATAATTTATTGCTCTAGCTCACACACGTGCATATTGGTGATAACTAATGTGTGACCTGCGAAAAAGTATAATTTCCGAAGAAGAACATTTCTGAAGTGCCCTATAGCGACAGGTAGTTTTTGTTGCGAGATATTCCTAAAAAACTAGAGTTTAAGCTAAATTCGCGGATAAAATAATTTATTGCTCCAGCTCACACACGTGTATATTGTTGATAACAAATTTGTGACCTGCGAGAAAGTATAATTTCCGTAGAAAAGCAGTTTTTGAAGTGCCCTATAGCGACAGATATTTTTTGTTGCGAGATATTTCTAAAAAAAGTAGCGTTTAAACTAAATTCGCGAATAAAATAATTTATTGCTCTAGCTCACACACGTGTATATTGTTGATAACAAATTTGTGACCTGCGAGAAAGTATAATTTCCGTAGAAAAGCAGTTTTTGAAGTGCCCTATAGCGACAGATATTTTTTGTTGCGAGATATTTCTAAAAAGAGTAGCGTTTAAACTAAATTCGCGAATAAAATAATTTATTGCTCTAGCTCACACACGTGTATATTGTTGATAACTAATTTGTGACCTGCGAGAAAGTATAATTTCCGTAGAAAAACAGTTTTTGAAGTGCCCTATAGCGACAGATAGTTTTTGTTGCGAGATATTCCTAAAAAAAGTCGAGTTTAAGCTAAACTGGCGGCTAAAATAAGTTATTGCTTCAGCTCACACACGTGTATATTGTTGATAACAAATTTGTGACCTGCGAGAAAGTATAATTTCCGTAGAACAACAGTTTTTGAAGTGCCCTATAGCGACAGATAGTTTTTGTTCCGAGATATTCCTAAAAAAGTAGAGTTTATGTTAAATTGGCGGCTAAAATAATTTATTGCTTCAGCTCACACACGTGTATATTGTTGATAACAAATTTGTGACCTGCGAGAAAGTATAATTACCGTAGAAAAGCAGTTTTTGAAGTGCCCTATAGCGACAGATATTTTTTGTTGCGAGATATTTCTAAAAAAAGTAGCGTTTAAACTAAATTCGCGAATAAAATAATTTATTGCTCTAGCTCACACACGTGTATATTGTTGATAACTAATTTGTGACCTGCGAGAAAGTATAATTTCTGTAGAAAAACAGTTTTTGAAGTGCCCTATAGCGACAGATAGTTTTTGTTGCGAGATATTCCTAAAAAAGTCGAGTTTAAGCTAAACTGGCGGCTAAAATAATTTATTGCTTCAGCTCACACACGTGTATATTGTTGATAACAAATTTGTGACCTGCGAGAAAGTATAATTTCCGTAGAACAACAGTTTTTGAAGTGCCCTATAGCGACAGATAGTTTTTGTTGCGAGATAATCGTGTAAAATTTTAGTTTTAGCTAAATGCGCCTCTTAAATAATTTATTGCTACAGCTCACACGCGTAAATATTATTGAAGACTAATAATGACCGGCGATAAAGTATAATTTCCGTAGAAAAGCAGTTTTTGAAGTCAGATATTCCTTTAGTAGGCTAAAACATGTGGTATGCAGTTTGTTTAACGAAAACCATGATTATTTGCAAGCAATGAATTTTTAAATAGAGCAATAAATTATAACAGATCGTATTCTGTCTTGTTGTAGGTTTTTTATTTATTTTTTGGTTGTGAGCTAGCTTGTCTTTAAGGTTCACATCAATTTTCTCCGAATCAGCAAGAGCAATAAATTTTAAACATGAGTAATAAATTAGCAATAAATGAGCTTTAAATATTAGAACTATGTTTATTTTTGTGAGATGTAACAAAGTAGAGTTTATGCTAAAGGCGCGGCTAAAATAATTTATTGCTCCAGCTCATACACGTGTATATTGTTGATAATTAATTTGTGACCTGCGAGAAAGTATAATTTCCGTAGAAAAACAGTTTTTGAAGTGCCCTATAGCGACAGATAGTTTTTGTTGCGAGATATTCCTCAAAAAGTAGAGTTTATGCTAAATTGGCGTCTAAAATAATTTATTGCTTCACCTCACACACGTGTATATTGTTGATAATTAATTTGTGACCTGCGAGAAAGTATAATTTCCGTAGAAAAACAGTTTTTGAAATGCCCTATAGCGGCAGATAGTTTTTGTTGCGAGATAATCCTGTAAAATTGGATTTTTAGCTAAATGCGCCCCTTAAATAATTTATTGCTGCAGCTCACACGCATAAATATTATTGAAAACTAATAATGACATGCGATAAAAAATAATTTCCGTAGAAAAGCATTTTTTGAAGTCAGATATTCATGTAGTAGGCTAAAATGTGTGGTATGCAGTTTGTTTAACGAAAACCTTGATTATTTGTAAGCAATAAATTTTTAAATAGAGCAATAAATTAGAACAGATCGTATTCTGTCTTGTAACATGTTTTTTTTTTAATTTTTGGTTGTGAGCTAGCTTGTCTTTAAGCTAGCTCACATCAATTTTCTCCGAATCGGCAAAAGCAATAAATTTTAAACATGAGTAATAAATTAGCAATAAATGAGCTTTAAATATTAGTACTATGTTTATTGTTGTGAGATGAAAATGCTGAGCCAGCTTTATAGAGCTTCTGGTTTGTGCTGGTTTCCGGCTTCTACAGGAAGAAAACCTCGACAAAACGGAAATAATTTTTATTTTAAATTTTAATTATAATTTAGAATAATAATATTTTTATAAACGTAACTTTAATACTCTAGTAATAACACTAATTACGAAATAATGCAATACATATTAAGAATATAATATTTGTACAAGTGGTTCATCGGTATGTTTTTGTTAATAACTCGATTGTATTAAATATGAAAAATATATTCAAAGAAAGTTTATTTGAAATTAAAATGTCTATCGGATGTTCCATTTTCACGTAATAGTAACTTTATTATTTTCAAATGGATTATCCTATATAGGGTGGCGGCGCTTAGGGATGATCATTGAATACTCAATCTGATACATTTAATTTTTTATTATATCTTCTATAGAATTAAAGATATAACATATAATAATATACAATAATCTGCTGTAATAAATCTCGCTGCCCAAACAACTCCGTGGAAACCAGTTGAGATATTTAAATGTTTGTAATTTACAGATATATGCAAAATGTCAGTGTAAAAAATCAACAGTTTTGCTAATATTACTGAAAGCTTTTCTGGGAAGAAGGTACATTTAATATTTCTTATTGTATTATTAATTAAATATTTAAAATTATATGGCACGAGCAGTCATGTGACTTTGTTGGCCTTGGCAAGCAGATATGGGGGCTCGTGCCAGAATGACAGCTAGTAATGTGCTTTTATTTTGAACATATTAGAAAAGTAAAACAAAATTCCTCATAGAACGAAAGAAAGCCTATTCAAAGATACAATTATTTGAATTATTTGTGTGTACAAGAAATGTTAAATTCTTTACTTATGTAATATAAAATAGAAATGGCGAGAGGTATTGTTCAGGCCACAACCGATTTTTTTTGATTTTTTATTGTTTCTAGTTTCTTCACAATTTTAAAAAGAAATTTCAAAATTTGTTAATTTGTAGCATAGCATAGCATAGCCATGACGTTTATTTTCTTTTTTTCTGGTTTTTAGTAATTATTGAAAACGTCAAACGTCAATCTAACTTAGGGACAGTAAATTCCGTATTCTTCTATGACTATTTCCACCACAATAATTCTTTACAAATAATGACATGTTCCTTATTCGAATAAACATTCATTATTTAATTTACTTTGTACAATTTTTTTTTGACAGAATATAAATATTGCTACTAATTAACTGAACTATTAAAATGTCTAACTAAAACCATAATATAAAATGTAAGAACAGTTTTGCCTATAACTATTAATTCTGTACAACTCCCTTGTTAAAGCCATATATTCACCCCTAATCGCCACCACCCTGTGTATTTATTCAAATTTGAAAAGTACATGAAATTTGCTATACATTAGTATAAAAATAATCATATGTTATATTATTAAAAAATACAATGTGGGATGATTCATTGCATTTTCATTAAATTCAGAAGGCTTTTTTTTAATACCGCCGACTTTAAGGCCAGAACAGTTACTCGTATATGCTGAAATTTTTTTTTGACTACGATGAATATAATGTACACAGTAGCGATGCAGTTTCACCAATCGTCGTTGTTTAAACACCACTTAATTTTTGCTTGCAAACGGTCACTTCCGTTTTGTACAGGTTTGTTTTTACCGGTGTGAACATAAAACTATTTTCCGCGTCCCCGTTAAGCTGTTTCCAGCTTTTACAGATCATATTACAATGTGATTGGTATTCAATGTCGCGTGATTTTACAAATATTCCGCACTAGGCAAGATTCCGTCTTGTTGAGAGTCCGGCTTAGACTGATTTCACTGAACGATAATAATTTTAAACTCTGCATGTGACAAATTTTCTTGCGCATGTCGCATGTCACCAATATCCAGCAGACTACGCTCAGAAACATTAAGCAAACATCCGACATCCTCTAATTCTAATAAATACCTTTATAGCCACTAGCCAGCGTATTAATATAGCATCATGAAAAGTTATAGATATTATAAGTACTCCCAGTCCTTCTATAATACCATTTGGAAGTGCATTCCGCATTGTATAGCTTAACAGCATTATAGTAAGTTAAGTTTTCCTAAAAAAAAATATCTTTACCAATAGAAATATTTAAATATAAATGGATTCTTCTTCCCATGAACATGATACATCTTTGTTAAGAGTAAATAATAAAGTATTGCTTTCAATAAGTAAATATAGAGTTATAAAGATAGTAATGTTACTACAT
This sequence comes from Harpalus rufipes, assembly GCA_951394225.1. Classification (NCBI taxonomy): domain Eukaryota; kingdom Metazoa; phylum Arthropoda; class Insecta; order Coleoptera; family Carabidae; genus Harpalus; species Harpalus rufipes. The sequence goes on from OX596277.1 coordinate 17,085,575, forward strand.
ATTTCCATTTCGATAAATAATGGTCTAGAGAAAGTTCTAGAAGAAACATAACGAAAAAAAGAACTATATATGTTTTTATAGGTTAAATTTTTTAATAGCGTGAGGAATATTACCCCAAAAGTATCTCATCCTATTATGAACGTAAGTGTAGTAGTAGGTTTTTAGAGTGTGATTGATGATAATAAAAATTATAAGTACTTGTTTCTACTGCATTTATTACTACTAGTATATTATATAACAAGTTTTATAAATGAGTGTCTAAATATAAAGTCTAAAACTAATGATTGATAACTTCACGCATTGTCCAATACGATGGAAGGTACAACTTGTCAAGTTGTTATTAAGATGTTTAACCTTCCGTTAGTCTACTGAATTTTTCTTACCTTAGTGGTCTGCTGGGGACCCCATTGGACCAATGGACCCTATAGGACTGTACCATGATTTTTCCTGTATTTAGTTCCTTCCATTGTTGCACTTATTTTAATAATAGGTATAAATAAGAAAGAATACAATAAACAATTGTTTTATTGTCAAAATAAACCAAATAAAAAAAATATAAACAAAATAAAACAAAATTATGATTCAATTTTTTTTAAAATAAAAACAATTTTCTCTCATTGTAAAATATAAGATCTTTTTAATATAAAACAATATTAATTTTACACAATGAGTGCCCGTGAGGTGACGCCTGGTAAGCGCCAACACGGTACAAATATTCCATCATTACCGATATCTGTGTACACAGCAGATTGGCACACCCAGCAATGGGTAATATGCCGTGATGAAATATTTATTTTATTTATTTAATTTTACATTAAAAACATAAAAAACCTCAAACTTACGAAAATAATATCACCAACGTGAGTAGTCTGTGGGGTCTATTAACCCGAAGAGTTAAAAATATTCTAATTAACACGTACTCGAGCCAAAGTCAGACAAGCCGGGAATGACCATGTTTGAGGTTATGCAAAAGAGGAAGGTACTAAAACTGACAGCATTTAAAGCGCGAAATTTGAACTTTTAAATCAATCTTACGGTTTGACTGGGTCCATCAGACCCGACCAGACTAACGGAAGGTTAACCTTTGTAAGGTCGGTTGATTTTTTTTCCTTAATTCGACTAAATTTCGTAATTTTGTACTACAAGCATAAATTTAATCCCTGTAATAGAATTTAACTCATGATTTTTTTCTTAAGTATGTATTATGAAAGAAACAGCAACAGACATATTGTTTCAAACATTTATTCAAGTCAAAATGTAAAACAATTCCAATGGTTAAGTGTAAATACATCAAAATTTATACGTAATGCATTAAACTTGTAGAAATTCTGGTAGAAGTGTGTTTCTGGCATTCTTAGAAGCATAATATTATAAAACCCGAAATAGAAAAGTTATTTAAATAAAACTATCACTAAGGTATAAAAATACCTCACCTGGCACTTAGAGAGGTTAACACCACCGTAAAGAGTACTTTAAGTCCTATTTTAACAGCAGTAGTAGGCAAAATTATTTAATTATGTTTATAATTTGCTATATGACTTATGAAAGATAAATTTAATAATGACATTATTTATGTAGTCTTCTTTTGGAAATAATTAAAAAATAATAATTACCTAAATGTAATTATAAAACCTAAAGGATGAAGGAAAACTTAGTTTTGAAAACTATAACAGAATATTTGAGAACACTATATTTTTTAAAAGTTAACAGCGTTTTAATTAAAATACATAAACTTACTTTAATAATCTATCCTTTTTAAGCTCTTTATATACAGAGAGAGTAATAAATTTCATATTTACAAAACAGTTTGAAACTTTTTACGCAACTCACAACCATCAACTTTTTATATACACATTTTTTATACTTTTACCTCAAATTTATTCTATAAAATACTCGTCTTCTTGATTTTGGTTTATTTATCGAATATTCTAGGATCTTAATAATTTTAAAATGTTTGAATGCATTGGAATCCCTCAAAAATTCAGATTTCCTCAAGTCAACGTGCTTTAATTTCAAAATATTTTAATAAAATGCTCCCACAACGATTTTCTTATTACTAGGCATAAAATGCAAGTCATTAAAATTCTTCAGAATTTCACGAATCTCTTTCATAAGGAAAATGATGTTTTCTGCAAAAAAATATTAAAAATAATGCCCTACATGACAGTAAAGTGAAGATGAATAAGTTTAAAAGTAGCAGTTTACGAGTCGTTGAGTATGAATTTTTACTTACTAAGGAAAAGATTATGGATTTTAGTATTACACTCAATAACAACCCAAAAAATCTGTTGTGGCCAGCACAATACCTCTCGCCCTTTCCAATGTGGAATACAGGGTGATTCATCGGTCTGTCCTCTCTTTATAACTCTTTTATTTTAAGTCAGATAGAAAAACTCTTCAGATAAAATTTATATGATATATTATTGTCTATCTACGTACTATATGCACTTGTATACAGGGTGCTCCGTTGAAGCGCAACAATATGTAACTTTATATTTCTTAATGGAACAACCTATATATATTTATTTATTTTGATAGTAAATTAGATTTCCTTTAAAAAAGTATTAAGTAATAAGGGGTCTAAAATTATAAATTAAGAAGTTATATTTACCTTTATTCGTTGAATGATATTTTTGTATCATATTATTAACACAGTAAGCTATGGATAATTTGATCAATTGTTTCGAATTTAAACAAGCAATACTCTTAGTTTATCATCGTGATGTTGATGTTTAAAATAAGTATAAATAAAAAAGAATCAAAATTTTGTATTAAATTATAGTTTTTTCCACTATGAACTACTATTTTTTATGAACGTAAATAACTTCTTAATTAATAATTTTAGACCCCTTATTACTTAATACTTTTTTAAAGGGAATCTAATTTACTATCAAAATAAATAAATATATATAGGCTGTTCCATTAAGAAATATAAAGTTATATATTGTTGCGCTTCAACGGAGCACCCTGTATACAAATGCATATAGTACGTAGATAGACAATAATATATTATATAAATTATATTTGAAGAGTTTTTCCATTTGACTTAAAATAAAAGAGTTATAAAGAGAGGACAGACCGATGAATCACCCTGTATAAATATATTTAACATATCTTTTACACACAAAAAATTCATCTATTGTTTATATTTAGATATTTTTATAATTTTAAATTCATTGTATGAGCAAGTTTTCTCCTACCCTTCTAAATGTTATAGTTCTTCTAATTCATTGACGGGATTGGCGGTATTTCTGAAGGGTGTATGTATTGTACCTATAATTTTAAATAATTAATAATACAATATGAAATATTAAATGGAGTTCCCAGAAAAAGCCTTCAGTACTATTTATGAATTTTCGATATTAGTGACATTTATCTGTCACAAACATTTTAATTTCTCAACTGTTTACCATGGTTTTGTTTGGGTAGAGATTTACTACAACAGATTATCTTATAGATTTTATTTTTATATGTCTAAATCTATAGAAGATATATTCAATATTTTAAATGTATCGGATAGAGAATTTTATGTTCTTTAATATTTGCAATAACATAAATTTTCATACGTAATATAACAAGTGATATGATTATCATCGATGATATCCTCGAGTGAAACCGAGCTGCAGATTTCACGAGTCCGAAGGACGAGTTGAAATGTGCTGCTTCGGTTTCACGAGCAATGTCTTCGATTATTAATCATATCACGAGCTTATATTTAATGAGAGAATATAATGATTTTTTGCAATCTAACCTAACCTAACTTTTGATATACATATTCATATTGTATTAAAACATGGTACTTACGAGTTTTATTTAATATTTCGGAGTTTGAATTATTGTTATTATTTATTTTTATACTCAAAATTAACTGTCAATGTCATAAATAAAGAAAACAAATCCCTTAGTAACGACTATAAATACGGTGATAATTTCCTTGTTTTTTATCATCGCTGTGATAGACATGTAGCTAGGGAGATTCTGAACACAAACACACACACATACACGCACGCACACACTCACGAACGCACTCACGCACACACACACACACACATACAAATATGTTATACCTGGATTCTAGGGATCTTAAAACGTGCTTAATCACTAAATTCTGGATATGTGATTTTTAGCATAAATCCAATGCCTCTCTTACCTATTTTTTATTTTGGATACGTTTCCGTCCAAAAAATTGTGTATATGTAGTAGTACAGTGTGTTAAAAAAAACCTAGCTCGGAGTAGGCTGTGAACAGAAAAACGTATGTATGATCAAATGATCATTCAAAAGTCAAATTGTCAAAATTGATCTTGAAATATAATTTTAAGGAGAAAAAATAATAAAGAAGGATACAGTATATTTATGGCCATTCACTGTTTTTCCAATCCCCCCCCCCCATTGGTTATATTTTCCCACGTTTGATATGAAGCTGGATATCATTTTCTTACAAAATTGCGGGATTATGTACCTACTTAAAATGAAAACCATAAATGGGCCGCAATGCCGGTGGGAACACGATTTCCAGGCGTATGTACGGGATTGTCCCCTATTTCAGCTAACATTTGAGCGTCCCGTAAAGTACTGTTCGGGACGCCCAATTATCCCGTATTTTGTGAGGAACGCAATTTAATTAACATTTAATTATTATACATTTTATTTTGAGCAGTTCAATAGAATAATGATATTGCTGCTACTCTGTAATTTAATATTTTAATTTAATGCAACATTGTATTTTTTGTTTTTGAAGTTATTGCTTATGCTCCCATCTTGCACCATAAAGACTAGTAGAAGGGGCAACTATACGCTTTTGGAGCGTACATACGCGTTTTCGTCATAAAATATGGATTTTAATTTTTAAGAATTTGTTAAATTTGCTTCATTGTAAAGAACTCTATATTATCGTACATTGCATTAAAACACGTTTGACCTTGAAAATTTTCAAAAAATCGCCTGCGGCGCATATATTTTTTTATCATACATTTTTCATCCAACCCTACCAGACCCCCCCCCTTCCATAAGAAACCTATAGCTACGTCAGTGAATATTACCAGTTATTTTCATCGTGTTCTTTTGTACTTTTGTGATCTGTTGTGGATTCATTTTTCTTTGTATCCGAACTACTATTTTCACAGTGAATTTTAAATGTTAATTACCGTAAGTAAAGTTAAAGTAAAACTACGCTACTACCTGGACCCCTCAAATATGCGTTAAAAAAACAGCGCCATAAGGTGATGCTGGGTTAATTAGGAACTATTTCTTAAATACAAAAGTGTTTCACAGATGCCTCTGTGACTGCAGGTTTGGATTTTAGCTAATATGAAATGATAACTTCTGAACGGCGGGTGAGGGGGGGGGGGGTCATGCTAACGCAAAATATTCGGGGGATAGAGGGATGCATCAATGTATTCCATTATACAAGCTGTCAACTAATTGTTGTCAAATAGAAAAAATACAATTATGTTACGTATTTTTTTATATTTTATCTACCAAATCACTATACATTATATGAATAATCACTCGCGCTATTTTTCATATTCTGTATTACCGGCCACTCGAATGTGCTACCCTCATACGGGAAAAGCTTACATTACGCACAATGTCAAAACTGTAAAATATTCCTGTTTCTCACCTCGAACGAAACAAGTCATTTTAGAAAAATTTAGAGCAATACTTGCAGAAAAAATAATTTATTTAGTTAGTTAATAATAATAGTTATCACTGTAAGTAATTTTTGTTATAAAAAGAAGGCAAATTAAAGATTTTTTTTTTTATATTTTTTAATATTTTTTTAAATTTATTTAAAATAGTTTTAAATAATAGTCCTTAAAAAATCATAAATTTTGATGTATAATACAATATCCTTTGATCTTTCAACAGGCTTTAAATTACTAAACTTTAAATATTCCAATTGAAACGCACCCTTAAATCCGCCACTGTATATGACTATATTTATTTTATGTTGTACTACAAATCTGTACGTAAATGGTGACATTACCCTCATAACACACAAAGTGGTAGTGACGTATGGTATAGAATTTTATAAATGCAATTATCTACTACACTGACCTCTGCGTTAATATTTATCCAGTGACGTTGACGTTTAAAGCAAAGTATTATTCAGTAGTTTATTGTCAAATATTATTTAAGAACAAATATAATTTACAAATTATTCATAATTAGTATCTTAGTTATTCAATTAAAATTTATTCATGTAGGTATGTTGCATGTCTATGGGTGAAGTTATCTGTAAGTAATAGTATATCAGACTGGTTATAAATAAACTTTATAGATATTTCTTGAGAATCTATGTAGGCACACCTGATAATTATGAGAAATAGTAAATAATAAGTAAGAAATTATAAATTCGAAATGAATGGATTTATTTTACAAAATAAAATATTGTTTAAACATTTAACCGTGAGGTATTAATTAATGAATTTAAAGTTTCAACTTTTTGGAAAAACCTTCTCTGGTTTTAAACTTTGATAACAGCTTAACAAATTCTATGCATTCTATGTTCTGTATTTGATCTGTAAAAGATTGCTGGACTCTGATTTCCAAGTGTTTTGCAAATTCTCACTCACACTAATGTTTAATATTGTTTGATCTGCATTTTATGATTTGTCTCTTCATTTCATCCCACATAGTTCGATAGGGTTCAAAGCAAGTAAAAGTAAACAGCGACAAAAATAAAATAAAATGTTTGGTTTGTTGTATTTTGTAAGGTCCAATAAGAATTGTACCGGACAAACAATTTGAATACCTGGATTTTTACAAATTACCAGGGGTAACCATATTTTTGGCTGGTAGCCAATAGGTACTGTATATTTTACGAATAGAATATAAAATATATATTTCACGTAGTTTTCCTTTTTCTAAAATAATATTACTGGAGAAAACATAAGTTTTTTTTTATTGACTCCAAGGAAACGTCAAAATGAGTAACCAATAGAATTATTTGAAATGACAGTTCCGAAAGAAAGACAGAATGATGGAATTATGACGACTGCAAATAAAAAATAAAAAAACCTAGATTATTTGGTAAAATTAACTTTTCTCACGCAAAAAACGTCATTAATTAAATGTCAATTCTGTAATACATACGGAAAATCTTAGAGGTTAAATGAATATTTCTGGGCAATGAAACATGGAAACTGTTAACATAGATAGAAAATGTTGTTAAAAGAGTGGAGTTGAGAGTTTATGGTAGCGTGGGCGTTCGGTGTGAAAGTAGATGAATTTCCTTATTGCTAGTCAAAGAGAAAAAGAGCATGTATGAATGCTATTATGAATATAGACTGGACTGTAGAAGGGTGTTTAGACAGAAATGTGTGGTGAAGTATGATTGCTGCTTGAATACATTCATTTCGGATTTATACTTTGTGAGAGTATGGTACGTGTTTTATGTATGAATATATGTATAAGTAAATTAGACAAAAGTTAGCACATTTAATAGACTAAATATTAATGATGTGATGGATTTTTTTTTGTAAAAGAGTTCTTCACAGAAATGCAATGGGTACATTTATTAATTGTAAACTTCTATACTTCCTTTCAGTTAGGAATGGCATAGTTGGCGCTTGACAGTAGATCAATTTCGTATGCATCATATAAAATATTTAAGTTCATAAAATCAAACTTCGTTCATATTTTTTTGTCTGTAGCAATTATACTTCCTGAACATTAAATAAATATTACAAAAAGAAATCATAAACTTGGTTCATAAAATTGTAGGAATTGTAAGCTATTAATGTTGATTTATTTGACAGCTGACAATTGTTAATTTTTGTTATTGTGAACTAGGTTTGTGTTTCAACCAATTAAAGTACAAATATCACTTCCTTTGCAAAACTTAGGGTCTATTTATATGAAATGAAATAAAGTCCGCAAATAATTCTATGTATACCAAACCAAACACTAAAATTTACTTGCATAGGTTGTGAAATGACAATGAATACCATTTCAAACGGAAGTAAAATTGGCAGTGACATAAAACTTCTATACCGCACGGTTACAATAGATTTTAAAGGTTTCATCCCCATTGAATAACGTGTGATGTAGCGGTTTTGTAAGTCAGTGAATCTGAAATTTTATTCTGGATTCTGCTTCTCATGAAATGCAAACCGGATCTCCTAACACGTTTCTCTCTTTGTTTCCGTGGACTGAAGACAAGTTTTTTGTGCATTGTGCTGCTAATCCTTTCCCTTCATTATTCATCCCCCAAAATAACAACACAGAGCAAGGAAAAACTACCACAGTAGAAGTAAGTCAAGCTATAAATTAGAGAAAATAAATATTTTACTTTATTGTCTGGTCTAGATTATTTACATTACAGTTTGCAGGAACACTTTTGTCCCAGTCTTTCGCTATCTCACATCTAAATTTTATTAGTTTAATTTTGTAGGGTAATACAATTTTGAAACGATATAGATCTAACTAATTACCTCTTATTCATAAAATGACCTATTTTAATAATATTCTCTCTTATCTTTATGTACACACCCTGCAATGTGTAATATGCCGTGATATATATATATATATATATATATATATATATATATATATATATATATATATATATATATATATGTGTGTGTGTGTGTGTATGTGTGTGTGTATGCCGAAAGTTTCGGATCGCATAACTTCATTACCACGATTCCAAAATTTTTTCGTATTCGCCAAGTTTACATCCAGAAGAAGAGGTTATTAGATTTTGGTGCAATTGGTCAATCGGAAGTACCCTTATTTGAAGAAAAACGCAGTTAAGTATCATTTTTTGACATTTAACGTTATTATAAGTTAAAGAACATATTATTTACGATTTGATTACTACTTCATATTCAATATGTATAGAGTGAAATAATTATAAAGATATTAAATTTAATAAATCAGCCAGCTATGTTTACCATGGAAACTGCTAATATATTCAGATAATTCAAATTGACGGATGTCAGTATCAATGAAAAGTTGGGGAAGACACAGAAAGATACGGTAAAGAATGAAATAACTCTAGTGTAAGAAGTTTGTAGAAAGATACAAGAAAAACGGTTACATTGGTTTGAACATGTCATGAGGAGAGATGAAAAATATAATGGAAGAAAAATGAATAGCTTAGTAATATAGGGTTAAAGAAACAGGGGAACATTAAAGATAAGATGGAAGGACTGTATTGCGGAAGACTTAAGAGAAAAGGAACTGAATGAGAACGATACGCAAAACAGAAATAAGTGGAAGAATAAATTTAAAAAATAGCGACCCCGAACGAATGGGAAATCTCAAGAAGAAGAAATGTCAGTGTCAAGTGTAATTTGCATAGTTTGTTTATGAAATAATTTTACTGGAAATTTAGAATCGTTTGCAAGAAAATTTATGAATGAAATTTATACATAATACACTGGATTGACGGAAGATATTGTGCTGACCACATGAGATTTTTTATAAATTAATTTATATAGCAGTATAGCATTATTCGGGCAACAGATTCAATAAAACATAAAATGTCACACTTTTGATAAATTTTATAAAATATTTCAAATGTCATTTCATAGACGCATTTTTTCTTTGTCTTCCTAAATAGAACGTAGAAAAGCAAAAAAATTAATTTGAAATTATTTCTAAAACGAAAAAATGAACTTAAATTAAAAATAAAATTTGGAAAAGAAGCATATGGAAATAAAAGTACCTAGGGTCTGCGAAGGTCTTAAAACTGTTGTTGAAGACGGGTTTATATGATCATTTGGGTGTGTGTTTTGTATTAATTTAATGTGATTAATTCATTTAGTAATTAATAAAGCAATTAGTTTGAGGTGATATAATATGGGATTTGTTAAATAATTGTAAATTGTTATTGTAGTATAAAGGTGAACAAAATAAAATATCGAGGCAGTGTTTGTGGAATCGTGAAGCCGGGTGGTTTAAATAAAGAACATTGGTAAAGCTCGGATTCGGATGTATGCTTCTGTGTTCCTTTGTAAACATTAACTTTCGAATATATTAACACTGTATTTCGGTATCGTATACCTACTCCGAAACCGGAAGTAATAGGGTGCTTCTTGATTCTGTATCCTATACTATATTGTCTATAGTAGAAAAAAAAAGTCTCCTAATATTTGCTGGTTCATACTAGTGTACCTATATTCCTACAGATTACCTATAGTATACATATTTGCTAAAAATATAATTGGCTATTTTTTATTATAATTTAAGCTGAAAGTATAAGTAAAACTAAGACCAATGGTGAAAATCCGGTGAAAAAATTCTATTTATAGGCGGGTTATGGTCCCCAAAATTTGAAAGAATAATTATTAAGTCACGAATATGAGTTGTTACTTCAAACTATTTTCATCGTGGATCTAAATAGTATTCTTGACGTACCTACAGGGTTAATTTGAAAGTCAGTTTGTATGTAACCCGAAATACAAATGACTACAGACACTTGATACCATATTTATTTAAGTAATTAATCACTAGAAAGGCAGAGCAATCGTGGATTAAATATTCCACTTTTTTAAGCGAAGAAATAACTCTCCCGTGACTTACAGTATATGTTATTTCTAAATTATATTTATAAAAAATAAATTAATATTACAGTAATGTTTAAGTCTACATACTTTATAATTGCAAGTGTATTATGGAGTCTCGTGGCCGTGTGCCTAGTGCCTCAAAATTGTGTTTATCGTATATTTATTATTTTTACTCTCTGCGTTTCCAATATTTACGAAACAATTATTATTTTCATGAGACATTTAATTAGTTATGCCGCGAGATCTCGCATTTTCAAGACCTTGTCTCGAATTTCTCTTTGAGACGAGATTAACCTTATTCTCGTGTCGGTATTTCGAGATGAGAGTAATGCCCTCGAGATTTGCTCGAGACGAGATTAGAAATTCGAGATCTGGATTGTACGATTTCTTTATATTATCTAATTATAATATATAAAATATTAATCGGTATAAATAAATATTCAAATATTTTCATTTATATTTATTTATTTATTTATTTATTTATTTATTTATTTATTTATTTATTTATTTATTTATTTATTTATTTATTTATTTATTTATTTATTTATTTATTTATTTATTTATTTATTTATTTATTTATTTATTTATTTATTTATTTATTTATTTATTTATTTATTTATTTATTTATTTATTTATTTATTTATTTATTTATTTATTTATTTATTTATTTATTTATTTATTTATTTATTTATTTATTTATTTATTTATTTATTTATTTATTTATTTATTTATTTATTTATTTATTTATTTATTTGAGATATATTGGGTTTTAATAAAAAAAAAATATGCAAGTGACACCTACGGTGTACTATTCACGCCAGCTTCAAGTGCCCGCACTATACGAATATATAATTATCGTTAATGCGTACAAACCAAATTGACATACCTAGCAACGTAAGGAAAGATATTATTGAGTATTTTTTTATACGTAACTATCATTTAAATACTAGACTATGAATTCGGCTCTTAGTAAGGCGGTACTCATTTATTGTATCTATGTTCTTTGTAATGTTAATTTATTTATCATTACTAATTATAAATTTGAGAAATACCGGACTCTCAAGTCGAGATCAAGAGAAGACAAGAAAAACTATAACGAGACAAGATACGGAGAAATCTCGTCTCGAATTTTCGAGACGAGACGAGGGTGAACTAATTCTCGCCGTTTCTCGTCTCGCAGCATCAGTACATTTAATATTATATCATGAGTGTCTGGTCTCGAATCTAGGGACCCGGTTCGATTCCGATAGACACCCGATAATATATTTATTATTACCGATATCTGCGTACAAAGCAGATAAGCACACCCAATGGGTAATATGCCGTGATGATATATTTATTTAAAATATTGCTCAATACGACATATTTATATTTAAATAAGAACTCAAAATAGCAGTGCTCTAGTGTTGACCGCTGCTCTGCTTTTTGAAGCTCTTTACTTCCATTAGTAATACGAACCTCCACCCTAACACACTATTTGTTAAACATTTGACATGCCGCTATCACACACAAACATATTTCTTTATTAATATTCATTATTATAGGAGCGTATTCATTTTAATGAATAAGTGATAAATTTTATTTTATTTATGTAATAATAATTATTGTATACATGAAATTCCTTCTGTACGTAAAATTTAAAATAATTATATTTTCACTTATTAGACATTGGTAATATATCTAAGTATATCTAATGCATAAAATAAGTCATTTTGACGCAAAATTGTGATTTATGAAGATAGAGTATATATGTGTGAGTAGATCCCCACTTTCTACTAATACGAACCCCCTCTCCCCTTATACAGGGTACGCCTAAGGAAACTGACAAACTTTTACCATGTATTCTAGGGGTTATTATAAGTAAAAAATTTCATATAATCTTGGGTCAATCTCGACCGTTTTTAGAGCTGTTGACAGGAACACGCAAAAAATCGGTCTTGCTAAATATTCCGCGAATACGTGTACATAGATTTCGTTCAATTGCATTTAACAGAATATCAGCTTATTGATAATAATCCCACTCAACATGGGCGTGAGAAACTCTAGATAATTGTTGTATGATGTGGAACTACGCGATTTGGATATCGTCGACGGTATTCTGCTAATGCAGCTCGACCACTTCCATTACAAAAACCATGTAGACCATATCAGCATATTCAACATTACTAAAAGTTCTAGGCATAGTTGTTAAATGATTAGGTATTTTGACAGTTCGTGCTATTGATACGTCAAAGAAAACAATAGGTGAATAATACCATTGAATAAATAATCTACTACTACTACTAGTAGATTATTTATTCAATGATAATACCTACTTACCTAGCATTCTTATTAGACTAGACTTTTTAGCTGGTAGTACAAGCTTGGTTCTAACACCGGTGTCGACTAGAACCATGTCAACAATTTAACATATTTCAGGCTTACTAAAAAAATAACATTATACTGATTAAGCCGAAAATATACTGACAGCCATATTCAATAAATTTGGTTGTATTATTTAAAATTGTTTAATATGATTTGTTTCTTTACTTTTATACAATATAAAATAATGAAGACGAACTTATTGAATATAGCTGTCAGTATATTTTCAGCTTAGCCAGTATATATTAGCAGCATTGATATTGTTAATAACCCTGAACTATGTGCTAAGTAGTTGACATAGTTCTAGTTGATACCGGTGTTAAAACCAAGCTTGTGCTACCAGTCTTTGATTATTAATGATTTGGTATGTTTCTGTCGATATCTGTAAAACGGAGAATAATTGACCCATAGTTTATATGAACTTTTTACCTCTCGCTAAGAGAGGTATTGCATTCATGCTAAAAATCGCATATCCAGATTTTATTGTATAAGCACGTTTTAAGGTCCCTACAATCCGATTTTAACATTTTTACGATGATGTCTAATGTGTGTGTGTGTGTGTGTGTGTGTGTGTGTGTGTGTGTGTGTGTGTGTGTGTGTGTGTGTGTGTGTGTGTGTGTGTGTGTGGATGTATGTGTGTGTGTGTATGTATGTAGGATGTTAGAAGGACGGTTACTCAAAAACTATACGACTTTAAATTTGTTTAACTACGTATTTCCCAATCGAACATTCATGGGAAGATCTGAAAAAGTTTTGGTAACAATTGGACAACCGGAAGTAGAAGATTCTTGAAAAAAAAACTTCTAAATAATATTTTTTGCAAATTTTTATTGGTAATATTAAAGAAAATTAAATTCTCTATCTGATACATTTAAATATATTATTATATATTCTATAGATTTAGAGATAAAAGAAATATAATATATAAAATAATCTGTTGTAATAAATTTTACAGGCGAAAGAACGCCATGGAAAATTTAAATTGTTTGTATTGTAACTGACAGATAAATGTCAGTGTCAGAAATCCGGAGACATTACTGAACACTTTTTCTGGGAAGTACATACATTATATTATTTCTTAATGCATTAAAAATTAAATATTTAAAATTATAGGTATATTACATACATCCTTCAAAAATACTGTCAATCCTGACAATGAATTGGAAACATTTCGAAAAATTAGAAGAGGACAAAATTTCTTCATAAAATGAATTTAAAATTAAACAATCTAAATATAAGGAATAGATATATGTAAGTAGAAATTTTGTTGTAGAGTGTAGGTATACAAGAAATGTTAAATACAATAGGCCGCGAGCAGTCATGTGATTTTGTTGGCTTTGACAAGCAGATATGGGGGCCCATGTCAGAATGGTAGCTAGTAATTATGTATATAGATGTCAAGTATCATAATTTCTCATTATAAATTTAGTGATTTTCCAATTCCATGTGGTTTATTTTTCTCGACAAGTAAATTCCACACTCCTGGTGACAAATTAACTACGTGTAGGTATTTAGAAAATCTTGAAATTCTGAATGAAAAATTGACAATTGACATCCATGTACGTAATTACTAATTATCATCCTGAAACGGGCCCCCACATCTACTTGTCAAGGCCAACAAAGTAACATGACTGTTCGCGCCCTATACTACCAAAAAAGGAAGTGGCGAGAGGTATTGTGCTGGCCACAACAGATTTTTACCTCTCGCTAAGAGAGGTATTGGATTCATGCTAAAAATCGCATATCCAGATTTTATTGAATAAGCACGTTTTAAGGTCCCTACAATCCGATTTTAACATTTTTACGATGATGTCTGTGTGTGTGTGTGTGTGTGTGTGTGTGTGTGTGTGTGTGTGTGTGGATGTGTGTGTGTGGGATGTTGGAAGGACGGTTACTCAAAAACTATAAGACTTAAAATTTGTTTAACAACGTATTTCCCAATCGGACATTCATGGGAAGATCTGAAAAGGTTTTGGTAACAATTGGACAACCGGAAGTAGAAGATTCTTGAAAAAAAATCTTCTAAATATTATTTTTTGAAAATTTTTCTTGATAATATTAAAGAAAAATAAATTCTCTTTCTGATACATTTAAATATTTTTATACATATTTTATAGATTTAGACATAAAAGGAATATAGTATATAAAATAATGTTGTAATTAATTTTACAACCGAAAGGATGCCATGAAAAATAGTTGCAAATTTAAATTATTTGTAACTGACAGATAAATGTCAGTGTCAGAAATAATGAGTAATGAAAGAAAAATGTATTTGGAGAATCCCTTAATTCTTGATCTGTGACTATTATGGAGACGACAAGTCTAGGTTGAAGGACTTAAATTTGTTTCAAACATTATGGGACAATGTACACCATTACTGTAGACTAGAGTAACTTTGAATTGCGAAAAAGCTATCAAATTCTTCTCAAGTAAGTTGTAAATATTGACAAAATTACACATCGATATAAGAATAATCGGAGTGCAATCTATCCGTCACTTTATTAAAGGGAATTAGTGTTATTTAGATATAACATGTATGAAAAAATAAAATGTAAAAGAAGATATGTAAGAATAGATGCACAATCCAGATATATACATTTTAGACCGCCCAAAATTAATGTTTTTACTAGAAGAATATGAAGAGAAAGTAAACAAGGTTGTTCGAATTGAAAATTGCTGTTACCAGCCTAATATTTATATATGGTAAACTCTACTTTGTAATTTATTGTAACATAATTTATGGTAAAATATCTTTATGTTGAGACATGCTATTATTGAATAATAAAGAAGTTTATACGTCATAGATTTATATGAATATATTATTTGTATTTATAAAAATATTCTTTGCTTTATGCATACAGCCAGGTAAAATATACGGCGAGAGGTTATGTGCTGGCCACATCAGATTTTTACCTCTCGCTAAGAGAGGTATTGGATTCATGCTAAAAATCGCATATCGAGATTTTATTGAATAAGCACGTTTTAAGGTCCCTACAATCCGATTTTAACATTTTTACGATGATGTCTGTGTGTGTGTGTGTGTGTGTGTGTGGATGTATGTGTGTATGTATGTAGGATGTTGGAAGGACGGTTACTCAAAAACTATAAGACTTTAAATTTGTTTAGCTACGTATTTCCCAATCGGACATTCATGGGAAGATCTGAAAAGGTTTTGGTAACAATTGGACAACCGGAAGTAGAAGATTCTTGAAAAAAAATCTTCTAAATATTATTTTTAGAAAATTTTTCGTGGTAATATTAAAGAAAATTAGATTCTCTATCTGATACAATTAAATATTTAATTATATATTCTATAGATTTAGAGATAAAAGATATATAATATATAAAATAATCTGTTGTAATAAATTTGACAGCCGAAAGAATGCCATGAAAAATAGTTGATAATTTAAATTATTTGTAACTGACAGATAAATGTCAGTGTCAGAAATAATGAGTAATGAATTAAAAATGTACTTGGAGAATCCCTTAGTTCTTGATCTGTGACTATTATGGAGATGACAAGTCTAGGTTGAAGGACTTAAATTTGTTTCAAACATTATGGGACAATGTACACCAGTACTGTAGACTAGAGTAACTTTGAATTGCGAAAAAGCTATCAAATTCATCTCAAATAAGTTGTAAATATTGACAAAATCGGAGTGCAATCTATCCGTCACTTTATTAAAGGGAATTAAGGTTATTTAGATATAACAAGTATGAAAAAATAAAATGTAAAAGAAGATATATAAGAATAGATGCACAATCCAGATATATACATTTTAGACCGCCCAAAATTAATGTTTTTACTAGAAGAATATGAAGAGAAAGTAAACAAAGTTGTTCGAATTGAAAATTGCTGTTACCAGCCTAATATTTATATATGGTAAACTCTACTTTGTAATTTATTGTAACATAATTTATGGTAAAATATCTTCATGTTGAGACATGCTATTATTGAATAATAAAGAAGTTTATACGTCATAGATTTATATGAATATATTATTTGTATTTATAAAAATAATCTTTGCTTTATGCATACAGCCAGGTAAAATATACGGCGAGAGGTTATGTGCTGGCCACATCAGATTTTTTTACTTAGAATGACCTCCAAAATACATGGCGAAAGTTTGTCGGTTTCCTCAGGGGACACCTTGTATATTCAATATCCCTCATTTGAAAATCCTAGGTACGCCCCTACATTATCTAGTAAAGAAACGATTGAAAAAGTTCAAAAAAAAATTTACGATGTATATATTTTAAAAAAATATCATGTTTCACCATTTATGATATCGTATGTAAGGCAACTGAGAGATTTTAATGTATCATCTTTGGAAATACGTAGACAAATGATTGATGTTATATTTATATTTAATCTAATTCATAATAATATTGACGCTATTGAAATTCGTTCCACAATTCTTTTCAATGTACCTGTTATGAAATTAAGGAAGCGAGATAATTTGTTTAACATTAAACCGTCCATGTCACCTCTATGCAATTGTTTGAAAAATGTAAACGAATTAACTGTCCAATATGATATTGACATATTTAATTGTAATAAGTCAGATATTTTAAAGCATTTAAATCGACTGTGAGATTACTAAATATTGTTTGTACGAGTAACTATGTAGTATTTTATATATTATGTATTTTTTGAACTGTACTTTTGTAATTGGATTTTTAATCTGTAATTGTGCAGTATAAATAAATATTATTATTATTAAACATAGACTTTCGCTTTTTTAAACAAACCTGTGACATTTAATTTTTACATTGTCATTTAAATTTAAGATGATCGTAAAGTACTGAAAAACTGATGATTGATTCTAAATTTACAATATTTGTATTTCTCATCCTTCAAAAGATTGCACTACAGGAGTTATATTTGTGCAACAAACAAGGGATGTCCAGATATAAAACTGGGTCATCGTTCATTTAATACACTCGCTTACTCGCCCCCAAATAAATTGTGTACAATTTATAGACGTTTGCAAAAAGAAACCGACATAATTAATTTCCTCGTACTCTTGCCGTTGCTGGTAATAACGTTTCATTATTTACTCTCCCGCGCTATATATAAAACCAAGTGTCTCTTGATTTACGAAAAAATCAATACCCTCATGAAGGTGGCCGTGAGTCGGGAGTGCAATTCCTCGCACAATAAAACAAGATCGCATCGCAACGTGATAAGAAAGGAAAGTTATGAAGTTCAAGTGAAGCCAGCTTCCTACGGAATTTCCAACGCTGGCTGCGATCTTAATTTCAACTTGAAAAATTTTTCAGCGTAAAACCATTATGAGCACGTAAATAGAGAAATAAACTTGATGAATGAAGCATTTATGAGGCCATTATAATTTTGGTGACGCTTTAGATAACACGTATGGATGACGTGATTATTCAAACGTGTAATAAAATGTAATGCACTTTATACCACAATGACGGATATGATATGAGATCCATTTTTCCCCATACAGAACTTTATGTGGTGGCTCTGAATATTTAAAAAAATAAACACACAAATCACTCAGATCAGTCACTTTTTTGTTAATAAACGCCAAACTTATAATTTATATGAGGGCACGTAACATTTGTGGTTCGTGTAAGAAAAATTATGTATTGAATTGAATCAATATTATTCGAATGTTACATATTATGATGGACATGTCAAATGAATATTATTTCAATTTACATAATTTATGTAATCATTTTCAACTCATATAGATGTTTTCTATCATAAAACATGTTTTTTTTTTAATAATCTGACAATAATTTTGTAGTCCCAAATTGTTAGAGGCGGCAAAATGACGATTTTTATTTACTTTAGATACTACGTTCCATTTTTATTTAATTTTATTTATACGCTATCACGGCGTCTGAGACAGCCTTATTAAAATAAAATGACACTTTCTATACTTATCTACAAAATATTTAAATAAAGAAGACACGCTGTTTGATTAAACGCCTGAATAGGAAGCGGAGTGACATGTAAACAGGCAGCCCGTAAATAACGCTCAGTGCATAGCACAGCATATAGACAAGAAGGATCAGGAGAAATCACTGTCCATTTGCATCTCGCACACTTCAATTTTAAGCTAGACTTAAACAAATTTGTAAATTGAAATTTTGACAACACTATTCACTTTCCCACTTGACATTTGGTTTCGATACGATACTGTCGATTTAAGGAACACTTAAAATTTAAGCGTCTGTAGTGTAAGCGGGCATAAAATTGTAAAATTGTTTGTGTCACCATCTGCCGTCAAAGATCTTTTTTTGCTCTTATTAAAAAGTTTGTGGTTGCGATTTTTTTTTTCAAATAAATATAGTTTCTTTTTTATTAATACATTGTATATTGTTTGTTATTTATTCTATCATTTCATTATCACTTTAGACTAAATAAATATTTTTGCCACTTTGAAATAGCTCCGAAATGTCTAGCACGACCCTATCATTCATTATTACGCATACATTTTCACTATTTTTTACTAATTTGTCTTAATTCGAATGAGCTGTAATCACCAATTACGAAGGTCGCGCTAGAATTATATCGAATAAGAAAGTTAGGTAGGCCATTGAAAACAAAATATTATTTTAAATAATTATTTGAAAATAAGTTGCGGAAGAAAAGTTAGTTAGAACTTGAATAATAAAGTGTCGCTGGGAGGGATAATATTGAATTAACTAGAGAGCATTTACTTCAGTTCTTTTTTTTGCAAAAAATGTAATAGAACACCCGCTATTTATAATTATTTTGACAGAATTCAGCATTCTAATAAAAGGTTCATTGGAAGTTTTTCAAAAGTGTGAAGAAAGACTGATATAGTGGTAGTGTGTATTGGTTAAAGGAAGCGAACCACTTTGAACATTTTTTAAATAAAATTTAAAAAAAATATAAACAATGTGTTTTATTCTCAGTAATTCTGACGTAACACTAGTATTATCCACAATCCAAATATATATTTTTATTTTCCAATATTGTAAAATTAAGGTTTATATCATGAAATGGGTAATGTCAAAATAGCTACGCTTTTTCCCTGTATATATGTCATTTTTATCTTGAACTCATTGATATCATATGACATTTAATGCTAAATGTTGAAAACTAATAAATTTTGAAAAATACCAATATGTACTTTTTACAAATCTGTTTAAATGTAATGTGGTATTCCAATGCATTTTTTTCTGAAATTACTACTTTCTTGAAATACAAATGTGAAATTCCAAGGTGGTTTTCATTTAATTTAAATAAGATATATTTTGAAATTTATTAAAATATTTCAATTTTACCGCAATGGCGTGGATTTTCGTAATGACATATTAGAATGATAACAGCACTATCTACTGCAGAAATGTAGAAACATTTCTTGTGACAGTACCTACAAATAATAAAAATCTTATTCATAACTTATTTGTTCATATTAGTATTCTTAATTGTTTCTTGTTTTACTTTCACCTTTATTAAAAAGGTAATATGACAAAATAAGCAAAATCACAAATAGTGATCTGCTGACTGCTCGTCAAAGGCGTTCATGCAAGTTCCGATTTACAGTATAGTCATAATATTATACAAGATTAAAAATTCTGGATTATACGAAACGATATTTCCTATAGGCAATACGTCGAGTATTTCGAAAATTTTCGACTGTCAAGTTATATACAGGTAGACTATATCATGAATAAAAACAAATTAAAAAGTAAACAGTAAATTTATAGTAGATTTGTTTTTTTTTCTGTACGATATGTCAAATTGTACACCACAAGCCACATAACCATTTTTTTCAAATAAAGCTGTATGTAATATATTGAAATGCTCGTATTTCAAAATAAATTCGCACTAGCAATAATGCAGTTTCTGGAATTGTGATTAAATAATTATTTGTTTACATGTCAATTTTTTATTTCAATAATTCCATGCTGTCAAATAATATGTGCGTTCAATACTTCGTTCCGGAGCACTCGGAGCTGTCAGTGTCATTTTATATGTCAACTTAAAGCAAACAAAGCCCGATTTTTCTTCTCAAAGTCAAACTAGAGATTCATTTATGTACTCGATACTGTGTCCGGAGGAAAAACATCGTAAACTCTATACAATCCGTAAATAGAATTCAAAATAACACTGACAGTTCTGAGTACATAGAACAAAATTACCGAACGAATCTATATACGAATGTTGGTATATTCGAATACAAAATTCGTACATTCGTTTACCATGGTTACTTAATAATAACCGCTGTAATACGTGATAACTAAGGAAAATCACGCATTCTTATTGGTTTAACACTTAATGTAATAAAAATTACAAAGTTACATCTAGTTTCACCAGTTTACAACTTCTGAGTCAACTCCAATGGAGCCATCGTCAGAAGACGGCCAGCACAACAAGTAACCACATATGCGTTTCGCAATATTTGGTGCTTATCATTGTGGTGTAACCTGTGCTCTCTGTCCGGTCCACAGTGAGTGAACTCCTGGTGCAGAGAAAATGACTCCTTGTGCTGGCGGTGATCATATAATCATCTACGATGGTAAAAAGCCTGTAGAGGTATGTTAGTACCTGCAGAACCCTCTACCAAGAGATAGTTTTACTAAAGTCCATTGGAGTTGACTCAGAAGTTGTAAACTGGTGAAACTAGACGTAACTTTGTAATTTTTATTATATTGTTTGTTTCACGGAGAAATTCTCAATTTTCTTTTTGCAGTTTCCACTTGTATAACTTAATGAATGATATAGTTAAGTTAATAGGTTTTGAGATACATACTAAATAAAATACTTATGAACATTTTTTTCATTTTTCTTTTTACCTCTCGCTAAGAGAGGTATTGGATTCATGCTAAAAATCGCATATCCAGATTTTATTGAATAAGCACGTTTTAAGGTCCCTACAATCCGATTTTAACATTTTTACGATGATGTCTGTGTGTGTGTGTGTGTGTGTGTGTGGATGTGTGTGTGTGGGATGTTGGAAGGACGGTTACTCAAAAACTATAAGACTTAAAATTTGTTTAACAACGTATTTCCCAATCGGACATTCATGGGAAGATCTGAAAAGGTTTTGGTAACAATTGAACAACCGGAAGTAGAAGATTCTTGAAAAAAAATCTTCTAAATATTATTTTTTGAAAATTTTTCTTGATAATATTAAAGAAAAATAAATTCTCTTTCTGATACATTTAAATATTTTTATACATATTTTATAGATTTAGAGATAAAAGGAATATAATATATAAAATAATGTTGTAATTAATTTTACAACCGAAAGGATGCCATGAAAAATAGTTGCAAATTTAAATTATTTGTAACTGACAGATAAATGTCAGTGTCAGAAATAATGAGTAATGAAAGAAAAATGTATTTGGAGAATCCCTTAATTCTTGATCTGTGACTATTATGGAGATGACAAGTCTAGGTTGAAGGACTTAAATTTGTTTCAAACATTATGGGACAATGTACACCAGTACTGTAGACTAGAGTAACTTTGAATTGCGAAAAAGCTATCAAATTCTTCTCAAGTAAGTTGTAAATATTGACAAAATTACACATCGATATAAGAATAATCGGAGTGCAATCTATCCGTCACTTTATTAAAGGGAATTAAGGTTATTTAGATATAACAAGTATGAAAAAATAAAATGTAAAAGAAGATATGTAAGAATAGATGCACAATCCAGATATATACATTTTAGACCGCCCAAAATTAATGTTTTAACTAGAAGAATATGAAGAGAAAGTAAACAAAGTTGTTCGAATTGAAAATTGCTGTTACCAGCCTAATATTTATATATGGTAAACTCTACTTTGTAATTTATTGTAACATAATTTATGATAAATATCTTTATGTTGAGACATGCTATTATTGAATAATAAAGAAGTTTATACGTCATAGATTTATATGAATATATTATTTGTATTTATAAAAATAATCTTTGCTTTATGCATACAGCCAGGTAAAATATACGGCGAGAGGTTATGTGCTGGCCACATCAGATTTTTTTATAGCGTAATCTATTATATAAAAATAGTTTTAGTTGTAAATTTTACGATAGTGGAATACCCCATTATGTAATTATTTACTCCATCATCACTAACAGTTTAGGTTGACCCTATAAAGCTCCAGATCACTTTGCATAAGATCATTAGATAATCACTGATCTAATCCAATTACTTGCTATGACCCTGTGTCTAGAATATATTACACCACGTTGTCAAAGCGATTCAGTTGCAACAATAATTCAACATTTACTCCTGGCTACATTAATAATTACAATGTTATGCCTCTGCTGCTGTACATGGACTAATAAATGTCCGACGCATTCACTAAACAGATAATTGCGGTAAATAGTGCTAACACTAACTGAAGAGCTGCGCATTGCGGTTTTAATTAAAAACAAGTTAGCTGCTAATTCGATAATGCGAATTGTTTATGAAAATTTATAGACTTGTTTGTGAACGAGCGTTGGAGAAGGGAAATAAATTAATTTTATTTCAAATTTTGGAAATACGATTTATTTATGAGTTTCCTCACATTATTGTTGCAAGTTAGATAAAAGTAATTTGATTTATATGTATTTAATTTTATTCTATTTTAATATCACTGGTTGTCGATACATTATTGCGTTAGTGGCTCCAGAAATAATTGAACCCAGAGTTACATACATTGATTACATACATATATAGTATAGCATGCAGGCTATTGTCTACTGTAAATTGTAGCCTGTAGCTCTTTTCGGGCTTTGTAGACCTACAGTTCTACTCATTGGTTTCATCTGCTGCAAGTACATATCGCAGCCAATCCTAATTTTTACAATATACTGAAACAATTATTATACAGGATGTTGGCGGTTAAGGGTGAACATAGGGATATAACATGGAATTTTAATTTTATACAATTTCCTGCTGCCCTGTTCATCTTTCGGCAAAAACTGTAGAGTACAAAGTTTCACAAAATTACAAGTTGCATACAAAACTGTTTTTATATTTCTTATTACCTGTTTGGTTACATCACAATTAAAAAAAAAATTGAAAAGTTCGGTCAATTTGTAGCAATAGCCATGCACTTGCTTTATTTTTTTCTGGTTACTAAAAATTATTTATAAACGTCAAACTTTAATCTAACAAATAGCTTATGGCAAATAAATCCCGTATGGGATCTCGTGGCCGTATGGCGCGTGCCTGAGAGTCAGTTCGCAAATCTGGGGAACAGGGTTCGATCCCGACCGACGTTAAATATTTCGAATTTTAAATCGCACAAAATTTACCCCAGTGGTGAACTCTCCACGCTTGCAATGAGTGTCCGTGAGGTCATGCCTGGTAAACGTCCGCACGGTACAAATATGTCATCATCATTACCAAAATCTGTATACTAAGCAGATTGGCACACCCAGCAATGGGTAATATGCCGTGATGATATATTTATTTATTTATTTTTTTATAATTATGTCCACCACAACATTTCTTTATGATAAAGACCCGTTCCTCATGCGAATAATCTTTATTATTTAATTTATTTCTTAGAAAGAAAAACTTTGAGATTAATAAAATAATTTGTTTTTTTGTGTCATAAGTCATGGTCTTAGCTACTAATTGATGGAACTTTTTAAATTTCTATTTAAAATTATGAAGAAACTAAACACAAAATAAAACTGTTTTGCATGTAATTTTTAATTTTGTAAAAATTTGTACTTACAGTTTTTGCCGAAAAAAGAATAGGAGAGCAGGAATTTGAATAAAATTAAAATACTATGTTAAATCCCTATATTCACTCCTAACCGCCACCACCCTGTATAATAAATTTTTGTATATGTTTATTCATTGTCATTATTGTAAACAAATTTTATTTATTGTAACAAAAAAAAAATACAATAATTTACACAGATTTCGGCATTGTTGATGAATAATAATTGTAATAAATCAATGATTTTTTGGTCTATATCCAAAATATTTCCCGAGAAATGATATTCTCAGTCCAACCCTGTAGTATCTATAGTTATAGTCGATTCTTCCTGTGCCCATGGGGTGTTTAGATTACTTTCCATTTTCTATTTCTATGTGTTCTTTATTCCATTCAATTTCTTGATGTTTAGCTGTTTCGATTGCTTTCAATTTGTTTATATTTTTCTTTTCCAATATTTTTACCTCTCGCTAAGAGAGGTATTGCATTCATGCTAAAAATCGCATATCCAGATTTTATTGAATAAGCACGTTTTAAGGTCCCTACAATCCGATTTTAACATTTTTACGATGATGTCTGTGTGTGTGTGTGTGTGTGTGTGTGTGTGTGTGTGTGTGTGTGTGTGTGTGTGTGTGTGTGTGGATGTGTGTGTGTGGGATGTTGGAAGGACGGTTACTCAAAAACTATAAGACTTAAAATTTGTTTAACAACGTATTTCCCAATCGGACATTCATGGGAAGATCTGAAAAGGTTTTGGTAATAATTGGACAACCGGAAGTAGAAGATTCTTGAAAAAAAATCTTCTAAATATTATTTTTTGAAAATTTTTCGTGGTAATATTAAAGAAAATTAAATTCTCTATCTGATACATTTAAATATTTTATTATATATTCCATAGATTTAGAGATAAAAGAAGTATAATATATAAAATAATCTGTTGTAATAAATTTGACAGCCGAAAGAATGCCATGAAAAATAGTTGCTAATTTAAATTATTTGTAACTGACAGATAAATGTCAGTGTCAGAAATAATGAGTAATGAATTAAAAATGTACTTGGAGAATCCCTTAGTTCTTGATCTGTGACTATTATGGAGATGACAAGTCTAGGTTGAAGGACTTAAATTTGTTTCAAACATTATGGGACAATGTACACCAGTACTGTAGACTAGAGTAACTTTGAATTGCGAAAAAGCTATCAAATTCTTCTCAAGTAAGTTGTAAATATTGACAAAATCGGAGTGCAATCTATCCGTCACTTTATTAAAGGGAATTAAGGTTATTTAGATGTAACAAGTATGAAAAAATAAAATGTAAAAGAAGATATATAAGAATAGATGCACAATCCAGATATATACATTTTAGACCGCCCAAAATAATGTTTTTACTAGAAGAATATGAAGAGAAAGTAAACAAAGTTGTTCGAATTGAAAATTGCAGTTACCAGCCTAATATTTATATATGGTAAACTCTACTTTGTAATTTATTGTAACATAATTTATGGTAAAATATCTTCATGTTGAGACATGCTATTATTGAATAATAAAGAAGTTTATACGTCATAGATTTATATGAATATATTATTTGTATTTATAAAAATAATCTTTGCTTTATGCATACAGCCAGGTAAAATATACGGCGAGAGGTTATGTGCTGGCCACATCAGATTTTTTTATATTATATTGTGCCTTGTGTCTTGAATTTTGTAGTATTCATCTGTTCCGTTTTCTTTTTGTTCACGATTTCCATAGTGTTTTTTCATGTTTGTTGCCTAGTAATCTAATTTAGTATCCCACTCCAAACTATTAGAGTTGTTTTTCCTTGATTAATTGTGCTGAAGCTTTAATCCTCTATACATATATTCCTATTAATATCGTTTTTCATTAAATCTAGTTGTATAATTTTATTTTTTATTTTTTCTTGAGCTTGTACCTTATTTTAGTCTTTAGCTTAGTGTCCAAGATTCACGTCCATAATGCAATGTAATACACTGGTAGTATTATGATTTATGGTTTGTATATCGAAGCCTTGGTATTTCTTTGTTATATTTTTACGATTGAATAATACATTTCTTTGCGAATAATATTCTCTTTTAGAGGTTGCTTGTATTCTGTTGATTTTATTCTTATTTCCTCCTTTACTCTCAATTATACTGTCGAGTGCCGAGATACTTGAATCTGTTCCGTCTACCTGCTCAATTGTGTTCGAGGGCTCGGGGCTCGATTGAATAATATTTTTATTAATTAATGGTGGCATGTAAAAAGAATAAAAAACATATGTACATTAAGATTATTAATTTACACCGTGCAGCATGTTATAATATTTTGAGTTTTGTAAATATATTACATATTTTACTTCATTATAACTACAATATGAACAATATTGTCGCTGAATACAGAATATTCATTTTATATGGATTACCATTGCTATTTCAACGTTTTTATTTTCCAAATATTTTGGTGTAGTAACTATGTAATATTTATTTTATTAAAAAACATTTTATAATGATACAACCCTTTTCAACAAGTTTGAATAAACACCAGAGTTCGATCAGATTGAATCAGCCAGAAAAATCTTCAGTTGCAGAGCATATATAAAATTCGAAGAAACAAAAATACTAGCGAGACCAACACACCTACACAACAGGTTAATTAGAGAAGCCATTGAGATTTTCAAGAATAATAATCTCAATCATTGTGACGGTTTAGATCTTAGTCGAGCATGGCTTGCTGTGTATTAAATATATTGTAATTTGTTACCATGGTTACCTGTTGCTAATGTTTTCGTTATTATTTATTTATATATTTCTTGTTTATTCCCTGAAGAAGGCAACAGATCATGCTGCCGAAACGTCGGTTTTTATAAAATAAACAGAACTAAAATTAAAAAGGTATCATTTTAATTAAAGTATGAGTTTTGAAAGATTTTTTAATAATTTAAATATTTTATATTTATGTAAATATATTTTTACCTCTCGCTAAGAGAGGTATTGGATTCATGCTAAAAATCACATATCCAGATTTCAATGAATAAGTACGTTTTAAGGTCCCTACAATCCGATTTTAACATTTTTACGATGATGTCTGTGTGTGTGTGTGTGTGTGTGTGTGTGTGTGTGTGTGTGTGTGTGGTGTGTGTGTGTGTGTGTGTGTGTGTGTGTGTGTGTGTGTGGATGTATGTGTGTATGTATGTGGGATGTTGGAAGGACGCTTACTCAAAAACTAAAAGACAATATTTGTTTAACTACGTATTTCTCAATCGGAGATTCGCGGGAAGATTTGAAAAAATTTTGGTAACAATTGGACAACCGGAAGTAGCAGATTCTTCTAAAAAAAATCTTCTAAATGCTATTTTTTGAAAAAATTTCTTGGAAATATTAAAGAAAATTAAATTCTCAATCTGACACATTTAAATTTTATAATATATCCCGTATAAGTTTGAAGATATAGAATAAAATAATATAGAATAATCTGTTGTACAAAAATAATCTCGTTGCCTAAAAAACAGTTGAGATATTTAAATGTTTATAATTGACAGATAAATGCAAAATGTCAGTGCCAAAAATCAGATTTTTCTGGGAGGTACGAGTACATTTAATATACAGGGTGTTCCACGACTCGAGCGACAAACTTTTACCATATATTCCAGGGGTCATTACGATCAAAAAATGTTATATGACTTATAGATGAATTCCTTTTTGTTTCGGAGATATCGAAGAAATTAAGAAACAAAATGATAAAAGAAAATTTATTCATCAATGGATAGCTAATTAACACAAAATTACAACAACTGTTCAAAATGAGAACCGCCATTTTCTAAACATACAGCTATCCTTCGAGTTGTATGGTGAGGAACAATGCGATCTGGGTATCGCCTAAGGTACTCCGCAGCTGCAGCACGTCCACTTCCATTGCAAAAACCATACACGAAAACCATATCGGCATATTCTGCATTAGTAAAATGCGGCATAATGGCTTAAATTAATAAGACAGCACAAAAATCATTCAGCATTAACTACGATAGTAAACACGTCATTAAACTGTTTTTTTTTGTTAAACAAATCCGTCAAGGCTAACTCAATTATCATTTTTTTTTTTAATTTCTTCGATATCTCCGAAACAAAGAGGAATTCAACTATAGGTCATATAACATTTTGACCCCTGGAATATATGGTAAAAGTTTGTCGGTCGAGTCGTAGAACACCCTGTATATTATTGTATTATTAATTAAATATATATTTAAATTATAGGTGTTAATATTACATATATCCTTAAGAAATACCGCTAATACTGTCAATGAATTTGAAGAATTTTGAACATATTAGAAGAGTAGGACAAAATTCCTCATAGAACGTAAGAAGATACAATTTCAATTATTATGTATACAAGAAATGTTAAGTTCGTTATTTATAGGGCGCGAGCAGTCATGTGACTGTGTTGGCTTTGGCACGCAGATATGACGATCCTTGTCAGAATGACTGCTATTAGTTATTTACATAGATGTCATAGTTGTCATAATTTTTTATTCAAAATTTAAAAATATTCTGATGTTTATTTGTCATCAATAGTATGTAATATACTTGTCGAGGAAAATAATCCACATGGATTTGAAAAATCATGTTTTAAATGAAAAATTATGATACTTGACACCTATATGTACATTATTATTAGATGTCATTCTAACACAGGCCTCCATATCTGCTTGCCAAGGCCAACAAAGTCACATTACTGCTCGCGCCCTATGCAACATAAAATGAAAATGGCGAGAGGTATTGTGCTGGCCACAACAGATTTTTTTATTAATAATACAAACAATTAATTTATTTAACATCTTTTTTTATAGAAGTTATTTTTAGTCTTAGCAAATTCGGTAAAAATTGCTTGCATTCAGCATTCTTCTTGTTTTCTGGAGCTCTTAGGGCCGCCGTAACGTATTAGGCAGCTCAGGCATGGCATAGGGGCGACAAATTCAGAAAAGCGGCAAAAATTGAAAATTAAATTATCAGCGTGCAGCCTGCGTGGGTCGTATGCCCTGTTCCACTCATCGGTTTTGTCGGTTATCATTTCAATACGCATCTCACATTTCACTCAATCGTATTTTTTTATTTTTCTAAGTATCATTTTAATTTGTATAATAAAATTTCCTTTATTATAATTAAACATATATTCACTGTAGTCTTGATTTACATACAGGATGGTGACCGGCGCAGCCGAACATTTGACTTTAACATGTGAAACCAGACTTTTGTAATTTCCCTTAATTATTTAAGGTAAGAAAGCTTCAAATAAAAGTAGTAATGATGAACGAAATTAATTTCGTGTGCCTTGTAACGGCACAAATTCGGTGTGAAAATGTCGAAAATCACCCCATGGAATTGAACCAAAAAATTAACAATTATTAACGATTTATCTGTCAAGGTTAATTTATTTTTATTACTATTTGTAATTTCTGTTCAAGTAAACAAATATCAATTTAAATTAACAGCTAATTGTCAACTGGAACATAAATTAGAATTAATACCAAATAAAAATAAATTACCCTAACACGACAGGTAAATTGTTAGTTAGATTTTTCTAATTTTCCTACGCAATCATTTAAAATTTGACATTTAGTTGAATTTCCTGTGCTCGCACGCCAAATTTCATATCGCAAAATAAAATGACATTTTCTCATAAACAGGAATTTTTATATTTTTATTTAATTCTTGGAAAATTTAATCATTATTGCAATACATATCGAGGGAAAATCTTTTCTAAATTTACTACGCAACTATTTAAAATTTGATGTTTAATTTAATTTCCCGCTATCGTACGCTGTGGTATAACTTGTATATAAAATCAGACCACGGTACATTATATGAGGAGTGTTTATTCAAGTTAATATGTCCATTTTCTGCGAAAAATGAGTGATACATATTTTCGCTTTAAATCTTATCGTCCGAATCGAATGGCATGGTGGTTTCAAGAAACCTGCAATATCTCCTGTGTAAATTTAAAATAAATAAAAAATAAATAAATATATCATCACGGCATATTACCCATTGCTGGGTGTGCCAATCTGTAAATTTAACAATTAAAAATAGAGTTTCAATCATAAGTCCACTAAATATGTATTTGTCAATTTAAATTATTTAGAATGGAAATCGAATAAAACACTTCTTATGAAGCCATTAACAAATATTTATGTACCGTTTTAATTTAAGCTCAATTTTTTCATATATAAACTACTGAAAAACAACTATAAAAATAATATTTATTTAAATTTCAATTAATTTTTTCTCAATATTTGTGTTATATAAGGATATAAAATGATTACTTGGATGATTTCAGAAAAAAAATAGTCTATCGAATGAGCCTAAAACATATATACCTTTATGATAGAGTTTAAGAATCACAAAAATAATTCTTCAATATATGTATGTCCCCTTCGATTTACTATTACTTTTATTTGCATAATTTTCTTCTACTCCCGATAATAAAGAAAATAATTGAGCTGATCACTTTACTTGAAACACCCTGTACATTGTTTTTATACTTTATTTAACTGCAATAAAGAAAAGACCGCACTACAATAATATGATTTTCGATAGCGATACGGTCCATTATGTACAAATTCCATATATAAAATTTCTTGCAAAAGATTCTAAATTTCCAGAAAAATTATTTCTTAAATAAACTATGCAAATTGCACTTGGCACTGACATCTTCTTCTTTATCTTTTCCCTTTCGTTAGGGATCGCTATTTTTTATTTTCTTCTTCCACTTATTTCTGTTTTGCGTGTCGTCCTCATTCAGTTCCTTTTCTTTCAAGTCTTCCGCAATACAGTCCTTCCGTCTTATCTTTGGTATTACTCTGTTTATTCCACCTTCTATTACTATGCTATTCATTCTTCTTCCAATATATTCGTATCTCTCCTCATGACATGTTCAAACCAATGTAATCGTCTTCCGTGTATCTTTCTACAAACTTGTCACTCGAGTTATTTCCCTTACTTTCATTCCTTATCACACCCACATACACACACACAGGCCCGCACACACCCACACACACACACACATACAGACATCATTGTAAAATATTAAATTAATATATTCTAAGGGCCCCAAAACGTGCTTGTTCATTAGAAACTCACTATCGAATTTTTTGACCAAAGACAATACTTTTCTTAGCTGAAGGTGACGGAACGTACAAATCGACGGCCGAAAGAATTTTTTGTCCCTCCTCGTCGCAAAGTGTTTCTTAAAACTTATTTCTTAATTATTAATAGGACATGTAAGAAACACAGAAGAAAAATACTTTATTTGACAAAATTTTCGGACATCAAAATTCTATTACTTATTGTCATTTTCTTTTCATGACGAACTCTATTCTGGTATTTCATGGCCGACTTACTCGTATAGTATACATATCAGAGTACATACAGTTTTTTTATTATTTAAAGCATTTCATTTTGATTAAGGGTGGGTAAAGAAGAATTTACTAGCACATATCCTTATAGCGGTCCTGCTTGAAATTACTTGATCACTACGGCTCATTTCAGTATATTCAGTACATTAATTGTAATTAGAAATGTGAAAACAAAAATAACAGCCTTTTCTAATTTCCATTTAGAGCTCTGAATTAAATTTAAAACGTATAGACTACACTTTTTCTTTTACTTTGTACCTATTTTTAATTTCTTTCAAAAGGAGTTCATTGCCTTTGTGCAAACTGTAAATAAACAAAATTCAGAAGACAAAGCGTAGATATCTTGTGTTTTTGTGCGCCTTCTTCGATCTTCCTTCACGTAGGAAATTTATGCCCGTCAATGGTCGGATTCGGGCCCCCTCGCATAAATCGCAATGCACAATATCTCTATAATTTATTCCTCGTTGTGGAACCTAAGGTGCTTATACTCACATATTCTATTCCAGTGCCGATGCGGGCACGTACAAATAAACAAATTGTGTTTCGTCTCAAATCCGAACGCATTTTGCATACGAAATATTATTTTCGGGTTTAAATTTTTTTTACAAGAATTTGTAAAGTGAAAGTTGCGGGCTGACATAATTTTTTTTAAAAGTTTATGATAAAGAATTTTTCATTATTTCACATATGTACATAAACAGGTTGAATAACGTTACTGTTTGTATGTATGTTAGTACGGATTGTATCTTCTTTGGATTTTTTGATTGCATGAATAAAAACACAGTGAATTGTTACAAACGTCTTTACATTACGCTCTCTAAACCACATTCGGCACTCGGCAGTGTTATTCCAAGCTTATTTTTCACTCCTATACTCCTCTTTGGTACAGTGAGAGAATAAGTTACATGTTATAGATAATATTTAAATCTAATAAATAAGACCTTTTGCTTTAACAATTACAAAATAATTAACTTCCATACCTAGAATGACATTGTTCTTTATAGAAAATCTAACAAAATAATGACACTGATTCGGAAAAAAAATATTTATTTAATCCGCGCTTTTAAACTTTAATCATTACATTTGGTTGGGATACTAAACATTTTATAATTTTGACAACATTATTTACATTATTTTGCTCTTTTCTCTTAATATTTTTACCCAGGTCTTTCCAGAACCAGACTCGTCTAGGATAGACTTCTGGCTTGTCTTAGGAAATTATATAACACATGTATTAATAACTTCACGTTTACTGCAGAGTCTGTAAAAACAGTATTTTTCTTACTTCCAGTATGTTATTTCCCATGTGTCTGCATCTAAGTCTAGCAATTAATTTGATTTTTCTAGCATTTTCATTTAGTAGATATTTGCGGCAAGCTTGAGGTCTGATGTTTTTATATATTTTGTTGTAAGTGGATTCTTGTATCTTCTTGTTTTGTTCTTATTTCAGTTTATCTTGGTCTCCTTTAAGTATTACTGTATTTTTATTTAAATTTTCTTCTCTCATACTTTCGACTTCAGTGGTGTCATTGTTTTTGATTTCTTATTTATTTTCTTCCAGCATTGGTAAATTATTCTGTTTGGGCCGTAATATCTAAATTTGTCTTCCTACGTAAAAACTCTTGTTTTACTGTTGTGCAGTATTCCATTTTCATGACAACCACAGATACGTCTGCATTTATTAAGCAACTACTTCACATTAGGAGATTACATACTATGCCGTTTGTAGTTACGGTAGAGAAGGGCCAAGGTAAAATATAGATAGTTTTTGGATAATTGATCGCAGAAAAATTGTACGCGGCAAATTTATCGCAAACTCTTCATCGCCGAGAAAATTCATCGCCAGTTAGTTGATCACTGGAAAAATTGATCACGAAAAAAATTGATCATGACGAAAATTGATCCCGGGGAAAAATTATCGCCGGAAAATTGTTCCCCAGGAAAATTAATCGCCGGTATATTGATCGTATGGAAAATTAATAGTAAAGAAAACTAATCGCCGGTAAATATATCACGGGAAAAATTGATCGTCAGAAAATTGATCACTAGGAAAATTTATCGCCAAAATAATATCGCAGAAGATTATCGTCAAGAAAATTAATAAATACAAAATTTACTTCTATATTACTGTATTGAATAAATAAATCATATACAGGCTGCGACTAGGAAGACACCCCCCCCCATATTATTTTCTTATTATAAGTAATAAAAAAAATCTGATGTGGCAAACACAATACCTCCCGTTTAATTTAATTTTTATTCATGTAAATACTTAAAATTAAATTGAATTTAAATACAGGGTTTGATACCGACCGACGCCAAATATTTCGACTTTTAAATGGCACAAAAATGACCCCTGTGGTGCACTCTCCACGCCAGCAATAAGTGCTCGTGAGGTGACACCTGGTAAACGCCCGCACGGTACAAATGTGTCATCATCCTTACCGAAATCTGTGTATAAAGCAGATTGGCACACTCAGCAATGACTAATATGCCGTGATGATATATTTATTTTATTTATTTATATACTTACCTATATTCATTGCTACCGTGGAAAGTGCACCACAGGGGTCAATTTTGTGCCATTTAAAATTCTAAAATATTTGGCGTCGGTCGGAATCGAAACCGGTTCTCCAGATTCGCGTGAAGTGACGCCTGGTAAACGCACGCACGGTAAAAATATGTCATCATCATTACCGACATCTGTGCACAAAGCAGATTGGCTCACCCAGCAATGGGTAATATTCCGTGATGATATATATTTTTATTATCTTACTTACATATTCCTACATATTTACTTACGCTGGGGACTGTATTAAGTTCCTTTGGATATAATTATTGTTCCATTTACTATTTTCTTTTTAAAACGTTATTATTATTTAAGGAGATGAAAATAATGGAGATTCAGTCCTTTGTTAGAAGATTATTTATTGAAATATAAACAATACCAACGTTTCGGTCTCAATTAGACCATCATTAAGGTTCTGGAAAACATAACGGGGTACAAATATCATGCTCTACAAATTTTAAGAACTGGTTACTTACGTGTTTACTATTATTATTTGAAATGATTATTTTGTTGACAGTGACATATATCTGTCAGGTACATACATTTAAGATCTGAACTGTGTAACCATGGAGTTGTGTTTAAAGCGTAGGCTCTGAGATTAAAATTATACATAATTTTGGAAATTTATCCATAAAATATATACAAAAAGTATTAACGCAAACCTGTAGAAAATTAAAAAAAAACATTAATTTTTATAATAACAAATCTCGAAGAAATAACATTTAAAGGTATTTTTCGAAGAAAAACTATTTTGAGCTTCCAGTAAAGTGCCATTTCCGGTTATCTGATTTACTCTAAAATCTAATAGCATCTTTCCATATAAGAGTAAGGTAGAAATACAAGGTTTCAAATTTTTCGGAACGATAGTAATATAGAGCATAAAGATGACACACACACACACAGCATCGTGAAAATTTTAAAATTGGATTCTAAGAACCTTAAACCGTGACCATTTACCAAAATCTCGATATGCGATTTTTAGCACGATCCCTATACCTCACTTACCAAGGGTAGCGGGAGGTAAAAAATGGCCCATATAGTGGTTGTATTATTTTAAATATACTATTTTATGGAAGATGCAGGTATTTTTTGTAAAGTCAGGTTTACAAGATAAGGCTATCAACTTTATTTTTTTAAATAACAACTTATTATTATTTTACTAAAATATAAACCACCATTTTTTTATCTTTTCGACGATGTATTAGTTTTTTTAATGTATTTGAAAAAAAAAAATTGAGAAAAATAAGATAATTGAGCAATATGGGAAAAAAAATTTATTCAAATAATATAGGTGGCTAGGTAAAAATAAACAAAATGTAACAATGTTCATATCAACAAAGTATACAATTATTTGTTACTTATGTATTATTACTCACTGATTATTTATGTATTATTTATTTTCACATAGCCATCTAGAATATTGGATTAAAAAAAATTGGATACTAAAATCTAATATAAATACCATTATTTACATGAACAGTTAACTACATTAAAAATTCAATTTCAAAAAATAATTAGTTAGAGATTGGGAAGTGCCATAAAATTATAAATACATTGTATTATTTTTCTTTTGTTCGTATGAATGTTATATAGCTCGTAAATTTTATATTACAGCTTTTTGTTTTATCAATGATTATAAATAAATGCTCTTGTCTAATGGCAAATGAAAAATCTTTGAATTATACTGGTAGTAAAATCTTATTTTTCTAATATTATTCTGTTTTTAAATCTTTCTTATGTAGCAAATACTACTTCTTTCAACATAATACTTTACATTTATTAAATTAATAGGTGTAATAATTATTGGAGATTGGAGGTCTAATTGTACGCCATTTTGAACTCTAAGAACATTAAACTAATAATTGCTATTTGAATCATTTAAAATGTATATGATTTTTTTTGTTTATTTTCAAATGTTATAAACATATACAATTTTATTGTTTTAGATTTTTTAATGAATAAGTTTATGTTTTGCAAACTAGATTCCGTTTATTGCTTCTATGATTACCATCATTATTTTCTGTAATTTTAAATACCTAATTTTCTAAAATATTTTTATACTTTTCTTTTGTAATTCAACATTTATCTGTGACTACAAATAACAATAACAGTTGCGCTGGTAACAAAAAATAATAAAACATTTAGTAACGGCATTCCGATATTCAACCGGTTGTGAAAAAAGTATCCGCGATTACTTTGGTGCAATTTATGAATACTAATATACTACATATTATATTCGTATAATTAGATTATCTGTTTCATACTGTATCGTTGTGCAGCGGCGCCTGCTATGGCGCGGCGGCGGCGAGGGCTACGGAGCGGCGACGTTACAATACTTTATAAATGAAAGAGTATTAACTATGATTGATTTGATATATATTTTGTATTAGAAGTAAAATCTGATAAATATACTTTATGTTAAATTAACAGGATGTTTCACTGATATGGAACATTTCGATTAATTTTCTTTTCATTAGTGAATGTTCCTCTATATCTACTATAATTTTTATCTGGATTATTGTCTTCTATTCCCTATAATAAAGAAAATAATCAAGATGTCCTAAATCGTTAATAAAATCTCAAAGAGAATGCGATAATAGTACATATGTATTTATTACATCCGAGGTGGGATATGTTTCATTCCAGCCGAGGACTTATGTATTTTACCGTACGAGTATACTATTTTACAATCACCGTCTTTTAAAATCAATAATTATCAAAATATATTATCATCATTAAGTTATAACCGTTAATTTTATTAATATTTTCTGACAGCTCTGTTAAAATTTGTTTAGCCTACTTTATTATTATGAATCTATAACAATGTTATTTTATCTATTGTAGAGCAAGTTCTTCGTTGTGTTTAAGTTACTATTAAATTAAATATACCTATAGATATATTCCAGAAAAATTAAAGGACAACAAAGTATGTATTCCTCATTTTCTGTTATCTTCAGCATCTTTAATTGATACTAGTTAGATTGACAAGTTACAATTCAAGACCAACTCAATACGAGGGTGGATTGAAAAGTTTCCGGAATGACATGAAAAAAAACTACATTTTATTTTTCTACATAGTCCCCTCTGAGGTCAACACACTTGGTCCAAAGTTTTTCTAACTTTTCGATTCCCTCCCGAAAATGGTTTTCTTTGAGGCCCTCAAAATTTACTACTTCGATGGCTTCTTCGTTGGATCGAAATCTCTTTCTAGCGAGGAACGTTTTGAGGTTCGGGAAAAAAATGGAAGTTTAAGGGATCCAAATAGGGCGAATACGGTAGATGGGGGACGATTTCAAACCTCAGTTCGGTCAATTTTTGTTGAGAAATATGACTTGAATAAGCTGGCGCATTGCCGTTCCCGGGCGTTTTTCTTGAATTTTTTGCTTTCAGCTTGTCTAAAAGTGTGGCATAGTATTGTTCAGTTACAGTTTTTCCTTTATCAAGATAATAAATTAGCAGAATGTCTTTGACGTCCCAAAAGACTGACATCATCACATTTTTTGCCGATTAAACTGACTTCGCTTGCTTCGGGGCCGACTCACACTTTCGACTGAATTTTCGTCCCTGGAGTGTAGTGGTGTATCCAAGTTTCATCCATGGTTATGAAACGCCTTTTAAAATCGACCGGATTTTTCTTAAGCAACTCAAAATTTTCAGTGAAGTTTATGCCGGAATGCGCTTTTGCTCCAAACTAAGCCAATGCGACACACACCTGGCGTACATTTTTCTCATGCCCAGCTCATTATGTAAAATATGAACTACACTTTCATAATAGATCCGTATGGCTTCCTCAATCTCACGCACTTTCATTCGGCGATCTTC
Source organism: Harpalus rufipes (assembly GCA_951394225.1). Taxonomy (NCBI): domain Eukaryota; kingdom Metazoa; phylum Arthropoda; class Insecta; order Coleoptera; family Carabidae; genus Harpalus; species Harpalus rufipes. The sequence continues at coordinate 17,123,918 of OX596277.1, forward strand.
CAGAACCACATCATGGACTTTATCCACAATTTCCGGTGTGGTAGCCGATTTTAGGCGACCTGAACGTGGCTCGTCACAGGTGTGTGTTCGGTCATACTTAAATTTCGAAACCCAGAAACTCACCATGGATAAGGAAGGTGAAGAATTCCCAAGGACAGCATTCAACCTGGTCTTGATCTCCGTTGCCGTCTTTCCTTCCAAATAAAAACCGCAAGAAATTCCTTTTTATCCATTATCAATTTAACGATAGGTAGATCGACACAAGCGTTTTTCACGATGAGACTGATAGATTGTACTGAAATTTCTTGACAGTTCTTATGAAGAGTTTTCGGAACTTTTCAATCCACACTCATATATCAAAAAGTAGGTGTACGCGATTTTTTTGTAAATCTACATCATCAAAATTTGCGTATTTTCTACGCGTATGTAGACTATACATTTTTTCTTGAAATAGAACAAACATATCACTATTTGCTGTTTAAATACTTCAGAGTATAATTTAATTTTGTTAAAATGCTATTTTTGTTTATTTATTATCAATAACTTTACTGTCAAAGTAAGTACAATATTAACTTCAGTTTACAGTAAAAATTTTGAAAGATGTCCGATCAGGTCATCTACGAATTCTTGCTCCGCGCATTATGACAAATTCAGTAGTGTTGTTTACTTAGTTTTTATAAGGGTACATAAGATACTACTGTAATTTTATTATTAGAAAAATATATGTTAGAATAAAAGCATTCAAAATTCAAAAATAAGTCAACTGGTAAGTTTATTAGCAAATGTAAAACCAAATATGTGAAAAATAAGATACTGACTCAATGTCAATGTCAGTGACTGACACAAAATAACGTTATTTGTACGGCTATGAATTAAGGTAATGCATCTGTATTAATAAATAAACTTACGTTACAGCGAAAGTATTATCAACAACGAGCATTGTTTTAAAGTGGAATGTCCTAGCTTAGTCGAAACATTATGAATTTTTGAAAGATAAGCGTGTTATAGCTATCCTTATCGCACATGCTTATAGCCTTTGCAATGGAAAGAGATAAATGTATGCCAATTTGTTAATTCGTTCATGATACAGATGACCTTGATCGGACATCTTTCAAAATTTTTAATGTACATTGTTTACATTATCTATACATTGTCTACATTTAAATATATTATTTACATTGTTTACGTATGTATTGTAAATTACGAGTATCATAGATACGCGTAGACACACATCCCTGCAGGCGGGTGTACGTGAACATTTCCCACCCATTAGATTGTCATTGCAGTTAATAATGGGGTCTTTGCCAACCTCTGAGAGGTTAGGAATCGAACTATTACTATAATGATTGAATAATATATTTTTCCGTTGGTTATGTTAATTTACAGAAAATCATTCATTAATGACCCCCTATGAATGCATGATTTTTTATTAATAATAGGTTTTACTGAGTAACTTATACCATTACTGAACAATAGTCCAAATTTGTGTCAAACGTTTTAACCTAAAAAAAAATGTCATGGAATAAAATTATATTTTCCAATTTAGTAAAATACAATCAACGGAAAAATATTGTAACTAACACGTGTGTTAATTGGCGATTGATGACCTCTCGCGTTAAAATTTCTCAATCATTAATCGCTCTCATTAACACACTTAATAGTTAAATAACTAAAATCATTTGTAATTGTAAATTGTGTTATAATATCTGCAACGGGAAATAAAAAAATTCAAATTCATTTCCTTTATATGAACTAGGTAATTCTGAATAGTAAACATCCAGAATAAAACTTTTACAAGTTTACTCTTTTCATTTCATTGTCTGTTCCTAATGAAAATGGCTGTTTCTAAAATAAAAGTATACAATGGTAATCACCTGCTTGTGTTATTCCACTAGGAAACGAATGAAAGCATCCACAATAAACAGCATCTTCCAGTCGTTTCTCATGTATGAGGCGAGATAGATTACAATTCCCTTCAAAACTCTGCCACTGGTGCTACATTCATCCGAGGATAGATACCTACCAACTTTTCCGAATAAATTACATTAAAATTGTAAGTCTCCTCAAATACTAGCCGAGCGTGTCTAATTTTCAATTCACGACGTGGAAAAAACTTTTCCCCTGCTAGTATTTTATAACTTCTGATTGCTAATATTTTACATAAATACATACGTATAGCATTTGAAGTTATGCAGTTGCTTGCTGGGCAGTTGGAAACTTTCCGTGGATGTGAGATTGATATAAATGATCTGTCTTTGCCAGTTCTCTTTTTGGGATTTACTTTTGAATGATGTGGAAGTTAACTTTTCCTGGGATTTAAATACCATCTGTGGATCTAAAAGAATTTGCTGTTTTTTGCATCATCAGGAAAAAGACTCTTTTCACAAATTACAAAAAAAAAAAACAAAGTATGTACCACCAATTTTTGATAGGTAAATAGCTTCTTTTTTTATAATACAAGTATTTATATATAATTAAAAAATCTGATGTGGCCAGCACATAACCTCTCGCCGTATATTTTACCTGGCTGTATGCATAAAGCAAAGAATATTTTTATAAATACAAATAATATATTCATATAAATCTATGACGTATAAACTTCTTTATTATTCAATAATAGCATGTCTCAACATGAAGATATTTTACCATAAATTATGTTACAATAAATTACAAAGTAGAGTTTACCATATATAAATATTAGGCTGGTAACTGCAATTTTCAATTCGAACAACGTTGTTTACTTTCTCTTCATATTCTTCTAGTAAAAACATTAATTTTGGGCGGTCTAAAATGTATATATGGATTGTGCATCTATTCTTACATATCTTCTTTTACATTTTATTTTTTCATACATGTTATATCTAAATAACACTAATTCCCTTTAATAAAGTGACGGATAGATTGCACTCCGATTATTCTTATATCGATGTGTAATTTTGTCAATATTTACAACTTACTTGTTGATTTTTTTTTAAGTATTGAATTAAAAAGAATCGCTGTAAAAACCCTAGATAAAAACTACCCCCACTGTTATGGCGTATCAAGGCACCTATTCCTATTGGCTGCCGGAACACAAGCATCCTTTCTTGTTCATCGAGTGCAATTGCATGTCTCTCTATCTCCGTCGCTTGTAAATAAAACTTAATAAAATTTGACATGCAAAGCTGTTTCCTTAAATGCGCTGCCGCGAGTGCCTTTTATGTCACGCTGTTTTTAATCACGTGATATATTTGAAAATATACACATTTTTTAACAATAAATAATACATTATTTATAGAAATTATATTTTTTTTCCAAGAAATAATTTTTAAATAAGCAAAATTACGAGGATATGTTATTTCATAAATATAAAAATCTGATGTGGCCAGCACATAACCTCTCGCCGTATATTTTACCTGGCTGTATGCATAAAGCAAAGAATATTTTTATAAATACAAATAATATATTCATATAAATCTATGACGTATAAACTTCTTTATTATTCAATAATAGCATGTCTCAACATGAAGATATTTTACCATAAATTATGTTACAATAAATTACAAAGTAGAGTTTACCATATATAAATATTAGGCTGGTAACAGCAATTTTCAATTCGAACAACTTTGTTTACTTTCTCTTCATATTCTTGTAGTAAAAACATTAATTTTGGGCGGTCTAAAATGTATATATCTGGATTGTGCATCTATTCTTATATATCTTCTTTTACATTTTATTTTTTCATACTTGTTATATCTAAATAACCTTAATTCCCTTTAATAAAGTGACGGATAGATTGCACTCCGATTTTGTCAATATTTACAACTTACTTGAGAAGAATTTGATAGCTTTTTCGCAATTCAAAATTACTCTAGTCTACAGTACTGGTGTACATTGTCCCATAATGTTTGAAACAAATTTAAGTCCTTCAACCTAGACTTGTCATCTCCATAATAGTCACAGATCAAGAACTAAGGGATTCTCCAAGTACATTTTTAATTCATTACTCATTATTTCTGACACTGACATTTATCTGTCAGTTACAAATAATTTAAATTATCAACTATTTTTCATGGCATTCTTTCGGCTGTCAAATTTATTACAACAGATTATTTTATATATTATACTTCTTTTATCTCTAAATCTATGGAATATATAATAAAATATTTAAATGTATCAGATAGAGAATTTAATTTTCTTTAATATTACCACGAAAAATTTTCAAAAAATAATATTTAGAAGATTTTTTTTCAAGAATCTTCTACTTCCGGTTGTCCAATTATTACCAAAACCTTTTCAGATCTTCCCATGAATGTCCGATTGGGAAATACGTTGTTAAACAAATTTTAAGTCTTATAGTTTTTGAGTAACCGTCCTTCCAACATCCCACACACACACACACATCCACACACACACACACACACAGACATCATCGTAAAAATGTTAAAATCGGATTGTAGGGATCTTAAAACGTGCTTATTCAATAAAATCTGGATATGCGATTTTTAGCATGAATCCAATACCTCTCTTAGCGAGAGGTAAATATCTTGCAACCATCCTATTATTATACCGGGTCTTAACTGGTAAAGCATATATGTGTACATATGTATGTTCAGGGTCGATTTGAAGCAGGTGTGAACGGTGCAGTTGAACCAGGCTCCGCGTATCTAAGGTATCTAGGATCCTAGAGAGTCCGACATATATTTACTATTGATAAATAAATTAATGTACGTAGTTCAATATTTTTGCATTCATTAAAATGTTAAGACAGAAGTTATATCTTAACGTCAAACAACGTGTAAATAACGTTTCAAATCTGCACCCAAGAGAAGTTAAAGAAGAAATCTGGTAATGGCAAACGAGTTTCGTAGATATTATAAGCAAAAATTCATGACCTCGCAAAATATCAAGTTGGCCCTGAACATGTTAAAACAATAAGAATAATACAACCTTTTTTAGTTTAGATTCTGTTATATTTATTTAATTAACGACGTTTCGGCAATATACACTATTGCCTTCTTCAGGAATGAACATGAACAATAAATCAACAAATACAAATAAATAAATAAATAACAAAACATTAGCAACAGGTAACTAAGGTGACAGTTACAACATATTTAAAATAGGAAGCCATGCACGACTAAGATCTAGACCGTCACAATGATTGAGATTAATACTCTTGGTTTTATAAATCTCATTGGCTTCTCTTATTAACCTGTTGTTTGGGAGTGTAGGTCTCGCCAGTATTTTTGTATCTTCAAATTTTATATGGTGGAATTCTTCCAGGGCATGCTCTGCAAACTGAAGATTTTTTTGGCTGGTTCACCCAATGTTAATGAAAGAGACGTATTGTTTGCTTCACTTCCTTATGTCAAAAATGTCAAGGACAAGATTGGTAGAATTCTTCGTAAGAAGAACATGAAGATTTCGTTTTCTCCATATATTAAAATTCGACATACATTGAGACAAGTTAAAGACGTCATCCCTCTTCAGTCATCAGGGATTTACAACTTATCAGTTTTTACTACCTGAATTATTTTAGACAAAAATGCTTCTAAACAAAATTAATTTTACATTCCTTTTAATCTCAGAAATTAGGAATGAAAATCACCTTGGAAGTAGCGATAGCCATGGAATTTAGACAAAATAATTAACAAATGTTTAATGATTGATCTGTCATGGGTTAGTTTATTTTTATTGGGTATTATTTCGTTTTTTGTTCCAGTGAACATTTTTATAAAATTTAAATTGATAATTGTTCACTTGAATTTCACAGATAAACGTTAACATTTTTTTTTTGTTTTAATTCCCTGGCTATCGGCATTTTTGGGGTGGTTATCATCCCTAACTTTTGAGGTTAAAAGGTATGTAATAGTATATTAAAACATAAGTTACAGAATGCAACGTATTCTAGCACGATACGAGCGCGCAGCGCCGAGTGGACAAAAGAAAGATTACTTGAATTGCCTTCTGTAACGTGTGTTTTATACTATTAAATTTAAGAAATAAACTTACATAAATCTAATGAATTCTTTATTCTCAGGAATAAAATATTTATACATTTATTATATAGGATGAACTGTTTTCCCCATGTTAAACGCCTGTCATAGTTTCTCGTATTCATCCTGTATAATATATTAATATTTATTGTAGTACCGAAGTATTTTTTTTGTCAAATCATGGACTTCATCGGGATTTAAACCCAGGACCTTCCTTTGTCTAGTAGGATGCTTTACCAACTGAGCGGTATACATAATTATCTACTACTTGATCGCGAAGCATTTTTTATTAGTCGCATACATGCCCTGGATACCTTTAATTATAAGGTTATTTTTATCCTTACATCAATTAACACGCAATACACCCCCCCCCCACACACACTTCTGCCCTCCAGCGGGTTTTGGATTATTAAATTTCGCGAATTTGATAGGCAGCTCACGGCTATTGTTTTTTGTTTTATATAGAATGTCGATTCCAACAACAAAACAAGTTGGCCCCCCCACTCTGCTGTATATTATTCAAAATCAGAATCACGCTATTTTCTATAAGGTGGACTGACATGAATCTTGAATCCGATATTCATAAATTCATACATATTTATGTTTCACATTTCACATTTTGTTCTTTTTTAGTCTTTTACAGTAAAAAAACACGTCAATAATCATTAAAATGCGTGTAAGGAAAATTACATTATTATACTTTAAAAAATCTGATGTGGCCAGCACATAACCTCTCGCCGTATATTTTACCTGGCTGTATGCATAAAGCAAAGATTATTTTTATAAATACAAATAATATATTCATATAAATCTATGACGTATAAACTTCTTTATTATTCAATAATAGCATGTCTCAACATGAAGATATTTTACCATAAATTATGTTACAATAAATTACAAAGTAGAGTTTACCATATATAAATATTAGGCTGGTAACAGCAATTTTCAATTCGAACAACTTTGTTTACTTTCTCTTCATATTCTTCTAGTAAAAACATTAATTTTGGGCGGTCTAAAATGTATATATCTGGATTGTGCATCTATTCTTATATATCTTCTTTTACATTTTATTTTTTCATACTTGTTATATCTAAATAACCTTAATTCCCTCTAATAAAGTGACGGATAGATTGCACTCCGATTTTGTCAATATTTACAACTTACTTGAGAAGAATTTGATAGCTTTTTCGCAATTCAAAGTTACTCTAGTCTACAGTACTGGTGTACATTGTCCCATAATGTTTGAAACAAATTTAAGTCCTTCAACCTAGACTTGTCATCTCCATAATAGTCACAGATCAAGAACTAAGGGATTCTCCAAGTACATTTTTAATTCATTACTCATTATTTCTGACACTGACATTTATCTGTCAGTTACAAATAATTTAAATTATCAACTATTTTTCATGGCATTCTTTCGGCTGTCAAATTTATTACAACAGATTATTTTATATATTATACTTCTTTTATCTCTAAATCTATGGAATATATAATAAAATATTTAAATGTATCAGATAGAGAATTTAATTTTCTTTAATATTACCACGAAAAATTTTCAAAAAATAATATTTAGAAGATTTTTTTTCAAGAATCTTTTACTTCCGGTTGTCCAATTATTACCAAAACCTTTTCAGATCTTCCCATGAATGTCCGATTGGGAAATACGTTGTTAAACAAATTTTAAGTCTTATAGTTTTTGAGTTACCGTCCTTCCAACATCTCACACACATACACACACACACACACACACACACACACACACACATCCACACACACACACACACACACAGACATCATCGTAAAAATGTTAAAATCGGATTGTAGAGACCTTAAAACGTGCTTATTCAATAAAATCTGGATATGCGATTTTTAGCATGAATGCAATACCTCTCTTAGCGAGAGGTAAAAATACTTCAAGCAACCATAGTATACAATATTTTTTTTAAAATGTTAAAAAATAACAATATATCACAGTTTTATTTTTTGTATACAATAGGTGTTTCCAAATATAAAGCCTTTAATGCATACATTTCTTTGCATACTGCATAATATATAAATAAATAAAAAACAATTAAAATTCGTATATTTTTGTATTTTTATTAACATAATAATGGAATTAAAAATTTTCATGTGAAACGGTGATGTTGACGTCACTTCCGAGTTACGAATAAACACGTGGCTGACGTTGATTTCATTTATAACCAAGATTTATGACAGATTTCAGTTGTAACGTATTACTTTTTATCTCCCGCTATAGTGATAACGAAAAAAATCGCATATCGAGATTTTGCTAAATAAGCACGTTTTAAAAAAACACATTTTAACATTTTACGATGTGTGTGTGTGTGCGCGTGCGTTTGTGCGTGTGTGTGGATCCTCTTTGCACTCTATCTCAAATACTTTATTTGACAGATCTTTCGAAAACTTGTTGCCAGGATGCCAGGCAATAGTCACGAAAGCCCGAAGGGCTTGAGTGGCTAATGCCAAATGGCAACAAGTTTGCGAAAGAAACTGGAGAATTAATTTATCGAACTTTCGAATTATATTTAATTAGATTATTTTTTGATCTACAAATTTGTTTCAAACGGTAAGACACAACTGTCATGTTATTGTGACGCCATCTACTGTCGTTATTAACTAGCTTCATTCATTTACACAGTACAGTTGGTAAGTCTGTTTTGACAACTAGAAAAGAATTATTTTGACTAGGCCAAATGCCAAATAATTATAAATAATCAGGACTGATTTATACATATTTATGAAGAAACTAAATACATGACATTTGTCAACAAAAACAAAAGCTACAGAGATTATTCCCGGGAATAATCTCTAGAGCTTTATTCTCAGTATAATAATGACAGGATTGGTTAAAACACAAACACGTGACAAAAAAAGAAACATTTCATTGGTTTAAAGAAATATCAAAAAATAATCATTCAGACAATTTTGAAACTAAGTATTCTTGCTTTTTTGTAATATAGAGAGGCCATTAGATTTTGATGGAAATCGGATAACCGGAAGTGGTACTTTCCTTGACGCTCAACATAGTTTTCTTATAAGAATACTTTTAAATGTGATTTTTTTCGTGGTTTATGTTATAATAAAAATTAAAGATCGTTAAATTTTCTATAGATATCCGTTGATCCTTTTCCAATATATTTTATGAATAAATTTATAAATAATATATAATATAATAACTATATTTGCATTATTGGTAAATATGTAAGTATTTACTAAAATAAATAAAAATTCCATGGCGGGAAATAATGTGCTGGCCACATCAGATTTTTTTTCTACATATACCAGAGTGACGCTTTTATTTTCTGCGATATTATTATCGCAAAAAATATTATTTGGGAAATTTCACTTCTCAAATTTTTATTAACAAAAATAAAATCTTGAGCAGGTCTATTATTATAATAGCTGGTGGTTTGGGCCACTTTTTATTGTACTTTTAAATACTATGTATTACTTTTTAAGGACTAAGAGGCCTATTTATTACAATATTTTTACGAGAGCAAATTTTTATACAATAAAGCGCGTCATATAAATAACCCGCCAAAGAAATACAATAAAATAAAATTGATCATATTGTTGAAGGCAAAATATGTGATTATAAGCAACTGTAAGCTGCATAAATCTTAAATTTGTAAAATGTGTAGTTCAAACCAATGTTAAAGAATGCGAATAAACTGATTTACAAATATCATCGCAAACAGGCTGAATTTAGCGGCTTTGGAAAAAAATTCTTGTGATAATAAATCATAATTTCTTGTGGAAGAATAAAATAAATGACGGAATAAATTTGAAAGTATTATGTGGGCAAATAACATTTATAAATTCTGCGTGTTTTAATTAATTATTGAAAAGTGGAATGTTTTATTTTGTAAAGTTTTTATAAGTAAGTATTATATGGAATTGCGGGACTGAGCATATTACATGACAAAATTTGAAAAAAAAACACTTGTTTGCTATTAAAATCAACAACTGAATTCGAAAAGATGCTAGAATTATACTGTGTATCAATTTACTTCGGTGACTTTGATATGGACTCATAGCTATTCTATTTTAATAAAATGTAAAAACTTATATTAATAAGCTTTATTAAAATTTGCCTTTTCCTCTTTGACTTTTTCAATATACCAAAGTATACATTTCTTAATCTCTGTTTTAATGATGCAATCAACTCTGATATTTCAATTTTCAAGAAAACGTTTGGGAAAATTTTTACTTTCTCCATATATATTTTTTTTTAATCGAATATATTAGAATTTTCAGCCAGAGCATAATGATCGCTATGTTGTTTTGTGTTGGTCTGTGTTGTTCATCCATCTTGAGTGTGGCATATGTTTTCGTAGTAACTACGTATACAGGGTGTTTCCTTTAAAACTAGTGCATTTTTGGGCGTACTAATGACTTTAGAGAAAAATGTTACATACAAAATTGATCAGAAATAAGGGGCTAACTTATTAATAAAAAATAAAAAAATGAAAATTCAACCAGTGATTCTCAAATGTTACAAAAAATATGTATTAAATGGTAACCTATATAATTTGTTAGTCCATATAAATCCTGTATAGGGTTGTCTAAAAATTATTTCGAGAAAAATGGTATTAAAAATTGGAAATAATGTTATATGTTGAAGTATTTGAATTTAAATTTAAAAAATGAAGTTGTAGTTTTGATTTTGAACTTTGGAATTTTCAGGTTCAGAATCTGATTTCCGAGCTGATTTAATTGAACTTACTTCCTAAACATCTTTTATTTTGGATTTATAAGAAAACATTAGAGGTTTATTCCATTATATTCCAAAATAAGCCAAATTATACTATCAAAAATTAAAAACAATCAGACTATTAAATCTAATCAGCTGCTTCACACAAATTGGTATTGAACACAGAATTCTCTTTTAACTATAGTAGCGTCCTGTGAAGAATCATTGTATTTTTTTATATTTCTCCTATAGTCAAATTTTTCTTTGTTAGGCTCTAAACCACCGGATATTTTAATTGTATTATGTTCGTATTTTATTATAAATTATTGAAATTATTTGAAAATTGGATAGGAATAAAATCAAATGGACTCTATTTCCTTATTAAATATTAGCAAAGAAATGTGATATTATTAAATAAAATGTATAACCAATAGGACTACCTGACTTCCAAACCGCTTCCCTGATTGGGTAATTTGGATTTGCTCGCATTAGATTCCAACCGGTTAGATTTCTCGGGTTTTGAAACAAACCTGATATATTAAACGTAAATATCATAAGTATATGTTAAGTTTTAGTACGTAAAACATCACACTAACTTATGGAGAATAAAAAGACGAATTCGTTGCAGTATCAAACTCATTTTTGGCCTAAAATGGATTTGTCGGGTTTTGAAACTGGATTATTTCTGCTCAACAATGAAATAGTTGCGCATTGAACGTTAGGAAATTGTTTGTTTGTAATTTACACATCAAACAAAGTATGAAAACGATTAAAACAAATTTGAGTGGTAAAAGTGCTTCTTGAATTGAATGAAATTGAAGAAGCTAATATTACAGCAAAATTGGATTTACTACCAATAAATTGCAGTATTAATTGAAAGAGTCCGTATTTTTAAGACTAGTGCTCAAGGTAATTATTAATTTCTATTCGTATATGCTTGCCTATAATAATGACACTTTTACGAAACTATTTTAAAACTCAGTGGTTAATTTTTTACTAGTTAAAAAATGTATCCAATCAAGTATGTTGATTAATAATAAAAAATTGGATATTTAGTTGTCAAATCAATATCTATTGGATAATTTTTTTAATCAGTTATTAATAATTAACCATTGGGTTACAGAATAGGCTTGTTATGTTGCTAAGTTACATGTCCCACGTACTTATAACGGTTTAAAGAAAGATTAAATACTGATGAATATATGAGTAGATAAAATGCAAATGAATAAAATAAATTGCATATTCGTGTGAGAGAGTGCATTAACTTTAACTGCACATTCTAGGCAAGTGACAAAATTATCTCATCATAACTATAAAATTGTCAAACTGTACGACAATAAGAACAAAAGTAGATGATTTGGGTTGGTTGCTACAATAACATAACCTTAATGAATGCTCATCCCGTACATAGGTACATTCATCTCGGGATTCATGGCAGTTTTTACGGGCCATTTCGCAGGTTGGCATGGTAATGCTTCGCTTTTGCATGAGGTCGTCAGACCCGAGTCGGTAATGAAAATGTCGACAATTACCGGCCGAGCACGCTGCATGAAATAAAAGAATCCACAGAGCTAATTCCGCCAAAATGAATACACATCTACGAGGTTGCGCTGGTGCTGGTGCTCTGCACAGATAGTCGCTATGGTATTAATAACCAGGAAATGACTTCTTCCCAGGAACAATAAAAGCGAAAATGGTTTTATATGCCTAACAATAAGACCAGAAACGATTTCTGTTTAATACAACTTTAATAAGCAAGCAGCGTTTAAGTTTCTATATTTTAAACAAAATCAAATTAAATACATAAATAAGTGATTATTATTTCGAAATTACAACTCAAAAATTATAATGGCCCAACCAAGATTATTTATTTCTAATAAAAAATTAAATACAAATATACTCGTATATAGCACTGAATACTTCATAAAATCATTATTAAAGATTTAGCGCAAATGTAGTGACGTTGACATTTTGTCGACGTCAGCCGTGAGTTGCGACTTTATCTAACTGTTTTGTATATTAAAAGTATGTTTTTTTTCTCCAATCGTGCAGGAAATAAGTGTTGTCAGACTCAAAATGAGTGCTGTAAATAGCCATTCCCCCTACTACAAACGGAAAAAAGTGATACAGTAGATTATTGTTTTGTTGTCATGAAAGCAATTGCCATAATCGCTTGAAAATATCATTCATAGGCGCTCAGTTAATGTACAGAGTAGTAGCGATTAAGGGTGAACGGAATTTATCATGGGATTTTTGTTTTATGCAATATCCTGCTCTCCTATTCATTTTACGCCGAAACCTGTAGAGTGCAAAGTTGTACAGAATTGAAAGTTGAATATAAAACTGTTTTTAAATTGTTTAGTATGTTTCTAATTTTTCTAAGATTTTAAAAAGAAATTCCAAACTTCATTTAATTCGTAGCAATAGCCCTGACTTTTGTGTTCTTTTTGTCTAGATTTTATAAATTATTAATAAACGTCAAATGTCAATATGACTGAAATAAAACCCGTATTCTTCGATAATTATTTTCACTACAATAATTCTTTCTAATAATGATATGTGAATATGTTACTTATTCGAATAAACATTAAGTAAATAAATAAAATAAATATATCATCACAGTATATTACCCATTGCTGGGTGTGCCAATATGCTTTGTGCGCAGATTTCAGTAATGATGATGACATTATTTGTAGCATTCGGGCGTTTAAAAAATTTTTTTTTTTGCAGAATATGAATCTACTAATAAAAAGTGTTTTTGAAATTACATTTTAAAATTAAGAAGAAACTAAAATCATAATAAAAAATATAAGAACAGTTTTGTATCAAACATTTAATTCTCTGCAACCTCGCACACTACACTTTTGCCCTAAAATGAACAGGATAACAGGAATTTGCATAAAACATATCCCATGTTGAATCACTATGTTCACCACTAACCGCCACCACTCTGCATACGGTATGTCTAAAATTTAGAATACAATCGTAATTTTCCTTATTTTTGTCAATCCATGCAAATTGCAAAACCTGCTCCAATCTTATGAGAATCAGTAATTTCCTGCACTTGTTACAAAATAACTATTGTGTATCAAGACCGAAATTTGATACTTTATAGCTCAAAAAAGAATTTAACGCGCGACGCATATCGAAGTGCGGCAATCAAGCAACAAGGACACACCTACACGCACTCTCCATAAACGCACATACGCACGCATGCACGCACAACTCCGCCCCCACCCCAGCACAGGGTATTTTCCGACTTATTTTAGCAATTTTCAGTTGGTTTTATAAAAATATGCGAAAAAGAAAAAACGAAGTAGAATGGAAATTCTCGACAAATACCAATGACAATAATGTCTTGCAAAAAAATATGTAAATTCAAATAAGCAAGTTTTAAAGTGCCGTTAGATTTAAGTTCATCAAACAGCTTTTACAGTACATATTTAATTCGACTATAATTTGTTTTTAAACTAAAAATAATATGTATTTCTTTAGTATCATAATTGTTTCTAATGGGCTAACGCTCAGTTGTAATAAATTAATCATAATATAGATATCTTTCTTCAATATTTTCGACGTAAAAGGAATAATTTTTGTTAATACTAATTGTAAAACACTATTTCTAAGATTGAAAGTTTCGTAATATATTTGTTGTAATTTTTTGTTAATAACTGGTGAATAGTAGTAGTACGTGATATTGTATATATTACTGGACAATTTTCTGGAAAATATAGCATACCTAGCAATTTAGTATATTTCAAATAATAAAAATCTGTTGTGGCCAGCACAATACCTCTCGCCACTTCCTTTTTTGGTTACATAAGTATAGGGCGCGAACAGTCATGTTACATTGTTGGCCTTGACAAGCAGATGTGGGGGCCCGTTTCAGAATGATAATTAGTCAATATGTTTCATTCAGAATTTCAAGATTTTCTAAATACACGTAGTTAATTTGTCACCAGGAGTGTGGAATTTACTTGTCGAGGAAAATAAACCATATGGAATTGGAAAATCACTAAATTTAGAATGAGAAATTATGATACATCTATATACATAATTACTAGCTATCATTCTGACATGAGTCCCCATATCTGCTTGTCAAGGCGCCCTATTGTATTTAACATTTCTTGTATACCTACATTCTACACCAAAAATTGTACTTACATATATCTATTCCTTATATTTAGATTGTTTAATTTTAAATTCATTATATGAAGAAATTTTGTCCTCTTCTAATTTTTCGAAATGTTTCCAATTCATTGTCAGGATTGACTGAATTTTTGAAGGATATATGTAATAAGACCTATAATCTTAAATATTTAACTACTAATACATTAAGAAATAATATAATGTATATGTACTTCCCAGAAAAACTCTTTAGTAATATCTATGAATTTCTGACACTGACATTTATCTGTCAGTTACAAACAGTTCAACTGGTCAACTATTTTCCATGGCATCCTTTCGGCTGTCAAATTTATTACAACAGATTATTTTATATATTATACTTCTTTTATCTCTAAATCTATGGAATATATAATAAAATATTTAAATGTATCAGATAGAGAATTTAATTTTCTTTAATATTACCACGAAAAATTTTCAAAAAATAATATTTAGAAGATTTTTTTCCAAGAATCTTCTACTTCCGGTTGTCCAATTATTACCAAAACCTTTTCAGATCTTCCCATGAATGTCCGATTGGGAAATACGTTGTTAAACAAATTTTAAGTCTTATAGTTTTTGAGTAACCGTCCTTCCAACATCCCACACACACACATACACACACACACACACACACACATCCACACACACACACACACAGACATCATCGTAAAAATGTTAAAATCGGATTGTAGGGACCTTAAAACGTGCTTATTCAATAAAATCTGGATATGCGATTTTTAGCATGAATGCAATACCTCTCTTAGCGAGAGGTAAAAAAGTAGGAAAAAATATCTCGTTCATTAGATCGTACTGCATTAATTAATTAAATTATATGCTTGTCAGCGACGAGTATATGTAACTGATGAAATATAAAAACTTAATCATATGCAGTACATATGATTTTTTATGAATTCTCTTCATAAAAATTAATACTCGTGACTACGTATTTGCGTATGATATATAAATGTTAACATAAGTAATTACTACTGTCGCCATTAAGTAAGCATGGAGTGATGCTCAACTTTTTCCCTTCTCCGCACCTTTGCCACTTACCCAACGATGTTACAGTTTCATCATACCTTAGCATTTTCAACAGGGGCACTGAAATGGCAACAGTGTAGAAATCTCCAGTCCATACTTATTTGACGGCAACTATAATACATTTTTAATAGTCATCAATATTTCTTAATTTCTGGTTTTCATTTTTCAATTATAAAGTTATCCTTACTCAATGGCCTAAATATCAGTCACAACGAGATACATACATCTACCAAGACACCTCAGAGAAATATTTGACAACACCAATATAAATCAAAATAAAATATAAATACGAACATACCGTCATATAATATATCAATAGTTACTAAAATGAGCCCAAACACATAATATTTCGGCGAGTTTTCATTTTTAGCAAACAAATTTTAAAACCTACGCAAATGGTGAGGAATTACTACAAATTTCTTTCGACTGGTTTAAATATGTATTTTAAACCTAAAAAAATCTGATGTGGCCAGCACATAACCTCTCGCCGTATATTTTACCTGGCTGTATGCATAAAGCAAAGAATATTTTTATAAATACAAATAATATATTCATATAAATCTATGACGTATAAACTTCTTTATTATTCAATAATAGCATGTCTCAACATAAAGATATTTACCATAAATTATGTTACAATAAATTACAAAGTAGAGTTTACCATATATAAATATTAGGCTGGTAACAGCAATTTTCAATTCGAACAACGTTGTTTACTTTCTCTTCATATTCTTCTAGTAAAAACATTAATTTTGGGCGGTCTAAAATGTATATATCTGGATTGTGCATCTATTCTTATATATCTTCTTTTACATTTTATTTTTTCATACTTGTTATATCTAAATAACCTTAATTCCCTTTAATAAAGTGACGGATAGATTGCACTCCGATTATTCTTATATCGATGTGTAATTTTGTCAATATTTACAACTTACTTGAGAAGAATTTGATAGCTTTTTCGCAATTCAAAGTTACTCTAGTCTACAGTACTGGTGTACATTGTCCCATAATGTTTGAAACAAATTTAAGTCCTTCAACCTAGACTTGTCATCTCCATAATAGTCACAGATCAAGAATTAAGGGATTCTCCAAATACATTTTTCTTTCATTACTCATTATTTCTGACACTGACATTTATCTGTCAGTTACAAATAATTTAAGTTTGCAACTATTTTTCATGGCATCCTTTTGGTTGTAAAATTAATTACAACATTATTTTATATATTATATTCCTTTTATCTCTAAATCTATAAAATATGTATAAAAATATTTAAATGTATCAGAAAGAGAATTTATTTTTCTTTAATATTATCAAGAAAAATTTTCAAAAAATAATATTTAGAAGATTTTTTTTCAAGAATCTTCTACTTCCGGTTGTCCAATTGTTACCAAAACCTTTTCAGATTTTCCCATGAATGTCCGATTGGGAAATACGTTGTTAAACAAATTTTAAGTCTTATAGTTTTTGAGTAACCGTCCTTCCAACATCCCACACACACACATCCACGCACACACACACACACACACACACACACACACACACACACACACACACTCTTAGCGAGAGGTAAAAACTAAATATGTTATTCAAGTATTCCGCCATTTAATGTTGGGTTACATCGCATTTATTAGTAATACTAGCTTTAATTCTATTGGCATTGTATCCCTAAGCCCTGCAATTTTTAAATATAATTTAATTTTAAGTATTAACATGAATAAAAATTAAATTAAAGTTGTTTTGTGCCAAAAGTAAATGGTCTCGGACGAAGCTAAGTCTGGATAAGAAGATGACCGGTCGA
Organism: Harpalus rufipes; assembly: GCA_951394225.1. Lineage (NCBI taxonomy): Eukaryota > Metazoa > Arthropoda > Insecta > Coleoptera > Carabidae > Harpalus > Harpalus rufipes. Next base: position 17,141,617 of record OX596277.1, read on the forward strand.
ACAATTATTACTTGATATTTAGCCCATTTTTTTTTTAAATTTTAAGTCTATGTAAATTTAATCCTTCGCCGGGCAGGCAGCGGGATTCCATGCTGCAATTTTTCTATTTTCCACATATTACATTATCAATGCAACTGATGCAATTGAATTATATTGTCAGTTGTATTAAAGCCGCTAAATTGTGACAGGTCTTAAATTGTGGTATTCCGTGCCGCAATGCGTCCAGTCGTGTAAGTATAATTTGTAGGAAACAAATTTTTAATTTTAATAATTTTTACAAAGTTATTTGGATATTATAACATTAATTTACTGTAAAATAAGAAGAAGAAAATGGTCAAGAAAGTTTTTTTCAGAAAGAGAATTTGAAGAAATTATGGAGAATATTTGTCATATGTCGTAGAAGGAGTTTTCGACATTAGTGATTAAAGTGAAGACGGGAATAACAATGTTGATGTTAATAATTACAACAGTTAATCAGACTTCGAAATTTCAGAATAAACAATTTATTTGCACAGTGCATAGCAATAAAACAGTGCGCCGCTATAAATGCTTGAACCCGTCCATGGAGGAGGATTAAATTATTTGAACTTTTTATTTATATAAGAAATATATTTTGTCATACTTGTTTCTACAGCAACGTTTTTTGAACGATTTATAAAACAAAAAGTAAAACATTAAAGTCCTAAATTTTTTAAATATTTTAAAGTTGTAAGACTTTAAAATTATGCCTTCATACTGAATCGTTTATTTATCTCGAGTAATGCAATTTTCACCAATTATAGCGAATAAGAATGTGAACGAAACCAGAAAAAAATAATTTTAATCTGTCAATCTGTCACTATTTTGCCAGGATTGTCGAACAATTGCTACTTAACCTACTTATGCAAAATTCTTACTGCTACAAATTACTGCATATTTCTTTTAATAATTTAATAAGTAGAAACTCGTATGACATAAAATCATGTATGTACCTCAGACGAAAAGTGTCTTTAAGTTACTCACAAGTAATTACGGCCTCGGCTACCCGCAGCAGCCGTAAACAGCTTGCTCATACCTGAAAGATTCACTTTTCGTCCTAGATACACAAAATACTACTTTTTCTTGTGCAATTTTAAGAATAAATTTTTGTTTAGTTATATCAAATTGATGCTTTTTTTACTTGCGCCATAAAATAACGTAGCGCGCCCGCTCATGTGATTTTCATAAGCGCACCCGCCGAAGAGTTGAAGTAGCAGAAAGAATTTTGTCGAAATTTCCAACCATTTGTGTAGGTTTTATATTTTGTTGAAAATGTAAACCGGCCGAACTATTGGAATCGTATGCATTATAATTATGATATATTTTTGACACATCCTTGTGTCTTATCCACATTGTAAGTTGTAAGTAATAGATTTGTATGGTGCTAATACGAGTACCTGAATTGAATGCAGCACATTACCTTAAATTTTAAAAAAATTAAACATACAATTTATCTGCATATTGCGGCTTTATTATTTAATAATTTGTTAAAAAATAAATCGATCTATCTTTATAACGAAATATTTCAAAGATATTTTACTCATTTCTAAGTGAAAGATTCAAATCTAAGGATAGTTGCCTTTTTCACTCCGGAAAAAGACGTCATTAGAAGAGAACAAGACATTAGATTTCTTTCAGTAAAAACTAAAAACTTGTACGTTTTTCTTCGATCCAGTTGAATAAGGTCAGTAGAAAGCTACATGTGGTTTATTGCAAATTATTATCACTCATCCTGCGTGAATCTCCCTCGGCGAGGATCCGTGAAATCCGGCGGAACGCTTCATTTGAACAACAATCGTTTTTCAGCACATCTTTTTACCCGCGTCGGCCGCTCGACCGGTAATCCGAAGGTAGATTTGCGAAGATTTGCGCGAATCAGGCTGTTCACCCTCCGTAAGCAGAACATTAATTTATACCGCTCTCTAAACGTTTTATTACCGTACCCAACCACCACTTCAACAAAACCTAAAGAGATATGAATGTTTTTGTATGATTAACCCCATGTTTACCTACATATGTCCGGATAAAATTACAGAGGATTCAACGAAGGTTTTTAATTGAAAGTAAATACTCGTACTTTATCTCATTAAATAAAATTGGAGATAATTTGTACTATTTATTTACTTCTACGTAAAACTACATTATGCATTACGACACACGTAGACAAAGTTGTTTTTTCCGTTCTACGTGTTTCTTTATTTTTACCTCCCGCTGCCGCTATCCTTGATATAGGGAGGTATAGGATCGTGCTAAAAATTGCATATCGAGATTTTGGCAAATGAGTACGTTTTAAGGTCTATAGAATCATATTTTAACATTTTTACGATGATGTCTGTAGGTGTGTGTATGTATGCGTGTGTGTATGTGTGTTTATATGTGTATGTGTGCGTGGATCCTCTTTACGGCCTAACTCAAATACTATTCTGAAAATTTTGAAACCGTGTATTCTTACTATACTTTAATATGGAAAGAAGCCATTATATTTTGGTATAAATCAGATAACCAGAAATGACAATTTATTTGAAGCTCAAAACATTTAAATTACGTTTTTTTCGCAATTTGTGTTATTGTAACAATTTTCTACAGATATGCAATACTACTTTTTCTATAAATTTTATGAATAAATTTATAAAATAATTTATTTTATAAATCCCGGAGTCTATGCTTTAAAAATAAATATATATATCTCCTTAGTTACACCACACAATACAGATCTCATATTTATGTAACTGACAGATAAATGTCACTGTCAATAAATTAATAATTGCTAATTAATAATGATAGGTTATTATATATATATATATATATATATATATATATATATAATTTATACAATATCTAATTAATAAATTAATTTTCATAAGTTTGTAATTGAAAAGAAATTAACTTCATTATCTCAAAATTACATTTTGATAAGATTCTGGAGAAGTAAATAGTTATATTACTATATCATGCAAAGGAACTTAATGCAGTAGCCAGCATTAGTAAATATGTAGATATGTATTTAAATAAAATAAAGAAATAAATATATCATCAGGGCATATTACCCATTGCTAGGAGTGCTAATCTGTTTTGGACATTGTTGAAAGATATAATTTAAAAGATTTTTTTTTATAATTTTATATGTGCAAATAAGTAGGCAGAATGTTGTTATGGAAATTAGTGGTTGTTGTTCTTATGTAGTTATGTATTGACTTAAAAATATACTCAACATAAATATGGACGTCAATTTCTTGTCTCTTGAAATATTTCTATTTCATTTATATTGGCTCATATTTAAACAGGCAAGTATAATTTTAATAGACACATATCTGTAATGATGAAATATTTGCACGTGTGGGCGCTTACCAGGTGTCACCTCATGGGAACTCATTTCTGGCGTGAAGAGTGCACCACAGCGGTCAATTTTGTGCTATTCAATTTCAAAGTCATTTGTGGCGTCGGTCAGGATCGAACCGGGTCCCCATATTCGCGACCAGACAATCTGGTACACGGCCACGGGATATATTTAAGTTAACAAAAATTAAATGGCGACAGGTCAATTGTGTTGGTCACATCAGATTTTTATTATTGGGATCCGCAGAATAGCATGCGACACTAACGTAATTTTGGGGAACTAAATTAATGGTGGCCAGTAGGATCTGTCAGATAATAATTATAATCATCACAAATTATCGTTATTTATAAAAGAAAAATAATTTCTCACACTTAGGTCTTATAATTTTATTTAAAAATGTAAGAAAAATAGTCGAATTAAAGAAAAAAAACTAGTAAAGCTTATCTAAAAATAACAAAATAAAAAAGACGTTCATAAGGATGCATTAATAAGAAAATGAAGCAAGCTTTTTCCGTGGTTACTAGACAGAGAAAATCACTATATTAAAGCAGAATGCTGAATTCGACCCAGTATGATTCAAATAGGAAAATGGTTATCTTTTTTTCCTTTCAGACCTATAGTATAAATTACAAAGTTGGAAGCAAATTTAAGTATGACTTATTCGTGTAAAAAGGTATTGATTTCTACTTCCGGTCTCGCTGGAAGCGATAACATCGTTCATGTTTTAAATGGAACAATACACACATATATTCTTACATACGGTGTTTGTAGATATGACCACATTCGTTAATAAAGAACGCTTGCAATAGTGCAAGGCATTAACGACCATTTATGACTTGCTTACCTAATTTTAACTGACAAAGTTAAAATAACAAGTAGTCCGTCATACTTATATGAAAAATTAAACTTAAAGTTCTAAAATTATGGTCTTAGAGGTAAGGATTTATATCAAATACCAACCTAAAACAAATCAAAATTTAAATGTTCTTTCTCGTATTTGGCACCGTTTTATTGCAATTCTATTCTACATGAATTAAAATCACTGACTGTAATTTTATTTAAGTCTAGTGATTATTATTATAAATTCTATGTATTTCTATTTGTAGGTTTATTTATTTATGTTGGGTCTCCTACAATATTCCCCATGAATATTGGTAACATGTTATTGTTTTTTGTATGAAAGTACATATCAGATTTTGCATTTTGGTGTTAGTTTTTTCCTTTTTGTATTGTATTGGCCATTGTAAACTGGTGGTTTTTTGTAATTATAAATGTATTAGTTGGGTGACAGAACAGCCTATGGCATTGACATAGCAGTCAATAAAGTATTATTATTATTATTGTTATTATTATTATTATTTTTCATGAAAAAAATAACCTAGTTCAAAATTATGGTAATTTTATATATTATCAGTTCGTCATAATATTTGTACTTTCTTTGTTTAAATTTTTAAAATGAAAATTTGTTGCAAAAACATGAAATTTATCAGGTGTGTATGTGTAATAATATGTATTTCGATTATGTTATTAAATTATGTTAAAAGTTTTAAAACACGAGAAAAAAAAATATGAAACTAGAAGATAAGAAATTTATAATAATATATACATAATGTTTATTCAAATTTGGTTTTCTACATTATTTAATTAAAATAATAAAAACAGATAATTTCACTCTATATGTGTATTTATTTAAATTTAAGAAAAATAATGTTTATGATTTTTTTTCTATGTTTAAAATTAAAGATGCTTTACTCTTCTATAGGTTTTAAATTTTTCGAATTCTAATCATATTTATTTGAAATCAAATATTGATAATCGTGTAGCGGTCGGAATTCAGCTTGACTACGTTCGAGAGCGCTCCACTCGCCATACCCTAAATCGGTCTTCAGGGGTCCAGTGCTAGTGGTCGGCGTGGCTCCTCATCATAGTCCCGGTTTCGATTTCCGACCGACAAAATCGTATTACATTTGTGCGAAAGATTTTTTTTATCTAAAGTGGCCATATGTTAAGACTTTTTTCAATCACTCTGGTCTTCCTTAGTTCACTCACATAAATAGGTAACAAAGCCGTGCACCTGAGCTAAAGTGCATTTGATCTCAAACCTTTTCCATCGCCAAATTTATTTATCGTGAGACTTTATTATTAATTTTTGTAGAAGCTCTCACTTTAATTACATTAACAATATCTCGTCAATTAAGGATTATATACGTTGAAGTTTTATTTTGCCGTACATAATAACTCGTAAATAGAATAACAAAGCATCAATAATTAATTATCAGCTTAATTGATTTCAATATAACGTCGACACATATATAGATATAATAACATAATAACCGAAGCTTAATAAATTTTAATCAAACGATAAATAATTAATTTAAGCAGACAAATTTGTGCCGCATTAAAAACTGCGTGGATTAGATACGCATTATTATATTTGTATGTAAGGACAGAAGAGAAAAATATACGGTCGATAATTCGATCTTCTATAACTCGAATTTTTGATTACTCGAACAAAATTGGTTGGCAACAGCACCAAGAGTGAAATTTACATATAAGTTTTACTTGATAACTAGAACTTCTATTACTCGAGTATCTCGATAACTCGAACAAAAAAATTCGAAAACACATTCGATAAGTCGAATATTTGATGAATTCTCTGTTTGCTATGAAACTACGTATATCATGATTCAGCACATTTTGTTTTCTATGGTTATTGGTAGTTCACGGCTGTAAACTAACTGTTCGTAATCGTGTTACTAAAACGTATTATGAAAACAATTGAGGATAAATAAATTAAAAATTATTATAAAAGAAGGATGTGGCTAGAAAATATGGCGTATCTCCAAATACAGTGTCCACAGTTTTAAAAAATATCGATTATCAATGCATTGGAGATGGTATCTACTGCATCTGAAAAAACAATATATGAAAATTCAGATAAAACCGTTCTAGATTAATTTCTAACAGCCAGGAAAAAAATATGCCTATACCGGTGTTCATTTTTAAGTGACTACCATTGCGATCTCGAGAACTATAAGAGATACGAAGTTGGTTAAATGATCAAAAAATCTCTATTTTACATGGGTATTGCAATGATAAACTGCTTCCCAAGTTCAGGATGTGAAAATATTTTTTTTATCTCGAGTATTTATTTTTTAATTCACTACCAAAACTAGGGAGGTTATTCTGCCGCACCTTGTATTATATTATTAAAAAAAAATACATTTCAAAAATGCATAACATTTTGAATTTAATTTGTTTTATATTACATCTTAAAAAATTAAATAAAATTAAAAATTATTATTTAAATTTGAGGTCCAAATACTTGTAAACATTTTAGAATATTTATTAGTAATATGAGAATATGTCATATCTCTGAATCCAAAGTTTTCTGCATTAAAAGAAAATGTAATATTTTAATCATTCATCATTATATTTTTACCTTCCGTCACCTAGATAAGGTAGGTATTTCTTTGGTCAAGATATTTGATGATGAGTTTTTAATGAATAAGCACGTTTTATAGTCCCTACAATACAAATTTACTGTTTTTACGATGATGTCTGTGTGTGTGTGTGTGTGTGTGTGTGTGTGTATGTGTGTGACAAAAATTTCTCCTTCGATAAGTCCAATACTACTATTCCAAAAATTATAATTCTTTTGTATTCCTTTTCTTTACATCCATATGAAGAGTTTATTTGATTTTAGTTATAATTGATTAACCTTAAATACCCTCATTTGAAGATTTTAACTCTTTTTCTTGAAAAAGAACGCTCTTAAGTATCATAATTTTTAAAGAATATTCTATTATATATACGATTTGAATGATTTGATTTTATTTTATAATTCATATTCAATGGATATAGAGTGAAAATATTATAAAGAAATTAAATTTATTTTATTTTTATTTATTATATTAAGAAAATTTTAATTGACAAATTTTAGTATTAGAAAAGAAAATGAATGTGGCAGAGAAGGAAGGATATTGAGATAGGGAAAGATAAGGTAAGGAATGGGAAGATAAGAGATTTGGCTCGAGTGATAGAAATTTTTAGAAAGATACCAGAGAGATGATTACATTGGTTTGAACATGTTATAAGAAGAGATGAAGAATATATTGGAAAAAGAATGAAGAGCTTACTAGTAGAAGGTAGAAGAAGCAGATGAAACCCAAAGATAAGATGGAAGGACTGCATTGCGGAAGACTTGAGAGAAAAAGAACTGAATGCGGATGACAAGTAAAACAGAAAAGATTGAAATAAGAAAATCAAGAATAGCGACCCGTAACGAATGGGAAAAGCTAAAGTCGGTGTCAAGTGTAATTTACATGGTTTGTTTATGAAATAATTTTACTGAAAATATAGAATCTTTTGCAAGAAAATTTATGTATAGAATTTGTACATAATAACACACAATTGACGGAAAGTTATGTGCTGGCCACATCAGTTTTTTTATATTGTTATTGGATAGAAAATTAAATATAGTGTTTCTTTGAAAATTAAAAGTTGCCATCTTGCCATTAATTACTCAAAAACATGATATTTTAATGTTGTTACTTACGAATGTATGTACAAATATAAGGGTTAATGTACTATCATTTATGTAACGTAGTATAATTTGCTAGAATTATTAATAATAACTGAAACAAAAGGATATTCCAACTTTTCAAACACAATATATGAATTAAGAATTGTAAAAGGTGACAGGTGATATGCACGAGATTTTTTCTTATGAATTCATTGAATTCTCGTATACTACGAATGTAAATCTACGGATATAAAACTCTTGTTAACTTAAGGATAAGATTCGGAATACGAAACTTGGAACTTAATAGTTTTAGCAGCACTAGGGAGTTTTACAAACTTAATATTATTACTACTTTGCTACCATTTGTTTTAAAAGTATTGTTCTTGTAGAATATAAAATTAGGAAGATAGTAACCAGGATTTCCGTGAATTCTAGAGATTATGTTTGGCTTCCCAGTTTTAACTTCCAAGAACTTTTCGATATCTGATAGCATAAGAAGAGAAAGATTTTGTGATAAGTTTTAATAACATTTTGAAAAGTATTTTCAATTTGTTATCCTACATGCAAATAAAACGAGACAAGTTATGCATGTCTGTAATAACTCAATATCGGTTGAAGATGATAAATTTTACATTGCATTTCAATTGTCAGCTGTCATATCACGGTTCGCGATTTGTGGGCCGTAAAATTGAACCACACATGCACATCTACACGTACACAAATGTACAGTGACTTCCAATTGTCCTGCTGTTAAATTACAGTAATTCCATTTACACAGTTCCAATTAAACTATGGTATAAATTTTATATCTAAGTATTAAAGATATCTATATAAATTCCACTTACATGTTGAATTAGATATATAGATATACACTCGACCTCAAGCTTATGCCTGACCCGGCCCAAAGCCCAGCTCGATTTCGAGTCGATCATTAAACCGAGCCGAAATATAATTTTTCGTGTCGAATCGGACCAATCATTAGCAAAAGTTGAGGTGAGTCCGACTTTCAATTTTAGCCCGACCCGAAAAATCGAGATATTCGGAGCGGGCCGAGAAAACTTATAATGAAATCAAATGCACTATTTGCCTTAATATTTTAATCAAAATAATTTAATAACAACATCCTTCACTTTAATATGTTTAAGAGTTAAGGATTTATTGTATGACATTGATGTTGTTGTTATTGTTTGTGCTAACCCACTAAGTGGGACATGCGTGATTTTATGTATGTATGAATGTATTTCACATCTTAATAAATAAAACAATTTTAAGTTTAAGAAGTAGATTAGTGTTTTTTACCTGGGTGCTCATTTTTACCTTCCGTCATCTCAAGCTAAGGAAGGTATTGTCTTTGGTAAAAAAAAATTGGTGGTGAGTTTTCATTGAATAAGCATGTTTTAGGGTCTTTACAATACGATTTTACTATTTTTACGATGATGTCTGTATGTGTGTGTTCCCGTGTGTGCGTAACCGCAGTTTCGGCCGCGATATATCCAATACTAGAATTCCAAAAATTACATTTCTTGCGTATTCCTCTTCCTTTACAACCATATGCAGACTTTATTAGATTTTGGTTATAATTGATCAACCGGAAGTATCCTCATTTGAAGATTTTAACAGTTTTTCTTAAATAATATTATAACTTAAAGAATATATTATTCTCTATACGATTTGATTGCATTTTATATTTCATATTCAACAGATAGAGTTAAAGAATTATAAAGATAATATATTTCATAAATCAGCCAGCTATGCTAACTTAACCATGGAAACTGCTGATATATTCAAATAATTCAAATTGACAGATGTCAATATCAATAAAAAGTAAATGAATGAAAGACTAAGGGGAAAACATCTACTGTTATAAGTTTCTAGAATGATATAAGAGAGACGGTTACATTGGTTTGAATGTCATGAGGAGAGATGAATATATTGGAAGAAGAATGAATAGCTTAGTAATACAGTACCCAAAAGAACTGGCGGTGATTCCCAGTCCCAGTCCAACAACTAGTGTCATCTATTGAGTACCTTGTAAAATAATAAATAATAACCAATAATTTTTGTACCATTTTAAAAAAAAAAATATATGGTCTACATGCGAGTAGACAATATACAATATTTTATCCCGTAATAAATATTATTGTCTACGTATAGACAATGACGTAGATTATGTAGCATATATTACAGGCACAACCCTGATTATAAGTCCAGGGAGAGAATTGCGTAATTATTCTTGAGGTTTAATTTGAATTACTGGAGCTACTCCAGAACTACAAAGCTCACAACAAAAAAGTATTCTCTGTTGAGGTGTATGTACTCGTTGACAATACAGACTTTATTCGCGGTCGTCCAGAAAATGAGCAGTTACTGATCACTTTTTAGACGGAAAAACTCTTCTTCACTGAGCTAGCTCGGAAAATTGTCTGTATGTGAATGTTTCCATGACGATCAATTGTTTATTTATTTATTTCTTATATTCTCGCATAAAATAATGCATACCTATAAATTTTTATTTATTATAAAATTTTACATAATTTACATTTATTTGGGGTCATTGTATGCAAACAATTTTTATCTCTCTATTGATACCACAACCATTGTTGTCAGTCAAAACGGGGAACTGAATTCTCATGTTAATCTTCTATTTTGTACACCATGAAATAAAAAATACACCCGGTATATAACTTCCAGGGAAATAATAAAATAAGAACAAATATTTTAACCTTTACGTTTACTTTTATTTAATAATAAAAAAATGGGATTATATTCTTAGTGTGGGCCGCGAGTAATGCTTGTTTTACTTAAATTATTTAGTATTTTATTTTATATTTCGAAAGGGGTTTGAGCCCCCAAATACCCCATTTGATTACGGCCTTGTTTTATCTTACCTTAATATTACCTACTGAAGTAAAAGTAAAAATATATATTTGCGCTCAACTCTTAATATAGAATATAACCCTACATAACCTTCAAATGTTTATCTGTAAAATCTATTCGTAAATACAAGTTTAAAAATACAATTATAAATATTTGTTTTATGAATCGAAAATTCTAGACTTATAATTTGTTTTTACAATGTAATTAGATTGTAATTACTAACAAATATTTACTATTTTTTTAACAGACCCCTAATAGTGAAAAAATAATATTTACAGATATTTTTCTATGAAAAATTATTTAGAGCTTTAAGTATAGTGACGTTCATGGATTAAGGATATCCAATTTACACCAAAATCTAAATGGTTCTTTCCATATTAATATCGAGGAGAAAAAATTTCAAAATTTTCTGTTCGTATAGGATTAACTAACGCACTTAGTCAGCATTTAGCTACAATAGATATATATGTTTTTCTTATGTATTATTGAACGCTATTAGGGATAAAGCCCACTTACTTGGTTGATAGTATAAAAAAAAATTGTGTTGAAAAACTTTTGGCGCATCTCTCTATTTGATATCTTTTATCTAACATATGAGATCACCACACCACCCTATTCTTAAAGATTGACGAGTGTGAATTTCTCTATTAGAAAGGTATCTCTCTAAGCTAACCTAACCTCACCGCTAACCTCTCCGTTTTGGCTGCCACCCGTACAATATTAACATTACTCTCGGACAATTTAGCGCACATTCTGTCCATAGCCACACATTGATTTCGCATTACGCAGGCGGCATTGACATGAGATGTCATGCACCTGACACTCGCAGTATTATAGAAAATTTCCCAGGAACCATTCACTCATAATCAACTCCGAAACGTGCCAGAGTAATTAATTAGTTGAATTACTGGTCAATTGCGAACACAAATTGAGAGGAAATTTAAATATATTTGATTCATCAAGGACCCGTAAATTACAACTTGATTACCTTTTCCTTTATTAATATAATTTGTAAATTATTATAAATTTACACTTTAAAGCGTAAACGTACGCTCAAAATTATATTGGAAATTTGACCTTGGTAAATACAAAATATATTTTCTACTCCTGCTCTGAAAAAACAATTTTCTATTTTGTATGGAGTATTATGCTGTATGGATGCGAACCATGGACCTTGAGGAAAAAAAGAGCAAAAGATGGTCGGAAAAGATTGGAGAAGAGGAAAGAATTTTGAGAGAAAGAGGGAAACTAATAGGATTGGACATATTTTTTTAAGCAGGGATTGTATTCACAAAATTACAATTGGAGAAAAAATATATAAGTGAACGGGAAGAGGAATAAGAAAATTTGGAATATTGACATACGAGGTGTGTTCGAAAAAAAGGTGACTTTTTATTTTTCTCGAAAAATATTTATTTATTCATCAATATCTATTTTGTCTCCTTCAAAGTAATCCCACTCAGATATAATATACTTGTGCCAACTCTTTTTCCAATCCTCGAAGTATTTCTGATACGCGCTTTTTGGTATGTCCTTAAGCTCCTTCAGCGATGCGGTCTTTATCTCCTCAATCGTAGGAATCTCCGTTCTTTCATGAGTCTTTTCAATTTTGGGAACAGGAAAAAGTATCAGGGGGCCAACTCCGGTAAATACGGTAACTAAGGCGTGATTAAGGTGTTGTTTTTGGCCAAAAAATCACGAACAAACAACGATGAGTGAGCAGGTGCATTATCATGATGCAAAAGCCATGAATTGTTTTGCCACAAATCCGGGCGTTTTCTTTGTATTACTTCACGCAAATAGCGCACAACTTGAAGGTAATATTCCTTATTGACCGTATGATCTTTTGGAAAGAACTGATGATGCACCACGCCATTGTAATCGAAGAAAACACTGAGCAAAACTTTCACATTTGACCGAACTTGGAGTGCTTTTTTCGGTTTTGGCTCTTTTGATTGCTTCCATTGGGATGATTGAGCTTTGGTTTCGACGTCATAACCATATATAGTTTGGTTCACGAAAGATGACAATTCAAGGTCATTTATTAACCGTATGGTGTAATATTACTTACAGATAACTGCATTTCGTATACATAGACGTGCAACATGAAATATTTCTGGATACATTTTAACTGGAAAAAAATAAGTGTAATTTATTTGAAAATTATGTTTCTTTTTAAATAATACCTTTCTCAAAGATTTATGCTCTTCACCTGTTTTTGCAAAACACATTAACCTAGACTTGACAAAAACCATGGAATAATAATTCGATTTAAATGTCAACGTCACTGGGTAAATATTAGCATAGAGGGCAGTGTAGTAGATAATTAGATATCTGTTACTCTACGACATACGTCATTAATATTTGTAACGTGATAGAAAGTAATGTCAACATGAACGTATATCTGTCACACAACATAAACTACATAGGCATACCTCAAGTAATCTTTCTCTTTCTAATATGAAATGTTGCTAAGATACTACTATATTAAATGTTGTGTATTCTTTCTTCGAACAAGTGACCTTGAATTGTCTTCTTTCGTGAACCGAAGTATACCCATGTTTCGTCACCAGTTATGACCCTTTTGAGTAAATCTGGGTCGTCGTTGACGTCATTGAACAGCTCCTGAGCGATTCTCATGCGACGGTTCTTTTGGTCAAAATTTAGAAATTTCGGAACAAACTTCGCTGCCACACGTTCATGCCTAAAACATCCAAAAAAATTGCATGGCATGAGCCAACCGATATGCCGATATTCCCAGAAACTTCCCTAATAGTGATTCGACGATTCTCCATAACAATTTTCTTCACTGCTTGAACGTTTTTATCGGTTGTTGACATGCTGGAGCGTCCAGGGCAGGCATCGTCATTAACATCTTCTCGGCCTTCTGTGAAGAGCTTGTACCACTTATAAACAGTTTTTTTTTGCTCAAAGTAGTCTCGCCAAATGCCGTTGGAGCACTTAATTTTAATTTTCACACAAAATTTAATACAGATTCTTTGATCCATTTTTTTCGATTGCAAAAAATCGCCAAGCACACCAAAATACGTCTAACCTTTATATCTGTCAAAAACAAACTACAAATGCAAAATGGCTGATCATGTCAACATATGTTGGGAACATGTGTACCAACGTAACAATAAAAAAAAAATCTGTTGTGGCCAGCACAATACCTCTCGCCATTTTCATTTTACGTAGCATAGGGCGCGAGCAGTTATGTGACTTTGTTGGTCTTGGCAAGCAGATGTGGGGGCCCGTATCAGAATGAGAGCTAGTAATATACTCGTACATAGGTGTCAAGTAACATAAGTTTTAATTCGAAACATTATGATTTTCCAAATCCATGTGGATTATTTTCCTCGACATTCCATACTAATGGATGACAAATAAACATCAGAAAATTTTGAAATTTTGAATGAAAAATTATGACATATGACAATTGTGACATCTATGTAAAAACTACTAGCCGTCATTCTGATACGGATCCTCATCTGCTTGCCAAGGCCAAGGCCCTATAAGTACACACAAATAATTGAAATTGTTTCTCTTCTTTCGTTCTATAAGAAATTTTATCCTACTATTCTATTATGTTCAAAATTCTTCAAATTATGATTTTCCAAATCCATGTGGATTATTTTCCTCGACATTCCATACTAATGGATGACAAATAAACATCAGAAAATTTTGAAATTTTGAATGAAAAATTATGACATATGACAATTGTGACATCTATGTAAAAACTACTAGCCGTCATTCTGATACGGATCCTCATCTGCTTGCCAAGGCCAAGGCCCTATAAGTACACACAAATAATTGAAATTGTTTCTCTTCTTTCGTTCTATAAGAAATTTTATCCTACTATTCTATTATGTTCAAAATTCTTCAAATTCATTGACGGTATTTCTTAAGGATATATGTAATATTAACATATCTGTAATTTAAATATATAATTAATTAATAATACAATAATATACATTAAATGTACTCTTACCTCCCAGAAAAATCTGACACTGACATTCTGCATTTACATGTCAATTACAAAAATTTAAATATCGCAAATGTTTTTCGGGCAACGAGATTTATTACAACAGATTATTCTATATTATTATATACTATATCTCCAAACCTATACGAGATATAATAAAAAAATTAAATTTGTCAAATTGAGAATTAAATTATGTTTAATATTTGTAGTAACAAATTTTTAAAAAATAATATTTAGAATTTTTTTCTTTAGAAACTACCACTTCTGGTTGTCCAATTGTTACCAGAACCTATTCAACTCTTCCCATTACTGTTAGATTGAGGAATCCGTAGTCAAACAGGTCTTTAGTCTTATAGAATTTGAGAAATCGTGTCTCCAACAACCTCATACACACACACACACACACACATCCACACACACACACACACACACACACACACACACACACACACACACACACACACACACAGACATCTTTGTAAAAATGTTAAAATCGGATTCTATGGACCTTAAATCGTGCTTATTCAATAAAATCTGGATATGCGATTTTTAGCATGAATCCAATACCTCTCTTAGCGAGAGGTAAAAATTGAAAATCTAATATATGTAGCCCGCGAAATTTGAAAAGTTACCTTTTTTTGATCAAACCTCGTATATAATTGAGGGTGGGAAAACGTTTTGTACGAGGGGGAATTGAAAAGTTTCCGGAATTACGAAACCCTTGGATTTTGGAAAGCAATCTTATCTTCTTCTTTTATTTAACTCTTCATATAAACTGTCAAGAAATTTCAATACAATCTGTCAATCGGTCTAATCGTGACAATCATCTATGTCTATCTACCTAGCGTTAAATCGGTAATGGATAAAAACAAAGTTCGTACGATGATTAAGATTTTTCATTTGAAAGGAGAGACGGCAACGGAGATCATAACCAGGTTGGATGTTGTCCTTGTCCTTAGGAATGCTTCACCTTCCTAATAATATTTTTTTTGTCATAATAATACAGAAAATAAGAATAAGGAACACTTAATAACATCAAAATAATTTTACAACAAATATTCAAAATGACTCCCAGCCTCTTCAATACATTTTTTACAACGTTTTGAAACAGGTTAAGTAGCCCTTTCTATTTGGTCGGCGATGTGGATATTCTTGTCGACAAAGTTCTGCAGCTATGCGTTTATTTTTTAAACTTTTAAATAAATTAATAAGGTACTACAATGAAACTTGCTAATAATAAAGGTTAAAACAATTATTACTGAGTATTTACAGGTTGACATTTCCCGTGTTAAATTGTTTTAGTTAATTGTATTATTTCAAGCCACAGTCATGGCTCACTATTCTCTTTTCGACTAGGTGTATAAAAAAGTGCCCGCCATTTTACTTTTTAATAATGTAACATATGGATTATTTTACATGATTGTAAAGCAAATTTGATGTACTTTTCAAATTTGTAAAAAATATAGCATGTTCCAATTGAAATTACAAAGTTGATATTAATTACTAATAAACCGGAAGTGGTATCATGAATGTACATCCGTCATCAAGTAGCTTACATGTTGCTGTATAAATCATGTTATATGAAATAAATTACTAACTTAATAAATAAGCGAGATATTTGCTGGGTCCATTAAAAGATAACATCCTGTATATAAAGAGACCTACCTCCAAAACTGAGGAATGAAGTTTATATAGATAACTCAAAACCCTCTCCGGCTCATAATTGAAAAAATCACGCACAAAATTTTATATTAACACTGCAATAACAAAAAACCAACTGATTTCTTTCAAATGAAATTCATTGAATAAGCTGGCACTAGGCGGCACTTTTTGTTCTAACAGGTCTGATAGTTTATTGCCGCATTGAATCGTGTTTAGCTTTAGTTTATCGGTATCTCTACCCGTGTAAACAATATTCGCAATGTGTCTAAATGTTATTAACTATTTATTGTTATTAATAGTGTTTTTAGGGAGTGTTAAGTGTAAATAGTAATGTACCGTTCATTGTTAGTGACTGTAACAATAAAAAATAGTGCAATAACAACTCGAAATTGATGAAGATGCAGATATTGTGAGTCAATATGTTTAATAGTAATTATTCTGCTTTAGTACAAGTATATTGATATGTGCCAACTGATAAATTTTAATATTATATTTGTAAACGTATACATATCAAAAACCTTAATAAAATAAATAATTGCTCAGAGAAAAATCAGTGGTTAAATACCTCTCGCTAAGAGAGGTATTGGATTCATGCTAAAAATCGCATATCTGGATTTTAATGGGATTTTTAAGGTCCCTACAATCCAATTTTAATATTTTTGTATGTGGATATATGTGTGTGTGTATGTAAGTCGATTGGAAGGACGATTTCTCAAAAACTATAATATTTAATATCTGTTTAACTACGTATTTCTCAATCGGACATTACTGGGAAGAGCTGAAAAGGTTTTGGTAATAATTGGACAATCGAAAGTAGCAGATTCTTAAAAAAAATCTTCAAAATTTTTTTTGAAATTTTTTATTCTAGTATTAGAAAAGAGTAAATTCTCTGTCTGATACATATACATATTTTATTATATCTTTTATAGATTTAGAGGTAAAGAAATATAAGGTATATAATAATCTGTTGTAATAAATCTCACAGCCCACATAATGTCATGGAAATCAATTGCAAAATAAAAAATGTTTGTAACTGACAGATAAATGTCAGTGTCAAAGATCCAGAGACATTACTGAAGATTTTTTTCTGAGAATTACATACATTGTATTATTTCTTATTGTATTAATGTTAAATATTTAAAATTATGGGTATATATACCCTTCAAAAATAGTGTCAATCCCGACAATGGATTAGAAACATTTCAAAAAATTAGAAGAGGACAAAATTTCTTCATAGAATGAATTTAATACATAAAAATCTAAATATAAAGAATAGATATAAGTAGAATTTTTGGTGTAGTGTGTAGGTAGACAAGAAATGTTAAATACGATAGGGCGCGAGCAGTCATGTGCCTTTTTTGACAAGCATAAATGGGGGCCCGTGTCAGAATGATAGCTAGTAATTATGTACATAGATGTCAAATATCATAATTTTTCAATCTAAATTTAGTGACTTTCCAATTCCAAATTACACACTCCTAGTGACAAATTAACTACGTAAATTTAGAAAATCTTGGATTTTTTATGAAAAATTCTGACATTTTACATCTATGTACATAATTGTCACTCTGACACGGGCCCCTATATCTGCTTTTCAAAGCCAACAATGTCACATGGCTGCTCGCGCCCTATACTTATGTAACCAAAAACGGAAGTGGCGAGAGGTCTTGTGTTGGCCACAACAAATTTATTTCTTTGCTTTTTAATCGAAAGAATAAAAAAAATATTTTACCCGTATTTTTTTTTCATATTATTTATCTATAAGAAAATATTCTTTGAAATTTCCGGTTGTCCCTTCGCCTAATGACGTACGTAAATTTCTAATCAGTGAGTGTATAGATTACTTTTGCCGCCGACATAATTTAATCGAGTGACAACCGTGACAGCTTTCAACTGTTTACTAGCTGCTAGTTCTATTCATATTACTGATTTTTATATTTTGAAAGAGTCAAACACAGTTGTAGAAAAGCGTTTTGTTTTAGAAGTAATAACAGTACAAAAATAGTTTTAATTGTGCTTCAATACGAAACAAGAAGACAGGGTTGTGTCAAGTAAACAGAAAGTATACTTTTAAATTGCTGCTGCGTTTAATATATACAAAAGTTTGAACGGAAAATCATATTTAATAAACGTACTTATTCGAATTTGAGAAGAAAAAATATGTTATTTTTTTGCAATACCTTATTCTATTTAGGTTGTATTGATTACAGTTAAAATTTTGAAAGATGTCCGATCAAGGTCATCTGTATCATTAACCAATTAAAAAATTTGCATTCATCTATTTCTCTCATTTGCACAGGCTACAAGAGTGTGTGACAAGGGTAGATATAACACGCTTGTTTGTAAAAAATCATTATTTCGATTAAGTTAGGACATTCCATGCTCGTTGTTGACGATACATTCGCTATAACGTAAGTTTATTTGTTAATTCAGATATAGTACCTTTATTCATAGCCGTACGAATAACATTATCTTCTGTCAGTGTCACTGACATTGACGTTGTGTCCTTATTTTTCACATATTTGGTTTTACATTTGCTAATAACTTACTAGTTGATTTATTTTTGAGTTTTGAATGCTATTACTGAAACATATATTTTTATAATAATAAAATAATAGTATTATCTTATGTACCCTCATAAAAACTAAATAAACGACACTACTGAATTTGACAAAATGAGCGGAGCTAAAATCTTAATTCATAAAATTCGTAGATGTCCTTGATCAGACATCTTTTTTTTTTACTGTACACAGTAAATTATATTTTTACATTCCTTATTTTTTGTAAAACTAGCATTATTGTACTATTTGTTAATATTTATTATATAAATTTAATATGCACCTCAAATCCTCATCACTCATATGGTTTGTTTTCTTCGGCGCGGCCCTACGGCAACTAAATTTCATATTCACGATAAAAAGTAGAACTTTAGTAGCTTGATACATAATGACTATTATTCTAGTCACACTACCGACTATAAAATATAAATAATAAGAATATATCTTCGATCAAATTATCTTATATAAAAAATCCCTATGCCCGTTGGATGTATATTAGTATATTTATTTAAATGTATTGATGCGTTGAAGGTTCAAGCCTTTCTTCCATTCCATCTTTCATCTTTGATATCTTGATCAAAACAAGTCTTGTACATAGTGCGTCGGCCATGTTATCTCCGGTCATCGCCTACCCTGATCAGTGAGTCGCGTCTAACGACTGCGGATCGTAATGGGGCGACCGCATCGTCAAACAAATCCACTCGCAGTCTCAGTGATCGTCTTCTTTTCCTTCACCAGAGAGGAACTTTTATCAGGGGACCTGACAGCCGACGGCCGTAATTGCTTGTCGATTGCAAATGGATTAATTTCATTAAAATGTACCCAATGCAATGTTATGCTAATTGGAATTGATTGGACTTCAATCTGGGGAAGTTTTTCAGGAAGATAGACCTCTTGTTTTCAGGAAGAAGGGAGATTGAACAAAGGAAAACGATTTTTTTTTTATAATTATATTTATTCTTATGTTTATGGTATCATGTATAGTAAATATACTTCTTAGAGATTAGGCAGTGTTGTAGTCTTTAAAAACCGTTTTAGATTATTAAGATATAGATGGAAAAAATAAGATCTCTACAAATGAGAATTTTGTTGGTTGTTGTTTAACAATTTTAAATTCATATTCTGCTGGGTAAGTATTATTTTAAATATAGCACGCTGATTTATAAAAAAAATGTTAGTAATACAAACAATATTATTATTATTATTATTATTATTATTATTATTATTATTATTATTATTATTATTATTATTATTATTATTATTATTATTATTATTATTATTATTATTATTATTATTATTATTATTATTATTATTATTATTATTATTATTATTATTATTATTATTATTATTATTATTATTATTATTATTATTATTATTATTATTATTATTATTATTATTATTATTATTATTATTATTATTATTATTATTATTATTATTATTATTATTATTATTATTATTATTATTATTATTACCTCCCGCTATCCTTGGTTAAGGGAGATATAGGGATTGTGCCAAAAATCGTATATCGAGATTTTTGTAAATAAATACGTTTTAATCAGATTTTAACATTTTCACAATGTTGTATGTGTGTGTGTTAAATTAATCCGTTAATTAAATTGCGGGAGGTATTGTGCAGGCCATATCAGATTTTTTGTCTAGTCTTCAAAAAAGGACAATTCAAGGGGCCGATCGTTTCTACACGCATTATGTACAGATTTTAAATATGTGACGTTAAACATTGTTCATATTAAATATTGTGACCACAAATTATCCTTCGATAACTTCAATACTATAATTCCGAAAGTTATAATTCTTTCATATTCCTCTTTCGTACGTCCATAAGAACAGTTGATTAGATTTTGGTTATGATTGGTTAACCGGAAGTACCCTAATTCCAAGATTTTAACAGTTTTTCTTGAAAAAAAAAATAAACGATGTTCAATATCTTTTTTTGACCTTTTATGTTATTACAAATAAAAGAATATGTTATTCTCTACTAGATATAATTATATTTTTTTCTTCATATTTAATGAATTTAGAGATAAAGAATTATAAATAAATAACTTGCAACCTAATGCTGCTAAAAGCTGCACCATGGAAACAGTTATAATATACATATATTACTAATTGACAGATGTTAGTATCAAATAAAATTTACATAATATCTTTGTGAAAAGATTTTATTGAAAATATAAAAATGTAAAATAATTTAAGGTGGCAAAAACAAATCACAGAAGGTAATTTAACAGATTATAGCCATAAGTCAATTCAGCAGATTATTATATTGTTATATATATATATATATATATATATATATATATATATATATATATATATATATATATATATATATATATATATATATACAGGGTGGAAACGAACTTAATGTCATAAATTTAAGGGTGAGTAGTATGACATGTGTAGATTACGAAACAGAAAGAATTTTTTTAAAATTCGCATATTTAAGGGTAGTTTTCATGAAACCAACATTTTTGGTACCACTGGACCACTGGCAACGCATTTGCATTATTCTATCTATTACACAATTATTTTCGTTAAAAATGCTATTTAATTTAATTATTAAGAATAATCTTATACAACTAATTTTGAATGCATTTTTGATAACCATTTCTAATGAAATATGAATTAAAACAGCAGTAAAAAAAAGTTTCCTTAAGAAAAGTCGAATTTTCGTTTTTCGAATTTTAAAAAAAATCTTTCAGTTTCGTAATCTACACATGTCATACTACTCACCATTAAATTTATGACATAAAGTTCGTTTCCATCCTGTATATATATATATATATATATATAATATATACTATTCTTTTTAGGAGTAGTTCACTTCAGTTCAATGCGAGGTAAGATCAGTTCATTTCTCCTCTAAAAAGAAAACGGCCATAGAATAGTTTCAAAAAAAATTCTATGTGGAATTTGTACAAAATACGTAGAATTGACGGAAGGTATTGTGCTGGCCACATCAACTTTTTTTTTCACTGTTATGATTTCAGTTTGCATTCTGACTAAGAGGGCAGAATTTCTATAATTATCTACTAAAGTTACATTCTTAACTAAAATGTATAATATTACATTCAGTTAATTTCATTGCATATTCATACATTTTAACTGAAAAAAATAATGTCTTTTTAGAGATTAATCTTTGTCATTCGTGTGTATACATAGAATAAAAATATGTATAAATAATCCATAGAAGAATACTGTGATTTCTACGTTAACGTCACTAGACAAATATTAATACAGGGGCCAGTGTAGTAGATAATTATATCTCTGCAAACACAACGACGTACTACTTCGTAAACACTACCACTACTACTTTTAGTGAGTTGGAAAATAATGTCAACATTTACGTATATCTTTGTCATACAATCAATCAAATAGACCTATTGAAACTGAAAAGACGCATCCTCTCTCTCTCCCTCTGTCTGATACAAAATATTAATAACTATTATATGAAGTATTTTGTATTCATTCTTCGATCAAGTTTTGATTTATCGTCTTTCGTAAACCCAACTGTATCATTTTTTTATTGCGAAAGACAGTTAACATTTTTTTCACTGAAATTGTCGGTGAAACAGCAAATTTGAAGTCCGATTTTCGTGTATGCATGCGTGCTTCAAATTAAATTTATATGTCCCTTCGTAAAATAATCACATAAAGTCACCATAAACAAATTACCGATACGCGCTCGGACATAACCGTTGAAATAAGCTAATTTCCGGTAGACGTTGTTTTTGCACCAGCCGAAAATATTAATCCCGCGAGATAAAATATTCAAATTTCATTTTCTCACCGTCGCGGGAATGACAATGACTGAAAATATGGAAATTGCTATGAATAAACCAACCTCATAACTTACACAAAGGGTAGTTGGAGGAAAACGATGACCGCGAAGTAAATAGAGTTGTACCCTCCACTTGTAGAGCACGAGGATATTGACAGAGGAGAAAGAGAATGTATTTCACGTGAACTGTGTTGTAATTAATGACCGAGTGCATTAAAAACGTGAAAAACACTTTGTAATAATTCTGCAACCTAAATATGTATTGCATATAAAAAAAATCTGTTGTGGCCAGCACAAAACCTCTCGCCACTTCCTTTTTTTGGTTACATAAGTATACGGCGTGAACAGTTATGTTACATTGTTGGCCTTGACAAGCAGATGTGGGGGCCCGTTTCAGAATGATAATTAATAATTATGTACATAAATGTCAGAATTTTTCATTAAAAATTTCAAGATTTTCTAAATTCACGTAGTTAATTTGTCACCAGAAGTGTGGAATTTACTTGCCGAGGAAAATAAACCACATGGAATTGGAAAAATCACTAAATTTAGAATGAAAAATTATATTTGACCTATATACATACATACATAATTACTAGCTATCATTCTAACATGGGCCCCCATATCTGCTTGTCAAGGCCAACAAAGTCACATCACTGCTCGCGCCCTATTGTATTTAACATTTCTTGTATACCTACACTCTACACCAAAAATTCTACCTACGCATATATTTATTCCTTATATTTAGATTGTTTAATTTTAAATTCATTTTATGAAGAAATTCTGTCCTCTTCTAATTTTTCGAAATGTTTCCAATTCATTGTCAGGATTGACAGTATTTTTGAAGGATATTATGTAATATACCTATAATATTAAATATTTAGCTATTAATACTTTAAGAAATAATATAATGTATGTACTTCCCAGAAAAAGTCTTCAGTAATGTCTCCGGATTTCTGACACTGACATTTATCTGTCAGTTACAAACAATTTAAATTTTCAACTTTTTTCCATGGCCATTCTTTCGGTTGTAAAATTTATTATAACAGATTATTTTACATATTATATTTCTTTTATCTCTAAATCTATAGAATATATTATAAAATATTTAAATGTATCAGATAGAGTTTTTAATTTTCTTTAAAATTACCAAGAAAAAATTTCAAAAAATATTATTTAGATGATTTTTTTTAAGAATCTTCTACTTCCGGTTGTCCAATTGTTACCAAAACCTTTTCAGATCTTCCCATGAATGTCCGATTGGGAAATACGTAGTTAAACAAATTTAAAGTCTTATAGTTTTTGAGTAACCGTCCTTCCAACATCCCACACACACACACACATACACACACACACACACACACACACATCCACACACAGACATCATCGTAAAAATGTTAAAATCGGATTGTAGGGACGTTAAAACGTGCTTATTCAATAAAATCTGGATATGCGATTTTTAGCATGAATCCAATACCTCTCTTAGCGAGAGGTAAAAAATTATAGGATATAATGTTTAATTAGGTATTGTTTTCACGATCATCCAGAAAATGAGTTGTTTCTGATCATTTTTTCTCTCGCTAAAAGAATATTGGATTCATGCTAAAAATCGCATATACAGATTTTAGTTAATAAGCACGTTTTAAGATCCATAGAATCCGATCATAACATTTGTAAGATGATGTCCGTGTATGTGTGTGTGTGTGTGTGTGTGTGTGTGTGTGTGTGTGTGTGTGTGTGTGTGTGTGTGTGCGTGTGTGTGTGTGTGTGTGTGTGTGTGTGTGTGTGTTTAACTACAGATTCCTCAACCTAACATTAATGGGAAGAGCTGATAAGGTTTTGATAACAATTGGGCAAATTGGTAGTTCCTTAAAAAATATATTCTAAGTAGGTATTATTTTTTGAAAATTTATGTTATTACAAATAATAAAGATATTTAAATTCTCAATCTAATACATTAAAAAAATTATTATATCTACAGTAGATTTAGAGATATATAATAATATAGTATAAATTATTGTAATAAATCTCGCTGCCCAGACAATTCCATGGAAACCAGTTGAGATATTTAATTTAATATAATTGATATATAAATGCAAAATGTCAGTGTCAAGAATCAATAGTTTTGCTGAAATTACCTAAATATTTTTTTAGGAAGTGAAGTAAGTACATT
Organism: Harpalus rufipes; assembly: GCA_951394225.1. Taxonomy (NCBI): domain Eukaryota; kingdom Metazoa; phylum Arthropoda; class Insecta; order Coleoptera; family Carabidae; genus Harpalus; species Harpalus rufipes. The sequence continues at coordinate 17,166,554 of OX596277.1, forward strand.
AAAATTTCTTATTATATTATTTAAATATTTAAAATTATAGGTTAATTAATATTACATTTATCCTTTAGAAATACAGCAAATACCGTCAATGAATAAGAAGAATTCTGAATATATTAAAATAGTAGGACAAGATTCCTCATAGAACGAAAGAATAGATACAATTTGTATTATTTGTTTGTACAAGAAATGTTAAATTCGTTAATTATGTAATATAAAATAGAATTGGAGAAAGGTATTGTGCTGGACACAACAGATTTTTTAGCCCGAAAAATCCTTCTTTGTTGAGCTAGCTTGGAAAATTGTCTATACATGAATATTTCCATGGCAATCATATGTTTATTTATTGCGTATTTTCTCACAATAAAAAATAAAATAATGTGTATCTATAGATTTTTATTTATTCTATTTTCAGGACGGCTATAAAGTTTTTGTACCCAACATGAGCTGAAAGTGTCTTTACTGGGGGCTTACAAACTTGCAAAGTTCATCTACGGCTCGCTCTGGACTATATTTGCCCACCCAGTAAAGTAGGTAACACTTTCAGGTCTTGTTACGTAAATTACTATTATTATAGGCCTATTCTGTAAAACATTCACTTAATCGTTATCATAACGAAATCGTTATTATGAAATTCGTTATATCTTCGTATCCGTATTCTATAACACATTTTAAGAAATAATCTTGAGACCAAGTTAAAAACTTTATTTCCTAAAACAAAATTATAATTTTAAATTAAATATATAAAATAATTCAATATCACTCACAAAACTTCTAAGTTAGAGTACTTTTGGCGGGAGTCAACTGCCAGCCTGTCAGCTGTTAGTCTCTTTCTTCTTCTTCTTTTAGTGGGCTATGCTAGAGCTACCACTACCATCTACTGTCAATTTGAGAAGCTTGCGCTATGGCGCAAAAAATTGTAATATAACTATTTAGCATATTAGCAATTTTCTTTTGACACGAATAAAAATAATGAATTATTAAAAAAACGTTATCGTTATCTTTTTTACCTCTCGCTAAGAGAGGTATTGGATTCATGCTAAAAATCGCATATCCAGATTTTATTGAATAAGCACGTTTTAAGGTCCCTACAATCCGATTTTAACATTTTTACGATGATGTCTGTGTGTGTGTGTGTGTGTGGATGTGTGTGTGTGTATGTGTGTGTGTGTGTGTGGGATGTTGGAAGGACGGTTTCTCAAAAACTATAAGACTTTAAATTTGTTTAACTACGTATTTCCCAATCGGACATTCATGGGAAGATCTGAAAAGGTTTTGGTAACAATTGGACAACCGGAAGTAGAAGATTCTTGAAAAAAAATCTTCTAAATAATATTTTTTGAAAATTTTTCTTGGTAATATTAAAGAAAATTAAATTCTCTATCTGATACATTTAAATATTTTATAATATATTCTATAGATTTAGAGATAAAAGAAATATAATATATAAAATAATGTTATAATAAATTTTACAGCCGAAAGATTGGCCATGGAAAATAGTTGAAAATTTAAATTATTTGTGACAGATAAATGTCAGTGTCAGAAATAATGAGTAATGAAAGAAAAATGTACTTGGAGAATCCCTTAATTCTTGATCTGTGACTATTATGGAGATGACAAGTCTAGGTTGAAGGACTTAAATTTGTTTCAAACATTATGCGACAATGTGCACCAGCACTGTAGACTAGAGTAACTTTGAATTGCGAAAAAGCTATCAAATTCTTCTCAAGTAAGTTGTAAATATTGACAAAATTACACATCGATATAAGAATAATCGGAGTGCAATCTATCCGTCACTTTATTAAAGGGAATTATTGTTATTTAGATATAACAAGTATGAAAAAATAAAATGTAAAAGAAGATATGTAAGAATAGATGCACAATCCAGATATATACATATTAGACCGCCCAAAATTAATGTTTTTAGTAGAAGAATACGAAGAGAAAGTAAACAAGGTTGTTCGAATTGAAAATTGCTGTTACCAGCCTAATATTTATATATGGTAAACTCTACTTTGTAATTTATTGTAACATAATTTATGGTAAAATATCTTTATGTTGAGACATGCTATTATTGAATAATAAAGAAGTTTAAACGTCATAGATTTATATGAATATATTATTTGTATTTATAAAAATATTCTTTGCTTTATGCATACAGCCAGGTAAAATATACGGCGAGAGGTTATGTGCTGGCCACATCAGATTTTTTTATTAATATTTATGTATGCTTAAATTTCGTTTTTTTTCGTTATGTAGAATTAAATTATTGTTTACAGAATAAGCCTATTAAACAATTTTCGTTATTATTATAAAGATATAACGTTTTAACGATTCGTTCTCACAATGATGCTTACAGAATTTCCTATTAAAATTATATAATAATGTAGCGACATAAATTGTACATTGCTCATTTTATTTGCTTCAGTAAATGCGTACCTATATTTTGTTGTTGAATTAATTTGCTGTGAATTTACTTGTTTCACTTTTTACTTGTTGATTACGTTCAGATCGTAAGAGATGCATATGAAATTTACGGATTTTATTTAAAATAAATTCAGGACTTCAATTTAGACAACAAGATAAATTATTTAAAATAGTTCTCCGGTGATGCTTCTTTGTCTAGCTCTGTCTTGAAACGAATAAATAGCATCTTTTACTTTTATTGTTACGACTACGTCCAAATAAACTTTATTATTTTTTGCTCGTCTATTGTTAGTTTATTTGACAAATAAAAGATATTATTTTAATACCTTTTACCAATATCCTCTGAAACGTGTTCATTATTAATTACTTAGGAAAAATAAAATTACTGGATTGCACACAGTCAATATGAAAATTTTCTACAAGAGCTTAGTTAAAATTAAAAATAATTTTGTACCATAAATGACAAATGTAAATTATGTAACAATGAAAGAAAAAGAAAAACGAGTATTCATAACAATAAGTAAATATAACTTTTATTAATTTTAAAAATTATACTTATATTAACGTCCACAGTCGGGGACAAAAGTAGGGAAACTTTTAAATATGTTTATATTTCTTACAAATTTGAATCTTTTTTTCTAGTCAGTATATTGAAAATAAATTCACAAGATTATTTTTAATATTGGTTGTGCGATTTATTTAAAATAGCATATATTTGTTTTTGTGGTGGACACAAGTATGGAAAAGTTAATAATATGATTTTAATCGTCTTACCTTCAGTAGTACTTTACCATTTATTTAGTGAGTTGATGTTAAGATGGGTAAAAATAAATATTTTTCGGACGACTTACGAGAAAAAGTAGTACTTCTCCATAAAGATGGTGTGAAGCAGTGCAATATTTCAAAAACTTTAAAAATTAGTAAAAGTGGCGTATCAAATATTTTCAAAAAAAATCAGTGTTAGAATTGACAAAACCATTCGGTGTCTGTCAGTAAGTGATCCAATTTTATCATCAAGTGAACTTTGTTTAAAAATTCGGGACAATTTAATGCATATTTGAGTGATTGCACTGCGAAACGACGATCATGTAATATAGGATTACTGGGTAGAGCAGCCGTGAAGAAACCTCTACTATCAAAGAAAAACAGGAGGGCTCAAATTGAATTTGCTGAGGAACACTCATCGTGGACGATTGAAAAATGGAATACTGTCCATTGGAGCGATGGAAACAATTTTAAAATATTTGGTTCCGACGAGAGACAATATGTTAGACGTCCAGCGGGAAACAAGTATGATTATAAATACTAAAAACCTACTGTTAAACATGGAGGAGGTAATGTCATGATCATGATGTTGGGATGTTTTTCTCGCTCTGGTACGGGACCAATTATAAGACTAGTACAGAAAATGAATGAATGTAGGGATATACTGGAGATGGTATTGCTACCATCTGCTGAAAAGGAAATACCTTTGCGTTAGCGTTTTCATCATTACAACGATCCGAAGAATTTATCAAAGTTTGTTAATAATAGTTTTCAGGAAAAAAAACCCTATAGAGCATCTTTGGGATTTTTCAAATGGACAAATAAAAAAAAAAGAAAAATTAAAAATGCCAACGAATTGTGAGTCACTAAAGGATGAATGGCAGAAGATTCCTATAGACATTTGCAGAAAATTATTGGATTCGATACCCAGAAGATGTCAAGCCGTACGAACTGCAAACGGTTATGCAACATTTTTTATTTTATTTGTTTTATTTTTTTATTTCTAAATAATATATTTGTTTATATACTTTTGTACAAGGGTTTCTCTTTAAATACGGGTATTGTTATTAAATATTTATATAGTTATTTTACTATCAAGTGTTTTAATCAAGGAGATTAATGATTGAGACATTTTTATTTAAATTGTTGATATTATTAATCGCCAATTAACACACGTGTTAGTTACAATTTTTTTAGGTTAGTAACTTTTGAAATATAAATTTTGACTATTGTTTAGTAATGGCAGGGGGTATCTATGGCTACCCACAAAAATCGTTTATCAATAAAAAAATCATGAATTAATAGGAGTCATTAATAAATGATGTTATATCCATTAACATAACCTATTAATAAACATTCAACGTAAAATATATTTTTTTGTACTCATGCATTGAAATGTGTTGTTTCGCATCACCTAAGCAACGTCCGAAACGTCAATTTTCCAGGTCTCTACCAGATAAGTGACCGGGAAATTTTGGTAAAACACTATCCTATTTCAATAGCATTTCTTAAAAAAGTAAATTTATAATAATAAAGTATAGTTTCTTAAACACTCTCTTGCTTAATAATAATAAGAGAAAGTGGTGGAATATTTAATGAAATTTAATTTCAAAATAATGAATTTAGTGCATTTGGTTCACTATGTTGGCAACAATTTCTGCTCGGCGGAAGTCGACAAGACAGAGTACTCGGGAAGTCGGTAACACATAACCTTGCACGTAACCAACAAACTTAATGTAAATTGTAACAAAACAATAGGAAATTTAACAAGTTTATTAAGTTTAAATTTGCTATATACGAAAACTGAAATACTTGGTAAGTAATAAATAGTTATTTACATACCATGATTAACATTACATTAAATAATTGGAATTTAAATTTGACACATTACTCTGATATTAGCTACAAACAGTGTATATCTAATGAAGTTTTAATAAATAAAATTATTTGTATAAAACTTACTAATTATTAAGTTTTATACTTTTCGTACAAAAAATATTGTACAAACCGCATGCGTGAACTTAGTTCCCGGAATCGTTCTATGGCAGCGCTCGCAAGCTCCCACCGCAAAAAATTCATCCGGGAATCAAACGTTCCCGAATTTGGTGTGTAAATAACTATTATAAATCTGTAGTATATCCAAAGAGATATTAACTAAAATTACATCGTGAAAATAAGAAAAGTTTCCTTACTTTTTTCCGCCATTGTATATAGGAAATCAAATTATCCAATCGTACAGCTAAGTTTTTGATCTCAATAACCGAATTGCTTCATTCAAGACTTGCACGTGTAATACTAAATAACGCTAATACAATTTACAACTGTGCATTCCAGTTTAGTTCACTTCTACTGAATAAATTATTTGCTTGAAGGGTTAACATAATAGTAGCGGCAGCAACTGGAGTTACCATTTATTTTATCCCAGTCAAATACAATAACAAATATACTATATATGTTACAGTTAAAGTATCAACTTAGTCAGTGCATACACTGTCTAGTTGATGTATGCTTCCACTAGCTGTTTTAGTGAAAGTATACATTATTTTATATAGTGCATACTTTATCTAGTTAATGTATTCATTGACTAGTTGTTAGTGTATATACCTTCTTTTGTCACTGTCTACCTAAATCCGAGTTCTGTGCGTTAGGTATTGTTTCTGTTTGTTTTTTTTTATAAAATTTATACGCCTAGATTGTTGGGTGGGCATGTTGCGTGGGCAACGCATTAATTTATACTTTCAATAAAACAGCTAGTGGAAGCATACATCAACTAGACAGTGTATGCACTGACTGAAATGTGTACTTTAACTGTAACATACACACACACACACACACACACACACAGAGAGAGAGAGAGAGAGAGAGAGAGAGAGAGGGAGAGAGAGAGAGAGAAAGAGAGATTCTGATATAGTTGAACCAAGTGATATTTATAATTTTTATTTCAATATATTTTTGCTTTGGTAACATACCGAAACAATGGGATAGTATGTGGTCCGAGCCGAAGGCGAGTACTATAGTTTGCGAGTGTGGATTATATCGTTCCAAACCTATATTTTCTCCAACAAGATTTTAGAAGTTATACAAAAAATATTGATTGATTATAGGTACAATATATTATTATATAGGAACTAATAAATATTTTTACTCACAATCATTAGTTGGAAATTTTTATGTAGGGGTTGCCTAGCAACATTGTCATAGATCCCTATAACAAAGTAGGCTAAACAAATTTTATAACTCATTGATTTATTCTGAAAATTATTGATTTAAAAAAAAGTGAATAAAATACCTCGGTGGGAGTTTCATTACAGCGTCGCGCTGTATCTCGAAGCTTCGCCTCTCGGTAATATACATAAGTCCTCGGCTGTAATGAGACTTATCCCACCTCGGATATACTATTTTTACACCAATCCATAAAGTTCCCTTATTTCTACTGACGCATATTCCTCATCTAATATCTTCATTGTCACCTGACATTTTTCTCTACAATTATTATTTAGTTAATTTTATAAGTAATATATTATTAATTTAGATCAATTTACTGCTCTAAACATCTCTAAATCCTGTAAAAGTTAACAGAAAACTCGAATTCAGAAATAAATAACTATAAAACAAAGAGCTAAATGTCATTTTCCAACAGCTAAAATGTCTTTGTCATTTTGACAAGTCAAATTGTAATAAAGATGTCCATAATAAATTAGTAAAATTATAATAACTGAGAAAAACGTATACCTTCCAAACAGGTTATGATGACAGAATCAACAAATATTTTGTCGTTACCTAGCAACAATGTCATATGTTAAAGTAGACTAAACAAAATATAGAAAAACTGTCAAAAAAAAATATTAATAAAATTAATGTTTAAAAATCAATGATTACTGATTAATTGTAAATAAAATAGTATACACACTTCACGGATATGCAAATTCCAGCCTCACGCTCATAGATGACCTCGGTAAATCTCGGTTATCTAACACGGCACTCGGCTGTAATGGAGCATCTCCCGGCTCGGTATGTAATATACGGCGATTTCGAGCGACATACCCGTTTGCTTGGTAGGATTAGTTACGGTATGATGTGGAATGTGTTCAGTGGTATCACTAAAAATCGCTGGTTCATTTGTTAGATATGATAGATTGAAACTGGCACAACTAGTTTCTTTTTACAGTTAAAATGCAAGTAAATAAGAAAATTAAATTGTATTTAGTACTGATAGATGCATAAAATCTTTTATAAATTAGTAATCACGTACATATTGTACTCATACAATCTTTCTCAACCATAAAGACTACCAATTACAAAAGTTTTTAATAAATAAAGATTGGCGAATTATTTGGATCTTAAATTTTTTGACAGGGATAAGCTCTTAAAAATATGATTCTTTTCCAATAGCAATTTGCATAAATTAAGGAAAATATCGAAAAATGATTAGCATATTTTGTGGTGGAAATTCAGTTTATATTTGAGTGTGTTTGCGTCTGTGGGATAATATAATATACATTGGTTGGGGTTATGCGGTGGCTTAGGAATTTTATGCTTCATGTTATTTCATTGCCAACCCTTGGATGATTTGTATGCGCTGGGCTGCGTCACAATAAAACAGGGGACATGGTTTGTGCGCCATTTTTATTATACAATCTTGACAAGCCATCGCACAGCTCACTATTGAACTGTTGCCAAATGCGCTTGGAAGGTATGCTAAAATGTCTGCCATAACAATCAACACAAATTACATACAGTCTTATACAATAAATGACCAACGAAACTTTCAACAAAATAAACAGAATCAAGTAGAGATCCACCTAAAAGTTTCTATCTACAATTAAAACTTCTTATCAGGACGAAATTCAAGTGGTTAACTTAGTCGCTTAATAAGCGGAAAATAGAAAAATTAAATTTCGTAATCGAGATATTCGTATATTAATCAAATAAATGTGTTCAAATATTTTGAAAACAATAATTATAAACTGTTGGTTGCTGTAGCGTGCTTTTGTAAAATTCCTATTTAATTAATCTTATTCATTTATTTAATAATAAATCAAATCTTTTTCTACCCTTTGAGTTTCGAGCTGATATTGTTCCTTACTCAATACCGTCCCTAATAAAGTTCTTTCATTGATTCTATTCTGGTCCTGTGCTTGTCACGAGCGTTTCATCTATACGGAATAAACTCGAGCATCATTGACGTAGGCGTTTAACATGGAAATACAGCTTTTTTTCAAATATTTTCTGTTCCATAAAACTTTATACGATGTTTTATACATAGAGATTTAGAGAATAAAATTCTGAATTTGTGGGTGCCAAAATTTTTAATTTACGGTTTTCGTGCAGGAGTAAATTTTATTTAAAACATGCTAAAATGGATTTGGTATGCCATTATTTCACAAAGTGAACATCGGGTAAAATGTCAAACAAAGTAATACACATACTGGATCAGTTTTACCATATTATAAATTACATAGTCACTAAAGCTGTATTTTTTGACAATAACATATTCTGAATTTTATTCTCTAAAAATGTATGTATAAATCATCCCATAAAGTTTTACGAGACAGTTAATATTTGAAAAAATAAAACTCGCTTCCCATGTTAATCTCCTATGTTAAGGTTTTCGTGTTCACTTTATGTACTAGTATTTTGTTTTATGTACTATATCTTTCTTCTTTTTCATAGTTATTTTTGTTTTGCACATAACTTTTGTATTCATTCCTCTTTTTTATTATATTTTATTCATTTTTTGTTTAATTTATTTTCATTATTTGTATACTCGTACCTACTAGGTAATAGGTAATTTTGAATTGCAAATAAAAACTAAATAAATTCTTGATTCCTATAAATAAAAAACTCTTAATTTATTTTCTGGGAAACTAAAAAAAAACCGACAACTACTAATACTAATAAGTGGACGAGTTAAAAAAATAAATTAATTGCAGGTTGACTTAAAAAAAGGTGAAATTTAAATCATTATTCGAAAATGCTCTTTTCATTCAGAAAAATACTTAAAAAATTTGATTAACACAGTTCTATTTGAATAATCTTCCGCATCTTAATTTAAAATAGTAGATAATTAAATGTTTACAGTAAAATTTTTGAAAGATGTCCGATCAAGGTTGTCTACGAATTGTATGAATTCAGATTTTTGCTCCGCCCATCATGACAAATTCAGTAGTGTCGTTTGCTTAATTTTTATGAGGGTACGTAAGATAACTACTGTTATTTTATTATTATAAAAATATATATTACAGGAAAAGCATTCAAAATTCAAAAATAAGTCAACTAGTAAGTTTATAAGCAAATGTAAAACCAAATATGTTAAAAATAAGATATTGACACAATGTCAGTGTCAGTGACTCTGACAGAATATAACGTTATACGTACGGCTATGAATCCAGGTAATGTATCTGACTTAATAAATAAACTTACGTTACAGCTAAAGTATTATCAACAACGAGCATCGTTTATAAATGGAATGTCCTAAATTAGTCGAAACAATATGAATTTTTGAAAGACAAGCGTGTTATATCCATCCTTATCACACACTTTTACAGCCTTTACAAAAGAAACAGATAAATGTATGCCTATTTGTTAATTCGTTCGTGATACACGTGCCCTTGATCGGACATCTTTCAAAAATTTTACTGTACCCGTTTTTTTTTTCAACACATACATCTAGCGTGACCCTTATATGTATAAAAAAACACACAAATCGGGTACAGAAAATTATAAAAGAAATATATTATTACGCAGGGTGTTGATTAAAAACCTGGCCATAGGCATTTAACATAGGAAATCAGTTTTTTCTTGCGCAAAAGTTCCCAAATTATTATAGACAAAAATACTTGAAATAAATGTTGTAGAGAATCAAACAAAATTTGTTCAGAGTAACACCATTTTATAATCTGAAGCTTTTCTTCATGAAAAAATTGTTTCATACAACAAATAAATATGTTAAAGAACAAAAATCACAAACCACACTTTTTTTGACAGTTGTCATACAATGGTTCGTAATTTTGTTTGAGTTCCATGGCTATCGCTATAAATTACCAATCTTCAAAAAACTTTAAAATTGATTTTCTCGATTATGAAATGTCAAAAATAAAATCTTGTTATTAATTTGAATGCAGATTTTAATTCTCTACCACTTTTGTTTCAAGTATTTTTGTCTAAAATAATATGGGAAATTTTGCGCAAGGAAAGACTGATTTCTCATAAACGCGTATGGCTAGGTTTTTAATTAACACCCTGTATATTATAAATTATCAAGTATGTATTTTCAAATAGATAAAGTATTAAATATCTTTCAATTTGAGACGAAAGAAATAAAAGAATTCTCATTAATTATAATCTGCTCTAGCGGATTTCATTTAAATGACTAACAATAGGATTTCCTAATGTCAGCATGTTTCTGCCTGTTCATTCAAAACAGAGACAACGCAGGACGCAAGAAAAAATTTAAAACTGCGACCGGAAACCACACCGGAGCCGGAGGCCAACTCACATCCCAAGATTCTGTTGAATAAAGATTTTTTAAGAGTTCTCGGATAAAAAAATGATGACAGGCAAATTCTATGGCGAATATTAGATGAGCTCCCCTGTTTTTTCTTATGCGTTGTTTATTGCCAAATTTAAATAAAAAAATTAACTTCTTTTGTCTGAGTTTCCTTTGTACTGTGTTCGATTTCCAATAGAAATTATAAGAATTTCGATAGCAAATTTTCGTAATTGAATTTATTTACATAAAGAGATTCACCACTCGTAATGGATTTTATTAAAGCGGTTCTGATTTGATTGAAATGCAGATAGGAATAAAATTTAGGGAATTAATTATAATTACAAACAAATCATTAATTTCATGGTAATTATTTTAATGGTAATCCGTGTAAAAACTTTAATCGTTCAGATTAAATCAATCTTGTGAATTCTCCAGTAAAAATACCCATTAAATCTAGCGAAAAGTTCAATGAGAATAAAAAGAAAACTATTTAATATCTTGTAAAGTTTTGCGAATAGCTGTGGGAAGGTAATTAGTTTCTTGGTAACTGCATATTCGTGGGATAATATTGAATTATATTGGTTTAAAATGCACTAATTAATTTCAAATTGATTTAAAATTAAATATCTTCTATGTTCAATATGATATTATACTTATTTTCAATTTTAGTAATAATTTTAATGAATCGAACTAAGCTGATTTTGTGACCACAAATGATATTTATAATAAAATGAATAACGTGAACAGTTAAATTTTGGGGGTAAACAAACACATAACCCTAACAAGATGGAAAAGAGGAAAAATAAGTATTTTTTGAGACTAAAAATCAAATATGGGTTCCAATTAAAAAAAAACTTTGTATTATATCTCGGAAATATACTGATATAGAAATTTATTTCGTACGTCACTGGCTAGGTAATAAAAATAACTAACTTCTTTATTTGGTATATTTTTCTCGACAAATAGTTTAGAAGTTATTTTAAAAAGAAAAATCAACAAAATTCGGTTTTTCGTCATTATCTAGTCTAGTGCCCTATGAGAATTTTTGGAAAAACAAAAGCACATCTGCGATGGCCCCCTATGAATGCACAAAAAGTTCCTTTTAACCGATATTGTATCTCTTTCTCGAGATCCCAATGATGGCAGTTCTAAATGGGACATACTGTATACCTCTGTAATAGCTGCCGAGCGTGAAATTGACACTGACCCTGTTTGCACAGAATCTAAAATATGTGCTCATATGATCGAAATGTGGAGAATAATTATTATATGCTATAATTATAACGCGGAAACACTCCATCAACATCTAATGTTATTGGTATAATGAGGAAGGGGATTCAGTCGTAAGCCAAAGTATGCGTAGGTCCAATCTGAACTTAACGCGAATCAGTTATACATGTTCGGTCGTGTTTATTTGGGATTTTTAGAGTAATTTGGTAGATTAGTTGACTGGTTATTTGTGTTTAGATGCAGATTTCAAGTAACCCAGGACTGATCCTGAACTGATCCAACTCACCCAGCAGATTTGCTGGTTTAGTACATCTAACCTGTCTAGTATCTTTTTGTAAACAGTTGTGTTTTTTAATTATTATTTTTAAACTGATAGAAGTGGATTAATTGTACTTAAATTGTTTATATACAAATAAAATCAGGTTGAAAAGAGCCACTATAATACTAATGATAGGAATGAATGACGTGAATTCGAATTTCAAAACAGGTTGGTTAGAGATAAGTTCAAGATTGTACCCAAATAAATACAGCCTTTGTTAAATTCCAGCACTGTTTATAAACTTGTATCTACTAAATATTTGTCGAAATAATCAGTATCAGTTAGCGCTAACCAGCGCTAGACCAGTAAAATAATTAAACGGTTCGCTAGAATATGGAGCTGATATAGCACTAGAAAATATAGCTAGCCATAAATATTTCGCTACAACATCTAGCGAAATATTAATCAGCTGCATGCGTCATGTTTGGTTGCAATGAACGTCATTTTCTAACAAATTTACTACCTGGTGAATATTATTTACTTCTGGTGCATCTTCTTACTGTTCAAGTAATAATTTCCATTTCAAAATGAAGTCTACGAGCTTTCAATACTATACGGATAGAACTATAAGTTATATTTCCTCACTACGGCGTTTGCGCGCTAAGTTTAAGAAATGAATTCGGTTCAGTACGCATTTAGCGCTAACAAATACCGCTAATTTTGGCTAGGTTAGCGCTGTCCCAACTGAACGCGAGCGTAGTTAACAAAAAGAAATTAATGTCAAAATTAACTCTCAGTAAACCTGAACATATTTTTTTTAATCTATTACCTATTCGTATTATCTAATTTATATGACAATAATATTTAAAAATTCATGCCGAAAAACCTTTAATCCTAATCTTAATCCTCAAGGCCACAGGAAAAATAATGTCACAAAGTAATTATACTTATCAGCACCTACTAATTATTGTATTTCAATTCCTGCTTTTACCAACGGTTAATTTTTTTAGAATTTGCAAAATCTGATTTTTTATTAGCCGGCAATCTTATTATATTCAATCTCTTGAAATAGGTATTTGAAAAAAGTGACATCTGTTTTCTTTATGAAGTATATTTCTGTAGATTAGTCCCGTTGATTGGCAAATTTAAATTGTTATTATCGTAATATGCAACATCTAATGTTGCGGCCAAACTGCTGATTGCTATGCAGATTTGTCTAGCTAAAATCATTATAATTCATACAAAATGCACAATGGTAGTATTACATAGAAGAGAAAATACGGTCCGCCTCTAGAATATACCCCTCTCATTTTTCTGCGGTTATGAAACAAATAAGGTCAAAAAAATCTGCAATATCGCACAATTCATGGAGATGAAGAAAATGGACACATCAAAAGCGCACATATGTTACATAGTTCTGAAGACAGAAATTTTCATTTTGTAAGTCCGAATCTGATGACTAAGCAATTTGTTGCCAGGGGTAATAATGTTTGACGTGCCTGAAACGTCAAGATTTCGCATATTATTTATCGATAATTGTACAGAATTCTGTTTGTTTTATTTATTATTTTGTTTTTACTGATTTCAGTAATATTTGTTTAGTTTATTTTGGCTTTATGTACTCGCTACTAATATAATGATAATAAAAATAATATATCAACTCAATTTTTAATGCATTAATGGTTTACCTCGACCGGTCACAACTCAAAATAGTCTTTTCCGAGTATTCCATGTCATATATTTTGCATAGAATCCATCAATACGTTCACCCATATTTTTATAGTACCGAAGCTAGGAATGCGTTCCATAATTAAAAGTACCGAGTATTCGAGTAGGAGTTAGAGTATGATGACGTGATTTAAGAGTGTAGTGTGTCTTAGAACAAATAAGAGTTTATTGGAGTAAAAAAGTGAAACTAAATTAACAATCATTTTCATACGCATCCGTGGTTACAATGTGCAATTAAACATATAAGCAGCTAACAACTTTTTATGCATTTGATTCGTTACGTTTTTTGTTAGCATGCACAACAATGTCTCGTCAATATTGTATTTCTTTTCAAAATATGTTTTACGTATATGTTACGGAAAAAGTACGAAAGATACATGTGCAGAACTGACTGACTCTATTAGATTTAATCTTCTGTTTTTCTAAACATTTGGACGGTTTTATCTTCCAATTTTAGTAAATATAACCTTGCATAAGCTTAAAGCCGGTTTTATAGATTCTATAGAATAGAATGGTGTAATAAGGAATAGAATGGATTTTCAGAAAAATAATATTTAGAAGATTTTTGTTAAAATACTACTACTTCCGGTTGTCCAATTGTTACCAGAATCTATTCAACTCTTCTCATTATTGTTAGATTGAGGAATTCGTAGTTACACAGTTACAACAACCTCACACACACATCCACACACACATACATACACACACAGAGACATCATTGTAAAAATGTTATTTTATTTATTATATTTTTAGCATGATTCCAATATCTCTCTTAGCGAGAAGTAAAAACAGTTAGCAGCCGGTATGCTAAGTTTTGTTTAAAAAAATTGTAAACGATATTTGCCCAAGTATTGCGAAAAACAGTAAAATAATGGAAAAAGAAATAAATGAAATGTAATAGCATTATGCATATCAAGCATTGCCCGGGAAATATGTCAGTTTTGAGCATCTCTGCGAGTAACTTGTATAACTCATGAAATAAAGATAATTATTTAAAAAAAAAAAAAAATTAACGTAGAGTTAACAGTTTATATTTTCTAAATAAATTAAGAAAGTGTGAAAAGATAATGCCAGCCACATGGATTTGAACCATGGACCACTACTTTGCCGGAGTAGCGCTCTACCAACTGAGCTATGGCCAACCTATCCAATGGCTGACATTATCTTCCACTTTAGCTGCTAATGTATCTCTCTATGGAGAATACAGTTTGTGTCACGTTGTATGATGTGGGGTTGAATAACCACTACATTTAAACATCATTGTGAACATGTCAGAAATTACTCATGGTCCTATCGGTCCAGTTTTTGAAATTAACGTAGAGTTAACAGTTTATATTTTCTAAATAAATTAATCCCACATCATACAACGTGACACAAACTGTATTCTCCATAGAGAGATACATTAGCAGCTAAAGTGGAAGATAATGTCAGCCATTGGATAGGTTGGCCATAGCTCAGTTGGTAGAGCGCTACTCCGGCAAAGTAGTGGTCCATGGTTCAAATCCATGTGGCTGGCATTATCTTTTCACACTTTCTTAATTTATTTAGAATAATTATTTTAATTTGCTAAACGTATGACGAAATATTTATACCATAGGGCACACTTACTATTTATACACAAAGCTATTTTGGGTAGTGCATCATACATCATACGGATTACATTTATGTGACAAATAATTTTTAATAAATGACTTTGCGTCAATTACTCCTGAAATTATTACGTTTTTTTACTATTTTATTATTTAATAAATATAATATTATTATATTTTTACCCTCATCCTCATATACACTTTAATCAACACTAGCTCTTATCTCACCCTTTACAATTTACTTTATTACATTTCTGTAAAATCCCATTTATTATTGTTTACCCATTTCATCCTAGGGTCGTCCGTCTAGGGGTGGGTAACTACCCTCCGGACACACATTACCCCCGCTGCTGCTCTTGATGTTGTGTGTGTTACGTCACAGTGGTCCAGCTTGGCAATAACGGCTTCCATAAAGCGAAGTTAGCTGCTGGTCACTGTCCGTGACTGCATTCACTCTAGTCTCGTTGTTTTTTCTTGTTTTAGTCTCCTAGTGCACAAGTTATTTTTGGATTAATGACAAGTGAGGTTAAAAGTAGTTTACTTTGAGTGTCTCTGAGGTGACGTCTAGATAACGTTTTCTTTGGTATATCATCATTGTTAATATTCGTAACATAATTTGTTTTAAGCATACTAGTATCTATAGTAATTTATAAGGTGCTGTGAATTAAGCGAGTTTTGAAACATGCACGCGGTTTTAGAATCACGTTTTCCGCTCTTGTTGCAAACAAGATTTGACAACGGTTATTCGGATTTGAAAGAAATTATAGATGAATTTGTTAAAAGAAATAGGGTGAAACGTATTAAAATACTTAATAATATAGAAAAAAAATGTTTCTTATTATAATTTGGACGGTAATGTAATATAAATATTAAATATCTGTTTACGATATAATTACTGTTACAATTATAATATTGCAGATTTTAAAATCCATTTCCGATTTTTCAAATGCCCATGCATTTCGTATACGAACCCTACAGATTTGTTAGAGTGTTTGAAGGCTCTCGGAGCGTTTTTCTTTTAGAGAAACGAGGTAAAAAATCGAACGAATATATATACAAGATGAAACTGAAAAGCGGACCACTCAACATAACTTTTTTACTTATAATTATTTTTTAATTCTCTTTATATATTTGTAAACTAGGCTTAGGGTGTCATAAATCATAGTATTTGGCACGACGATAACGCTTCTGGTTTGATTGGAAGTGACATTAACTTTCATATTTCAAGTGAGACACCCTATATATTTCTATATATTTTGAATCTACGTAAAACAATAGTTATTTACATACTAAGTGCGGGAAGACACTCATCCCGCATAAGCGTTTATTTGAGGCACGAGCGAGCTTGCGAGCGAGGGCTTCATTTGCGCGAATGCGTGGATGACGTCTTCCCGCAAGAAGTTTGTACAATACTTTTTGTAACGAACAAAATCATTATTAATAGAGTATAAATGCCAAGATAATACAAAATTCGCAAATATACAAGTAAATAGCACAGCAGCAATTTCATAGCAACGGTTGTTAAGTAAATTGTTGATTTCGGAAACATAATTGTTTGCATATTTTTTCAGATTTAAAAGTTATCAAAATGTCTGATTCTGATATTTCTTGTATGCCTCCTGAAATTTAAGGCTGGAGACAACGAATAAACGCTTTTTTAACTTATCATAATAGCAAATGTGTTAATTCACCTGTAATTCAGTATGTAAATAACATATAAACTAAATTAAGCAGAAGTTTTACGCATATTGTATGTTGTACTTACCAACTTTTCAAATAATTAAATAAAGAACAATGTCCGGCACATGCCTCTATTTTACTGGTAGTTTAATTGTCAGTGTAAGTGTAATATCTGATAATTTAAATTTAAGGTTATGTTCTATTTTGATATTGGACAGATGACAGATTGTTGTTCTCCAACAGATGGCACTGATGGTAGGCCAATTTATTATTTATTAATAAATTATTTATTCTTATTGGTTTTTAATGCTTGAAAATAGTCAATTTTCGAAAAAAATATAAACTATATTTTTTCTCGTTTCATTCTTTCAATTGCTGATAGATAGCGTTAATAGTATTAAAATGTCAAAATTAGCAATGAAATTTCTAATTTAATTTAGATAATTTTTATTCATTCAACTAATTTTACTCAATTATCTTGTTCTTATATTAAATTTGTTGTAATGTGTAAAAAAATTAAAAATATAATACCAATTTTAAGCTACTCAATCAAAGTAGTTTCCATTGAGACACTAGTGCGCGGAAGTAAAACAATAACGGGAATATGGCCTTTCGGAGTGTGAGTTGGCTGCGGGAAACATTAGTTTCTAGGTAGTGAGTACGAAAAAGAAATAAATTACAAAAACGTAAGAGAAAATGATACATAATTAATCTGGCGAGCCATGATATTAGGCAAGCTGCGAAAACAGTTGAGATAGTATTAAGTAATATTTAAGTTAATTGTTTAAATAGTCACTTATTTTTGTAGGATTCCATATTTTGTTAAAAGAATTGTTAATTTTTTATCAGTGCTCACTTAATATGGCTTACCAGGTTAATAATTCATAATTTTCCCTTATGTTTTTGTAATTTATTTCTTCAGTAAAAATTGTTTTCAACATAGAATCCAAATATATAAAAATATAAAGGGTCTATTTGAAATATAAAAGTTAATGTCATTTTCGGTTAAACCGGAAGCGCTACCATCATGCCAAATACCATGATTTGTGATCCCCTACGCCTAGTTTACGAATATGTAAACAGAATAAAAATATTTTGAGTAGTCCGTTTTTCAGTATAACACTGTATACAGGATGGTGACCGGCACAGCCGAACATATGATTTTAATATGTAAATTCAAACTTTCCCTATTTCCTGCTTCCCTAATTATTTTAGCTAAAAAAGCTTTAAATAAGAGTTTTAGAGCATAAAATAAGCAAAATTAATTTTGTATGCCTTTTAATGACAGAAATTAGGTAGGAAAATCTCGAAAATCACATTAAACATAGCAATAGTCATGGAATTGAGACAAAATAAATAACAAATGTCGAACGGTTTATCTGTCATGTTAGCGTAACTTATTTTTATTAGGTATTATTTCTAATTTCTATTCGTTGATACTTATCTGTTAATTTAAATTGATATTTGTTCACTTGTACAGAAATTACAAATTACAATAAAAATAAATTAACCTAGCTTGGCAAATAAATCTTTAATATGTGTTAATTTTTGGTTTCAGTTTCATGGCTATAGCTATTTTTCGGGTGATTTGCGACATTTGAATACCTAATTTCTGCCGTTACATGGCACATAAAATTAATTTTATTAATTGATTCAGCATTTTAAGCCCTACAATTTTTATTTGAAGCTTTTTCACATAAAATAATTAGGGAAGCAGGAAATTACGAAAGTCTGATTTTACATATTAAACTTCTATGTTCTGCTGTGCCCGTCACCACGCTGTATATCTTAATAGTTATAGAAAAATTCGAGTTATAGAAATTCGACTTAGGGAGATAAAAGACCCTGCCCAATAATAATTCGAAAAAGCTATAATAAATACAGCTTGCACCAATTTTTTTATTAGGACACTTAAAAAATGTGTACAATGCTGAGAATGAACAATGAACAATTAAAAATAAAATTAGTGCAGCTTCACAAAATATTACTCTCCAGCAAATAACGAATGCTATTAATTCTGTTATAATCGTTTAGGATATTGCGTATTGTGTGTTAGTGGTGCCAATTTTGAACATTTAATAAGTTCAAATAAAAATTCCTGATTTCTTTAATGTAGTTCTTATGTGTACTGACATAAATGAATAATTTTTTATATCTTTAATTCATAATTTAATTTTTATTTTAATCTATGTTAATTATACCTATGTTTACTTATAAAATAAACGCTTTACTAAATTGCTGTCAATCATTTTATACTGTAACTATGGTAATCACATAACTTATGTTTACTGATAAAATAAACTCCCGGTATATATACCAGCCCAACCCAAATGTATTCGTACCCTCTGGAAAAAATAAATTTATTGTATTAGTTAAAACTATATTTGGACATTTTTTTATTTTATGTATTAATGAAGTGTACTGGATTTAAATAGAATATTATTAACTAAATGTCTAATTTAAACAATAATCTACGGGCAAATATATAACAAAAGACAAGTCCCAACATTTTTCGTTCCAACAGTAATACAATATTTATGTTAGTATTATGTATAAAACTGAGGGCAAAGGTAACTGACAATTAACTCAATTAATTACGATTTTAAATTTTATTACTTTAATACAAATTATTTGCGAATTATTAAAGATGAAAACATTTGTCACATGCAGACAATGGTTCATTTGCAAATAAATTATTATTAAACCTAAGAAATGTTACTATAAGCAAAGTATTCAAGTTTTATACACTCTATTAATACACTATATCAAAATTTGTGAAGTGGAGTAATAATCAGCATCCAGAAGTTTTTTATTCTTATTTTTAATATAGTTGTAGGTAGTACTTTAATAAATAAATATCACTTTACAAATAATTGTAATTTTCAGTATATTTCGTGTATATATATATATATATATATATATATATATATATATATATATATATATATATATATATATATATATATATATACCGGGTGATCATTTGAAAACTTCCCACCGTGAATAACTCTTTAATTAATAAAATTATCAAAAATCACTAAAACAGGTCAATGTTATTTTGGAGGGGGACATTTAATAACCTATTCCAATCAGTTGGGAAACTTTCACCCTCCCCTCCAGCCACCCCCACCCCAAAATTTTAAATGGCACTACCCAATGTGTGATACATCATTTTAAAATTCTCAATATTTTAAAGCAAAGAAAATTAAAATCGGCCGAGCCGTTCATGAATTAGAGACAAAAATGTATGCCCATTTTGAGTGGTTGTTCAAGCCATCTACCTACGTTTTGCTTTGAAACAAAAGAACGTGCGTCGTACAAGTTCAAAGTGTCAAGTGTTGTAGAATTCAGGAATTAAATATCGCCGCTTCAGATAACTTTAGATTACTTTGATTTGGGGTAGCGTTTGTGCCAATTGTGTCACTTTTTTTTAAATGTTTTATTATTTTTATTCAAGAACTAGGGTTTGCCTTATCAAGGTATAAAAACTTTACCTTGATAAGACGAACTCTAGTTCCTAAACAAAAAAAATCATACAAATACAAGGTACTCCAACACTACAATTAAATGCTCTAATAGTTAATTTTCCCTAGGTGAAACGCGGGTGAAATGCAGCCAGATTGTCAAACCTTTGTTGATTTAGTGATGTTTTATAATCTGGCTTGTAGTATAATCGTTTTATAAAAATATTTCTGCGAAATTGTAAGGCAAAATTCCGTTTAATAAGTACATTTTATAGGTCATTTTTAAGGTTTTCAAATAGTTTTGTTATTATGTCGCACCTTCGTTATTCACTTCCGCCGACTACAGCTATCGCTTAAGTAGAGGTGTAATTTCAATTTATCTGCAAAGTGCTGTGTCGTCTAGTTTTAGAGAAAAGCCGCCACTGCTTTTGCTCATGTTGTAGTTTTAGTTGATTAACCTGAGAGAGCGTTTGTTGTGTTGTTGCAGGTGCAATCTTCACGGAAGACCAGAAGAACAGCAGCGTGGAGCTGGCGTTCAAGTACGCCGTGCACCGCATCAACAAGGATAAAACGCTGCTGCCCAAGACCTCGTTGGTGCACGACATCCAGTACGTGCCCAAAGATGACAGCTTCCATGCCAGCAAAAAAGGTCACAATCTAAATCTTTAATATTAACTAGGAGAAGTTGTCGTTATAGTTTTGCCAGAAAATATGAAAAAGAAATTGAAAAATAGTCTAGATTCGAAAATGTATTAAACTTGTATTAGGTACATAAATAATAGTAATTTACGTTACAAATTAGGAAAGTGATCTTTTACAGAATGACCAAGCATATGATATATCCCAGTACGAGCCTTACAGGCCTATTCTACTAAAAACACATATAACAATATTGTTATCATACGACTGTCGCTAAGCATTTGGCTTATCATATCGTTATAAGTTGTCGTTATTATGATTTTAACGACAATATCTAACTTCATGTTTATTTTAACAGAATATTTTTCTATATAAATTTGACATATTGATTCATTATATTCAAATATGGAAGTGGATTTACATGAAATATAATACAAAGAATAATTTGTAAGTAGTTACTCTAGAAATTTTAGACAAATCATTACTTCTTAATGAATTCCTCATATACGAAGACAGTGGCGTATTATCGCAGAAGCGTAAGAAGCAAAATTTTACAGGGGGCACAAAAATCCTATATATTATTGTAGGGCCGCGAGAGGCTGAAAAAAAAGAATCGAGACGTATCCACGGGGGCACAAAAATACAAAGGCTTCTGGCGTCAAACTGTGTACCGTTAATATGATATTGTTACTTTTTTTGCAAAGAATAATCTGTAAATAGTTGACTTCAATCGAATTCGCGTTCGGGTCGTTAGAAACGCAACCGGTCAGTTACTGTCCTCGAGTAAGACTTTATACAATATTTATTACTTTTTATATTACATTGCTTAAATTTGTTTAAACCCTGCGGCGGGCGCGCGGTGGCATTCTATGCCGCAATTTTTCTATTTACATGTATCACATTCATTTACATTGATATAACCATACCCTTTCAGGTATTCTTAAATGCTATTATACCAACACACTATACTAAAAATGATGCATTTTAATTATGTCAGTTGTATAATAGCTGCTAAAATGTGACAGGTCTTAAATTGCGGCACCCTGTGCCCAATACTCCCGGCCATTGTTGATTATATACTAATTTTTAATTATAATAATTTTTACAAAGTTACATGAATCTTATGACATTAATTTACTGTAAAATAAGAGGAAAATGAAAATAGTCAAGAAAGTACCTTGCGGAAAGAGAATTTGAAGGAATTATGGAGAACTTGTTAGACGTCGAAGGAGGAGTTTTCGACATTAGCGATGTAAGTGAAGGCTGGAATGACACTGTTGATGTTAATAATTACAACAGTCAATCAGACTTAGAAATTACAGAATAAACAATTTATTTGCACAGGGCATAGCAATAAAACAGTGCACTGCAATATAAGCTTGAACCAGCCCGTGGAAGAGGATTAAATTATTTGAATTGTTTAAAGATATAACAAATACATTTTATTTTTTCTTGTACAGTTTTAAGACTAAATTTAATTTATTTATATCGCCCGCTCATGTGATTTTCATAAGCGCGCCCACCGAAGGGTGAAAATAGAATAGAGGGTTTAGTAACTTTCTTAATATTAACATCATAACCGGGAATACAGTCTTTAATACAGTCACGCTAAAAGTATCAATTGTATCATTTCTTTCACATCAAGTAGTCCTTGTTTAAATGATGAAAGCTCGAAATATCTTTATTATGCACATTTTATTTATAAACTGCTGGAGTGTTTTATTAATAAAACTTATGGTCTAATTAAAAAATAAGTTAAAAGAAAAATAAGTAGAAATCATATAATTATACATAGCGACAGTTTTATAAACGTCGACGTAAATTTAGTTCCATAGTAATTTTAATAAAATAAATACGAATCAATTTCCATGTTCATATGACATTTATACTCTGTTCTACCTTACCAATTCAGTAGATAGCGCTCACATTAGCGGCAGTTTTAAACAGACGAAATTAATAAAATATGGTATTCAACTTCTGTCATCCGACATTTTATTAATATTAAAAGGTATTATAATGTATAGAAACTTTATATATTGGAGTCAGTAAGTATGAAATGTAAAGTATTATTTACCTGCTTACCAAATAGGATAAAGATAATATTTGACATTGCACGCAAAAATGTCGCGAGATATTACATGTCATGTACATTGAAACTAGTCTGAAATTACATTGAGTAAACTTGACTCTAATGTCAACCAATTAGAGAGTTCAAAAGTATGCCTTATTCTCTACAATACTGAATTGGTAAGGTGAAACCAGAGTATAAACAATTGCTATCAAAAATTCGCATTGCATTTGTTCAATTAATTAAATTTACTATGGAACTACAGTTAGCTGGACGTTTGTAATACCAGTCCTTAGTGTACGGTATTTTCTCGTATGTTTACTGATGCATTTTCATTTCAAAATAATTTTGTAGTCACTTTAGCTACTAATTTATGTGTACACTGTTCCTATGTTGTACCTAATACTCATACATAATAGAACATGATCATATCATCAACATCATAAATCGCTTATTGTTCTATTAAACTAATCGCAATATATTACAGGCAATAAATCAGGCTCTATTGAGTAATGTAGTTTGGTTTAGATAGATATAAATTAAAAAGTTCAAAACAATGTATTAGTTTAAATTGGATGAATGCATTGATTGATGGTTGTGATTCCATGCATGAATATTATTTTAAATTTTTAAATCGCACTAAAGCGATCTCTATGGATGGTGCGCACTTCACAACAGCATAAATGTTAATAACAAGAAGTTGACAATAATCACAAATAATTTTTCTAAAAGGAAATAATTAAACAAATCGGGAGAAAATGATGTACATCAGGAGTATTATGCATTTTAAAATATGTATACACTTTCGAGAGAAAATCATAAATATCCATATTTACACGGTTGAAAACAATGAATGTTCAGTCAGTAGCAGTTCTCTGTTTGCCTTCTGAAGGTATGTTCACACTTGTGTGCTTTCGTCTTCAACTTTCAATTCAACTTGCATATCAACATTCAATTCAACTTTCATCAAACGCATGCCTTTGCTGAACGCATTGTACGCATGCCTTTTCTATTCGCACTAAGCCAATACTCGCGTAGTAAACTTGCGTCAGGAAGACAAATTTACAACAGACAATGCTTTACTTGTCGGTATAAGTGCTGTATATTTATTTATCAACAGTGTAAAAAGAAAGTGTAAGCACTCCAAATGGATAAAGGATTATTGAAAAAAAAAATCGGAACTGGATGAAGGCTTCATTTTTAAAAACTCTAGGCAAAAGTCCAGAATGAACTACTTTGTTGAAAATAATTGAGCCGAATACATATAATAAAATATAACACTCGTTTCAGAGAAGAGAGAAGCGATACCTGCTGAATTCAAATTATAAATAACTCTTTCTTAGTCGTGTTCAGTTGGCACATTTTAAGTAACTCTCAACTGATCCTGAACTGACCCAACTCACCCAACAGATTTGCTAGGTTAGTAGATTCAACCCGTCTACTCTATCTATCTAAACAATTATGTTCTTTATTTATTTCTTAAAGTTGATAGATGTAGACTGCACGTGGAGTTATTCACATAATGTAAATAAAATTAGGTTGAGAAGAACTAATTATACTAACAATGATGGGAATAACTGACGTGAATTTGAATTTACCGCCTAATTTCAGAACTGTACCATTTATTTGGAAGTAACACACGTTGGATAGAGATCAGTACAAGATTGAACCTGAATGTGTCAAATAAATTTTCATGTATTTCCAACGCATTCATAGTTCAAAGAATAATTTTATTTTATTTTATTGGTGTAATCCTTGTGGTTGACGTCCTTCAACAGTTGACTGTTCTTCGAGAGATATTTTAGAGGGTACATAAAGCGTATGAGGCAAGCTGTGTGGAACAAATTATCCACTGAGCCTGGAAATACGTGCGCTATGGAATGCGTCACTAAACTGACCTTTCATTTCATTAAATCGCATGCGTTAGAGTATACGTCATGTGCCTTTCTTCTTGCGCTATAATGCACGCCCATGATGAACATAAAAACGCGCGAGTGTGGACATACCTTAACTCCAATTTCGTAAAAATTATTATTACTGGTCATAGACGTGTTTAGTTTTTTCTCAAAATTAAGCACAAGTGATATTTCCTGGTTCCTACCGAGATCCTTCATGTATGTAAAATAAAAAAATTCTGTTGTATTCAGCACAGTGCCTCTCGCCACTTCCGTTTTTGGTTACATAAGTATAGGGCACGAGCAGTCATGTGACATTGTTGGACTTGTCAAGCAGATATGGGGGTCCGTGTCAGAATGACAATTAGTAATTTTGTACATAGATGTCAAATGTAGAATTTTTATTAAAAATTTAAAGATAAATTCACGTAGTTATTTTGTCACCAGGAGTGTGGCATATACTTGCCGAGGAAAATAAACCACATGGAATTGGAAAATCACTAAATTTAGAATGAGAAATTATGATATTTGACATCTTTGTACATAATTACTATCATTCTGACACGGGACACCATATCTGCTTGTCAAGGGCAACAAAGTCACATGACTGCTCACGCCCTATTGTATTTAATATTTCTTGTATACCTTCACTCTAAATAAAAAATTCTACGTACATCTATTACTTATATGTACATTGTTTAATCTTAAATTCATTTTATGAAGATTTTTTTTCCTACTCTCCTAATATTTCGAAATGTTTCCACTTCATTGTCGGGATTGCTAGTATTTTTGAATGGTATATACAATATACCTATAATTTTAAATATTTAACTATTAATACATTACTTAAGATATAATGTGTGTATTTCCCAGAAAAAATATTCAGTAATGTCTCTTGATTTTTAACAGTGACATTTATCTGTCAGTTATAAACATTTTTATTTTGAACTGGTTTCCATGACATTATTTGGGCTGTGGCATTTATTACAATATATTATTATATACCTTATATTTCTTTATATCTAAATCTATAAAAGATATAATAGAATCAGATAGAGAATTTACTCTTTTCTAATACTAAAAGGAATAAAAAAATTCAAAAAATAATATTTAGAAGATTTTTTTTAAGAATCTGCTACTTCCGGTTGTCCAATTATTACCAAAACCTTTTCAGCTCTTCACAGTAATGTTCGATTGAGAAATACGTAGTTAAACAGATATTAAGTATTATAATTTTTGAGAAATCGTCCTTCCAACGTCCTACACACATACACACACACTCATACATCCAAACACACACACACACACACACACACACACACACACACACACACAGACATCATCGTAAAAATGTTAAAATCGGAGGAATTAATTTTTACCTCCCGCCATATTGAAGATAAGGGAGGTAATTTTTTCGGTCAAAAATTTCGATAGCGAGTTTTCAGTGAATAAGCACGAATTCGTGTCCCCAAAATACGTTTTTACTATTTTTACAATAGTGTGTGTGTGAGATACATTTCTTGAAGCCCATAACAGTTTTTATTGGAGAACTATATTAAAATATAATTCAAAACTTTTCATTTTTAGTATTAAGACTTTTATATCAAGTGGAACAACATATTAGATTTTGACTAAAATTGATAAACCGGAAGGGATACTATGTTGAAAGCTCTAAATAGATTTTCTAGAAAACATATATTAATATATGATCCAAAACTTCTCAAATTTGGTATTTCAAACTCGTGTATAATTTGAAACAACATATTAGATTTTGACTAAAATTGATAAACCGGAAGGGATACTATGTTGAAAGCTCTAAATAGATTTTCTAGAAAACATATATTAATATATGATCCAAAACTTCTCAAATTTGGTATTTCAAACTCGTGTATAATTTGAAACAACATATTAGATTTTGACTAAAATTGATAAACCGGAAGGGATACTATGTTGAAAGCTCTAAATAGATTTTCTAGAAAACATATATTAATATATGATCCAAAACTTCTCAAATTTGGTATTTCAAACTCGTGTATAATTTGAAACAACATATTAGATTTTGACTAAAATTGATAAACCGGAAGGGATACTATGTTGAAAGCTCTAAATAGATTTTCTAGAAAACATATATTAATATATGATCCAAAACTTCTCAAATTTGGTATTTCAAACTCGTGTATAATTTGAAACAACATATTAGATTTGGTCTATATATGATAAACAGGAAATGGTGCTTAATTGAAAATCTTGAAAAACACAAAACATTACATGTGACTTTATTGCAACAAGAGGTGGTAAGTAATAGTGGGTGATATTCATTTTCTAGGGTTCATTTCCAATTATTTACATCTCTATTATTACAGCTCTCACTGTTATTTGTTTTTACACTGATGTAATCCTACTTGAACACTGTTTTAATTAAATTACGTACAAAACAAATACTAACCTAATCTAATATGTAAACATTGTAAACCCTCACACAGTTGAATGTGCCGAGCATAGGGTATTTATCTCTAGTTCGTGAATGTCAGTCACAATACAACTACTACATATTAGTGGCATGTTGCCGAATATTTTTTTTATTGCTAGGATATTTCATCAACCACGATTTATGGGAAAAATATTGTGATTTTAAATATTAACGGTTTTTGAACATTTATATTTTTGTGTATTAGGTGCGTTCATGTATTTTTTATCTTTCGAGTTCAGTAATAAACATAAATAAGTATAAAGGTTGAAGAAGTTATTCGTAACTGTAGTCACGCACTTTTTATTGAATGAAACTATCGTTTCGGTCATACCATGACCATCTTCATAACTCTGCAATTTTCATGGTTACAATACGGATATGTTTAACAACAAATACAATCAATGTCAAAAATGGTTGTAATAATATAATAATATTTTAAAAAAATTATATTACTACCATTTTATAACATTCACTATTTCATTCATTAATTTATAAACCAATCCAAATTGAGGATTATACCTAGTTACCAAGTTTTATTTCGACAAAACACCGTCACAAAAAAAAAATTCATATCCTTCGAGCCAATAAAATGCTGTATTTTTATAAGTAAGTGGGTTTGGATAAGTGATTTTTTTTGACGTTTTAAGAGTACCTTGACACAATTGTTTATATACCTGTCAAAATGCTTAAATTTTCAGTGTTTTCAGTTTTTATTAAAAATGAGTCGATTCGGACAGGAATCTGTTCAGAACATTCAAAAAGTAATCTTAAATATAACACTTAAAAACAATAAAAATTTATAATTTTTTGTCAAAAAACTAAATTATTACCTGATTTTTATTTTGGAAATAGTCATCCGAATACCATTCGTGGTTAAATTTTATCCTAATTTTTTTGTCAATGCCACTCGATAAATTGCTAGGCATCAGCTTTCGTAACAATCTGAATTTTTTTCTGGCAAAATGATATATATGAAATTATCCGTATGGTAACCATTATTAATAAAATTGTAGAGCTCTGAAGAATTATAATTTGAAAATTAATAATTGAGTGATTTTTTTGTTATATCCACAAAAAAATGGGTATTTATACCACCGTCAAAATAATGGAAAGTTTTATAACTATAAGGTGGCGGTTACACTGGATACGAATTCGTACGAAAATGTGTTCGTACGAATATGTACAAATACGTACAAAATCATCAGAAGTAAACAAATACCTTTTATGTGGTTGCAATTCTTATGACTATTTCGTATAAATTCGTATGACTGGTTTAATTAAAAAATATATATTTTTGATGCGTTACTCGTACGAAAAGAATATAAATAGTGACTTATAGAATAGACAATCTATATGGGATCAAAAATACAATCAATATTAAATATATAACTGAGACTTACATAAGTAATTATTGCGAGTTTCAACAACTTTTAAAATATAATTGAATGTAGATTGGGTCATTTTTTACCGGTTCGCGACAACTGGGCGATAGTGAACTGGACGGTGGTTAAGCGGGCGACGGTCTTCTGAGCGACAAAAAGAAATGCAGCAGACATGCAATTTGGTGATTTGTTTTTGTAACAGGAAAAATATTTAAAAATGACGCCCTTATTTTTCTAAACACACCTTAAACACATGGTTATCGCACTTTTTCGAATGATCCGAATTTTTCGTTTTCTGTCCTAGATGTAAAAGAGTCGTCTACCTAAAAGCGTCTGGTGTTTCCTAGTAAATCAAATTTTAATAACGGTGTTTTCAACAAGTCAAATTCGGTTGTTGGATCCATTGCACATTGGCACAAACTAAAAATTATGTATATATTCGTATTACGATATTGTAACCAATGTAACCACTATGTCTTACGTATTCGTATGAACAAATTTCTTACAAATTCGTATCTAATGTTACCGCAGCCTAAGACGTGAACGTTTTCACTAATTTATAGATGCAGGGTCAAAGTCTCTCGGAAGGAAGTTTTATTAACTTGTTTTATTTCTATGATGAGAAAGTATTTAGAGTATGTCATATATTTGGTTGCAACTTAGGCTTTATAGTCCAAGAATCTTATTTTTTATATGCAAAATAATTAAAACAGCTTTGTTGTATCTATCGACTCTGCAAAGAGGACGAAGAAACATCGGAACACATTGCATGTGAATATTCAGATGTAGTCGTATGGAGACTTAACCATCTAGGTAAAAATACCTCGTGGAAAATGAGATCAGGGAACTGACTCCTGGAGCTGTAACTAGCTTCATAAGAACTCTGGAACTTCTTCCAGAAAACTGAGATAGAGGACAGGGGCATGTCGCAATAATAGAATTTACAGGTTGCAGTGACAAAAATGGTTAGCGCTTAAAACCCTCAACTAAATTAATTAATTAGCTTCGTTGTTTTAATAAAAATCTGATGTGGCCTACACATAACCTCTGACCGAGTAATTTTAGGATTTTCGGGCATAAATAAAACTCCGAATGGGCAATAATGACATCTTTTGGTTTGCATGAAAACACTTTAAAACAATAAAATAATATTACAGAATTCGATTCAATTTGATGTACAAAAATAAATCTTTATTATATTTCAGAAAATATAAGCTAAGCGTTTCTTTAACAATTAATTTTAATCACCCCTGTGGTGCACTCTTCACGCCGGCAATAAGTGAGGTGATAACTTGTAAACGCCCGCACGGTACAAATATGACATCATCTTTACCGAACAAACCTGTGTACAAAGCAGATTGGCAGACCCAGCAATGCGTGATGATAAATTTATTTTATTTATTTATCTACTTACCCATATTCATTACTGGCGTGGAGAGTGCACCACAGGGATCAATTTTGTGCCATTCTAAGATATTTGGGTTGTTCGGAACCGAACCCGTTCCCAAGATTCGAGTGAAGTGACGCTTGGTAAACGCCTGCACGGAACAAATATGTCATCATTATTACCGACATCTGCCTACAAAGCAGATTGACTCACCCATCAATGGGTAATATGCCGTGATGATATATGTTTTTATTACCTTACCTATATTTTTACATATTTACTTATGCTGGAAATTGTATTACTTAAAAAAAATTTAAAAAAATATTTCATCACGGCATATTACCCATTGCTGGGTGTGCCAATCTGCTTCATACACAGATATCGGTAATGATGGAATATTTGTACCGTGCGGGCGCTTACCAGGCGTCACCTTACGGGCACTCATTGCTGGCGTGGAGAGTGCGCCATAGGGGTCAATTGCGTGCCATTAAAATGCGATGTAATTTTTGGCGTCGGTCGGGATCGAACCCGGGTCCCCTAGATTCGCGACCAGACACTCAGGCACACGGCCACGAGGCCCCTTTCCATATAATTATTGTTCCATTTAGTCGCCATAAAATGGTACTGTTTTCTATAACCTTGTATCATAAAAGACGACATTTGTAAATACGTTTCAAAATATTTATTTCACAATGTTATTTTTTTAAGAATTTGTATTTTCTGATGATGGGTGGGTTTTATACCCGAAACGTCCAATTATACTGACTTCATTTTCAATTGAATATGTGAACCTGAAAGCCTAAATAAATTTTTATATTTTAAAAACGTTAACATTATTATTTGAAATGGTTAGTTCGTTGACAGTGACATAATATATCTGTCAGTTACAAACATTTGAGATCTGAATTCTGTGACCATGTGAACGAGTTGAGTTTAAAACCTAGGCTCCGGGATTAAAATTATAGAAATTTTCATAAATTTATCCATAAAAAAATAGAAAAGTATTAATGCAAACCTGTAGAAAATATAATGATCTTTAATTTTTATATATCATAACTCTCGATAAAATAACATTTAAAGGTATTTTCTGAAAAAAAACGATCTTGAGCTTCAAGTAAACTGCCATTTCCGGTTATCCGATTGCCACCAAAATCTAATCAGATATTTCCATATTAGAATAAGGTAGAAATACATGGTTTCAAAATTTTCTGAATGATAGTATTTTAGTTAGAGCGTATACAGTATACAGGATTCACACACACACACACACACACACACACACACACACACACACACACACACACACACATACATACATACATACATACATACATACATACACACAGACATCATCGTGAAAATGTTAAAAATGGATTCTAGGGACCTTAAAACGTGGTCATTTACAAAAATCTCGGTATGCGATTTTTAGCACGATCCCTATACCTCCCTTACCAAGGGTAGCGGGAGGTAAAAATCAGTGTAGTACTTCATGACGTCCGAATATAATTTGAGGTCTGTAACGTGTAACCTGGAGGCACTAGCGGATGGAAGTACCTAATTACTTACCCACAAAGTCTAACTAACAGGCGAAAATGAAGTGAAACAAGCAATAACAATGCTATATTATGTATATAAATCTTATTTAGAACACATTGTAATTTGCGTAATGGGATAATGTTCTATATTTCTCACGAAAAATCTGTCAGCCTTATTGTCATATATGTCATCATAACATAATTTTAACATGTTTCACGAGGATCGATATACGTAATATTAATTTATTTAACTTATTACTATTTATTACGAAGTGGCACTCGTACAGCTACGTAGATAGTAACAAAATGAAAACCATAGAAACGAAACAAAAAAAATTACAAGCTGATATGTAAATATGTATTTCAATATATGAAATATAATTATTTCAATATTTATTTTAGAAAATAATACACAATTTCACCTTGTTTATTTTTCACTACAGCTTTTTCTTTATCAAATATTACAGTGGGACCTTTTTCAGTTATTTTTGATGCTGACATAAAATTTGAGGATAGATTTTGCATATATAGAATGTTCCATTAATGTATATATGTTTATGTTTTCTATTATCAGAGTTACTTTTCCTTTTTCCTCAACTTTTGCAGTTTGATCTTCAGCAGCCAACTTTATCATGTTTTCATTGCTTGCATTTATGTTTTTAAACTTTGCATGATCATTACACATAATGTTTATATATTATTTCTGTTTTCTAGATGCTAACATTGATCGTGTCGTCTAGCATATTTCTTCATTTTTAAAGTTTTTGTAATTTTTTGTTCTTTGCCCAACAATCATTCAACTTATGACCTTTTTTATGACAGTTATGATATTCAGATGGAAATTCTTGAGTATTTTCACCCTTTTCTTCACTGTTTTTAAAATATTTTTTCTTTGTTCTTATTTTTGCTGTAGAACTCTTCATTATTTCCTTGATCTTTCAAATCTTTAGGCATTGGTAATGTGTCCATGATTTCGATATGGCTATACGAAAGTTTTCGAACGAATATGGAAGACTGTACATTATAATACTTAGCAATTCTAGGGTTATTTTAATTTCTCGACTATATATAGAAACTTGTTCAAATGATCTCTAGTATCATCAGTTTCCCACATTTTTTTTCCAGGATTACCTTCTTCAGCAGTGTTGCCTTTCTTACAGGACCTTTACTCAAGTATATAGCTTTTGTTTTATGGTTCAATATAATAGTTTGTTTTTACCATTTTTTCAGAGGGTACATTTTAATGTGTAATATTAGCAGTGGATTATTTTATTTATTTATCACACAATTTTATAATAATTATATTTTTTGACATACTATTCATAACATTTATTTAAGATATTTTGATAGCTCTAACTCTAGAACATAACAACTAAATAAGTAAATAAATAAATAAGTAGGGGAAATAATTTGGAATAGTTTAAAATTAGTTTCTTGTTTTACTAGAAATTTTCACTTTGCTTTTTCATAGATAAACTTTTAGACAAAAAAAATTGTAACTAATGACGGGTATTGATTAATCTTCACAACAGCTATAGTGCCGTGTTACAGGCAACAAATACTATTAAACCAGCGTTGCTCGCTATATCAAATTTCTCACTGTGACTTACATATGAGCTTTTTTCTAACAAATCAGAAATGCCCAAAAATTATGATGCAAACTGGTCAATTCTGTGTATTATGTACAAATTCCATACATCAATTTTCTTGAAAAAGATTCTATACTTCCAGTAAAATTATTTCATAAATAATCTTTGCACTTGACACTGACATTTTCTTCTTCTTTAGCTTTTCTCATACGTTAGCGGTCGCTGTTTTATATTTTCTTCTTCCACTCATTTCTGTTTTGCGTATCGT
This sequence comes from Harpalus rufipes, assembly GCA_951394225.1. Lineage (NCBI taxonomy): Eukaryota > Metazoa > Arthropoda > Insecta > Coleoptera > Carabidae > Harpalus > Harpalus rufipes. Next base: position 17,200,418 of record OX596277.1, read on the forward strand.
CCTCATTTAGTTCCTTTTCTCTCAAGTCTTCCGCAACATAGTCCTTGATAATATTGAATTGTAAACTCATTCAAACCAAATAATATTATTATGATACTGGCAAAACGACAATAGTCTAATCGTCTAAAGCCAAATCGAAGTTATAAAAAAAAGTAATGGAAAAAAAGAATATTGTTTTGTTGCATAAAAAATATTTTTATATACAATTATTAAATTACAATTACATTATACAACCAACTTCAAATACATTATGCTGGTCATATTGTCTAATGGAATACGAAATATTCATATTCCACGGGATTTATATAATATTGTATTGCATTATTGATACTGTTATAAACTTCTGTAGGAAAATATTGATTGATAAATTTAAAATATACTCTTATTTCAACTTATTAAAAGAAATCAGTTAATCATGTCAACATGTGACAACAACATCTGACATATGACACTTACACACAAAATATATACAGTAAAATTATTTAAAGATGTCCGATCAAGGTTATTTGTATCATGAACGAATTAACATATTGGCATACATTTATCTCTCTCCTCTGTAGTCTATAAGCGTGTGCGATAAGGATGAATATAACACGTTTGTCTTTCAAAAATTGATATTTTTTCGACTAAGTTAGGACATTCCACTTGAAAACGATGTTCGTTGTTGATAATACTTTCGCTGTAACGTAAGCTTATATATTAATTCAGATACATTACCTTGATTCATAGCCGTACAAATAACGTTATTTTCTGTCAGTATCACTGACACTGACATTGTGTCAGTATCTTATTTTTCACATATTTGGTTTTACATTTGCTAATAATCTTACCAGCTGATTTATTTTTGAATTTTGAATGCTTTTATTGTAACATGCATTTTTATAATAATAAAATAACAGTAGTATCTTATGTACCCTCATAAAAACTAAGCAAACGACACTACTGAATTTGTCAGAATGGGCGGAGCAAAAATCTGAATTCATACAATTCGTAGATTACCTTGATCGGACTTCTTTCAAAAATTCTACTGTACCTATTCATAATCTGTTAAATTGAAAGTTCTAGATAAAGTATAGTATTTGACTTACATATAATGGCTATATTATATGCTCATTAAATATACTATTTTATATATTAAAAAATACATATTTTTTGGTTATTTATACTATGAAATTTCTCAAGTGACATTAAAATGTGAAACAAATAAATAAGAAAAATCACCACAGAACTCAAGTATCTATGTACACAGATTGTTCTATATGGGTATGGTACTTTAATTATATTGTTTACTCTGCTTTTACTCATTGCTGAATTATGATGTATCAAAAGTATTCGTTCGATGAGAGATAATTCTAACATTTACTTCATGCATCCTCGTATGTTCTTAATTTGTAAATTAAACATAGCGTTCACAAATACTTAAAAACCATAATATTGCTGAAAGTTATATAGGACCACATCCGAGACAACAAACGTCTCTGTCAATCCTTGATAGAGATGTACACCTTTTTTTAAAAGTGTGAGAGAAAATCTCATTATAAAGAGTAATGGCGCAAATTTTCCATTGATCCGGCAAAGACAACTATAATAAATTTATGGTTATATTACTACATTTTTTCGTTACGTGTAATCTTTGGTAAAAGTATATTTAATAGTCCTTTCAACATACTGAGCCAAACTTCACTTTTTTCTATATCTTGACGGGAAATAATGTGTCATGTATTTTTTTTTTGCTGCACTCTAGTGGAAATTTATGGAACCTTTAGTCGAGGATTACATTATTCAGGGGTTTTCACAGTCTTTTAACCATCCGCAAAAACACAGTGAGGGAAAAACTCTAAATAATAACACTCAATGGCGTATTAAAGTTTTTGCTTGCGATTTCATACAAATTAAACCTTTCAGTGATATTAAACTAGTTTCTTGTCGAACGGATGATCAATTACATTTAATTAAAGCGTAGCTCGAACCAATAAATATAAAAAAATTCAACAAGGAAAGTTGTTTGTAAAGAAAACTTTTCTTATTCAAAGGACTGAATTCTGAAGGAAAATATCTGTTGTTAAAATGTTATTCTTTCCCTAGTTTCTTTTAAAGCGTTCAGTTTATTCAATTTTACATTTAATTAACTATTTTAAATTCAAATAATATAGGAAAAGATATCAACAGACTCGTTTCCTACGGAATAATATCTTTGTATAGAATATTAAGCAAAGGAGCTTCATTTTCCACGAATAACCCTAGAAAGACTACCACTATCAGATTTACTATAGTGTGTTCTTCAAAGATATACATTTCATAGTTATTTAAAGTAGTCTTTTATAATCACTGAACACACAATTAGGTTAAATAAACTTGAATTGTTATTCCCACAGTTGAATTTTGCTTTTAAATAAAAAAATAAAAACCATAGATATATTACGTATCGTCCATTATATTCTAACAATTTTTGTCAATAATTTACAGACATTTAAAAATACAAAATTTAGTAAAAAGTATTATAAAATACTTTACTAGATTACCAGACAAAAATCTATTTAAAGTAATTCGAAGCTAGAATGGAGTATGTGACCATATTCGAATTTTAGTATATAGTGTATCCCATTTAGAGCTGCCACCATTGGAATCTCGAAAACTATAAGAGATACAATGTCGGTTACACATCTCAGATGTGCTTATGTTTTTCCAAAAAATCTTATAGGGCTCTAGATATTGACAAAAATCTGAATTTTGTTGGTTTTTTCATTTTTAAATAACTTCTGAACTATTAGTAATCGAGATAAATGTTTCAAATAAAGAAGCTAGATATTCTTGTTACCCAACCAGTAGCGTATGAAATAAATTTTTATATTCGTAAATTTTCGAGATATAACACTAAGTTATATATTTTTTAAATGGAACCCATATCTGATTTTAGTCTCAAAAAATACTTATTTTTTTCTCTTTTCAATGATGTAAATGTTATTGTGTTTTGTAGTTATTTTACCTCGAATTTCTTTTTCCTTATTTTATAGTAAATTTAGTGTTGCTTTGGAAATATTGGTACGAATTCTATTAAGAAATATTCGCTGTATTTAAATAATTTATTTCGATATAAAATCAAATTCAAATAAAAAAAATCTGTTGTGGCCAGCACAATACCTCTCGCCACTTCCTTTTTTGGTTACATAAGTATAGGGCGCGAACAGTCATGTTACATTGTTGGCCTTGACAAGCAAATGTGGGGGCCTGTTTCAGGATGATAATTAGTAATTATGTACATGGATGTCAATTGTTAATTTTTCATTTAGAATTTCAAGATTTTCTAAATACACGTAGTGAATTTGTCACCAGGAGTGTGGAATTTACCTGTCGAGGAAAATAAACCACATGGAATTGGAAAATCACTAAATTTAGAATGAGAAATTATGATACTAAACATCTATATACAAAATTACTAGCTATCATTCTGATATGGGCCCCCATATTTCATGTATACCTACACTATACCAAAAATTCTACTTACATATATCTATTCCTTATATTTAGATTGTTTAATTTTAAATTCATTTTATGAAGAAATTTTGTCCTCTTCTAATTTTTCGAAATGTTTCCAATTCATTGTCAGGATTGACAGTATTTTTGAAGGATATATGTAATATACCTATAATTTTAAATATTTAGCTATTAATACATTAAGAAATAATAAAATGTATGTACTTCCCAGAAAAAGTGTTTAGTAATGTCTCCGGATTTCTGACACTGACATTTATCTGTCAGTTACAAACAATTTAAATTTTCAACTATTTTCCATGGCCATTCTTTCGGCTGTAAAATTTATTATAACAGATTATTTTATATATTATATTTCTTTTATCTCTAAATCTATAGAATATATTATAAAATATTTAAATATATCAAATAAAGAATTTAATTTTCATTAATATTACCAAGAAAAAAATTCAAAAAATATTATTTAAAAGATTTTTTTTCCAAGAATCTTCTACTTTCGGTTGTCCAATTGTTACCAAAACCTTTTCAGATCTTCCCATGAATGTCCGATTGGGAAATACGTAGTTAAACAAATTTAAAGTCTTATAGTTTTTGAGTAATCGTCCTTCCAAGATCCTACATACATACACACACACACACACATACACAGACATCATCGTAAAAATGTTAAAATCGGATTGTAGGGACCTTAAAACGTGCTTATTCAATAAAATCTGGATATGCGATTTTTAGCATGAATCCAATACCTCTCTTAGCGAGAGGTAAAAAATGTTTATCAAGTTGTTCTAGATCAAAATAAATTATATCAATCAAATAGATATTATTAATAAAAATAATGTAATTGTAAAATAATTACAAAGTTCGGGAAAAATAACTTGAAAAATTAAATTTTGGGGGTTAAACAAATACGAAACACAATAACTCTTACATCACTGAAAAGAGAAAAAAATAAGTATTTTTTTGCGACTAAAATCAGATAGGGATTCTATTTAAACATAACTTTGTGTTATATACCTCGGAGATTTACGAATATAAAAATTTATTTTGTACCCCACTGGTTAGGCAATAAAAATATCTCTAACTTCTTTATTTGGATCATTTTTCAGGATTAGTAATAGTTTAGAAGTTATTTGAAAAAAGAAAAAATCAACAAAATCAACCATTATCTGGTGCCCTATGAGAATTTTTGGAAAAACAAAATCACATCTCAGATGACCCCCATATAGGTGCACAAAAAGGTCCATTTAACCGACTTTGTATCTCTTATAGTTTTCGAGATCCCAATGGTGGCAGTTCTAAATGGGACATACTGTATAGGTCATAAAATATAAAAACTGACCACTATAGCTTCTCATTATAATAATAAAAACTAAACATTAGTTTGTAATAATTTTGTTATTAGCAATTTAATGTTTTGAAGAAGGGATATGATGTGAGCATCATGGTCGTGGAAGAAAACAAACAGACAAGGGAAAGACACAGTTCAGTGTCGCGATTATGTTGTGCTAGATTATGACATGGCGATAGCTGCCTATAACTATCTCTTTCGGTCGCAGTCTATCCGCCTTCTTCCACGATCCTACCATGCTCACGTGACATATCCCTTCCCCAAATTTTTAATAATTAATTTCTCGTAAAGTATAAATAATTAATTGATTTAAAAAATAGGGGTATATTTTATTTTTGTCTAGTATCACATTATGTTAAAATAAAAATTTGGTCACATTTAGAAAATGTACATTTAGCAAGAAATAAATATTCTCCGTTCGAAATATTTAAAAGATTTAATTCATGAATGAACTTTATTTAAGTAAATTCAACTACAACTACATGAATGTTGGATCATACAGTTGTTGTTACTATGTTGTAATATCGTTTCCGGACGCAGCGAGAAGTCATCTACCAATCTCATAATTTACTGAATAATGATGAAAAACTGATTTTGGTCTATTTTTGTTCCTTTCAACCTCTCACCTGCCAGTAAGCAAGAAAAAATTATACAACAAAGTTATGTATTTTCAGTGTTTACTCATTTATATTGTATAATTAAGTCTAGCAACCACTGGAATCCGGGAATTTCATTATTCCTACGTATTACACATACTATTTTTTCTCCGATAAATTTATAAAATTATTTGAGTACGTTTGCTAATTTTGCACAAACAGCTACGGCTCGCGTGATCATGGATTGTTTAAATGTTTGTCACAAAGATCACATTCTATGCAACATATTCTGTTTTGGTGGTATTATTGAATGAAGCATTAATATGAACGATAGTGACAGCGAGTTTTCGATATCTGATACTTTACAGTGGTATTAAATAATGATTAATAATGTTAAACAAATAAATTAATCTAGCTTTGTTTTTATTCCTATACAAAACCCTAAGTGAATAATTATTTCTAGTTGCTTAGCAACGACTTAATATACCGGAATAACGATTTTTTCGGAATGAAAACAAGTTAAAAATTTATCACTTTTATTATGATCGGGGAAAAAATATTTTGTTTATTGGGACTAGTAGTATTTTAAATAACCGAATTGTTATAAAATGTTATAAAAAATATGTATTTAAAAAAATTATTATATGAATATTAAAGTGTTCAACACGTCAATCTACAACGAAAATAGTGGTGCGTGTTTTTTTTGATGATTCCGTTCGACATTGTTAACTGTTCTAAATTATAAATGAATTGTATTGTCTATTTTAATTTGAAAGTAGTGATGCCGTGGGATCTCGCGTTTTCGAGATCTCGTCTTGAAAATCGAGATTTTTCGAGACGAGACTTGTGATAGTCTCGTCTCGAAAAATCGAGACGAGACGAGAGTAATGCCCTCGAGAGTTGCTCGAGACGAGAGTAGGTATTTGAGATCTCGATTGCACGATTTTTTTTTAATATGTATATAATTAAAGATATACAATAAGAAAAATAATTATCCGTACAAATATTTTCATTGCCTGTTTATTATTTAGTTATTCATTTTAAATTTATAGGGTTTTAGTATAAAGAATAGGAACAAAAGTGTTCGCTGTGGTGTACTCTCCACGTTAGTATTAAATGCCCTTGCTGCGAGTAATATTTGTTCAGTATTTTTTTACTTACCTGTTAAATGCCAGACTTAGTAAAAATAAAGTTTTAATCAGTAGTATCTACTTACTCCTTTATTACGTCGAAATTGATGCTAATTTATTTTCCTGATATATGAAAGTATAGAAAATTTATAAGATGTAAAGGAAATATTTTATGAATTTATTTTATATGTATTTATATACAAAAAATAGATAATTACAGCGTTACTTACTTGCTACATTCAACCATACAAATACGCTCTGACCTGCCAACTTATGGAACATCCATACAGCTAATTATAAATTCGAGAAATTCGAGACTCTCGAGTCGAGATCGAGAATAGGGGATGAAAAATATGACGAGACGAGACGAAAACAAATCTCGTCTCGAATTTTCGAGACGAGACGAGTGTGAACTGTTTCTCGCCGTTTCTCGTCTCGCGGCATCACTATTTGAAAGTCGTTATCGTTAGATTTAATATCAAAAATGTCAAAATACTCCATTTCTTTTCTAAAATTACATGAGATTAATAACACACATTACACATATAAAATGAAAATTTATCACTTGGAAAATTTATTACAGAAAAAAATTAATCGCAAGCAAGATGGATGGAAATTCATTTATATAATCTACCCTAACTTGAGGTAAACTACTATCCTAATGTAACCTACCATAACCTAAACTAACTTTATTTAGGTCGTTTACCAAACGGCTATTATCAAACACCCAAAGATTATGTAGAGATGCATCACGGGCGTCATTTTTGTTCAATTTGAAACTCGAAAATAATTTTCAGAATTACACCCAGCGCTACTCACCCACGAGTGAAGAAATGATGTTCTACACGGTAAAAATGCGTAAATTTATATTTAATTATTAACTATTTCAAATGTACATCTGAAACAATGCATTGAATTAAATGTAAAATTCAATTCTTCCTAACTTTTATTTGAAATATATTTTAACAACGTATATGAATCCAGAGTGTAGAAAGAAATTCTGGTTTCTTATTTTAAGTCTTTTATGTCATTTTCCGTATCCACCTTTAATATCCAAATATAACTACTACAGCAGACAAACTGTTAGTCATTTTTCAAAGTTTTTTACGACGTCACTTTTTAAGTTTCTCATGTAGGTACTAAAAAGTATACTGCATACATTTTAACATGCTCAACTAAAAAAACAACTGCGATAAGTAGAAAATATTATGTACTTTTGCATAGATTTACATTTCTAACTAATGGCATTAATTTTTCAGTGTACTTACGAAAAATGTTCCCAGGGTAAAAAATCATGCGGTAAATTTGTATACAATTTAATAAACACAGGAAACTACCTCGTGTGACAGAAAATATCTCACCCTGTCAAATTTCATGACAGTGTAAGCTTGCGGTTCCCAAACGTTGGATCTTGCTAAAGGAACATAAGACATCTTGAGGACTGAAAAACTCTCCTCTTCTCTTACTGAAACGACCCATAAATCAACGAAGATTACAATGAATTAAATTGATATGCAGAGTTTTTGCCAGTAGCTGGAAACTAGAGTGCTGTGGTGAAGTTGTTTTTTGTTTTCTATGTTACGTAATGACGTCATTGTGTAAACTGTGGAATTAAGTAAGCGTTTATAAATTCAAGTAGCTGATGGAAATTCAGTGCGTAGGTGATAGAACTTTTATGGGCTCTAAGTTCTGAAGTACGGTAAAAGCTAAGCTACATGCTGCTATAAATATCAATTACTTGAGATCTTTTTTCTTTTTATACACTTAAGGGAACACTTTAGAATTGTTTCTAAGTTTTTACAATTTTAAATTATAGTTCAGACTTATACAGAAGAGAAATTATTCAGACAAAGAATGACTTTAAACAAATGTAAAATGTCGTTTTTAATATCATAGTACATTATGTAATAAATTTAAATTTCTCTATCTTAGATGATACCGATTCCATACATTAAAATCTTAACATGTTATATATCTTTAATATCTGGACCATTTTTACCTCTTGCCAAGAGAGGTATTGGATTCATGCTAAAAATCGCATATCCATATCCATATTTTATTGAATAAGCACGTTTTAAGGTTCCTACAATCCGATTTTAACATGTTTACGATGATGTCTGTGTGTGTGTGTGTGTGTGTGTGTGTGTGTGTGTATGTGTATGTATGTGTGTATGTGCGATGCTGAAAGGACGATTACTCAAAAACTATGTCTTTGTATTTGTTTAACTACGTATTTCGCAATCGGACATTCATGGGAAGATCTGAAAAGGTTTTGGTAACAATTGGACAACCGGAAGTAGAAGATTCTTGAGAAAAAATCTTCTAAATATTATTTTTTGAAAAATATTCTTGGTAATACTAAAGAAAATTAAATTCTCTATCTTATATATTTAATTTTGTTTATTATATTCTATAGATTTAGAGATAAAAGAAATATAATATATAAAATAATCTGTTGTAATAAATTTTATAGCCGAAAAAATGCCATGGAAAATAGTTGAAAGTTTAAATTATTTGTAACTAACAGATAAATGTCAGTGTCAGAAATCCGGAAACATTACTAAAAACTTTTTCTGGGAAGTACATACATTATATTACCTATTTCTTAATGAGTTAATAGTTCTTTATTAATTTCTTCATAGAATGAATTTAATTTTAAAAATTTGAATATAAGGAATAGATATAAGTAAAATTTTTGGTGTAGAGTGTAGGTATACATGAAATGTTAAATACATTAGGGCGCGAGTAGTCATGTGACTTTGTTGGACTTGACAAGCAGATATGGGGGATCATGTCAGAATGATAGCTAGTAATTTTGTACATAGATGTCAAATATCATATGTTTTCATTCTAAATTTAGTGATTTTACAATTCCATGGCGTTTATTTTCCTCGGCAAGTAAATTCCACACTTCTGGTGACAAATTAACTACGTGAATTTAGAAAATCTTGAAATTTAGAATGAAAAATGAAGATATTTGACATCTATGTACATAATTACTATCTATCATTTTGACACGGGCCCCCATATCTGCTTGTCAAGGCCAACAATGTAACATGACTGTTCGCGGCCTATACTTATGTAACAAAAAAAAAGAAGTGGCGAGAGGTATTGTGCTGGGCACAACAAATTTTTCTTTTTGAATAGTTATTTGTGTACCAAGGCTGTAAAACTAATCTTGTTTAACCGAATCTGAAGTTAGCAGCTGGAATGAGGCAAAAAAGAACTATTATGTTAAGGAACACACACCATTTTCGGTGACTATTTATCACAGAAAATTATAAATTTTTATTTCATGACATTGTAACTTACGCGCAGTCAACACCACTAGGACTAGCGAGCACGCGACCAACGCTACTAGTCGAATGTTTATATGGGGTAATTGTCAGTACCTGGCTTTTTGTTGTATTTTTCTATTGTTCATGAACGTTACTGGAAATATACTGAAATGTTCGAGTAGTTTAATAGAATAATAGAGAGCTATATAAGGCAACTTTGTGTGGGCGAGTGAGTCAATTAGTTAAATCCAGTATAGAGAGCAGATGAGTTTAATTATTGTAGTCCAGCAAGTCAAGTCAAAATAAATAAATAAATTTTAGTGTTTAACTATTTATTAATATTTTTAGCTTAAATTAGCGTTCATATTTGTTCAATCATAGTGATAGCTATCTTTATTATCTTTTTAAAATATATTTATCTTTTAGTAAACTTTTATTTTAATTAATAATAAATCTCTACTTTTTACATTTCATATGTGATTTAATGGTGTCACCTCCAGAGTGCTGTGCTATCTTTATAACCTAAAAGTGAAAATCAAATTACTATAATCAATATTAAATTAAATTTAAAAAATGAGCAATAGCGATAGTTACAACGATTTTTCCAATATTTCGTATATTTTTTTCCCAATACCCCATCTAAAATTTATTTATGTTTAAACAAACGAGTGACTATAGCAACCGTAAAGTAAATGAGGCCATAAAGCAAAGGCCAGTCATGACGTATGTAAAAGCGGCTATCAAGTAGTCTCTGAATAAAGAAAATTACGGTTGCCAAAGGATACATAAACAACTATCTATCTATGTAATAGTCGCCTATTTTTTATTATTATATCTGTATAAATCAAGAGTTACATAATTATAGCGAGTTTTAATGCAAAAAATATTGGAAAAACAGTAAGGCTGGTATTTTGAGACCGCGACTGAGCCTGACTAAGCAAGCGACTAGCTAGTCAGCCGACTAAAGTATATATTGTAACAATATTATAGTCTAGCGACTATCGGGTGCTCAGAATACCTGCCTAAGTATTTAAATCTATAATTATGAATAAAAACTATTTGGAGCCCCTAGTCGAGAATATAGATAACACAATAAACTAAGAATAATTAATGAAAATACGACACCCCCCCCCCCTTGAGAACCTAGAAGATCATGAAAAATAAAATTTGTAATAAAATAGGGACATTACGAAATGAGAACGAGGCAAAACAAATGCGACTGTAATATAACAAACACAAATGTTCAATTATCCTGTATTAATGTGACGTAACAAAAATGTAAATTAACTTTTAAAAATTAAGTAATTTTTTATATAACCTCCTCCCCCTTCGAAAAACCCACCCCAGGAAGCCACCCTGGCTACGCCACTGGGTGTACTATATAGTCATCCTCGATATTTGGAAATATTTTTGCAATATGCTTGAGATTTTTTTAACATAATAATAAAAATACAAAAAATTACAAAACTCTATTTTGTAAACATTATTTCCGTCTTCATTTTCAAATAATCATCGGGTAAATGCAAAAGTCATACAAAAACCAAACAAGTACAATTTTATTTTTATTGAATAATGTAGGTAGTAAATTTTATTCTATTTAATAAACAGGAAATGTTGAAAGCACCAATATCGCGTAACCATGACAAAGCGTGCAAAATAGTAAAAAATACACATAATGAATCTTTTACATGCTTTTACTGTCAACTATAATAAAAGTGACTACTTTATAAACTTTAATGTATTAAATAAATTGTGCTTTTTATATCGGATGTAGAAAAAAAAATTATCTTGTAGATTTTACAGCATAATGAAACTGTTTTCGAATCTTGTAAAGACATTCTATGGCAGCGCTAGTGTTGCTTGCTCATTTTGTTACTGCTCATACATATATCATGCTTTTAATGTCAAGCAACCATTGAAATTTTTGGACATATTTTTTGATAAACTTTCAATCGGATATAGTCTGCGGGCTAAATAACACAAATACTTTTTTACTGTTATTAGTATTATTCTTAAATAAATATATCATCATACCTTGGTATTACCCCTTGCTGGGTGTAGCAATCTACTTCATAGATAGACATCGGTATTTGATGATGGCGTGGAAAGTGCATCACAGGGTGCCATTAAAAGTTTTAAATAATTTTGGCTTCGCTCGGCATTAAACCTGGGTCCCCAGATTCGTAATCAAACACTCAGGCACACGACTACAAGACCATTACATAATTTATATTTTAACTTTTGTACAAACTGTTAATTTTTAACAATAGTTTATGACGGTATATTTATCAAAAACTAATCGTAAGTTATATGATTATATACAAGGAGATTTAAAAATCGGTCTCGTGGCCGCGGGCCTGATTGTCTGGTCGCGAATCTGAGGAACCAGGTTCGATCCCGATCGACGCCAAACATTCCGAATTTTAAATAGCTCAAAATTGACCCCTGTGATGCACTCCACGCCAGCAATGAGTGCCCGTGAGGTGATGCTTAGTAAACGCTCCACGGTTCAAATATGTCATCATCATTACCGCACACCCTAGCCATGGGTACTATGCCGTAATGGTATACTTATTTATTTATTTTAAATATAAAAAAAACATGGGTATCTAACATAACGTAATCAAATATATCGTTTACCTACTAGGCTAACCTAACCAAATTTAAACACAACAAACGTTACTTGTCTTAATGTATATAGTGCACATTTGATATTAATACATTCATTATGTAAACTGAACATGCATTATTAACCCGGGAGAGATAGATTACGTACGGGGTCAAAATGACCTGATGCAAATTTAGCTGTACATTATTTAACGTAAATTACTATTCTCTGTAGCTGTTCATTGTAGATATTTATACAATAGCATCTTTTACCGTCCGTTATCTTTAGATAAGGAAGATATTGCCTTTGATGAGTTTCTTATGAATACCTTTTCTCACGACCAAACACAAAACATATTGTTTGCAGACGATTACCTAGGTGCGAAAATTGATAATATTGTAACGTTTATTTATTTGGGTAACTAACACTATGATTAAACACAAAAATAAACACTAATTTAAGACTAAGAATATTATTGAATACTTAAACACTAAGATTATTTAAACAATATTTATTTTTGTTCACAACTCGTAAACTATTTATTTATATTACCAACTGTTCATTTCACGATGGTTTACTTTATCAGAATGTGTAGCTTCCCTGACGGTATTTATATATCCGGCGTCCTGTCTGGAACATTTGACACGATAATAATATCGAATACAAAGGGATCAGGCGACCGGATGTAATTAAACAGGTCTAGACGTGTGTGTTTACCCCGTCGGTGCTCACAAAGAATGCGTTATCTCCCAGCGCCACGGCGTTCTAGAAATTTTCGACCAGCGACGGCGGTCGCGTAATCCTAGAGTCACTGGCGCCGGGTCCACGAATGCAAGAATATCGTTCATACATCAGAAATACATACTAGTGCGTTATTATAAAGCACAGCTACGTTAAAAAATTGCCTAGATAAGTTTTATTTACTCGCGCTTGACTGATCCTTTTATATTCGATGTCATTATCGCATAGAAACTTCGAGAATGAATGAGAGCGGATATATAAAGCGGTAAACTGCTCTGCGAGGGGGAGTCTATGAAAGTTCAGTCCAGTCTATTCCAGTCAGTTGAAGTCAGACAGTTGAGTGGTGTGAAATAAATGGTGATATAAATAAACAGCCATATTCATAGCAATAGTTATACCCGGAATAACTTTAAACTTGTTCTTTATACCAGGTTTAGCAAATAATCGTATTCATAATACTTTTATGTTTAGGTTTAGCTTATACCAACAGGTAATAAATTTAGACCAAGAGGTACTGAGTATAAATCGTTAAACTTGTTGGTTTAAGACCTGTTAATTTTAAATGTTCTGCTCATAATTAGTATAGTGCGTTCGTAAAGCTACAGCTAGTCGTAGTCAAAGCATACAGACTTAACCTAATTTCATCAATATTGATTGTGGATATTTATTATTAAACATAAGTTAGTAAAATTTATTTTAAAGGATTCAATCTACATTTTTTATAATTTTCAGGTTCTGAAGAAAGCGAGAATGAAGTTGCTATGAATACGGCTAAAATAGTTTACAAGTTAATCGATAACAAGTTTACACGCTTAGTGAAATAAATAGTTAATGATATAAATAAATAAATAGTGAAATAACTATCGTGAATCAAATAATCTTATGTTGGGTTGCAAGAAACTATTTATCGATTCATTAGGAACTAATGGATCTCTAGGTTTCGAAAACTCGTTGTATGAACGTCATATAATTTGAAAGATCCATTAAATAGTCGTATAACATATAGGACAAATTACGGACCTATAACTATTTAACGGTTCAATAAATCGAGTTTGAAGTTAAATTCCATAATTGCATAAGTAAATAATTGGTTTAAATTTTACGTTTAAAACTAAACTACTAATTAATGTAATATAACAAAAAAAAATATCCCAATCTCCTCCATGGACTATCGAAATACCAAATGTCAACCTCGAACTACAAAATTTGATAAACAAAACACCAATCACCACGTAATTAAAAACCAGTTTCGCCTTAAGCCTTCGTTACTGAACATGAAACAATATTACACCACCTACCAGATGAATTCAGCATATACACAGCAGAAATGTTAAGTATTTACTTTAGGAAAAATTACACCATATGCACAGATTCTTTTAGTGGCCTTCAATCCATCCTAACAATATACCCAAAAAATTATACAACAAAAAAAATCCAAGATCTCCTAACCCAACTCACCACAACCAACATCCAAATAAATTTCATTTGGATCCTATCCCATATTGGTATACCAGGCAACGAGAAAGCAGATACAGCTGTCAAGCCACAAAAATCCCTCTCACACTTATTCCCATTGAAGCAATAGACATGGCAGCAACATTTAAAAACAAAATCTGAGAAAACTAGAACCTACGATGCAGCAATCTCGAAACAAACAAATTAAAAAACATACAAGAAAAAATCCAGCCCTGGCGAGAACCCTAAAACTCAACAAGAAGAGAACAAGTAATATTTACAAGAATAAGAATTGGACATACCAGAGTAACACATAACTACATTTTTGAAAGAACGAATGTCAAAATATGCACTGATTGCAATACGCAGATCTCAGTAGAACACATTATACTACACTGAAGAAGTATGACGAACAAAGGAGGAAACACCAGATACCACAAATAATAAAAGAAGCCCTGAGCGTGAGAAGCTATACCCCAATAATGAATTACATAAAAGATATTCAATTAATCAATGAAATGTAAATAAAAATGTAAACAGGACTAACATATATATGCTAATACCCCATGGATGAAGCAAAATTTCAAATAAAAAAATCTGATGTGGCCAGCACATAACCTCTCGCCGTATATTTTACCTGGCTCTATTCATAAAGCAAAGAATATTTTTAGAAATACAAATAATCAAAATTCTTCTGTCACGGGGTGCGTAATCGAACTCCTCCGAAACGGCTCGACCGATTTTCGTGATCCTTAGCGAGGATATTAGTCAGGGGGGAGAATCGAACAACATCTATTTTTCATCCCCCTAAATGTTAAGGGTTGTCCACCCCTTAATTTTTTTTTTTTTTTTTCAGACAAAATTTTTTGTTTTTATTTTTTATGATACATCATACAAAAATACATGCAACCCTAAATTTTCACCCCTCTACGATCAACCCTTATTTTTTATTTGATAATTAAAAAGTTTTATTTTTTTTGCAAGAATTAACCATTAATAAATATTTATTATTTGTAAATTGTACTCAATAAATTTGACTGTTCATAAATATTTATTAAATCCTGTGATGTTAAAAAATCATTTATTAACAGTTGATAAAGCTTATCAAATATAAACAAATTTTTTTACCCGTTTCAGTTTTTTAACTTCATTTATTTATATGTTCTACGTACAGTCAGCAATGCCAAAAAAGCGCAAAGGGGCCAATTTGAGTCGTCGAACGAGTAGTTCCATAGCCGTGCGAGATTTAAGAGCACGAAGATCAAGCGAACAAATTCAAGAAGACAATGCAAATTTGCGTGCGAGAATGTCGCAGTTACGTGAACAACGATCACAAGAGGCACGAGATGAACAAAATCAACAAAGACAACTAGAACGAAGACAAACTCGCAGACTCATAGTCGACAGACATAGAGGAATTGATCAACAACGCCAACAAGTTCATCGAGCATTTACGTCAAATTCATTTCTTCGACTTGCATTCCAGTACGAGCCTGATGTTGAATATTATGCTCATTCCAAAGTGGTTATTGGTACTTTGGAGAAGGAATGCCCGCATTGTCATGCACTTAAATTTAAAAATGAGCCACTTGGGATGTGTTGCTCATCAGGAAAAGTACAACTAACCGAAATTGAAACACCACCTGAGCCATTGCACGGTTTACTTATTGGTACTGATCCAGATTCTAGCCTGTTCCTGAAGTCAATTCGCACATTCAATTCATGTTTCCAAATGACATCGTTTGGAGCAACAGAAATAGTCAGCAATGTTGCAGCAAACGGTCAACAATTTAATTCCACGTTTAAAATCAAAGGCCAAGTTTATCACAAAATGGGCTCATTGCTGCCAATGCCAAACGAATCTCATAAATTTTTACAAATATACTTTATGGGTGGCGAGGACTCCGAACGTGCACTCGCCAATCGCACGGATGCACGTTGCGACTTCCATAATCTTAATTCACCTTTTGCCAGGCGTATCGTCAGTGAGCTAGACGCTCTCTTAAATGAGCACAATGAATTATTAAAAAATTTCAAAGCACACATGCACAAGCTACAAAGTGACAATCACGCTATTATCATCAATCCTGATAGAACACCAGCTGGAGAGCATGTACGTAGATTCAATGCACCTGTTGTTGAAGACGTTGCTGGAATCATGGTTGGCGACCGTACAGCTACGCGACAAATCGTGATTCGAAGAAGAAATAATGATCTTCAGTTCATCAGCGATACCCATCGTTCATATGACGCTCTCCAATATCCACTAATTTTCTGGAAGGGACAAGATGGATATTGTGTAAACATTAAACAACGAGATCCAGTAACAGGTAATTCTTTCATTATTAACAACATAATTATTTTATTATTAAAGAATAAATCTTCAATTAATTTAAATATATATTATTACAGGAGCTGAAACAAATAAGAACGTTAGCTCGAAGGATTTTTATTCATATCGTTTGATGATTAGACGCGGCCGAGACAACATCATTTTACGATGTCGTGAGCTTTGCCAACAATTTATGGTCGACATGTATGTGAAGATAGAGAGTGAACGATTAAGATACTTGCGATACAATCAACAGAAGCTGCGTGCGGAAGAATATATTCACTTGCGAGATGCTATTGCGAATAACGCTGACACTGCCGAAATTGGTAACTCTGTTATCTTACCATCATCGTACATAGGTAGTCCACGTCACATGCAAGAATACATACAGGATGCTATGACTTTCGTGCGTGAATATGGACGACCGTGTCTTTTTATTACTTTTACATGTAATCCGAAATGGCCAGAAATTACATCGCTGCTATTACCAGGACAACATGCAATACATCGTCATGACATCACAGCACGTGTGTTTAAACAAAAATTAAAGTCTTTAATCAGCTTTATTACCAAATTGCATGTATTTGGCCCCACACGTTGTTGGATGTATTCAGTTGAGTGGCAAAAGCGTGGATTACCTCATGCACACATTTTAATTTGGTTCGTCGACAAAATACGTGCTGAAGACATCGATAGTTTGATTTTTGCAGAGATTCCAGATCCGTCTACTGATCGATTACTGTTTGATATTGTTACTACAAACATGATTCATGGTCCATGCGGAAATCTGAATCGTTCATCACCTTGCATGGTAGATGGAAAATGTACAAAGCGTTTTCCTAAAGATTTCACTAACGATACGGTCACACATGTCGACGGATATCCAATATATCGTCGAAGAAGTACCGAAAATGGTGGACAATCTTTCATCAAAACTATCAACAACGCAGACATCGACATTGACAATCGTTGGGTGGTACCATATTCTCCTCTGCTGAGCAAAACATTTAATGCTCATATTAATGTTGAGTCATGCAGTTCGGTGAAGAGTATCAAATATATTTGCAAGTATGTGAATAAAGGAAGTGATATGGCTGTATTTCGGATTGAAAATAATAATGTTCATTCTCCTCCGTTGAATCAAAATGATGAAATTACGAATTACCAAATTGGCCGGTATATCAGTTCCAATGAAGCTGTCTGGCGTATTTTCGGTTTCCCAATTCATGAACGGGATCCAGCAGTTATCCATTTAGCTGTCCATCTTGAAAACGGCCAGCGCGTATATTTCACGAACGATACAGCGCTTGATCGTGCTATAAATCCACCGAAAACTACGCTCACCGAATTTTTTGAACTGTGCAATCGTGCGGATGCTTTTGGTGCCTTCGCACAAACACTGCTCTATTCTGAAGTTCCGCGGTATTTTACATGGGCTCAATCGAAAAAATGGATACCCCGCAAGCAAGGGATACCAGTTGATGCGTGCCCCGGTTTATTCAAATCAAATAGTTTGGGTCGTGTATATACCGTCAATCCAAGGCAGACTGAGTGCTTTTATCTGCGACTATTGTTGGTTAATGTCACCGGACCATTGTCATTTCAAGATGTACGGAAGGTAGATGGACAACAGTATCCTACGTATAAAGATGCATGCCTTGCTCTAGGCTTGCTAGAAGACGACAATCATTGGGACAACATGCTTGCTGAAGCAGCATTAAACTGCACAGGAACACAAATTCGTCTACTATTTGCTATAGTACTGACTACATGTTTCCCGGCCCGAGCACAAATGTTGTGGGATAATCACAAAGATTCAATGACTGATGATATATTGTATCGACATCGTACAAGGTGCAACGATCTAACAATATCATTCAGTGATGCAATGTACAATGAAGCATTGATTGCTATCGAGGATCTTTGCATTGCTATTGCGAATTTACCAATCAGTCATTTCGGTATGAGCTCACCGAATCGAAGTGCATCTGATTTACTCAACACAGATATGAATCGTGAACTACAGTACGATACTGTACAAATGGCGAGCATTGTTAGCCGCAATGTTCCACTACTTAATGATGAACAAAAAATTATCTACGACCGAATCATGCTGGCAGTTTCGGCAGGACAAGGAGGATTCTTTTTTTTAGATGCACCAGGTGGGACTGGTAAAACATTTCTTATTTCGCTACTTCTTGCCGAGATACGATCAAAAAATGGCATCGCATTGGCCATTGCATCTTCTGGCATTGCAGCAACTTTATTAGATGGAGGCAGAACAGCTCATTCAGCATTTAAGCTGCCGTTAAACATTCAAAATAATCCAGATGCAGTGTGCAACATAAAAAAAACAATCGTCTATGGCCACAGTGCTGAAACAATGTAAAATTATTATCTGGGATGAATGCACTATGGCGCACAAACATTCGCTTGAGGCATTGGATAGAACATTAAAGGATATAAAAAACAACGACAAACTATTTGGCGGCACTTTGTTACTCCTTTCAGGTGATTTTAGACAAACACTTCCCGTTATTCCGCGTTCAACCTACGCTGATGAAATCAACGCGTGCTTAAAATCATCGCGACTATGGCGTAATGTTGAAAAAGTACAACTGACGGTGAACATGCGCGTTCAAATGCTTCAGGATCCATCCGCCGAAACTTTCTCTAAACAACTGTTAGATATTGGTGATGGGAAAGTTGCTGTACATGAAAATACTGGATGCATAAAATTACAGACGGACTTCTGCACAATCATCGACTCGCAAAATAGTCTTATCGATCACATATTTCCCGACGTACACACACAATATGCAAATCATAAGTGGCTGGCAGAAAGAGCGATCTTGGCAGCTAAAAATGTGGACGTCAATGGGTTAAATTTAAAGATACAACAGCTGTTGCCTGGGGACTTGGTGTCATATAAATCTATCGATGCAGTTTGCGATACCAACGAGACTGTGAATTATCCAATTGAGTTCTTAAATTCATTGGATTTGCCAGGCATGCCACCACATCATTTACAATTGAAGGTTGGGTCACCGATTATTCTACTTAGAAACTTAAACCCACCACGGCTATGTAATGGCACACGATTAGTAATTAAGAAATTAATGAAAAACGTTATTGAAGCCATCATCTTGAATGGCAAGTTTCAAGGCGAAAATGTGTCGCTGCCACGAATCCCTATGATTCATACAGATGTGCCAATTGAATTCAAACGCACTCAATTCCCAATTAGATTGGCATTCGCTATGACAATCAATAAGTCACAAGGACAAACATTGTCTGTATGTGGCTTAGATTTGGAAACACCGTGCTTTTCCCACGGACAACTATATGTGGGATGTTCTCGCGTGGGAAAACCATCCAGTTTGTTTGTGTTGGCTAAAGACGGACTAACCAAAAATATTGTACACTCTATTGCGCTAAGAGATTAATTTTTTTTTTCACTGCCATAATTTATAGTAATAAAAATAAAAATATTTATTTTTGATGTTTAGATAGCTATCAAAGACTGTTATTTAAAATATATTCGTTACTCTAATAAAGATTTATTTATTAACCTAAATAAAACATACTTTTATACTTTATAATGCATTCGATTATAAATACTTCCCCGCACACATATGGTAGATAATTATTTTTATTTACCTATAAAAATGTTTCCTAAAAATAACATACATGGCAAAACAACGTTTGCCGGGTCAGCTAGTATATTCATATAAGTCTATGACGTATAAACTTCTTTATTATTCAATAAGAGCATGACTCAACATAAAACAATTTTCACATATATTTACAAAATCTATAGGATATTTTATCATAAATTATGAACAATAAATTACAAAGTAGAGTTTACTATATATAATTTTTTTGCTGGTAACAGGGATTTTCAATTTGAACAACGTTCTTGTTTACTTTCTCTTCATATTCTTCTAGTAAAAACATTAATTTTGGGCGGCTAAAATGTATAATTTGAATTGTGCATCTATTCTTACATATCTTCTTTTACATTTTATTTTTTCATACATGTTGTATCTAAATAACACTAATTCCCATTAATAAAGTGATGGATAGATTGCACTGCGATTATTTTTTTATATCGATGTGTAATTTTGTCATTATTTACAACTTACTTGAGAAGAATTTGATAGCTTTTTCGCAGTTCAATGTTACTCTAGCTACAGTGCTGGTGTACATTGTCCCATAATGTTTGAAACAAATTTAAGTCCTTCAACTTAGACTTGTCACCTCCATAATAGTCACAGATCAAGAATTAAGAGATTCTCCAAGTACATTTTTCGTTCATTACTCATTATTTCGATGAGATACAATTTTTCTGTATTTTACGTTGCAGACTGGAGACCATCTACACTTTCATCTTGCGTTTATAACATTTCAATATCGTCTTCCTTCGAGCTGTATTCTCGCTTATATCTATTCTTTTCATTTAGACTTTTTATATTTAAATTCATTCTATGAAGAAATTTTGTCCTACTCTTCTAATTTTTCGAGATGATTCCAATTCATTGTTGGCATTAACAGTATTTCTGAAAGGTATGTGTAATATACCTATAATTTTAAATATTTAACTATAAATACAATAAGAAATAATAATATAATGTATATACTTCCCAGAAAAAATCTTCAGTAATGTCTCCGGATTTCTGACACTGACATTTATCTGTCAGTTACAAACATTCAAATTTTCAACTAATTTCCATGGCATTCTTTCGGCTGTAAAATTTATTATTTTATATATTTATATTTCTTTTATCTCTAAATCTATAGAATATATAATAAAATAATCAAATGTATCAGATAGAGAATTTAATTTTATTTAATATTACCAAGACAAATTTCAAAAAATATTATTTAGAAGATTTTTTTTCAAGAATCTTCTACTTCCGGTTGTCCAATTGTTACCAAAACCTTTTCAGATCTTCCCATGAATGTCCGATTGGGAAATACGTAGTTAAACAAATGTATAGTCTTATAGTTTTTGAGTAATCGTCCTGCCAACATCCCACACACACACACACACACATACACACACATACACACACACATCTACACACACACACATCCACACACACACACAGACATCATCGTAAAAATGTTAAAATCGGATTGTAGGGACCTTAAAACGTGCATATTCAATAAAATCTGGATATGCGATTTTTAGCGAGAGGTAAAAAAGTATAAGTAAATAATCGTATATTATATGCATTATACCAAAATGTAAGTTAAATTCATTTCAGTAAGCACGCAATTATTAATAACCCTAAACCAATAGTCTTTAATTAGTGTTTATAGTTGTTTATTCATAATGTTCGTTAATTTTATTATCTTTTATTAAATTGTTCTCATTTATTTATCTTTTGATTAACTTTTATTTTAATTATTAATATTTCTCTGATTTTTACACTTCACCTAAATAAATAAATGTTACATATTTAAAACAGACATTAGCCGTAAGTTTGATTCAAATAGTTTCAATAATGTTTGCTACACTATAACCATAATTGTACAGAAACATGTTAAAATAAATCTGGCACATTTTCGATATCTCCTATTACCATTTTTTTTTCGTATATCAACTACATACTTCTTTTTTTATACAGTATACAGGTGAGGTAGACAATTTTAAAAATTACACCTCTGGGTCTCATTCAACGCCAGTGAACTAATCTCGCGACCCGGCGTCGTCGCCTTGGCACATACGGAGTGATTTCCGTCAAACTTCAAAGGAGCCAAAATGAAAAATGGCCGCCTTGTTTATCAAACCTAACTGTGTGAAATGAGATACAATGTCGTCAACACTTTACATACACACCGAGCTAGAAGATGCTACTCGTACAACGACAAAATCTTGAGATGTGCTTGAGAGGATTTTTTTGCAAAGTTGCATGTAAGGGTGTCGGCGTTTGAGGGTGAATGCCTATGCATTTAACGTATATTAGTTTATGCAATGTTCTGCTCCCCTGATCATTTTATTATTTTTGTATATTTCTTTATATTGAAATTAACAATATTTGTGGATGTGAAAGACAAAGTAATATATAGTCATTAAATTAACAAATAATATTTTTTACAATAATTATAGAACTTGTATGTCTTAAGTCTTGATATAAATTTACGACGTAAGGCGATGTTGTTGTACCTTTATACTATTTTCTTTTCTTTTTTTTTAACTATGGAATGAAACGTAACAAATTTTTCTCATATACCCTTCGAATACTTTCCAGGCGCCATTAAAACTGTCATATTTGATTTTAAAATATAATTTTTCTGAATACAGGTACATTTGTATACAATATGTATTTATTTTCTTTTTTTTAAGCATTTAAATAATTTCATAAATTATTTTACATATTTTAATTCTGGTTTAGCATATTTTTATTGATTTTAAATGATCTGTTTATTTTTATTTTCTATCAAAAATATGTTAAGTCGAAACCGACAAACGACATAAGTTAAAATGACGTAAGGCGCCATATTACTATATATTAGAATAATATTACAATTACTCATGCTTTGAATTATGTTTGCTACTGCTAAGTTTATAGTACAGTATTATTTATTTCGGGACTTTAGTTTAAATAATAAATATTGACAAAAATGCTATCATAACCAAGTGAGAAATCTTAAAAACAAATCAGTGCTCCGTGGCTCGGCAAGCAGGAAGGTTCAAGTCGATTCGGACTACAATATACGAACATAATATCAAACTTAAATTCAAAATCACGTAAACTTACAAAAAATTCACTAATCTATATTTTCTATAGTTTCTGATTGGTATTTAAATTTAGTGGCGTGTTTCCATTTTATTATCTTCGTGGAAATATTAAAATTTGAATCTAATATCCTTGAAATGTATTTATTTTTTATTTAACAAAATATCAATACACGATTACCATTATCCAGGATAGCGTGAGGTAAAAATAGCATTTGTATTAGAATTCGCAAACCGGATACATGTTTTCGTATATTCAGAACATCCCTATAACAATCCAGCCGTTGTTACAGAGTGTGGCTTAACGAGTGTCGAGTCAGGTAAGTTCACCAAGTTAAGTATTGCGATTTGAAAATCTAGTTTCACATTTACCAACGCTAAGTGAGAAGGCTAAAAGCCGGGACGAGCACTCGTGTCGTACAATCCGGCACCGGTTTAACGTGTGCGTAAAACGTAAAAATACATCAAATGTTGTTCATTATCCGACACATTTAAATTTTTTATTATGCCTTCTATAGATTTAAAGATATAGATATATAATCTATAAAATAATCTGTGATAGTAAATCTCACAGCCTGCTCACAGCCCAAACATCTCCATGGTAACCACTTGAGAAATTAAAATGTCTTTAATTGACAGATAAATGTCACTAATGTCAGTGTAAAAAATTCAGAGATAGTACTGAAAGCTTTTTCTGGGAAAGATATTTAATATTTCTTATTGTATTATTAATTATATATTTAAAATTATAGGTATATTACATGAACCCTTCAGAAATAACTCCAATCCCGTTAATGAATTGGAAAAACCTCGAACATTTAGAAGAAATAGAGAAAACTTGCTCATAGAATGTATTTAAAATTATAGAAAATACGTAAATATAAAGATTAGGTGTAATTATATTTTTTTGTGTGTACAAGAAATGTTAAATAGAATACTTATACGTATATACCACAATGGAAAGGGCGCGAGAGGTATTGTCATGGCCACAACATTTTTTTTAAATTTTAGAACACCGGGAAAAAATAGAATATTAATTAAATTATTGTACTGATGCTCAGTTGCACTACTAGCACTTAAAGTTTAAACTTGACTTTATTCAGTTAGTCAATTATATTTTACAAAAAATATTCCATTGGAGTTAACATCAATTTATTTGGCTAACTGTATAAAAGCAAGTTTAAGTTTAAATTTTCAGTGGTGCAAGTGGACGTAAGAACAATATGAACATCTCCACTCATTTCCTTTGTCTTTATCTCCTTATTGTCCTCTGTGTCCATCAGCATCTCATTATATGTTGTGAAGTAATCTCGCTTAGCTGGTGAGAAGTTGTTAGCGTGCGACAGACAAGAGCAGGCCGCAGTAGTGGTCACATGGTCACCCAGTCACATGCTTGTAACTTCGAGACTTCAGCAAGGCCTTGCTGTGGTCACCAAGCCTGTAAGTTGGAATGCAACGGAGTCGCAAGCACATTATAATCGTTGTGTTAATTAACAACTTCCAACGGAGATTATGTATCCACATTGAGAATAACTAACAAGACCAATTATAATGAACATATTACAATACCTTGAATATTATACTGCAAAATTGTACTTCTACAAAAGGTATCTTTTTTAGTTTTACAAAGCTAGATGTCATGTTTTCTATTACTGATTTCGTAAGTTAATTTCGCTATCTTAACAATTTATAATTAATGCGTAATAATTGAAACATATCAGGTTTCTCGTTACTAAATGTTGTAAAGCGCCTAATGGCCGATAGTATAAAGGTCGATTAAATATGTGTTAAACAACAGTTAAGCAAACGGAGTTTATTTAGTGAACTTAGGTTAATTATATTTGGGTGGTATAACATTAAAATGAACTGGAGTCAATTGAACGTAGTTTATCCCATACTTAGTCGGTAATATTTCATGTAGCTCACTTCTCGTCATTCTATCTGTCAATTTAATTTTTTGAAATTTTGTTCGCGCACGGGTCTAAGTATTTGAAAAATACCTACATAATCTGTGTACAAAGCAGATTGGCACACCCAGCAATGGGTAATATGCCGTGATGATATATTTATTTTATTTATTTATTTATAATACTTTTTCTACGTAAAAATATAAAATGAACAAAAAGCAGTGATCTAAGAATTTCGATGAAGAACAAAGACTGCCCATTAATAGAAATAATGCAAGAATATATAAATATTATTGAAAATAAAAAAAAACTGACTTGGCAATAAATAATTTGAAAATAAAATCATGGACCGAAATTACTGTAATGTGTAATGTGTAAAAATTCTAAAACTGTTCGTTTTTCAAAACGGAACCGCTATTTAAATTCAACATCATTATATATTTCGAAAGGATTTCTCCATCCCGAAATATTCGGGGGCGTTTATTCATTAAATGTATATTCATTATATGTTCGTCGTCACTATCAGAACTTGAATCGTACATCAACATTTTTACTCTAGAATATAAAAAGTATATAATTTAAATGAATTATAAAATATATGCTAATGCTCTTAATTTACCAAAATATTAATTAAGTGTATCAATATAGTTTCTTAAAATATTATTGACAACGTTGACAGTTATAATTATGAATGTTATTCAGAATATAAAAACGTCAGTTACTATTTAAACTCAATTTGAACGGATGAAATCGGCCGCTCAAGTTAAACGTAGTTTAAACTAAAGTCAAAAGCTAATTTTGTTTTATACTATAGAAATTTTACTTGAACCTAGTTCAATATCAGTTAAACTAAGTTCAATAATTGAACTATGTTTATACTATCGGGCATAAGTGTCACAAAAAGTATACATACATATATACCGGATAGAATGTATTCAAATTAGGATTTACACACATAGCCCGATTCGGCAGATTTGTCGGTCCAACGGACGCTATCAGGAAATGCTGCTGGTGCTAAACTCAACATATCGGATAACTATTTTTTAATTATACTTCAGTATTGTCGTTCTTCTCATAGAGATTAGAATGTTTGTAAAACGCTATTAGGCGGCACCGGAAACGGCACCAGTGCCAGCTCCGGTTTTACCTGTATATATGTATGTGTGTGTAAACGCTTTTTCAGTCTTTTCTGTATCTCAAAATCAATATTTGCTTATTTATTCAATCATAATTTTTTTAAATCACAATAATAACATTTTTAATGTTAAGGAAAACTTGTCAAAATTACCGAATAATGATATCAATACTTAATCACAAAACTGTCATTTATTTTTCAATCAAAGGTAATTTACACCACATTTTTAAATAAAATGTAGTCGGTAGTAGAAAAAATTGAAACACGTTGCGTGTATCCTTTTCATCTCAGAAGTTTTAAAGACCTAAAATTCGCCTCGATACGATAAACTAACCCCCCCCCCCCCCGACCAAAAAAATTTCTTATGCAGTTTGTAATGTAAATAACTTATTAAGTAATACGAGGGACGTACACGTTAAAAGCAAAATTGCTTCAGTTATTTCACACCAATTATATATTTGCAAAAAGTGAGTATATTTCTTTCATAATAATAGACATATATAAATATTTTGTATTAACTTTTTGAAAATATAGTAGAACCTTGGTTGTAGAACATAATTTGTTCCTAAACGTTGTTCAAAACCAGTTTGTTTGAAAACTAAAACAATTTCCCCCTGGGAATTATTGTAAAATGGATTAATTCATTTCCGAACCGCAGATTATTGCTTAATTAAATATTTATAACAAAACTTCATGCATAAAATCATATACAAAAACAATGAAAATGCATAAAATCGTCACAATTTTTTCATTTCATAAAAATTTAATATATACCTTGGCAGTGAAGTTCCTTTTTATCACTCATATGGTTTATTTTTCATATTCGTGATAAAAAATAGAATTGTGAAGACGCAGTGTACCATATACATATATTTTTCGCCGGTTGTTTGGAATTAATATATGATTAAGTATTTTTAATTTTTTAAATCTTATTTTCACCGTAGCTAAAACTAATTTTAATGATTTTTTTGACAATTACAAGACAACATAATCATATTTTTTTCTGCCGCTGAAAATCGCGGTTTAACCTAAAATATTCTTCAAATTTGACATCATCGTTTTGTAAATATAAGCAGCCTTCTTTGGAACGAGTTTTATGTAACTCCTCATAATGTTTATTTCTTTGATTTGTGAACAATTTTAATATTACATCATCTTCACCTTTCTCTAATAACTTCCAATTGCGGGGTCAACTGCAGCCGTCAAACGCAGCCGACAGAATCTCGCAGTGAAACTAAACCTCAGGCTTTCGCGTTTATATACCACTGGCCATTCGAAATTTATCCGTAGCTTTTTATCGTTCAGGTGGTACAGTATAAAATAGAAATTCATATATTTCGGTTTAAAAATTCGTATGAGACCTGAACGTATCATTTAAAAAAATATTTGTAATTTTATCAAATTTCAATATGCCCGAACAAACTTATACGTATATATTTGACATGTTTTAAAAATTTAACAAGGTATTTCTGTTGCAAACTTGTTTTAACTTTAATGGTGTTCTAAAGTTTAAAGTCCTTTCTTATTACTCCTTTTTCCTCATTTTAAAATTGTTTTAAATTTTAAGGAAATCGCGCACTAGAAGAAAGCGTAGCGAAGTACGGCAGAAAATTTTGAAGCACCTTAGATATTTAGGTAATATAAGGTTTGTTCAAAAAAGTAACGAGAATTTTTTAATTTCTAGCGTTATTTATGATTTTTTGGTGAAAAATGACCCCGTTATGATATTGTATCAGCTATCGTATTCAGCAGACATACAACTTATAAGTAATGAATTTAGATAAAATTGGTTTTTATTATAATAATAATTTTGGTTATGGAGAAATTAAAAATTACAAATTTACATTTAAAAAATCTGTTGTAGCCAGCACAATACTTCTTGCCATTTTAATTTTATGTTGCATAGAGCGCGAGCAGTCATGTGACTTTGTTGGCCTTGGCAAGCAGATATGCGGGCCCGTGTCATAATGACAGCTAGTAATAATGTACATAGGTGTCAAGTATCATAAGTTTTCATTCAAAACTTTATGATTTTCCAAATCCACGTGACATCTATGTAAATAAGTACTAGCCGTCATTCTGACACGGATCCTCATATCTGCTTGCCTAAGCTAACAAAGTCCCATGACTACTCGCTCCCAATAAGTAACGAATTTCACATTTCTTGTACACACAAATAATTGAAATTGGATCTCGTCTTTCGTTCTATGAAAAATTTTGTCCTACTATTCTAATATGTTGAAAATTCTTCATATTCATTGACAGTATTTGCAGTATTTCTTAAGGATATATGTAATATTAACATACCTATAATTTAAATACATATTTAATTAATAATACAATAATATATATTAAATGTACTCGTACCTCCCAGAAATATCTTCCAGCGATACGAGATATAAAAAAAAAATTAAATGTGTCAGATTGAGAATTTAATTATCTTTATTATTTGTATTACTACAAATTTTCAAAAAATAATATTTAGAATTTTTTTTTTTTAGTAACTACCACTTCCGGTTGTTACCACAACCTTTTCAACTCTTCCCATTACTGTTAGCTTGAGTATTCCGTAGTTACACAGGTATTTAGTCTTATAGAATTTGAGAAATCGTACCTCCATCGACCTCACACACACACACACACACACACACACATCCACATATACACATAGACATCATCGTAAAAAATGTTATAATCGGATTCTAGGGACATTAAATCGTGCTTTTACATTAAAATCTGGATATGAGATTTTTAGCATGAATCCAATACCTCTCTTAGCGAGAGGTAAAAATTAAGAATGGTTCGCAATTAGTGATGCACGACGAGACGAGAGTATTCTTGCATCTTATCTCATCTCGTTGTACTATGCGAGACGAGAACGAGAGCGAGATTGCGGTTTAAAATTCGAGGAAAGTCAATAACTTATACTTTATAGCTTTAATTCAAGTTATATCTTTATCAATATTTATAGGTACTTAGCAAGCAGTAACATTGATTAGCAAAATAAGAATACATAAACATTCGTATAACACTTTTTTATTGTCAAAAAGTGATGATTGAATGTTAAATAAAAAACAAAAATATTGCAGATATCTTTGATATCCTGATATTATATTCGTGTATTGTCGTTGTACACTATAATTCATAAATTCAAAAACAATGCACCGAGGAACGATTTACAAGGAGTGGAGTCAACGCTAATTCGTGCATAAAACACGCGAAAGTGAAAATATTATAAATCCACTATATTTTTGACTATCTAGTTTTCGAGTCGATTGGTATCAGTACCAGAATAAAGAAATGGCAACTAAAGAAAAAAAAATGTCGGTTTTGCATCGATTAGAATTAGTTTTTCACAAACATTTCAGCTCCTCCTTCATCCCAATTAAAACCACGGTTAATAGAGTTCTTGCCGTTCCTGAAATGTTACATTAAGCGTTGTTGGGAGTCAACACGGAGCGAAGTTGAGTGATTGGTTGCCGGCGGGTTTCCTGTGAGTGGTTTTTTGATTACTAAATCGTACTTAAATTGTACCATATATTTAATGATAAAGTGTACTTTTAGATATAATAAAGATTTTTTAAATGTTTAATTAGTTTTACTGATGACTGGAGTGCATTAACAAATGTTCGAATTGAAATTATTTAGAGATGACAATTTGGTGATAAAATAGTTATTTTAGAGGCGAATAAAGTTATTTATTCTGGTGACCGTAAATGAACATATGTTCGTATTGAAATAATTTCGTGGCTAGAATTTATTTTTTCTTCTCTTTATCATAATTAAAGTTCTACGACTGCAAATATACGGACGACGGTAGGAGTGGTGCGAATTTTTGTCACGTAGGAAAACTATTACGTAAATATGCTGGGCGCAAGCACTTATTTTTATAGCGAGACTCTCGCTCGAGAAATAAATGAGACCCAAAATAATGTGCGAGAACGAGAGCGAGATCGAGAAAACAGATCCGAAAACAAGAAGAGATCAGCGTTTTCTATTTCTCGTCTCGTCTCGCGTGCATCGCTATTCGTAATTTGATATTTTATTTTGTTGCATTGTTGCCAATTGTCGGGACTTGTAACTCTGGAACGTGCGTGCGCTCCAACTGGCGTGTACCTGCCCGCGCCACGAAGTTGATCAATTTCACGCTGCGTAGATGTAATGCTTGCGCCAGAAACTTAGTTATAGGACTCCGGGTATAACAATATATATTCTTTGTGCACATAACATTTTACATTCATTAAATTCTATTTTATTAAATTTCCCTTTTTACCTCTCGCTAAGAGAGGTATTGGATTCATGCTAAAAATCGTATATCCAGATTTTATTGAATAAGCACGCTTTAAGGTTCCTACAATCCGATTTTAACATTTTTACGATGATGTCTGTGTGTGTGTGTGTGTGTGTGTGTGTGTGTGTGTGTGTGTGTGTGTGTGTGTGTGTGTGTGTGTGGATGTGTGTGTGGGATGTTGGAAGGACGGTTACTCAAAAACTATAAGACTTAAAATTTGTTTAACAACGTATTTCCCAATCGGACATTCATGGGAAGATCTGAAAAGGTTTTGGTAACAATTGGACAACCGGAAGTAGAAGATTCTTGAAAAAAAATCTTCTAAATATTATTTTTTGAAAATTTTTCTTGATAATATTAAAGAAAAATAAATTCTCTTTCTGATACATTTAAATATTTTTATACATATTTTATAGATTTAGAGATAAAAGGAATATAATATATAAAATAATGTTGTAATTAATTTTACAACCGAAAGGATGCCATGAAAAATAGTTGATAATTTAAATTATTTGTAACTGACAGATAAATGTCAGTGTCAGAAATAATGAGTAATGAAAGAAAAATGTATTTGGAGAATCCCTTAATTCTTGATCTGTGACTATTATGGAGATGACAAGTCTAGGTTGAAGGACTTAAATTTGTTTCAAACATTATGGGACAATGTACACCAGTACTATAGACTAGAGTAACTTTGAATTGCGAAAAAGCTATCAAATTCTTCTCAAGTAAGTTGTAAATATAGACAAAATTATACATCGATATAAGAATAATCGGAGTGCAATCTATCCGTCACTTTATTAAAGGGAATTAGTGTTATTTAGATATAACATGTATGAAAAAATAAAATGTAAAAGAAGATATGTAAGAATAGATGCACAATCCATATATACATTTTAGACCGCCCAAAATTAATGTTTTTACTAGAAGAATATGAAGAGAAAGTAAACAACGTTGTTCGAATTGAAAATTGCAGTTACCAGCCTAATATTTATATATGGTAAACTCTACTTTGTAATTTATTGTTACATAATTTATGGTAAAATATCTTCATGTTGAGACATGCTATTATTGAATAATAAAGAAGTTTATACGTCATAGATTTATACGAATATATTATTTGTATTTATAAAAATATTCTTTGTTTTATGCATACAGCCAGGTAAAATATACGGCGAGAGGTTATGTGCTGGCCACATCAGATTTTTTTATTTTATGATCCCTCAGTCGTTTTCAGGCAACAATATCACGGTAGGTACCGTCCTTTTCGTAATTTTCCGGACAAAAATTACGTGGCGCCCTTCATCCCTTTTTAACCCTTATGCGGTTTTAACCCTGCCCGTCTCCACTGTATAAAAGCTGGCGGCCACACACAAGAATATCTAGGGTGCGTTAAGTAATTAATCGCGTTGCGCAAAGCACGTTACAGATTATTGGCAATTATGCGACATGCAGTGTTTAGTTTCGATGTAGTCATAAATTTAACTATTATATTTAAGTGCTATAACGTTTTTGTGAAATCATGTAACATGTAAATCTTCTTGAAAATTTGTTTTTAGATTAATGGTTTCTTAAATTTTTAAGTTTTCCTAATTACTTTTCTTCTTCATTTGAAAAATGTTTTAAAGTTTTTCCATCTAAACCCCTAACTTTATTTACCGTCCTCAAAATTGAACCAAATATAATAACAGCAGAATGGCATGGTTCGTTATTACAGAAAGTAAATACTAAGTGAATTTTTTACCTTCCGTCACCTTACCGACCGAGGTGGCATGGTGGTAGCGTACTAAATTCACGTGCCAGTGGTTCTGGGTTCGAATCCTGGATAAATTATGGATGTTTGTGTGCGTCCCCTTTCATCATCTCATATTCATCAATACAACGTTGACAAATGAAATGTTACAAATTTAAGAAATATTGACTCAACCCCATTATCAAATTGTAATAACTTGTAACAGTTGATATACAATAAAGAATTATTATTATTATTATTACCTTCCGTCACCTTTAGATAAAAAAAGTATTGTCTCTAGTCAAAAATTTCGATAGTGAGTTTTGGGGTAACTAGAATACGAATTTACTATTTTTACGATGACATCTGCATGGGTGCGCGCATCTCTCTCTCTCTCTTTCTCTCTCTCTCTCTCTCTCTCTCTGTGTGTGTGTGTGTGTGTGTGTGTGTGTGTGTGTGCGTCTGTGTGTGTGCGCGTCTGCTGCATAACTCCAATACCATGATTCCGATTTTTTTTTTCGTATTCCTCGAGTTTAGATCCATATGCAGACGCATGATTAGATCATCATTTATTGACATTTAATGTTATTATAAATTTTAAATAATATTATTCTCTGTACGATGTGATTGCATTTCATACTTCATATTTAATAGATATAGCGTTAAAGAATTATAAAGATATAAAATTTCATAAATAAGCCAGCTATTCTAACCATGGAAACTGCTAATATATTCAGATAATTCAAATTGACAGATGTCAGTATCGATGAAAAGAAAATGAATGTGGCAGAGATGAGGATGTTGAGATAGATGTTGGGGAATATAGTATAAGGATTTAAAGGATAAGGGAAATGGCTTGAGAGATAGAAGTTTCTATATAGATACAAGAGAGACGATTACATTGGTTTGGACATGTCATGAGGAGAGATTAAAAATATATTGGAAGAAGAATCAATACCTAGCAGAAGGTAGAAGAAACATAGGAAGACTAAAGATAAGAAAGAAGGACTGTACTGCGGAAGAGAAAAAAGGAACTGAATTAGGACTACACGCAAAACAGAAACGAGTGGAAGAAGAAAATAAAAAGTAGCGACCCCTAACGAAAGAGAAATGCTAAAGAAGAAGAAAATGTTAGTGTCAAGTGCAATTTGCATAGTTTGTTTATGAAATAATTTTACTGGAAATATAGGATCTTTTGCAAGAAAATTTATATATGGAATTTGTACATAATACATAGGATTGACGGAAGGTAATGTGCTGGCCACATTTGATTTTTTTTGTAATATGTATAATAATAATAATAACTTTATAGCACTGTGTATAAATACTATGCATAATCGATTGTTTCAAATGTGCATCGTTTGGGTTTCCCAAGAAATATGCTACCTTTACAAATTACTGATCGGTAAGTGATTACTTACCGGTCAGAAGGTGGTAAGTAAATAAAAAATTAACAATGTGAAAGATCAAAGCTTACTTTAAAAATGACTACTATTTTTTTTTAAATCAAATTAATTTTCAAATATTTCTAAATTTTAATCTTTAAAAACGTAGTAATCATTGTACTGCCCTTAATACTTAAATAACTATTTTAAACTACGTCATAGTTTTATGACTTTGTTTCTTCCGGTTTAATTAAACTGGAACTACATTTTATGTTTGTGTAATATCTTGAAACGTTTTCACAGCAACAAATTTTCTCCTCCTATCTTGCCTTATATTATTAATATAGAATATTTCATTATTTGTAAATACATAATATTTAAATCAAGATATAAATCCTGTTGCAAGCTTAGCGGCAAAATTATAAGTTATGCTGGGTGTGTTAAAATAACACAGTGACAGCTTTGACTTGAATAATACTAGATTATGTGCTGACATCACAAAAACAGTATTGCTGGGTATATACATACAATTACATCAAGAAATAAAATTGTAAAACTAAACCAAAGTATAAATATAAATAATAGTTGCACACCTCAGCGGTGCTTTTGATCTAGCAATTCGACAGCATATCGGCTAAGCTCCGCCTCCTGCTTTACAGGCGTGAAATCATAAATTTTTGAAGGCTGGATAGCACAATCGTTGAGTGTTAGAAAAGCTAAAGTAGAAGAAGATGTCAGTATCTAGTTTTTTTATGAAATAATTTTACTGGAAATATGTAATCTTTTGCAAGAAAATTTATGTATAGCATTTGTACATAATACACAGAATTGACGGAAGGTAATGTGCTGGCCACGTCAGATTTTTTACAGATGATCTCATTGTCATAAAAATGAGAATTTGTTCCGACTATTATTCATCCATTTTGTTTTATACATCGGTTCAGTATTCGTTCTCAATTAAAAATTACTATAAAGTGTTAATACATCATACGAGTACAATAACGTAGTAGATGAATTATCTAAGGTGTCACATGATGCACCTGCGGTCTTACGCTGCAGATACTGTAGCAAATAGACCACATTTATGTAATGGATGTAAAACAATAACTTTGTTATGAGAAGTGAATGTAACTCTGCTCGTATCCGTATTGAACTAATAGAGTGAGTGTATTTGAAAATCAATTCCGACTTCATCAGAAACTAATTTTACATCGTGGAATTTCATTGTGTTCTGAATTGTTATTAAATGATTTTACTTTGTTCTAGGATTACCCAGATGTAGGGATCTAATCAGCTTTTCGAGGATGAATGCCATGTCATTTATTCTGAGGCTTAATTCACATGTCATGCATGTCAAAATTCAAAATGTTTGATTTTCAATATTTGTGTGAATTCTTCTTTCAACAGAAATTTGTAGAGGAATCATATTTTTACAATGACTATACACTACACAGGATATCTTAACGTACCCAACGAGTATCACGAGACCCATTGAAGATTTGTTAAATTAGAAATTCAATGCTTTTATCCAATTAATTTAATATTTTTTATTGCTAAGCTCACTACAGACTATGCGTGCATTTGCGATTCATGATCCTTGATGCGTAATTTGTCTGGTTCGTTGTACTCGTAGTTCGGATTATTTCGTAAATGAAAGTCTAGACTATGCGTGTATTCGCAATTCGTGATGCACGTTGACATGATTCGTCGTGTTCATATTAATTCGCTGGAGTTTGTAAACAAAGCCTACCTACTGTGCGGCATAGTGTCAATTCACGTCCAGTATACAGTTTTCTGCTCTGTGAATTGAGAGCGACAACGATCCGGCAATAGCTAGTGCTATTTTCGTTATCATGGCGCAAAAGATGAAGAAGAAGAAATCAAAACCAAAACAGAACCAACGCAGGTTGTGGATAGATCATTCGTATTCTTGTTGGGACTCTTGAGTACTATTATTGAAGACATCGTGATTAAATTATTAAAACAAACAATAAGTACATCATACACGGGACCCTGGAGGCGATCTAAAATTAATAAAGTAAAGAATAACGAATTAGTGCGCACTAGAGAATTAGCATACATCAAACGCGAACTTTGTTTAATCAGCGATTCAAAGAGGAAATCACTGCGAACAGACGAACGACGTTGTTTACAAATCCATTTTGAACAAACAAGTTCCTACAAACTATTCACAAATTGCCTGCGAATCATCCATCGCGAATCACGAATGACGAATACGCGAATAGTCTGTAGCGAGCTTTACGTTTTTGCTGTTTGAAAGAAATAAATTTTAATAAATAACTATGTACCCAGTGATGTAACTTTCTAATGCGTCACTTATATAAAAATTATAACTTTGTCACTATAACTCGAAAGCTAACCAGACTTAAATAGTTGCGTTTCACTGTAGAAAGATCATAAAGAAGCACCTTGAAGAAAATTCTGTATTATTTCACACTTGGATAATATTTCGAAAAATAAGAAAATTAAAAAAAAAAATTTCGCCTACGTACGTTTATCTACTGATCCATGATTTTTGGCCTCCTAATAGGGTAATATTTAACTAAATTAACCGACCTTGTATTCTCGAGATATGTTGGTTACGTTAACCTGGAGACCTGCATACGAATATATTTTCTTTAGAAAGTGTTTGATGTAAATTTACGGTCACTTTTAGCTGTTGTGAGGTGCGCAGGGTTTATTTTTAGGATGACTCTTTGTACATAGTATGATTTAGCTATATTTTTAACATAGAATATGCGTTAATCATTAACTATTTACGAACGTATTAACCAAAAAATCTGATGTGACTAACACAATACCTCCCGCCATTTACCTACGGTGTCTCGTTGCCGCGTGCCTGATCTGGGGAATTCGATTCGATCCCGATCAACGCCAAATAATTCGAATTTTAAGTCGCATAAAATTAACCCTTGTGGTAAACACTCGCACAATATAAATATGTCATCATCATTACTGAAATGTGTGTACAAATCAAATTAGCACATCCAGAAATGGATAATATGCCGTGATAATATATTTATTTATTTAAATACATACCTGCAATGCTAGAAATTATGTATATTAAGTTCCTTTCCATAAAACTATTGTTCTATTTACAATTTTCCTTTTAAAATGTTACTATTATTAATTTGAAATGATTATCTTTTGACAGTGACATTTATCTGTCAGTTACATACATTTTAGCTGAACTATGTAACCACGGAGATGTGTTTAAAGCATAAGCTCCGAGATATAATTTTTATATTACTTTATAAATTTATCCATGAAATATATAGAAAAAGTTTTAAAGCAAACCTTTAGAAAATGGAATAAGAATAATCTTTAATTTTTATAACAAATTGCGAAAAAATTACATTTAAAGGTATTTTTTGAAGAAAAACTATCTTGAGCTACAAGTAAACTGCCATTTTCTGTTATCCGATGGCCACCAAAATCTAATAACATCTTTCCATATAAGAGTAAGATAGAAATACAAGGTTTCAAAATTTTCTGAACGATAGTATTTGAGTTAGAACGTAAAGAGGATCCACACACACACACGTACATACATACACACAGACATCATCGTGAAAATGTTAAATTTGGATTCTAGGGACCTTAAAACGTTGGCATTTACCAAAATCTTGATATGCGATTTTTAGCACGATCCCTATTCCTCCCTTACCAAGGGTAGCGGGAGCTAAAAATAATTTTAAAGTCGTTTGCAACGTATAGTACTTTTATCTAATAAGTACTTCATTATTTAAACCAAGAGGAGTATATTGAAAAATAAAATTTACTGTATAAAAGAACAGAAAAAATCAACAAAATAAAGTTACTGAACATTCAATTAAAAAGTAAGACTAAAATTCGTTTATCTGACATTTATTTTTTACTTTATATATAAATACCAGAGAAACTTTGATAAAATAATATATGTACGTTTATGTGTACATATGCGCTAGTGTTTGTGTGTGTGTGTGTGTGTGTGTGTGTGTTCACGAAATATTTTTAAGAGCTAAATAAAATATAGAATTTATACCATAGTAATTAAAAAGCGAACCACATGTGTTTAATATGGAAAATCAGTTTTCCCTTGCGCAAAACTTCCCAATTAGTTTTAGATTTCATGGCACTCACTGGAATTTGAACCAAGCACACTTCTATATCTAATAAGATGCTCCACTAACTGAGCTACAAGATCCCACTGAGGTAAATCCTTCACAAATCTTGTAAGTGGGATCCATGAATTTTTCACAAAATCTTTTTCCGTTAATTGAAATTTAATCATTAATGCTTATTTCTATGGTATAAACAATTACATTTTATCACAAATAAATAATAATAACTATTGTATATGTAATAGTAATTTCTGATTTAAATATTATGCAAATATTAAACATGTTTTAAGCAATATTTCATAAAGTATATTTAAAATTATGTATGGAAAAGAGAATTTATATAATAAAACCCTTGTTTATACGAGTATATTATCTATTTGTGAATAATTTATGGTTATTGAAGTTATTTGTAATTTAAATTTCAAATATTACAATATATGCAGTTTATAGAATTATTTTACTATTTATTTCTCTATTACGAAATGTTTTTAACGTAGTTCTAGTTCCGATATAATTACTGTTATTTTACAACAAGCACTTAAAGCTGAAAGAAACAACAATAAAAAATAATGTGTATGCTATCTGCAATTGGATGGAATCCAAATCCAAAGAAATAAACAAGAATCACTTAAAAAATCTAACAAAAAAGTCTATAAATCATCAACCACAAAAAAAGTAAAATATGTACAAGAATTTTTAATAAAACTAATTCACTCAACCTAATTATTTGGCCCCTTCAAAATGGTAATAAATCATTGTC
Organism: Harpalus rufipes; assembly: GCA_951394225.1. Taxonomy (NCBI): domain Eukaryota; kingdom Metazoa; phylum Arthropoda; class Insecta; order Coleoptera; family Carabidae; genus Harpalus; species Harpalus rufipes. Next base: position 17,239,477 of record OX596277.1, read on the forward strand.
AAGCCTTTCTTTACATTCCAGGGAAAGATTTTTCATGAAAAGTTATGACAGTTTTGATCCAATTTTATGCGTTTGAAATTAGTAATAAAAATTATAAAACAAATTTGTTGTAAAGATTAAACGACGGAATTTAATTTTGATGTCTGCGCATAGGTACGTCACTCATATAAATGATTTAACTTATCATTAGAAAACAAAATATAAACCAAACTAAGTTTATTTGTTTTTAAGTTTAGCAATGATACCAGATGTTTATTTATACTGCAATTGTTATAATGACACATGAAATTAGTTATAACAAATTTTAATAATTTGCCAAGCCAAAAGTCTATGTTGTTATGTGTATAATAATTACTTTAGATTAGTATGCTCTGAAGCTTCACCTTACGTTTGACGTTTGTGTGAGAAATATCGTTAAGTGAGTGGTAAAGGAGTGAGAGGACAGGAATAAAAAAATTATGAATAATATAATATTTTTGGAAGTTTTATATTACAATATTCATGGCAAAAGTCATAAGTTCCATTTCTGCAAAAAATCTATAACATTGATTTACTGAGATAAACTTAACCTTTACCGTTCCTGGCTATACAGAACAAAACAAAGGAATAGTTATTTATTCAATAAAACAAAATTGGGATAAACTAACATTGTAAATAATAACAATTACGTAAACGTAACATATTTTTTTAAATATCCATTAGGTATCTTTGGTTATCGTCATATTCCTAAAACTATTTTAAAAACAAAACAAAAATTATGATTTTTCAGAACAAAAATGCAAAAACTGTAAAAAAATTACAAAAAGATTTTTTTTTATTAAAAACTTGCAGCGTCTAAACATATAATTTCGATTCAGTGGCGGCAAACCTTATTTGTGCATTCAAAACATATTAATTTCTTGCCGTATTGGTACAAATAATAAGTAAATGTAAAAATAAATGTATTTATTATAATATTATTATTATTTATTATTATTCTCACTCAGCCGTATTCATAGCAACACTTATACCCGGTATAACTTTAATCTTGTTTTTTATACCAGGTTTAGCAAATAATCGTATTCATAACACTTTTATGTTTAGGTTCAGCTTATACCAACAGGTAATAAAGTTAAACCAAGAAGGACTAAGTATAAATCGGTAAACTAGTTGTTTAAGACCTGTCAATTTTAAATTTTCCGCGTTGCTCTGCGCATGAATAGTATAGTGCGTCGGTAAAGCTACAGCTACCCGTCTTCAAAGCATACAGACTTAAATCTAATCCCAGCAAAATTTTATTGTGTACATTTGTTATTAAATACGGATAAGTAAAATTTATTTTAAAATCTAATTATTTTTATAATTTTCATATTCTTCAGAAAGTGAGAATCATGTTTATGACATGCCAAAATAAACCTGAATCCAGGCTTTATCTTTATAATTTCTTATTTAGATTTTTATCTACATATTATGTGCGCCTGCCTTGTATTTTAATTAATTCAAATAACGAATTCTTGTCCTCTTCCGTCCAATTTTCGGATTTCTTCTTTTTTTGCTGTTATTTTATAATTCCACTAAAATTTTAAAATTTTGCTAATATAAGATAGCAAGTTGTAATTTTAAGTTCAAAACTTAACTGTTACTCCTATTTGTCTTTCACGAAAAGAAATTAATTATTTTTTTTGTCCATGAATAAATGTCAAATAGAATAAAAATACAATGTTGCCAAATGTTTTATCTGGAATAGTTAACCTAATACGTTTAATATATGTAATGTTGCTATGAATACCAAAGTGTAAAACCAGTTTTAAATTTAAACTATGTGGAATAATTATACCGCGAATAAGTGCGGAATAATGTAGTTGCTATGAATACGGCTGACTATGTTTACACCCAGGTTCGATCAGAGACCGCTCAAATTTTTCAAATATTCTGCCTGTATCAATACACACTCCTATTGAATGAGGGACACTAAACATTAAACCAGCATGGTCTACAGAGTTAACAGTGGATAGATATATTGAATTTGTAACACGGTTACAGTGTGGGTAATAAGACCCGGGTGGTTAAAAAGAGAATATTAATAAGAAAAACATTCATTTCATATTATTAAATAAAAACACTTGGTTTCGTTTCACAAATAAAGGGTAAAATGAACTTTATTGTACAATTTCGCCAGTTACGGCATCTTCAGAAGTACAGAGGATGGTTGTGACAAACACAAGTTAATACAGTTACAGGTAGTCAATTACATACAAATTGAGGACTAAGGGTTGGTACCCCCTTACCAACCAGGGGGGGGGGAGTGGGGAAAAGCCCGAGATCACACAATCCAAGAACGGATGTTCAACAAGATCATATCTTTTCCAACTCCAATAATTCTCAAAGATACTGCATTCAATAAAGTTCATCGAAATCTGTTACTGCTCTAATGAAATATGGTTGGTCTTAACATCATTTTGTGACGTCAGGGGATATCAGCGTGATATAATGCTTCACTGGGATGGAAAATGTGGATTTTAAAGCACGTAAATATACAGAATAAATGAGAATGTGTAGTAGATTTTTGACGAGGCAGTAAAACTAATGTTGGAAACTTGTTTTCATTATGGTTATGAGTTTATCTTCAGGTTATTTGGAGAGATGAAACGTAAATGCTGAATATGAAAATTTGAGAGCGACATATTAGTTTGAAATTTTAATTTTGACATTTCAGCTTTTACTAAAACAGTATTTACTGGAAAATAAGTTTAAAATATAACGAAAATTCATTTGACATAATAAACAATATACGAGTGTATATTTTATTTAAAATATTTTAATAATTTTATTTGAAATAAAATTCTACAAATATGTAAAAACTTTTTAAAAACATTTGTAGCTAATTCATATGGCTTCAATGAATTCCATTTTTGTTTATAGATAACTATAATACCTAGAAATTGAATATGTTTATTTACTTTTATTACAAAAGTAAACAAGAATATATTAAATTTGCTTGATATAGTCATGAATTCATTAATAATTCAACATACAAACAAATGAATAATACAAAATTAATAAAAATAAAAATTGCTTGCACTTTTCTACACTAATTAATTTATTATTATTTATTTAGTATACCATTACTCATTTGGCTAAGAGACTAACGCTCGGTATTTTCATCTCTGGTTAAACTATCTGTCCAATTAACTGTCAATTAAAAGACAAATGTAAGATCAATTTTATAGCATAAGTTGTAAAATATCAAATTAATATAAAACTTTATGATTTTTTCTCAAAAAAGTTGTTATCTATGGGTAGCAAATATTATATCACTGAATTCAGAATGAAATTCTCTATCTAATAAGCAAATAAAAATATACGGCCCCATTTAAAATAACCATGTTGGTCCCCACAGTTTAAAAACTACTGGTTGAAAAAAAATTACGCTCATTAAAATAGTCCAGTAAAATAAAAATTGTTTGCTAATTTAACCGACCTTGTAACTCTTATAGTTTTCGAGATAGTAATAGTGGCCAAATAAAATGAACACCCTGTAATAACAAAATAGGACTGACCAATTACACAGATTAACTCTCAATTTCAAGACTGTGTAGCTTTAATACTTCTTTGGATAACTGTTATATATTATATTAGGCGTAACATAAATTAACTGTATTTCATGTGGAAATCATCAAAACGCATATATTTGAGAGTGATTCATGCTAACATTCTATCCGTATCTCTAAATTCGTGTCCCTAAACCACACAAAGATAATGCAAATAAAATTAAAACTTTTGCAGTTATAACTGAATAAATATATCATTCCTGGCCAAATACTGAAATTTATCTTGTTGTATGTATGTACATAGTAGATGACAAGTGTAATTAATTTTTGTAATTGCTGAAGTTGAGTTTCTTTAAGGTAGTTATATCGTGGAACCTTTATACCCAGAATTAATTGAAATTTAAAGTATATCTCAACTGAAGTATAATCCACCTGCCCTCCTAATTGACCTCGCGGTAGCTGAAATATTTGCAATTAAGTTTGTCCTTTTTAACACGTGAATAGGAAATGGGAAAGTAAACATAACATTTTAACTTCAACTTTTACATACAAACCGACATTTAATCGAAAAACTAATATGTTATAGTAGACTTATTAACATTTGAAAATTATTTACCACCCAGATTTCATTTTATTGTCTCTAGAAAATTATAATCTGAAGATACGATATATAGGTTTCACAACCATGTACAAGAAGTGTTCGAGATGGAGTATCAGTTAGCAATGCCCACTTTGTTATAAGCGAATAAAAGGTGTTCTTTGGTTAAAGGAATTTCAGACGTACATTCGAAGGAATATATTTTAAATGGATATTTTACATGAAAAGCATGAAAAGTTTAAACAATATGATACTTCTTTTGTTACTTTAAGAAAGAAATATATTACACATAATTTGTTTTGCAGTTCCGATTTGTAGTTTAGAATTAGTATTATATTTCAAAATATCATTACTTTTATACCCGAATGCACCAATAAATTTGGGAATACCTAAAAATTTAAACTATTGTTTGAAAAAGATATGAATTACCAGGCATTATTACTAATAACAATGTAAATATAGAAGCAAAATATGTCCTTCCATCCTTTCATAATAATGATAAATAGTGTGAAAAATAAAATAACTTATTTGAAACCAAATTTGAAAAAAGATATGAATGGAAATTATTAGGATGTATAAATATTTATTTAATGTATTTTTAAAAACGAAGGTATTGTGAAAATAAAAAATAATCACATTTCAAAAAACAATATCTGTTTAATTTGAGATACTAAACTATCTATTTTTATTTAAAAAAAATTCTCTCAAACTCTTTTGGGTTTAGTTATACGTGGTTTATTTATTACCTATTACATTTTCAGATAAAAATTGTATAACACCTTTTCTTCCATTTTCTGTATATGTTGTATTTAGTGTTTCAAAATTAATTCCAGTATTTGTAATTTTTTCAGTCATGGTTTTGGAAATTATACCTCTTAAAACCTTTAAAGTTTGTAATGTAATTGTAACATCTTATAACTTAGTTTCATTGTTGACTGGTACTACAAATTGTAACAAGGCGAGCAATAACAAATAAGTACCTAACTTTTTATAATCTTTTCTAAATTATACTTTCAGAAATAATATCTCAACTTGTTATCTTTATTAGTCAAAATTCTGTTTAGAAATAGTGTTCATCTTTTATTAACTGACTGTTTAGTCTAGCTGTCAGAAACATTGGACAGATGTTTGTTGACAATTAAGTGTAGAAGTTATTGCAAACCTACGTGCTGATATTATGGTATGGGTGCCAGATGATTCCCCTTCACCCCTCGGAGATAAGCCTCTCATGAAAGTAACGCTTTGTTTTAGATAGTCGGTTTTAGATATTCATGTTGACAAGACATGGAGTCTGTCTTAGAATTTCAGTGTGAAAAGATGTAGTTTGAGTTTTATGTTGAGCGCGTACCAGACGCGAGTACGCAGGGTTACAACAATGTAACAATTTAGTTTATGTTTTTATGTGCTTAGTTAAGTTTAGTGTAAGTGTAAATATTAATCATGTAAATAATAAAGTTAGTAAATATAATAATATCTGTGTCCATAATATAAGTGTGTTCATCGGCCATCAAAGTGTAAGTGTGTAAGTGTATTCGTTCCTTCAGTTCAGTTAAAGTAGTGGTCATCGTGCTTTATACCATAAACGATTGAACATTTTCACGATTTATACAAATTTTGTCAAAATTAAAATTGAAACTCTTAACGCAAACCAAATATTAAAATTTATCTTTCTTTGTCTAAGCGCGACGTTGCCACAGTTATTCTTCAACATTCATACTTTAGTATGATTTTTTATCAATTTACAAATTAAAAATTAAGTAATAATCAATTTTGAAATACCTACCGGACGTCGTCAAGGTCGTTGCTATGTACTACCGGCCCAGGCCGTAAAAACATACCTACCGGACTATATAAACACCATCAGTGAAGCCAGCGGGGCATTCTGATATAGACAGGCATCGTGAAATGAACAGTTGGTGATATAAATAAATAATCTACGAGTGGTAAACATAAATAAATATAGGTATATAAATAAATATTGTTTAAGTAAATAATCTTAGTGTTTAAGTATTAGTCTTAAATTAGTGTTTATAATTGTTTAATCATAGTGCTAGTTATTTTTTATTATCCTTATCCTAATTATTTATTGTTTAATAAACTTTTATTTTAATTAATAATATTTCTCTGATTTTTTACATTCACCCAAATAAATAAACGTTACAATATAAAAAGGAGCCATTATAGCTATATTAACATATACTATAGTATTTACTTACTCTTAATCAGGGTTGATCAAGCTATGATATTGAATAACAAATTTAGTTTTTTCATTAATTTCGGTACCTATTCTTCATCATATTTATAAATGGTAGCCAGGGTAATTAATTACTTACGGTGTCTTCGATAATATTTGAACATTTTGTACAATTTATTAAATTAAATAAATACATATCTTGTAACATGTAATTCGATAATTAAAGAGCCATTAAATATCATAATAAAAAATTAAAAGAATATTGTGATATGTGAGCTACAATATTTTTACCTCTCGCTAAGAGAGGTATTGCATTCATGCTAAAAATTGCATATCCAGATTTTATTGAATAAGCACGTTTTAAGGTCCCTATAATCCGATTTTAACATTTTTACGATGATGTCTGTGTGTGCGTGTGTGTGTGTGTGGATGTATGTGTGTATGTATGTAGGATGTTGGAAGGACGGTTACTCAAAAACTATAAGACTTAAAATTTGTTTAACAACGTATTTCCCAATCGGCCATTCATGGGAAGATCTGAAAAGGTTTTGGTAATAATTGGACAACCGGAAGTAGAAGATTCTTGAAAAAAAATCTTCTAAATATTATTTTTTGAAAATTTTTCGTGGTAATATTAAAGAAAATTAAATTCTCTATCTGATACATTTAAATATTTTATTATATATTCCATAGATTTAGAGATAAAAGAAGTATAATATATAAAATAATCTGTTGTAATAAATTTGACAGCCGAAAGAATGCCATGAAAAATAGTTGATAATTTAAATTATTTGTAACTGACAGATAAATGTCAGTATCAGAAATAATGAGTAATGAATTAAAAATGTACTTGGAGAATCCCGTAGTTCTTGATCTGTGACTATTATGGAGATGACAAGTCTAGGTTGAAGGACTTAAATTTGTTTCAAACATTATGGGACAATGTAAACCAGTACTGTAGACTAGAGTAACTTTGAATTGCGAAAAAGCTATCAAATTCTTCTCAAGTAAGTTGTAAATATTGACAAAATCGGAATGCAATCTATCCGTCACTTTATTAGAGGGAATTAAGGTTATTTAGATATAACAAGTATGAAAAAATAAAATGTAAAAGAAGATATATAAGAATAGATGCACAATCCAGATATATACATTTTAGACCGCCCAAAATTAATGTTTTTACTAGAAGAATATGAAGAGAAAGTAAACAAAGTTGTTCGAATTGAAAATTGCTGTTACCAGCCTAATATTTATATATGGTAAACTCTACTTTGTAATTTATTGTAACATAATTTATGGTAAAATATCTTCATGTTGAGACATGCTATTATTGAATAATAAAGAAGTTTATACGTCATAGATTTATATGAATATATTATTTGTATTTATAAAAATAATCTTTGCTTTATGCATACAGCCAGGTAAAATATACGGCGAGAGGTTATGTGCTGGCCACATCAGATTTTTTTTATTGCTTCAGGCATATACACAATCTGATAACATAATAGTTATTTATGCAACAAGAGTGTAAACAAACTTAAACATAAAACAGGATTTCAGTTCTTCGAATTAAAAACCAATGCTATACATTTCTGTAAAATACAAAAACCCCACAAACATCCGTCACTTAAAATAAAAAATCTGATGTGGCCAGCACAATACCTTCCGTCAATCCAGTGTATACTGTACAAATTCCATACATAAATTTTCTTGCAAAAGATTCTAAATTTTTGGTATTTTATGATTCCCTTTCTCGGCAACGAAATTCCATACTCCTGATAACAAACAAATCACATGAAATAAGAAAATCATGAAATTTTGAATGAAAAATTATGACACTTGTCAGTTATGGACATAATTAATTGCTGTCATTTTGATACGGGTCCCCATATCTGCTTGCCAAAGGCAGCAAAGTTATGTCAATGCACGCGCCCTATACATAAATTTTCTTGCAAAAGATCCTATATTTCCAGTAAAGTTATTTCATAAACAAACTATGCAAATTGCACTTGACACTGACATCTTCTTCTTCTTTAGTTTTTCCCATTCGTTAGGGGGTCGCTATTTTTTATTTTCTTCTTCCACTAATTTTTGTTTTGCGTGTCGTCCTCATTCAGTTCCTTTTCTCTCAAGTCTTCTGCAATACAGTCTTTTCATCTTATATTTGGTCTTCCTATGTTTCTTCCACCTTCTATTAATTTATTCATCCCTCCTCATGACATGTTCAAACCAATGTAATCGTCTCTATTATATCTAAAAACTTCTAACACTAGAATTACTTCCCTTATTTTTTCATTCAATTACTTGCTTTTTATTGATACTGACATCTGTCAATTTGAATTACCTGAATATATTAGCAGTTTCCATGGTTATGTTAGCATAGCTGGTTGAATTATGAAATTTATACGAATTTTTACCTCTCGCTAAGAGAGGTATTGCATTCATGCTAAAAATCGCATATCCAGATTTTATTGAATAAGCACGTTTTAAGGTCCTTACAATCCGATTTTAACATTTTTACGATGATGTCTGTGTGTGTGTGTGTGTGTGTGTGTGTGGATGTGTGTGTGTGTGTGTGTGTGTGTGTGGGATGTTGGAAGGACGGTTACTCAAAAACTATAAGACTTAAAATTTGTTTAACAACGTATTTCCCAATCGGACATTCCCGGGAAGATCTGAAAAGGTTTTGGTAACAATTGGACAACCGGAAGTAGAAGATTCTTGAAAAAAAATCTTCTAAATATTATTTTTTGAAAATTTTTCTTGATAATATTAAAGAAAAATAAATTCTCTTTCTGATACATTTAAATATTTTTATACATATTTTATAGATTTAGAGATAAAAGGAATATAATATATAAAATAATGTTGTAATTAATTTTACAACCGAAAGGATGCCATGAAAAATTATTTGTAACTGACAGATAAATGTCAGTGTCAGAAATAATGAGTTATGAAAGAAAAATGTATTTGGAGAATCCCTTAATTCTTGATCTGTGACTATTATGGAGATGACAAGTCTAGGTTGAAGGACTTAAATTTGTTTCAAACATTATGGGACAATGTACACCAGTACTGTAGACTAGAGTAACTTTGAATTGCGAAAAAGCTATCAAATTCTTCTCAAGTAAGTTGTAAATATTGACAAAATTACACATCGATATAAGAATAATCGGAGTGCAATCTATCCGTCACTTTATTAAAGGGAATTAAGGTTATTTAGATATAACAAGTATGAAAAAATAAAATGTATAAGAAGATATATAAGAATAGATGCACAATCCAGATATATACATTTTAGACCGCCCAAAATTAATGTTTTTACTAGAAGAATATGAAGAGAAAGTAAACAAAGTTGTTCGAATTGAAAATTGCTGTTACCAGCCTAATATTTATATATGGTAAACTCTACTTTGTAATTTATTGTAACATAATTTATGGTAAATATCTTCATGTTGAGACATGCTATTATTGAATAATAAAGAAGTTTATACGTCATAGATTTATATGAATATATTATTTGTATTTATAAAAATATTCTTTGCTTTATGCATACAGCCAGGTAAAATATACGGCGAGAGGTTATGTGCTGGCCACATCAGATTTTTTATCTTTATTATTCTTTAACTCTATATCTGTTGAATATGAAATATAAAATGCAATCAAATCGTATAGAGAATAATATATTCTTTAAGTTATAATAACATTTAACTGAGTTTTTCAAGAAAAACTGTTAAAATCCTCAAATGAGGGTACTTCCGGTTGACCAATTATAACCAAAATCTAAACATGTCTGCATATGGTTGTAAGGAAGAGGAATACGCAAGAATTGTAATTTTTGGAATTCTAGTATTGGAGATATCATGCATGAAAAAGCGGTCACATACACACACACACATACACACATACACACACACACACACGCACAAACGAACACACACACACACACATACAGACATCATCGTAAAAATAGTATTGTATAGACCCTAAAACGTGCTTATTCAATGAAAACTCACCACCGAATTTTTTGACCAAAGACAATACCTTCCTTACCTATAGGTGACGGAAGGTAAAAATAAAAACACATTTGACAACAAAGTTCGACTACATACAAAAACTTAACATAATCAAAGCAATCAGTCACACAAAGTGGGACGCATACAGGGATACCACTCTAAACGTATATCTTGCACTAATACGATAAAAAAAAGAAAACGCATGATACTCTACTCCACCGCAAGCGACACAAAATTAAAAACACTAGAGACGATACAAAACACAGCCTTAAGACTAGCTACCGGGGCCTTTAGGACATATATATAAAGAAACACAACCATACAATAAACACAAGACAACACAAAGCGATCAAACAATACAACAAAGAAATCCATATCATGGGAGTTCCCTCACACCAAGGCATCAAAGGTAAGGAAGAAGCAGATAAAGTAGCGAAAAATACCATCACACATGACACAATAACAGATACACCATTACCAATATACGACATAAAAAGGGCTTATTAAAACAACCACAAAACAAGAATGGCAAACCGAATTGAACAACACAACTAACATCAAACTTAGAAACATAAAAGAAGACTCCAAAGCCTGGCTAGCAATGCAAAACAAAAAACACCAAACTGTGCTGACAATACTTCGAATTGGACACATCCTACTGACCCATCTGTGATACGTGCAACGAACCCATGACAGTATCCCACATTATATCTGAATGCCAGTAATTTAATCAACAATCACAAAACAAAAAATACCCCGACATATTAAAACTGCCTTATTAAATAACATAACAATATAAAACAATATTACAACACTTCATAGATACAGATATTATTCATAAACTGTAAAATAAATAATTTATATATTTATTTTACCGGAGTACTATTGACCACTATGTCGAAGTAGCCTTAAATTTTTTTGTTAAAAAAAAAACTTTATGACATCTGTAGTAGCAGCACGCACTTTAGAATTCTATCATGGAAAACAGGCGAATGCGGTTTTACTTTTACGAATCTTGGTAGCATGCACTTTAGAATTCTATATTGGCTTTTCGTTTCGGGAATTTTCGAGTTTTATACTATTAACATAGAAAATATTATGACAATTGTATATAATAAATATATAAATTATATATAAATTGTCTTTGAATTGAATTGGGACGTTAGTTTAATACTTTAGCCTCGAGTCGTACGCTTGCAGGCGAATATTTTGAGACACGCATGCTACCAAATTTTCGCTTTGCGGCGAAAAGCGAAAACAAATGCATCATTTGATAGAATTCTAAAGTGCGTGCTGTCACTATAGGTCAATTATTAACCGAATGTCATAAAATTTGTTTACAACTAAGTTGCATACAGGATTTTTTACACAACCTTAAATAACATTCTTAAAACAAATAAGAAATTTGACAGACTAGCAGATGACAGTACCGAGTTCACATTTGACAGACAACAGATCTGAAGAAGAATACTCCAGTTCCGTCAGTATTACCAACGTGAATGTACAGAAAAAACTTTATTTAGCTGTAATGTATAAAGTACATAAACTACGAAAATCGTTTACTTTAAAATATGAACTTTACAAATCGGAGTATAAACAATAATAAATAATATTCTTAAACAGAAATTTTTACAGTAGGAACATAAAATATAACAATAGGTACATATATTTCTATTTACTATCTGGATAAAATTTCCACACAACATTGTAAACGCAGTGTTTGCCATTCGCTTCAGACATTTCCCTCGTTTTATTATACACGTAAAGGCAGATAAACTTGCGTGGAATAAAATAAGATCTGATTCAAGTTAAAGATACGATTTGATATTTGACAGTAACAGGAGTTATGAACACTTATCTGGCAAAGTTTACGCTTGCTTCTAGAATAACTCGTAAAATCAAAAAGTTTATTACGACTTTCTAACAAGGTTTCACGTAAACGGATCAGGGTGACGCTGAAAAAATCTACAACAAATGCAAGCAAGGGCTAGAAAGGTTAGGGCACCCTTTTAATAACGAAACTTGGAAACTTTTAAAACCATTTCCTGCGAATGCAGGTCGCTGTATGAATTTCAATTTGCTATTCGCTAGTTGCTGCTTAATCAGGAGTTTTAAATGCCTTTTATTCCTGCTGGACTAGTTGAAAGTTTCTATTTAATTTGTTGATCGAACGATAATTACCTATTGATAAGTAAACGAAGTCGCTTTGCTCATTTTATCTCAGTGTAAAAACGTGACTATTGTAAAAAACTTTGCCGTTTATACTCAACATTGGATCAGATAGGGAAATGGCTTGCTTCTGGCAAAACTCCCAAATGTCACTAGATTGAATTTCGCTAAAGTTTTTATCCACATTTACATATATACTATTATAAATTCGGTCAAAGGTTACGATACGCTACTACTATTACCGACTCGTGTGGATTTTCAGTAAGCCAAGGGATAAGCCTAGGTTTTATATTTTTAACCGACTTAAAATTACGTGGCATCGTAATGTTTTTTATTTGTATATACGATTCTAATGTAAAAAATACAAAAAATTCAAATCCACACTAAAAATTAACAAAATCAGATATAATGGGTGGTAATATGAATCGTGATCATGAGATGATGAGGGAGGAGATGACTAGCAGTGTTTTAACCCTGCCAATCGTTTATGGTGTATTTTAGACTTTTGCTCGTGTGGAATATGGGCCATTCCATTACTTGTTGTAGAATATACTATTACTACTTCTATGCATTAAGTAGTTGCTTTGCTTTGCACATTGCTCCAAGTACATGAAGTCTGCCTTTTTAATAGCCTACGGCTCTCGTGTGTAAAACTCAGCTTTGCGTATTTACTACACAATATACAATTGATAAAAAAGTAGGCTTTCGAAAGTCATTTGGTTACGGAAAGTGAATAATTGCAGACGAAAGTATTTGTCAGACCAGTGTATTGTTTCCCAACAGCGATTTAATTAGTTTTTCCGTTGACCGTTTATTAATAGGTTACGTTAATGTATATAAAATCATACACTAATGACCCCTATTAATGCATTTTTTTTTATTAATAAACGATTTTAGTGGGTAACTATAGATATCACCATGGAGGTGGGAATTATATGGAGAGAGCGCAAACTTGAAATATGGACAAGGGGTATGTAACCCGGTTGGAAGGGACGCAGGTATTGTAGTCGCAAACGGCAAATACTCCTGTAACACCAAAAACATGCAATGTACAATTGACAGTAATAACCTTGTAATTTCAAAATGATACGGAACAGGGTAGAGGGGGAAGTGGCTTCACTAACGATTGCAAATACTAGCTCCATATTATTCCTACCTCCATGGATACCACATACCATTGCTAAATAATTGTCAAAATTTATATGTCAAACGTTACTAACCGGAAGTAGAAGATTCTTGAAAAAAAATCTTCTAAATAATATTTTTTGAAATTTTTAAATTAAAAACTCTATCTGATACATTTAAATATTTTATTATATATTCTATAGATTTAGAGATAAAAGAAATATAATATGTAAAATAATCTGTTATAATAAATTTTACAGCCGAAAGAATGGCCATGGAAAAAAGTTGAAAATTTAAATTGTTTGTAACTGACAGAAAAATGTCAGTGTCAGAAATCCGGAGACAGTACTGAAGACTTTTTCTGGGAAGTACATACATTATATTATTTCTTAAAGTATTAATAGCTAAATATTTAATATTATAGGTATATTACATATATCCTTCAAAAATACTGTCAATCCTGATAATGAATTGGAAACATTTCGAAAAATTAGAAGAGGACAAAATTTCTTCATAAAATGAATTTAAAATTAAACAATCTAAATATAAGGAATAGATATATGCGTAAGTAGAATTTTTGGTGTAGAGTGTAGGTATACAAGAAATGTTAAATACAATAGGGCGCGAGCAGTCATGTGATTTTGTTGGCCTTGAAAGAATGATAGCTAGTAATTATGTACATAGATGTCAAATATCATATTTTCTCATTCTAAATTTAGTGATTTTCCAATTCCATGTGGAGCAGGATTAAATGTTAAATATCTAAGGCATACGACAAGTATATTTTTTAATCTCCTGGTGTTAAATTAACTACGTAAATTTAGAAAATCTTGAAATTTTAAAGGAAAAATTCTGACATTTGACATTTATGTACATAATTACTAATTATCATTCTGAAACGGGCCCACACATCTGCTTGTCAAGCCCAAAAATGTAACATTACTGTTCGCGCACTATACTTATGGAACCAAAAAAAAGGAAGTGGCGAGAGGTATTGTGCTGGCCACAAAAGATTTTTTATCATAGAATAAAATAAAATTTTCGAAATCAGTAAGTTACAGTCAACGGAAAAATGTAACTAACAAGTATGTTAATTATCGATTATGATCTCTACAATGAGTGTAGCGAACGCGTTAAAATATCTCATTCATTAATCGCCCTCATTATCTTTTTTAATAATAAATAAATAACTATTTCTAATTATTTATTAGTTAAATTACTTTTTCCCGAAAAGTTCTTTGTAATACACTACTTTGTAAGAAAAGTAATTGGACTCAAAAACTTTTGAAAATTTGATAAAGAATTGAAAAGGTAATTGATTTATCAAATACTAATTACTATTTAGAAACCAAGCAGTGAGGGAATCCCCAGGAAATGGGTGCAGTGTAGTTTTTCTACATGTAATGAAAGTGTTATAATTTTTGTGTATTGATATTTAATATAAATTAGATAAGTTAGATAGAAAATGATACACTTGACATCTATATGATTTTATTATCCAATACCTACTATCTTACAATGCTTAATATTGATACATGTCACTATGGTTACTATAATTCTCCCACGTTTATTTGAAAATATAGGAGATTATTAATTTTATTTATTTACATTGTAAGATTCATTCTTCCGGCGCAATCTCTCTGATCGGCGCACTGGTGGTTGCTCACGTTCTTTCGTTGGTTTCTTTGATTCTTCAGTGTTTACCGGTTGATTCGCTGGAACGTATACCAAATCTCCCAAATTTGGTCTCTGGTCCTCAACGCTGATGTCTGGTTCATCAGGGGTGAACGTTACTGATTTCTTGGGCTGAATATCAGTCGAAATCAACTGATCTATGTGACGCTTTAATTTGTAACCATCGTCCAATTTGACTAGATAGTGGAGTTGTCCAAATTTTTTGATGATGATCCCAAGTTTCCACTGGTGTTTATTATTAGCAAAGTAGCGTGCTTGTACACGTTCTCCCACGTTTAATTGTCGAGCTTTTTTAGAAGAAATAGTTGAGATCATGAATTTGGTTGGTTTGGATGCGTCAAACTGTATACGCATCTGTCGATGTAAGTATTGTTCGGCAGGCGTTTTTCCATTGTTTAACGGTGTTGCTCGATATCGAAAAAGTATTTCTCTTAACTTTTCGCGCATTGATAATGGTTCATCGATCATTGCAGCAAGCCTTTTTTTCAGCGTCTGAATATTTCGTTCCGCTAACCCGTTTGTAGATGGGTGTCCTGGGGCAATAAACTTCTGAAAAATTCCTGCTTCTGAACAAAATAGTTGAAATTCTTCGCTGGTAAATATAGGTGCATTATCCGTCACCATAACATCTGGAAATCCATGACGAGAGAAAACATCATGGAGAATTTCGATGGTCGATGCAGATGTTGGTGCATGCCGACTTGATTCGATTTCTGCCCATTTCGATTTTGCATCAATGATGACAAGAAAATAAAAACCTTGATATGGACCAGCATAGTCTATGTGAATGCGCTGCCAGTTGTTTTCTGGTTCTTCCCACGGATGTAAGGGTGCTTTAGGAGGACTGTTTTTAATATTGGCACATGCAGAGCATGCTCGAACTAACCTTTCGATGTCCTTATCAAGTGATTTCCAGTATATGTAACGTCGAGCTAGTTGTTTCATTTTCGATACTCCAATATGTGTACGATGAAGTTCTTTTAAAACAGAATATTGTAGTATTGCTGGAATAACAATCCGTTGTCCTCTATAA
Organism: Harpalus rufipes; assembly: GCA_951394225.1. Classification (NCBI taxonomy): domain Eukaryota; kingdom Metazoa; phylum Arthropoda; class Insecta; order Coleoptera; family Carabidae; genus Harpalus; species Harpalus rufipes. The sequence continues at coordinate 17,255,837 of OX596277.1, forward strand.
ATTATGTCATTGTTGATGGTAAATTCGGACTCCGTTTTATTATTTTCACGTAGGTCTTGTAAAATTTTTGATAGCTTCTCGTCCTTGCGTGTTTCTTCTTGTATTGTTTTAAACGTTATTTTAAGAGTTGAGATTTGATTTACGGATTCTTCACAAAGTAGATGAACTTCTCTATTAATCGCAATATCTGTTCCAGGTTTTGAATTAATTGGAGCTCTTGATAAACAATCTACGTTCGTGTTTTCAGATCCTTTTTTAAAAATAACTTCGTAGTTGAATCCAGATAGAAAAGCTGCGTATCTTTGTAAACGAGCTGAAGTCATTCGTGGGAGTTTTGCGTCTTCGTGAAAAATTCGTACCAAGGGTTGATTATCGGTAAGCAATTTAAATGGTCTAGAAAACAAATATTGGAAAAAATGATCTACAGAGAAAACAATCGCCAATGCTTCTCTGTCGAGTTGTGAATAATTTTTCTCTGCTTGTGTCAAAGATCTAGATGCAAAGGCAACTGGTCGCTCGGTGCCATCAATGATATGTGATAAAACACCTGCTATACCTGTAGGACTTGCATCACAAGCGAGTTGAAGGGGTAGTTTCGGGTTGAACGGCATAAGGACTCTATCACTAGCTATTTCTTCTTTTAGTTTTTTGAAAGCTGCTTCGCACTTGTTTGTCCATTTGAATACTGTATCCTTTTTCAGTAGTTGTCGTAATGGGGCTGTTATCGTTGATGTATTAGGTATAAATCGTGCATAATATGTTATCATACCTAAAAATCTTCTTAATTTGTCGATCGATGATGGTCTTGGCATCTCTGTTATGGCAGCGATTTTTCCTGGTGATTTTGAAATTTTGTTAAATTCAATTGTATGTCCCAAAAATTCGATTCGTTCTTGAAAAATTGAACATTTACGGCGATTGATGTGCAAATCGTATTTTTGTAATTGGGTAAGACAAACAAATAAATTTGACTTACATTCTTCTTTTGTACGTCCATGTACAATGATGTCATCGAAATAAGATTCTGTTTTCCGAATATCGCGTAAAATTTGATCAATAATTCGATTAAATTCTGATGGTGCAGTTTTGATTCCGAAAGATAATCTATGCATACGGTAAGTACCTCTATGTGTAGAAATTGTCTGAATTTCACTTGATTTTTCATCCACAGGAATATGTAAATATGCCTTGTATAGGTCCAATCTGCAGTAGTAACGGGAGTTTCTAAGGCTGTTAAGGATGTCATCTATTTTCCTAATCGGGTAATGTGAATTCATGAGGCGCCTATTCACTCCAACTTTATAATCGACGCATAGACGAACTCCTCCGTCTTCTTTCGGAATAACCACCAATGGTGATCCCCAATCGCTGGTTTCTATTTTTGAAATAATTCCAGCCGCTTCTAATGAGTCAAGTTCTTTCTCAACTCGGCCGAAAAGTGCGTACGGAACTTCTCGCTCACGATGGAAAACTGGTGTAACATTATCCCGCAGTTTCAGTGACACTTTGAATTGCGAAGCGCAACCAATTTTTTCTTCGAAAATATCTGGAAATTCGGCTGCGATTTCGTCCATATCTTCGGTAGTTTTAATAGAATATGTTGTAGAGGTTTTTGAAGGTTGTTCAACGATTTCATTTAAATTAATCTTCAATCGTCGAATCCAAATTCGGCCAAGTAGAGCTGCGTATTCTTCAGGAACAATATAAATTTCGTCTTGTATTGATGTACCATTGTAATTGGCGTTGACTTTTATTTTCCCATCAGGAATAAACACATCTTGTGTGTAAGATCTAAAACATACATTAGTCGGACTTAATGTAACGTTAAGGTTCAATTCGGCAAATTGATTTCGGGGTAAAAATGTGTATCCCGAGCCAGAGTCGATTTCGAATTTGACAGGTTTTCCTTCGATGTTGACGTTTGTATGAAAACGCTCGATGTCATTTTTAGTTTTATAATTTTGATAAATGTCTATAATGTGGCTTACGGCGTATTCATTGATATTTTCTTCATTTTGAATATAATTTGTCGATGATTGATTTGCTTTCATTTTCTTTTGAAGCAATGTGCGAATGCAAACTCTTGCGACATGACCAGTCTTTTTACATTCTGCACACTTCAGAAATGTTTGATCCGTTTTGCAGTCTTTCGTCAAATGATTGTCCTTTCCGCATCTGAGACACAATCCATTGATGTTTAACTCGTTAAAATTAATTTTTGACTTTAATTGTGTCCTTGATTTTGATTGATCACGATTTTTCTGTTGATTCTTGTTTTTATTGAATTTATGACCAATTTTATTTATATTTATGAAATTTGGAGTCGATGTTGATATTTTCTGCGCTAATTCATTTGAGTCAATCTTTCATGTTTCTAGAGCGATAGCTTTGGACATAATTTCGTTGAAGTTTGATATTTCAGATTGTAGTAGTTGTTCTCTGATAGTATTGTCACGAATTCCTCGAATAAATTGTGCACGAAGAAAAACATCAGCAATTGATTTTTTACATTCACATGGTGAAATGAATTCACAGTCCCCAATGTCAGATCTCAATGCAGCAACGAATTCGGCAATTGATTGTTGCTCTGTTTGATATTTTGATAAAAATCGATGCTGGGCTACGAGAACATTCTTCTTGGGTGCGAGATGATCTTCTAAGAGCTTCATAAGATCATCGTAGTTCAATTCACTGGGTTTTTTGGGTGCAGCTAGAGCTGAAATCATGTTAAAATTCTTTGCCCCTATTGAATTTAGTAGTAATTTAGAACAATAATCTTTGTTTTTGAAAATGTTTTTCATATTTAGATAATTTTCGAAGCGTTGCTTATAATTTCGAAATGACTCCTTTTTCTGATCGAAACACTCAAAATTTGGCAAGAGTGCAGTATTTACGGAATTTCCTGTAGTGACGTTTGCATCTACTTGTACTGGTGCGCTATGTTGTTGGCTATGTAAAATCTGCTCAAGCATGGTTTTCTGAAATTGCATAAATTCAGCAAACTGTTGTGGATTCATTTTGAGTCCATTCGACTTAAATTTGATTATTATAATTGCCTGTCAGGTTGAAGGTCGATAATTTTTCAAGCTTGTCTTCTTATTTCGATGGTTGAAAATTACACTCAATAATGAAATAGTCTTAGTTTACCTCGTCGCCAATTTGTTATAATTTTTGTGTATTGATATTTAATATAAATTAGATAAGTTAGATAGAAAATGATACACTTGACATCTATATGATTTTATTATCCAATACCTACTATCTTACAATGCTTAATATTGATACATGTTACTATGGTTACTATAGTAAGGTTACAGGTAATAAACATGAGCAACGGCGTTCCTATAATAACCTCTGCTCGCATGTAGGAAATTTTTACTTTGCAGTTTTTTAAGTAAAGTAATTGAAAAAGTAATCAAAATTTGGAATACTATTCAAAATGGTGAGTAATTTGATTACATGTTCTCTAGTAGTAATTATTTTTTAAAGTAATTTAATTACATTTTGTTTAATTTTAACTGTACTTACTTTTTAAAAATAATTTGCTCAATTTTGTTTCCTCGTTACCTAATTTCAAATATTTTACATTCCTAGATATGATGATAAAAGTACAAAATTCAATTAATCTTTCAGATCATAGAAAAAAATGATGTTTACACCACAAAAGTATCTGCAAACCTATAGTTCCTAGCCGCGGTTTGCAAAGAGCTACATCTTTCCAGACTCAGCATGTATATAGGTAACTTGTGTTACGGAAATTCCAAATCACTTTAAAACATTTGCATCCCACTATAATATGAAGGGCCACTTTCGTGTCTACCTGGGAGTGAAACAAGTTTCCCTACCCTGAACAGATATTGGTGCATCGACCCTTTAAAAAGGAAGAATTGTTCAACCTTCGAGTTGCATTTAATTTCAATCCAAAAAGGTAGCTACGACTACGTCAAAATTTTACAGAGTCGGCAATTCTTTATAAATTTGTTTTATTACTCTTATTATTTTTATTTATGTTGTATTTCATATTAAACAGTGTAGTACTATTTATTGTTTCTTTTTATTAATGTAAGGTTAAAGTTTTTTTTAGTAAAGTAATTGAAAAAGTAATTAAAAGGTCAATTACAATGCAAAAGTAATTGGTAATTTAGTTACATTTCTCCAACAGTAATTACTTTGTAAATGTAATTGAGTATATTTTGGTTAATGTAATTGAATTATATTCAATTACTTTTTGATACTAATTTGCCCAACTCTGCCAATGGTACGAGAAATATATCGAAAATAAATATTATTATGTAAAAAAATAGCATACATACTTCAAAAATATATAAATATAAGTATAGGTTTTATAAAATTAAATTATAATTCTTTGTGATCAAAATATTTTTTTAACTTTCATTTAGAAAGAACTATTTCTAAAATAATCCATATACTTAGAAATCCATCCTCTATCCTTTATCTAGTCTCCATGGTATCGACCGTGCGTGGCGTCAGAGCGTCGGCCGGCTGCAGCATCGGTTGTCACGGCGCTCTCGACGCCACGACCGCGGTTCAAGTTTATGAGTTATCGGGTCCTGCGTCGCGACGAACTACACGAAGCAGGAGGAAGAGCAAGAGCAGGAATAGGAGCAGTTAGCCACTAGACAGTAACATGCTGCGCAGATGGTACACTTACCGCAAGATAGATATATAGATAGATTGATTGAAGATAGACGAAGGTGTGATGGTGGGTAGTAAACTTGATATTTTTTAGGGGATAAGATGAATATTATACTGGGCTAAGGAAAGATGTTGGCATGTTCTTTATAATATGTTTTTCAAAATATGAAATAAGAATTTATCTCCATGGATACGCATACCTACTTAATCTGTATAATCCAGTAAGAGTGACTAGGGTTGACAACAGTGATGAGCGCGTAGTCTACGCCATGTAATTTACTTCATTACTTAAACGTAGATAATTAAATATTAATACCTCTTGTAAATTGTAAAACACATGTTTCAGTTATGTAGTTTAAGTGAACTTAATTAAATTTATCTACAGAAAGATGAAAAATAGAGACAAAATATGTTATGAAAATATTTATATGGAACAAGGAAACATGTTCTAACATTAATTATATAAATTAAATAATATTTTACAACTATTCACTGGCATATAGAAATGTGAACGTTGTCGACATTTTTACTCTGTCTACAAAGTCTACTTCATTCTCTTGTTTTCTACGTGTTGTAGTTTAATTTTTTTCCTACGTAGACATACAACACTGGTACAACAACTGGATAAATTGTCCAGAAATACTGTATGCTATCAGTAAGTTACATTTACATATTATTATTAAAATATAAGTTAAACGGTAAAAAAGTAATAATAATTTTCCATTTTTGCAAAAAAAATTTTTTTTATTTTAAATAGAGTTGAAAAGACAACAAAGGCAGAAATAGTTGTTAACCCTTGGTTAACAGTGAGCACAAATTAAATACCCATATTTAATATAACCAAAGATCAACCAATATGTAACACCTCGATAAATGATAATCAATCTTTATTAGGTGGCTATAGTAAGGTGTTATATCGTTATTTGTTATTTTGTTGTAGATGTAAAATCACCAGCATGAATATGAAAGACAGAGGGTTCATACTTTTTTAAATACATAGATTTCTTGACACTCCTCTAATTTGGCGGTGTGTGTATTTCTAAAATATATTTCATAATAATGGAACAGATAATTATTATATTCTATGTAAAAATGATTATACTGTACATAATAGGTATTGAGATTGCGTTTCATCAAGAAATTGAATTTAAAAATTTAATTTATACGTACTGTTTCTACACTTTAAATAGGTAGTTGTTTTTTTTATTGTAGTTTTATCTTATAGTTTGAAACACTTGCAATATCGTTTTGAAAGTTTTCTAATTTATTGTTAAGAAATAGTTTTTGTCTGTCCAGATCTTTATAAAGACCGTAGTTTAACTTTTATAACATTACACGACTGACGGACTTCCCCATGCTTCAGTGAAATTGGATGTCGCAAAATCCATATTGCCATTAGTTTCGATCTGCGTATGAATTATTAAAGACATATTTTCATTTGGTTTTATAAACAACCTCCTAAAATTTTCTTTGCAAGGAATTAGTGTTGAACTAACTATAGTGTTTTCCATTTATATATTTAGTTAAGCATTTAGTGCAGCTAATGATGTCATGCCCGGTACTAGTTGTTGTTAAAACACATGCGTAGTTCATTTTAAATTAAACATGTTACAAAAGTCCAGTCCAAGTTTGTTAGCTGTCACTGTTAACACATGTGTTATAGCCCTATTCAAATATATATTATGTTAAATTTTATTACATTGTATATTATAAATGTATTTGAAAAAACTCACAAACATCCAAGCCCATGGTGGGAACCGAATCCACTACCCCAGGATCCGAGCGGTGAAGGTCGCTTTGAGCGCTGTGAGATACACGCTGCCTCAACATGCTCGGGCACTGAGGCGGCTATATTTGTATAGAATTACATACGTACGATTCCAATAATTCTTCTAATAATAACAAACTTATTTTTTTACATTCATTGTACTTAAACAAAACACTTTTTAGAACTCAAAATATATAAATTTAACATACTGCACTGGCAAGAAGTGACGATCGTAATAAGTGCAAGAAAGTGCGTACTAGATAAAGTTCAGTTCACTCGGAAAGTATAAATGAAACAGGTAAAACTCAGCTAGTTCGCACTCAGTGCATAAAAGTTCAAATTATAAATATATAAATGGAAAATTATATAAATTTGATAAAATATATTTTTAATTTTGCCAAATTATATACACATTACAAACTTTTTTTAGAACTATTTTCGTACCTAGCTATGTATTTTAGTTTAGTTGTAAAAGGTATAAATTATTTTATTTGCAGGGATTATAAATCTTTGAGAAAACAAATTTTTAATATCAATAAAGCCCGTTAAACTTTTGTTTAATGGTTAACTTTCCAGCTTTATAAATGAGAATAGTGCAATTTTCCATAATGAAAGTTGAAAACAATTCTTTTAATTAAATTATTTTCTAAATCAATTTCTGATTCGAAATCTCTGGATTTAATGCCATCACAATCCCTGTGACGTCACGAACGCCAGACCAACTGCGATGTTCATGCATTATCGTAGTTTGCATGCAGCCACCGCTGCTTTGGATAAACGGTGTGGGACGTACGGCAAACTGACGTGCTGACATCCCGAGTTTTTCTCACTCAGAGTCAACATTAATCTTTGCGTAATCCACATTTAATTGCGCAGATTAAACTCAATCGCTTCAAATCCATTGTCGAGATACGCCATTATGAGGAGCACTTTCTTTATAACTGTTTGTGGAATGGAAAAACTAAAAGAATATGTGGAATTTATGTGCTTCACTTTCATCTTTAATCTGTTCATATAATACATTAATCAACAAAATATTACCTGTGCACTGTTTATATTCCTCTTCTTTTGAAAACATGTAACGTCGTTATTATATTTTATACAAATATGCATTTTCGTCTTTTATACTATTATATTTACTCCATAATATTTCACAAAATAGTTTTTCCTGTAAAAAGTATCTCTACTGCATATTAATATCTTCATTTCTTTGTGTTTTATTTTAAGTGTTTCAATACAATAGAAATGATGAAGGATGACAATGTTTCTTGAATTCAGTCAACTTTATTTCATTCCCGACTAGTTTTGACACCACATGTTTTACAATCATATATTGACTTACAATGGTTTAAATATAAAAATAAAACAACTTACATGAGTTTTCATAACTGTTGAAAATAGCGAACATCTTTTGTGATTTAATAAATTGTATAAATACTCGTACATGGAAATTGTATGTTTTTTTTTTTTTAATTAAAAACGAAAAATATTGAGTAACAGAAAAAACTGTACAAAAATAACAAATAATTTATATAAATGCGCCCTAGTCACACACGCCCAATCCCAGAATCATAAATTTAACTTTGAAAATGCAAAGATACTAGACACGGAAAATAATTTTCACAAACGGCTTACATTAGAAATGCTATATACAAAAAAAAAACCATTAACGCAATTTCATTAAAACAATTTAAAAATAATATATATACTTTGGCAGTAAAAACATTTAAAATAACATGACTCAACTATTTTTAAATTAGTATATTTCACTGTACAGGTCAAAACTTAAGTTAGTGATAGCTAGCCGTTAAGGATGTTAACACATGAATATTGATTTTTTTACTTTTTTGCATCACATGTAACAGTGTATCTTTTTATAATTTTTATAATCTGTGACTTTGTTAAATATCATATAACAGTTTAATATTGTTCGTTTTGAATTAAAAAAAAACATAATTTCCATGTATTCATACAATTTGTTAAATCACAAAAGATTCTCACTATTTTCTAACAGTTAAGAAAACTCATGTAAGTTATTTTTTGTATTTTTATATTTAAACCATTGTAATTCAATATATATTATTGTAAAAAATTTCTTGTATAAATGTAGCCCCTGAGGAAGACACATGTGGTGTCGAAACTAGTCGGGAATGAAATAAAGTTGATTGAATTCCATAAATATTGTCATACTTCATCATCCATCCCAGTCAAGTAATTTAACAGATCACAATAGAAATGGTTTAAGTTAAAAACTTAGTTTAAATCCCGTTTTGCATTGTACTTTTTCTGATTAAATTCTAATTCCAACATTATAACCAAATTTTTGTAAAAAAAAATATTACCTCCTGTATATTTTTACAAACATAAATACCTTAATCAATCGCAATTAGACAAAAATGTTTTAAAGGTTGTAAATAACAAAGTTCTATATGTAAATCACTAATCATTTGCACGTTTTGTAACCGAATTTAAAAAGTTATAAATATTTCAAATTTGTAGTAATAGCAATGTAATTGACACAAAATTATAAATTAATGTGTAATGTTTGACTGTCAGAAAAAATAGTTTATTAGGTTAGTTTCTAATTTATTTTAATATGCACCTTTTGCTTTCCACATCCAAACACAAATAAACTTTCTATTTTTACGTTCAGTTATTTTGTCTAAATCGTATTTTTTCTGGCTTTTTATATATACTTTATGACTTCTGAATTATAATTATATTTAAACATTAAATATAATAAGCAATAAATGTTCAAAATTTCGAGTGATCAGAACTTTTCTGGGACAGTGTACGTGAGTCGTGCCCGACAAAAGTGTACAGTCCAAATGACCACATTGTTCAATATAGGTTTTCAAGAACCATTTAAATTTAACCATTGTATTCCTGAAGGAACTGATCCTATATAAATATACAGAAGACCCTTATCCTAAAGGATAGACATATTTGCAGAGATGGTCGTCTCGTTTTATTTAATATTGACGATACCTTTTTTCGCCTTATGGAAGGAGCATTGCAGGAGTAAGGGCTTATTTGCATTGATAGGAGAATAGTTATTGTCAAGGCGAATTTACACTTACAATGTACAACTTTTACTTGTTAAATCCATAGATTAACTAGTTCCACGTAAACTTCGAAATTTATGTGATGTAGTTTTATATCTAATACCCGGTTAAACCGCCTACACTACGTTACATTTAAGTTCTTATTTAAAATTTAATTCAAATAAACTCTTTTTGTATAATTAGTTTAGTTTGATCTTTATTTTACCGGCAAGTATCATGTAACCAATTGAATTCCGTTGAGCATCGTATGACGCAATGCGTCCGTTCTCGTTTCAGCTGAATGTAATAAATATAAACAAACATAAGAACTATATACATAGTTATAAAATATAAATAAAATAATAAAATACAAATTGAATTTTATTGCAAAATTATATTATATATATGGTAAATAGCAGTTACATTTATTATTTTTTGACAAAATTAGTAATGTCATTAACTTTGTTTAAGATACATAAGTAAAATAAAAAATATATAAACAGAAAGAAAATAAGTAAGGTAGGTACAAATACTATATACGAACTTAAACGATACAAATATAATAAATTAGCATGAAAATTGGCAAAAGAAAAATAAACATGATATTCATTTACAGGATTTATTAGTTTACAAGGTGTAATCAAAAAATACGGTGAATGAATTTTTATAGCAGCAACTGCTGACGCTACATCTATTTGAAGTGATAAGCCCGGTAGCCTGATCCGTTGAGATAGTTTGAACATGATGTGACTTGTCAGTCGGCTTCCAGAGCCGAAAGAGTTAACATTGTATTATTTTAAGTTACACAATAGTGCCAAAGAACTCATTATATGTTAAAATCAATGTAAGTTGATAATATGGTGACTCTGAAGACTGTTTAGAAGTGGTATGAGCGATTTGAAAGCGGAAATGAGTCGGTTGAAGACGAGGAACGGTTGGGACGACCTTTGACCTCAAAAATAGACAAAAACGTGCAAAAAGTGGCAAAAATGGTTCGTTTAAACAAGCAATTGACTATTCCAGAGCTTGCCGAAGAACTGAACATCTCGTATGGGTCTGTGTCCGTGCAAAGCATTTTAACCGATAATTTGCAAAAGAGACTACAAAAATGGGCCAATGGCTTCCTCCTTCATCACAACAACGCTCTGTGCCCCATCTCGCTTCTGATCCGCGAGTTTTTGGCCGAAAAAAGGTTCCTGTCTGTCCACATCCACCTTACTCTCCGGATTTAGCACCGTGCGATTTCTGACTCCTCCCAAAAATAAAAACCGTGCTAAAAGGAAATAAAAATGACAACATTCCCGACATTAAGAGGGCCACGACGAAGTAGCTGAAAGCCCTTCCGAAAGAAGCCTTACTTGTTCGTAATAAAAATATTCAACGTATTTTTTGATCATACCTTGTATAATGAAGATTGTGTAATGCGTATATGATACAAAGAATTGAAATTAAAAAAAATTAAGTTAAATTTTATGGGATATAGAGCCTCGTTAGGAGCGGAGCCAATGATTTCGAAGTAAACATATATTTTTTCTTTCTAACTTGTTTAATATATAAAATAGGATTTTCTATTATTGTGTAATATTCAAGGTAAAGTAAAGTAAAATGTAATATAGAATAAATAAAGTACTATATATATATTAGTAAAACCACGACTATTAGTATTGGCCTTTAAACAAAATATTCAAATGTAATTTTTGCTTTTGCATTAGGAATCAAACAAAGAATTAATTTTAATTATAATTATTAATTTTAAGTATAATAATAATTGGGACTCTAATACAGGTTATATCACAGCTGCAGATAATATGTCTTATATCCCTTCAGATTTTTTTAAAAAAATAATTAGGACAAAGAAATCCTTAATTACAGTATAGAAAATTTGATTACAATTAAGAAACTTATCACACACAAAATTGTTTTTAATAATTGTTACTGTATATGTTTACCATAATCCGGGCATGTGCTCATGTGTGTATGAAGGCTGAAAATTATTTAGTGTTTAGTGAATATATGTTCCTATGAATAGATAGATCCCTTCGGTTGTTGATTACAAAATAGAAATACTTAATTACAGTAACAAAAATTAGATTACAATAACGAATATTAGATTACAATAATGAAAATTTTATTACACTAATGAAAATGGCTAATCACGAATACTGGGCCTCCTTCTTAAATTTGCCGATCTGTTGTAAAGGTGCCAGTCCCCCACTGATTGGAATAGATATAGTTTGTTATAAACAAAACCAAAAGAAATATTTGAAGTTACAGTTACTTCAATCAATAACACTGTGAAACATACGAAAAAGTATGCAGAGTATTGGTAATTAATGCAGACAACCCACCATCATGGATAATGTAGAGGCGTCGCTAACAATGTAGTACAGTGCACTTCCCGTATATATTCTACATTGTGGTTAATACTGATTGAATTTTACAATTCCATAGAAATTTTTCTCTTTCGCGCATAGTTGTACAATGTTTCCAGACATGTATTTATTACCTTAAGAGTGTTCCTTTGTAAGTACGATTAATTGCATTAGCCATTCCTTTGCGGAGATTGTTCCAGACCCTCATATTTTTAAGACGGAAAAGAAAGGAAGGCTTTCATTTTATATCAATTTACGAGAACACGCTATCTTCCAGTAAAGCTGCGCTACAGAATATGCCGAACAAAAATCATTTTGTTGTTATTACCCAGTAGGTACCCTCCGCATGTTCATATGTATAAACTTGTATAACTTCAACTTTCAGGTTAATTAGAATTTTTTGCAAACTTAGAAATAATTAATTTAAAATTGGAAAAATTCAAGAGAAATATTTACCTGTTCATTATGGATCTCGTTAAAAAACGTAAACTTTAGTTTATGTACGTCCAGCAATTAAAAGTTAAACATTGCTTGCTACATTAAACTTTATTTATGTTGGATTCAAACTTATACTCGACATAATTTTTTGCCAATAAATATTAGAGCTAACGAGTTACGTGATCGGTGGAGCTTACATTTACACCATTACAGCACATTACCATCTGCCAAGTCAAATTTCTATAAGTATCGTAAATTGTAATTAACAATACTTGCTCACAAATATATATATATTTCAATTAAAAGCGTTTTTTAATCAGCTAACTAGGTTACTTATAGTTAACCGGTTAGTAAGCTTGGTATAACCTTGGCCATGTGTAGTCAAGTTTCTCTCAAATTAATGCCAAGTTATTTTCGCATTAACACAATTAGAAAATTGCACCCAAACCTTTCACAGTACGATGTATATTCAATAACACAATATTATTAAACTAAAGTTTGGGGAAGTCCCGAATTTGGTATTTCGGCACTCCATGCATCCATTTTTGCTGTATTTTATATTTAGATATTTGAAATAATTTTTATTAGATAGTTCCAGATATTCTTCTAGAACGATAATATCTTTTCTCGATAGTATAGTTTTTTTAAAAGAACACAATTTCGTTAGACGGAAATTTTCAAGACATTTTCTTAAAATTTGTAGATAACAAAAAGATGCATATAAAAGAATAATCGAAGGAGCTGAGATAAATAATCGGAGTAAAATACCTGTATAAAAGGTGTCACATATATACGGGACAAAAAGACCGCAGGGTAAAAACCACATGCAGACAATGTGGCTAACATGTCTGCAAGGACCATTTCGAAAATGTTACCTATAAATTGCACACACGATAGAAAAGTCAATAATAGGACTTATAACTTCTTGTATTATATTAAATGTTGTTACGTTCTCAGGATTGTACATTTTATAAATATATATTTTTTATTTTCATATAATATTACTCTTGATGTTGTACCGCAATTAATATATTAATAAATATACAAACAAATATTATTAACGATTTTGATTTATTTGAACCATCTTCAGAGAATTATTTAGATTGAAAAATTATAGATAAATAAATGAAAATAAATCATTTGACATAAATGATGAAATACTATAAATATTATACAAAGTAGGTTTAAATTTGAAATTTGTAATACCAAAATTATTGTAATTATCTTATAAAAAGAAATTATAATTGAATAAAATAAAATATAATCAAATAAAGTTATAATAAAATAAAATAAAATGTTATTTAAACTTAATATTTTGAAAAAAGTTGTAGTAGGTACATCATTCATAATTTTGGAATTAAATATACTTAATTGGTTATCCATAAGAGATAAGCCATTAAAAACTCAAGAATGAATTTCATATGCCTCAAGCCAAGTCATTTGAAAACCTTTAGATAATTTATGTAAAAATTTAATATCAAAATTGTGATTTAAACTAATTATATGTAATGCTACCTTTGAATCCATTTTATTTAGTTTCCATAAACGTAGATGTTCTTGAAACCTCAATCCAAAAGAACGACCACTTTGACCAATGTAACAAAACTTACAATTCTTACATCTAATTTTATATATTCCTGAATTTTTAATGCCCTCATTGTTTATTAATTTGTTATTTATAAGTAATTTTTTTAATTGAAATTATTATAAAACCAGCCCTAATATTATATTTTTTATTATCATTAATTCTTATACTTGGTTTGCCAACAAAATTAATTTTCTAGTATAGTATATTTGAAGTATCAATAGGTGAATTATATATAAAATTTGAAAGAATAAAATTTGAATTTTAAGTTTTTTTTCAATGTGGTTTTCAAACAGTAGGGACCAACTTTGTTAGTTCAAATGGGATCATATACTTTTCATTTCCTTATTAGATAAAGAATTTTATTCTGAATTTAATTACATAATATTTGCATACCCTTAGATAACAATTTTTTTTAAAGAAAAAGTCATGTTTAGATTTATATCAGTTTCATTTCATTATAGCTAAAAATAAATGAACCATGGGCGATACAAGTGATTATGGACTACTTGACCAGAATTTGTTAATTTATGTGTTTGTTATTTTTTTTACAATTAATTATATTTTCACATTCATTTGTATTGTCCATAGTACACTCATTTTAGCCACATTAAAATTAATTTAATATAAATCTAAACATGCATTTTTTTTCAAAAAAAATGTCATTTAAGTGTATGGAAACATTATAACACTGAATTCAGAATAAAATTCTCTATCGAATAAACAAATAAAAAAATATATAGTCCCAACTAAAATAATAAAGTTAGTCTACACAGTTTATGAACCACTGATTGAAAAAAAAAAATTTATGCTCATTAAAATAGTCTTATAAAATAGAAATTCTTTGCTAATTTAACCGATCTCATAGCTGTTATAGTTCTTGAGATAGCAATAGTGGACAAAACACCTGTATAAATTATTGTTTTGTTATTAAAATTTTCTAAATTTAAAGGAATGGAAATTAGACGGTTAACCAAATTATGAAAAGCAAAAAATTCTTAAATTAGTTTGGCAAATATGAATAAAATAAATACAAAAGCTCCAACTACCTACCTACCTACCATTTTTACTGCCTCATAACTAATTGAAGGAAAATGCTGAATTTAACTTACGTTTTAGTGAAAAATATGATAAATCTGTTTGGAAAAAGGTCAACGCCACCAGCATAACTTTTTCCTGCATTTCTCGTGACAAAGCAATTGCAGTTAACAAAAGCTTTTATCTCTGTTAACAGATAAAGATTAAAGAATGTCTCTGTTATCAATTATCATTTCTCCTGGAACAATGCCTGATATTATCTTCAATTCTTTTTGCTCATTTTTCTGACATTTGTTTTGTGGAAATCACGGTGAAATTAATTGTGGGAACCTGAATGAATTTTGATTTGGATTCTTTTGAAATTTAATCGCGGATCACAGAGGTGTTTTATAATAATTTCAAAGGAATAACGTCGCATTTTATTGTGCAAAACTAAAAATATGATACAGATGTCATTAGAAACTCATATTATAAAATAAATCCGAACACGAAATGTAGACTTTACCCATTATATCGGTCTTAGTTATATTACAATATTTTTCTCCAAGGCAAATACTATACGTATAGAGTTAGCAAATATTTTGCAGCTACTTTTAATTATTAATTTATTACTGTTATGAAGACACATTAATATAAAAAATCTGATGTGGCCAACACAAAACCTCCCGCCATTTAATTTTTATTAATTTAAATACATATACCTATGGGGTCTCATGGCCGCGTGCATGAGTGTCTGGTGGAGAATCTGGGAAACCGGATTCAATTCCTACTATCAAATATTTCAAATTTTAAATGGCACATAACTAACCCCTGTGATGCACTCTCCACGCCAAAAATGAGTACCCGTGAGGTGACGAATGGTAAATGCCCGCACGATACAAATATGTCATCATCATTACCGAAACCTGTGTACAATCTGTGTATTATCACATGCAGCAATGGATAATATGCTGTGATAATATATTTATTTTCTTATCTAAATACATACCTGCATATTTACTAATACTAGAAATTATGTATATTAAGTTTATTTCCATTTAACTATTGTTTTATTCACAATTTTCGTTTTAAAACATTATTATTAATTTGAAATTATGTATATTAAGTTCCTTTCCATGTAACTCTTGTTCTATTTACAATTTTCTTTTGAAAATGTTAGTGTTATTAATTTGAAATGATTATTTTTTTGACAGTGACATTTATCTGTCAGTTACATACATTTAAGCTGAACTGTGTAACCAGGGCGTTGTTTTTTTATATTATTTTATAAATTTATCCATAAAGTATATAGAAAAAGTATTAATGCAAACCTGTAGAAAATGGAATAATCTTTAAGTTTTATAATAACACATTGCGAAAAAATAACATTTAAACGTATTTTTTGAAGATAAACTATTTTCAGTTTCAAGTAAACTGCCATTTCCAGTTATCCGATTGACACCAAAATCTAATGGCTTCTTTCCATATTAGAATAAGGTGGAAATACAAGATTTAATTTTTTTCTGAACGATAGTATTTGAGTTAGAGCGTAAAGAGAATCCACACACACACACACACACACACACACACACACGTGAATACATACATACATACATACATACATACACACAGACATCATCGTGAAAATGTTAAAAATGGATACTAGGGACCTTAAAACGTGGTCATTTAGCAAAATTTCGATATGCGATTTTTAGCACGATCCCTATACCTCCCTTACCAAGGATAGCGGGAGGTAAAAAGTAATTCTGGAAATTGTTTTATTTTTAATTATACTAAAATATCTTTCTGAACTTATGAAATATGAAACAAATAATTAATTAATATCTTTAATAAGTTGATTTGACAACTCAACAATTAGTTGGTAGTTTTATCTAGGATTCTCATTACGATTACTACAGGTCTCCACTCCTCTTCGTTCAGATTTGTGCTTACGAATGATATCGGTAGGTACTACGTTTTATGCTTGAGATTGTACAACATAATTTCACTTTCACTTTGCCACTGCGAATGCAACCTTGAATTGAGTTACTACACTGGACGTGTGTTGGATGAGAATTTCGTTAGTTCAGTGTCGTGCAGTTTGGTCCGGTGTTGTGGAGTACAATGTATACTAGTGCAACATATTAAAAAAAACAGATAAGTGTAGTTCATTGTGGTACATGACGTAAAGTTTGATAGTTGCATTTAAACATGAATGTTCAAATTTTATCATGTACCTTATTTTGTTAGACACAAGCGATTCATCTGATTATCTTAGAAGTTCATCATCGTATAGTGATGACGATTTTTTAAACATTTGTGCCAAAAAATGCAAGTTAACAAGAAATTGCATTAAAAATTATTTTGAACAAGTTGTTCCAAGTTACACAGATGTAGAATTTGTAAAATATTTTAGAATAAAATAAATTTTCTAACCTCAGCTCTGCATGTTTATTCCAAAACAACTGATTTCTCATCCCTTCTCTTGACCTGCACTTTCCTAGTCCTGCTTACGAGCAAGGGTAGGAAAGTGCGATCTAGTGCAGCTAATCGTTTCATCGAACACGTTGCACTAAACTGACCCGCAGTCAAAAAACGCTTCATAGTAAGAAAGTTTACATCAGTTTACACTGGTGCTTGTCATCGAATAAAGGTTGAGACTACTGTACGAGCTACCTCGTAAATTGAAATCGTTCCTCGAGTACCAATTATGAGTATATTTATAAATTTTCCACAAAAATGCTGGTTTATGCAAATGAAAAATATAAAGTCAGTTTATACAATTTACATAAAGCATAAGTTTTAACCAAACACAGAAAAGATATATTTATTTGACGGGGAAAATATATATTCACGAATACTACTTTTAAAAATAAATATTGCACTCCAGTGCATTTTAATTTATCTTTAAGATTTTGCCAACAAAGCATACATTCTACAAATAAAACATTATAAGTAATAATTAACTGTTTCATTTAGGAATTAGTGACATTGTGACATGACAGATAAGGACAAAACATAATAAATAAAATTTGGTAATTTCTGTATGTATTAAGTTTATGTATCTTAAGGTATGTATATGTTTTATCTCAAAACTGAGTAAACGGTGCGAAATATGAGTGCACATTTGTATTTTGTGTTAGTCCTTACGAAAAGTTGCATAAACCAGCCTTTATTCCTGTAAAGATTATCGGCGCCTAATGGAAACATTAAAATGTAGTCCTGGCTACAAGGAATAGAATATTTATAAAAAATCTGTTGTGGCCATCACAATACGCCCGCCCTTTCCATTGTGGTATATATAAGTATTGTATTTAACATTTCCTGTACACACAAAAAATTCTAAGTACACCTGATCTTTATATTTACGTATTTTCTATAATTTTAAATTCATTCTATGAGCAAGTTTTCTTCACTTCTTCTAAATGTTTGTTTTTAATTCATTAACGGCTTTGGCGGTATTTCTGAAGGGTTCATATAATATGTCTATAATTTTAAATATAAAATTAATAATACAATAAGAAATATTAAATATCGTTCCCAGAAAAAGCCTGCAGTACTATCTTTGAATTTTTGACACTGACATTACTAACATTTATCTGTCAATTGTACACATTTAAATTTCTCAAGTAGTTACCATGGGTTTGGGCTGTGAGCAGGCTGTGAGATTTATTACAACAGATTATTTTATAGATTATATTCTATATCTTTAAATCTATAGAAGCAGATATAATAAAAAAATTAAATGTGCCGGATAGAGAATTTTGTTTTTTTAATATTTGTTATAACATAAATTTTTAAAAAATAATATTTAGAATTTTTTTGTTAAAATACCAGTACTTCCGGTTATCCAATTGTTACCAGAACCTATTCAACTCTTCCCATTTCTGTTAGATTGAGGAATCCGTAGTTACATAGGTCTTAAGTCTTATAGAATTTGAGAAATCGTACCTCCTACAACCCCCCCCCCCACACACACACACACATACACAGACATTATCGTAAAAATGTTATATGCTTATTCACTAAAATCTGGATATGCATTTTTTAGCATGAATCCAATACCTCTCTTAGCGAGAGATAACAAAATAATAAGAGGATAAAATATTTAGTAATTTAATGAAAATTTTTGTTTACATTTTACTGCAAAATCTAGTTCAGCTGTGGAGTAAGTTTTTTATGAATGTGATATATATATATATATATATATATATATATATATATATATATATATATAATTTTAAAATTGATTGCAGCATTGATTATAATTGATTACAACATTGAAACTTGATTCGAACTACGTTACAATTGAAAAAAAATGATTCTATGCTAAAATATTAACATGTATTAATTTATTCCATTCATGGCACTCTTATAATAGTTATATTTACATAAAGTTAATATGCATAAAAAACGTTAATACAAAATTAAATTCTCTAAAAAATAAGCAAATAAAAAGTATGTTCCCATTTAAAAAAAAAAGTTAGGTTCTGTATGATGAGAATCACTGGCCGATTCTTTTTTTTAATTCATTATATTAGCCTGATAATACATAATATATGTTGCTCCTTTAGTTCTCGAGATTACAATGTACATTTCGTATTTATTTCTAGGTAGATATAAAATCCCTGATCTTACATATACAGAGTGTTAAAAAACAAGTGTCAATCACGTATAGGACATAGAGAAGAAATCAAAATTAGTCGAAAAGTTTTATACAATATGTGTCCGATTTTCAATAGTTTCTGACATATAATTCCGTGAAAAATAAGTTTTTACGTGGTTTACCTTTGCTATCTCGAAAACCATAAAGCTGGATTCAGAGATTGCGTAGTAAACATAGCATAGAATAGCACAGAAAAACATAGGAAATGAACATACGGAAAAGCGTGTACTGATTCAGAGTTACAGACATAGCATAGCACAACACAGCATAACATGGAGAATTGGTCATATTTTATTTCGACGCTATGTTTTGCCATGTTCGGCCATGTGCGCTATGTTTCGTGAGTATTCGTAGTTAAACCACGCCTACTTCTACAGCGCGTTATTGTTAACAACTTGCTGACATTTGTTTTGAAGTTTGGTTAAGACAACTTTTAAGTTATTTTGTATTGCAGTTGTGTTTATTATAATTATTTAAGAAGTGATAGCTAAATAAAACTTGTAAAATGAACAACAAATACTGACATGAAGTTATCTACATACAATAGTTCTATGTTTTCTGTACAATCTCTGAATTGGTTTTAAGTTTCTATGTTTTCCTGTGTTGTGTATTCCTATGCTGTGTTTACTACGCAATCTCTGAATCCAGCTTAAGAGTTACGATTCCGATTAAATGAGACTTTTGTTAACCTTTACGAGGTTATCTTAGGCGTGTTTATGCTTAAAAAAATCAAATAATTGTACTATGTAAAATGTTGTGGCAACCTTGACTAATATTTAATTTTCTTAACTATTAGAAATTAAGAAAAATGTTTCATATACATTTTATTGTATTTTTATAGCCTATTTAATGGCATTGACAAAAATTTGTTCGATGTCTATTTTCTAATATAAAACGACCTCTTTCTGCGAAACAGTTCATTTTTGGACACATATTCTACAAAACTTTTCGACTTATTATGACTTCTCTATGTTCTATAAATGTATTACACTTGTTGTTTTACATCCTGTATTTTGTAATTAAATAAACGCTAAAGCTATTCACCGAATCAGAGTATACTTAACTCCCTAAAAAAGAACTTTCCTAAATAAGTATTCGTCTGCAATATTTTTACTGTTTATATTTATAGCATTTGATATCTGTCACTATTCGAAATGTTTATAGTGATAGCGTTTTTGAAGACATAACATTTGCGAAGTCTGATTAAGGTCAATTACATTCGTAAGTGGTTGTACGGAAGGAAATCTTGTTACACGAAACAATAAAAGTTTGTACAGAAGTCAAAAGTTGTCTGAAAGCAAAACAATTACAACTAGATGTAATTTGGAACGAATCGGCACTGCAACTCGTATAACTATGAGAACATTATTTCAAACTTTCTGCATCCAATATACACTTAAGATAATATAATTTTTATTCACTGCACTTTCTGCATATCTAGTTGGGATGCAACTTTATATGAACCCGCAGGATATATTCACAAAAAAGTAAGAAAAGAAGTTACTTAAATATAAATAGAAGGATATAAATGAAAGAACTAGCACATATTTATGTTATATCTTCGTAGATGTGCTTTTTACAAAAAAAAAGTTTCTAAGAACGTAATACGTAAACTACTCTTCATTTTTGGCAATGACATTTATTTGCGAATTACATTAATATGAATACATCAACTCTTTTTCTTGAATTAGTAATAAGCTCTGTAAGGTTTTTACCACCAGAACAATAAAACCAATGTTAATTTTTTATCAGAATAAAATAAGATTGATTACACAAACCAAGAAAGAATGATATTTGCATTTTTGTACAAAAGAACAACCAAAATCTAACTGTACATAAACCCATAGGAATCGGCATACATTGAACCAATATCATATCAAACTATAAAAAAAAGATATAGAATATTTCATGTTTATTTTAAATCGCTTATTCTCAAAATCATAAAATGTTGATAATGGTTGTTCTTGCTTTAAGCCACGCATATATAATACAGTGTAGTAAAATAAACGGGGAATAAAATTATCTGAAAGTATTTCGATGAGGGTAAGATTTTAAGGTAAATTTTCAAGAAATGCTTTTAGAATTTTCTTTAAAATACCGCTTTCGGTAATATTGTAAAACTAAGGATGATCGCCTCCCATCCTGTCCTTAATCTACTTGTGACTACAAGTATTATGAAGTATGTAGCAGAAATATATACACAGATATCATCTTAAAATTGTGATATCATAAATGTGTACCATATTATGATAAGGAGTTAAAATCGCAAAATTAACTGAAAAGTCGTTATCCAAATTTTATCAAAAACAGTAAATAAATAATCAATGAGTGGTTCTCTTCACGTAATTCCAAGAACCCGACTTTGTTTTTTCACAACACTAATGAGTAGACAGCAGCAATGATTACTTACTACTATATTGCAAAACGACGGAAATAATTATTTGTATCGTGGGTGTTTGTAGTTGAGTCTGTTTTTTGTAATGTTACATACATAACATAGTGGACTGCATGTTAGTAACTAAACACAATACGATTATAACAAGTCAAAACACAATTTGTTTAACAAAAAATAATAATTACAAAATTATAGGTTTTTTTCTCTTATTACATGGTTGTACTTAACACACTTCTCTGTTCTCTCTTTCTCTCTCTCTCTCTGGTCATCTATAGTCTTGGCCCAATTGCATAAAACACTGTTAACTTTAATCACGTTAATGACTTTGACAAGGTTTGTTTTTCAAGGTATTTTTGATACGTTACAATGTGCAGTTAAACACATCACCAACAAATCAACCAACAATGTTTTATGCAACGGGTCCTCAGACTTACTTTAATTATTAAATTCAATGTTGCCAACTTGATATATCTAACAGGTATAGATCCTATACTTTTGAGAGTGTGAGTAGATAGGTATAACTATATTGTAACGTATTTTTAATATACCAACAACTGCAAAGCATTTTTTCTACGATATTTAAAAACCTAATTTGGTTACAAAACGAGATTTTTATCAGACTGTTGGTAATATAAGTAGTAACGGTCTACAAAGTAGAAGTAGACATTAAAAATTCTCGCTGCATATGTAGCTGCAGCTTTTGCTGCATTCAAGTAGTAATCGCTAGCCTTGGTCTAACAAAGAACTACTTTCATACCTTAGTATACAAATAACTATTCTGGATATGTAATACACATGGTTCTTTTATGTCGATTTCTCCATAAATTTGTTAAATGAATTTGAATTAGTCCAGTCAGTAGAAGTATTTACCTTGTAAAATGTGGGATAGTTCCGATTTTAACGTATGTTGTTTAGGTCGGGAGTCTGATGAAAAATTCAAGTTTTCGACCATGGGGAGGATTGACGCAAGCCAGCATCTTTGATTAAAACAGGGACCCATATCAAAATTTTATGAGAATGTGAAATTAAAGCTCGTAATTCGGTCGGCCTCTTTTTATTTTTCCTATTGTTCTTGAATCATATTTCTTTTTGTTTATTCTATTCTCGGGATATCTACTAACGTGCCCAAACCATCTTAGTTCTTCTTGTATGAATTCTTCTATTGCTTTGGTGTTCAGCTGAGTTCTAAATATTTCGTTTCTTATTTTGTCCATTCTGGTTTATCCTTGTATTATCTTAGAGATCTCATTTCCATGCTTCTTACTTTTCTTTTGTCCCTCTGTTGGAGTCCACGTCTCGTAACTGTAGGTTAGTATAGGTGTGAATACTTTTTTAAAGACTTCTGTTTTTGCTATTGTTGGGATTTCGTTCTTACTTAAAAATATTGATCTAATTGCGCTAAAAAATTTTCCTGCAGTCATTACTCTTTCGTTATGTTGTCTTTAAGATTTTCCATGTCGCTGATGATCGCTCCTAAATACTTGAATCTCTTAATATGTTCTATAAACTTGCATTCTATGCCAGGTATTTATTAATTAGTCAAATAAGTTGTGCTATTTATAACAGTTTACATTTATCGTGGCCTGGCATTGAAAAAAGTAAATTATCAATGATTTTTTAAATATTTTTTGTCAACGCTTTCATCGCTAATTTTTAAATTATTTTTGTCCACGCTTTCCTACAAATTCATCCACCACTCTGACCCGGTTAAAGATACTATAACGATGTTTGACAATTTTAATTCAGCATGATATTCTCCTTCATCTCATGTTTTTAATTTTATGAGAGATTCTCTAGTTGCTAATAACTTAAATTTACATAAAATTCCTCTAAAGTTTTAAACTTCTGCAAATCGGTTTAGAATTCATTTTTTCACCTGAAATTTTGCATTTTTATAAAAATTTGATACGGATCACTTTTTTTGGGTAAAAACACCTTTTCTGCTGTTTAATCAAAGATGGCGGTTCGCGCTGACCCTCCCCAAGGTCGAGAATTTGAATTTTACATCAGAGTTCCGACCTAAGCAACATATATTAAAATCAGAACTATCCCACCTTAGGTCTATTTTAGTCGCCAGTGACTAGACTATATTGTCCAAATATTAAATACTAGAGATTTTTACGTTGGTAATATCAGAATATTTCAATTTCAAGTCACATAAATTTATGAACAGCTTGAAAAATCAAGCAACATACTATTTTATCGGTGTGGTCTGAAAGTCCAATATTGTAATTACTTTTATTTTAGTTTAAAATGTAGATATTCTTGTGTTACAATTAACAATTTAATGCATGAATTTATGATCAGTTTCCTAATGCTTGTGTTGAAAACACCCAAGAATAATTGCCAATTCGTAAAACACTGAGACCAACTTATAAACGTAAAAGGTCCATACTTTTTAAATTTAATTTAGATTACAAGGGTATTATGTTTTCCATATAATAGATATTTTGTCCTAAGTCCTCCAGAATAAAATATATGTTTATGTAGATTTTGTTATATATTAACACCGTACTTATACCGTACTTTATGGATACTAAAGGTTATTATATTGTTATATTTTATGCAATAAATAATTTCAAACAAATTTATGGGTTTCTCTCTGGAATTTTTAGAAACACAATGAATCATTTTTTGTATATAGCTAAATATTCCGTAATTAAGGCATTATTTTTTAAAGAAAGCAATTAGAGTTTATTATTTTATCATTAAAATTCTCCTAATTTACAGAATATCGTTCTCATATCTAAAAATAAATGAATCGATAAAATTGAGAAAAAATCTCTCTCCGGATACATTTAATAACTCTCCATTCAGAGTTTATAGTAGCGGAAACGTAGAGCGCATATAATCAAATGAAAATATGAAAAACACGGTAGGGAAAAATCAAACGCTAATTCAAATCAATCAGGGTTCGTTTTAAACGAATCACTTCTTCATTCCTAGCGCTTCGCCGTAAATAATTTACTTCCCTTTCCCTGCCATTAGCGAATGTTTTAACAAGATCTTCGCTTTGACTACGAACGGCGCTTCCAAAACTTTTACAAGCCAAACGTTAGAATAATTTTCAAGAATTCGAAATTGGTATGCTCATATTTTTAATATAAATATATTCTTTCACAGCTTCTTACTCAATACCCGAATTTTTACACCATAATAAGAATAAATCACGAAAGATGCATATAATTATGTACTTTTTAAGTGGGGAAAGCTACCTCCCCTTAATGTGATTGCGGAGCAGAAACACAAAATATTCGTCACATCGTCCAGAAATGCCCTTTCAGATCATATACAGGCACAGATGGCCTTTCGATTACTTCTTGAATATAGCAAATAACGCACTGAATTATTTCGCTACTGCCGGCTGCCGGGACAAAAGGTCATAAGTCGATTTTTGTCATTTATTGCGGATTAAATTTGGTATCTAAAAGGTACAATCAGACCCTTCCAACCAAATTTACGCATATCCATAAACTTCTAAGGCTTATAACCTTGTTCTCAGTCAAAATTATGTACGTTGGGACTTCGAATTTAATCCAAACGCAAGAAATCGACTTGTGACCCTTTGTCCCGACAGTAACGATTTATACAATTAAGCTTTTGTTTATAATTTTTTTTTGTATTTATACCTTTTTCATGTATCGTAAATTTTATATTTTTAGCGTTTGTTAGACAATTAGGATACTTAAAGGAATTTATAAAGGACACGGTAGTCATTCTTTTTACTTCCTTGTACGTAAGTAAAGGAAGTATTGTAATCGCGAAAAATTTCGGTTTTCAGATTTCAGCGGAAATATCTATTTTGATCATCCCTGAATCCATTTTGACTAATTTCGTCGTGACGTCTGTACGTACGTATCTCGCATAACTCAAAAACGGAAAGCCGTAGAAAGTTGAAATTTTGTATTTAGGACTCCTATAACATCTAGTTGTGCACCTCCCTTTCTGGTTATTACACAATTTCCAGAAGTGGCACTTTACATGAAGCCTATAATAGATTTTAATGAAAAACTGTTTTAAAATATAATCCAAAACTTTTCAAATTTGGTATACAAGATTTTTATGTCAATCGAAATAACATAATAGATTTTGGTTAAAATAGGCTAACCGGAAGTGCTACATTACTTGAAGTTGGTAACAGTTTTTCTTGAATAAAATGATTTTATTTTGATTTTAGAAATAAATGCTTCAAATAAAAGTTTTAGAGAATTAATTTCTGCGTCTAGCACATCAAGTATTATTAAATTAGCCCTTTGTATAAGCGAGATATGTAAATTAAAAATTATATACTTCTTTGTTATTATAATAAAGCTTGCTATGGATTAGGACAAAAAAATAAAAAAAAAAATGTTCATGTCAAATTATGTTAAATACGTGCAATTTTATGATTCGTACAATAACAAATATTATATTTTTATTGTGAAATTAGTCATATTCATTGTTGTAATCAAATATTTCTTTGTTGTAATCAAAACTCTACCGGGTTAGATTAATGTTAATTTAAGAATGATAGTAGTAAATGAATTAATTTTTGTTCCATATCAAATATTTCTCGGGCTTGGCTTAAGCCTGTCAATATTTTGTAATTTAATTATTAAAAAAAATATGTATAGTTTAATAATCGTACAAGGAAGTCGTGTGGTGTCCACATCAGATTTTTTATAATTATAGGTACTTCTCATTCTAGGAAATAAAGGTTACCTATTTACCAACACACAAAATTTAAAATATAACAGAAATAAATAAATAAATATATCATCACGGCATATTACTCATTGCTGGGTGTGCTAATCTGCTTTGTACACAGATTTCGGTAATGATGTTGACATTTGTACCGTGCGGGCGTTTACCATGCGTTATCTCACGGGCGCTCATTTCTGGTGTGGAGAGTGCACCCAGGGTCAATTTTGTGCCATTTCAAATTCGAAAATATTTCGCGTCGGTCGGATTCGAACTCATTTCCCAAATTCGCGTGAAGTGACGCCCGCACGGTAGAAAAAATATATCATCAAGTATGTAAATAAAATAAATATAACATCCCGGCATATTACTCATTGCCGAGTCTGCCATTCTGCTTTGTACGCCGATTTTGATAACGATGATGACATATTTGTACCGTGCAGACGTTTACCAGGTGTCACCTCACGAGAACTTATTGTTAGCGTGGAGAGTGCACTACAATGGTCACTTTATGCCATTAAAAATTCGAAATATTTGGGATCGAACCCGGTATTCAAATTTAAGTATTTACATGAATAAAAATTTAATTAAACGGGAGGTATTGTGTTGGCCACATCAGATTTTTTATATTTCTTTATTAAAATAATATGATTGGTTTCATGTTTGAATGTTGTATATGTTTGCTAAACACCAGTATAATACCTATACCATCTGGGGCATCTAAGTAGCCTATGTTAGTACCTACGGAAGGCATAAAATTATAGAACAAAAAATTCATAAGTGAATAATTTTAAATATCTAGAACTATTTTATATTCTTTAAACTGAATACAAACGTTAATTAAATGAAAATGGTTATGATATTTTTATTTAATTCTCATCTATTAATTATTTATGCATTAAAAGTATTATTTTATTAACAATTACTAATCTACCTCCACCAGTAAAAAAATTATGAATTTGTTGTCTTAACTATCAATCAAATTTGTTTTACATAGCAGCACAAATGACAACGATAACGAATATAACATTCTCATATTAGTTCGAAAAAATCCTTTATTCCAATATTCATATGATTAAAAAAAAGTATTTTTTCCGCAATCAGAGCGAAAAAGTTCTGCAGTGTAAAAAATGTATTAGTCGGCACTTAAAATAGTATATTTGAGAACGAGTTTTATAATAACTGTTTATTACACACGCGTCAAAATTTGGAAAACGAGCCCTGGTGAGTATCCGAAATGACAAGTGCAAAAAAATGTCATAAATGAGTTCTTTATACTATTTTTTATATTTTGCGTCTTTTATACATACAAGAAAACTGCAGTGTAAAACCGAGTTTATTTAAGAAAATTTGTATGTGTAATGTTGTATTTAGTAACATTGGGTTGCCAATTACTTAATTATTTAAAAGTTCGTGTCAATTCTGATTGATGAACATAAGTAAATGTACTAACCCGCCTCTAAAACAAATAAAAAAATGTATCGAAATGAAAGCTCTTTCGATAAATAAGCAAATTGGTTTCGTAATGACTTCATTATGCACGCAAAATATAAAAAAATGTGGTATACTTTCCCGAACTTATTACGGAACAGTAAACTAACACTTTTTTATTATAATAAATAGCTTTATTTACTTTACATATTAACAATAAAAAAATACACTTATTCCAAACGGCAGTGATTTTTTTGTGTGTCACACGTGTTTTTCTTTATTTGTTGAACAAATAGTTATGAAAATATAGAAAATAATCGTAAAATTATTAATTCTAAATAATCGGCGAAAAAATAACGTGTTCTACACGGTAAAAATGCAGATCCATTGCGTAGATTCGCCTCGTTCATGTAACGTCACCGCGGCATTTAACCTACTACTTTTTTGCCTTGTTCAACAAATAAATATTTCAGTACAATATATACCTGATAATAATGCATTCATTCTGAAGCAATTCTTCCTATCTCTGCCACTGTCTTTAAAATAATTGCAGGACATTTCTGTTGGATACGGCTTGACCCGCTTGAAAGTTCACTGTACAATGTTTCTTGACAATCAAGACTTGCATCTCTGCTAGCACGTGGTGTGAATTGTAAACCGATAACTGCCGGAGCCGGAGATCTACCGTTTATAGTGCAATGTGAACACCTAGCGTCTGCATCTTTTTATGAGATTTGTACTTATGTTGCGAGAACGGGATTTAAATTTCAAACCCCTGATAGCATTTACTTCTACGGTCAATGATATACAAAGATTGCTGAACCCGAGGTGAAAATAGAGATACGTACTTTAAATGTTCTAAAGGAACATAGAAGTATTTCAAGCTAGACAAAAACGATAATCGTAAATTTGTTTCTATCCGTATCGTTCTAAATTTTATACTCTTAGAACCTGAACCAACTTTTAAAGAAGTTGACAGAATTTCTGCTTTATAATTATTATCAAAAAGATTAGCGGTATTAATACAAATTTAACAAGGACATCTGCTTTAAGGAAATATAAGCAATACAAATTACTTCGAATAACTCAGATGCTTGCAAATGAAACATTAAATTTTGGCTATTATTTCGTTGCTGTTATCCTATAAAAATACATAGAATATCGTCCTTTTTTGAATTATATTTACTGTTATAAGACATTTACTACTTGAACTTGTAAAGGATACTGCATGAAATGTAATATGTATAGAACAACTTAAATTCTTTATACACGAACAGCATTCCTACTGCATGTTTTATTTACAATTTTTAACCAGTAGTTATCCTTTACATGTAATAACAATTATGTAAATATTTAATTCACCTGAAACTCAAATAATTACAACACTTTAATTATGATAAAAATGAAACGGCGCAAGAAAATTAAAAATTTAATAAAACCACTTTCTTTGGAACTTTATGACTACGAGATAAATCGGGGATTCACCTCGAACGCAAATGACCGGAGGCGCCAAGGCACTGCCTTGTTTTCCCTAATCTAGTTACGGTTCTGCACGGTACTCGGTACGATCTTCCCAAAAGCTGGATTCATATGGACTGTTATAATGTTTAATTTTGCAGCCGTATTAGCCATTATAACAACTACTCTGTTAACATATCCGTCATAAAAGCGTCAGTGTGCACAGTTCCAAACTTGAAAAACGAAATATTACCAAAGCATATGTTTTGACCTCAGTGACATTGCCGGTTGACATAACCTATAAGTTTTGTTGATTTCGCCATTGACAAATTTTCGGAACTCTTAATTGGTGGAGTAGTAAAATAATCCTGTCTATAAAATACAAAATAAAATACAATAGATTTTATGTAAAACTGGTTTGAGTTGGTATTATAGAAATGTATATGATCATGTGCAGTTAAAATTTATAATGATAACGGCCCGTCAACCCCGGCAAAAATAGAAATATTTAAATAATCGCTGACGACGTTCGTAGCGTCGAAACCGTTCGTACCTTATGATGTCAACCAGTCAAAGCACAGAACGGTGTAAACGGTGAGCAATTTGACGGTGACAACGGTACATGTGAATCCAGCTTAAATGAAATTTGAACAGATGACATTTTAAAATATTACTTTGATTGTTATTGTTACATCAAAGCAATATTTAATAATTAGTAGTATGATAGTCTGCATTAATTTATAATGTAAAGTTTACAGTAAACTATAGTTTAGTAGTGAAAGCAAGTCGAATATCTGTCAAAATTATTTAAAATATCTAGTTGCTTTTTACCATCTGTCACCTTTAGGTAAGGAAGGTATTGTGTTTGGTCAAAAAAGTCAATGATGAGTTTTTGGTGAATAAGCATGTTTTAGGGTCCCTATAATACGATTTTACCATTTTTACGATGATTTCTGTATGTATGTATGTGTGTCTGTGACGAAAATTTCGGATCGCATAACTTCAATACCACAATTCCAAAAATTATAATTTTTTCGTATTCCTTAAGTTTATATCCAGAAGAACTAGTGATTAGATTTTGGTTATAATTGGCCAACCGGAAGTACCCTTATTTGAATTTTAACAGTTAAATATGATTTATTGACATTTAACGGTATTATAACTTAAAGAGTATATTATTCTCTATACGATTTGATTGCATTTTATACCTCATACTCAATAGATATAGAGTTAAAGAATTATAAAGATATTAAATTTCATAAATCAGCCAGATATGCTAATTATGGAAACTGCTAATATATTCAAATAATTCAAATTGACAGATGTCAGTATCAATGAATAGTAAATGAATGTGGCAGAGATGAGGATGTTGAAGTAGATGTTGGGGACGACACGGGAAGATACGGTAAGGAACAAAGTGCGAGAATTATCGTGGAATCGCTCTGTTGAACGTAGTTATAAATACACATTATGAAAAGGGATTAGATCTACATATGCTTTTATCGACTTCAAATAAGCGTACGATACCATAGACCGAAAGGAATTATTAACAGCCCTGAATGAACTACAAATTCCAAAAAATAATAATAAGTGTAATAAGAGCTACACTGCAACAGAGTCAGAATACATAATCAGAAGACGAATTTATTTGAAATCGAAGCTGGTTTAAGACAAGGAGACCCTATATCCGTAACATTATTCAATTTATAATATTGATAGAAGATGCTGTTGGCACTAGGTGAAACATATTGAATAAGGTTTGATTTGTTAAGGTTATACCGAGTGTTTTTTCAAACCTTATTCAATTTAGCCTTAGAAGTAATAATTAGAAGAACTGGGTTAAACAGATCTACACTGATATACAATAAGAGACGCCAATGCCTTGCGTTTGCAGATGATGTTACTATCATCACCAAAACGCAAAAGGAATTACAAGCAACGATGAAAAAACTAATACACGAATCCTTACGTATAGTGCTGAGAGTGAGCAAAGAAAAAACGAAGTATATGTGGATGACGAAAAAGAAAAAGAACATGAAAAGTGAACTGAAATTAACCGAAGGAAATGGAGAAGACTACAGTTTTGAAGAAAATCACATTCAAAAGCGAAATAAAGAAATAAAAGAACGGCTTATAAAAGCAAACAGAACTATGGGAATGATGAATAAATTACTAGCAAATAAGGATGTATCGAAAAACACAAAAAAAACACATATACAAGACAATCATAAGACCTACAGTGATATACGGCGGTGAAACATGGATCTTAACTAAGCTGGACGAAAAAACCTTGCTGGTGTAAGAGCGAAAAATGTTGAGATGAATATATGGACGGATTAAAGAGCAAGACCACTGGAGAAGAAGAACAAACCAAGAGACGGAAGAAGCTTTCAGCGGGCCCAATATTGTAACCCAAATAAAAATGAGAAGAATAAGATGTCTGGGGCACGTCGAAAGAATTTCCGAAGGAAGAGCACCAAAGGCCGTACCTCACAGAAGACAAGGGGGTAAAACGAAGAAAGGCAGACAAAAAATAAGATGGATGGAACAAGTTGAAAGTGATCTGGGCCCTTATTCTTGAGCGTTCGTAATTACATTCGTATTCGTATTCGCTTTCGTTTTCATGTTAGTAGTGATAATAGTCTGTGTTTCAAAAATAATATTATATATGTCAGTGTCAGTGTCAATTGTATTGTCTCATTTATTCAGATCACTTACAAGTTAGGAGATCACTTTTATTATATATTTATTAACGATTAATGAATAATTTTTTTAACTTGTAAATGATGTGAATAAATGCTGCAATACAGTTGACACTGACAATGACATATCCAATATTGTTTTTGAAACACAGACTACTGTAACTACTAACATGAAAACGAACGCGAATACGAATACGACCAAAATGACGTGCGTGAGTCTCTTCGACGACGGCTGCAACTTTGTTTACAATTGATCGTAAATACCTAGAGTCCTTAGTTGTTAAATCTGATGTGGCCAGCACAATACCTTCCGTCAATCCTGTGTATTATGTACAAATTCCATACATAAATTTTCTAAAAACCAATGAGTATTGGACCTAAGTGTATTAGAATTTTTTTCTTGTTTTCATCTCTACTATCACCTGCTAAAGTGTGTAAAGTTTTTTTATTAACACCCTGTATATATATATACAGTAAATGAAATTCTTAGATTTGTTTAAATTTATTAAAGCAAACATTGGATTTTTTCTAAACATTTACATAAGAAATGTTAAACATTATGTTAGGTTATTAACCCCAGGTTTGGTTACGTTTTTGAAGTAATACAATAACTCAAAATGTAAAAGAATCTATTTCAATAAATGAAATACTTATTATAATACACAATAGGGTGGTTGCAAAATTTTTTATTATTATTTTAAGTGAAAGACTATACAAATTAATTCATAATAAACTGAGAAAAACATTTTTTTTGTTCATATTTTTTAAAATATTGAATTAAAAAGATTCGCGCCAAAAACTCGAGACTAAAACTACACCCCACTCTTATGACGTCAAGGCACCTATTCCTATTGGCTTCCTGAACACATGAAACCTATCTTGTTTATCGCATGCAATTGCGTGTCTATCTATCTTCGTCGCTTGAAAACAAAACTTGACATGTGATTTTGTGTTTGACATTTGACTGTAATAAATATGGCATTAGCTGCTGAAAATTTTGTTCAGGCTAAATTGAACAATTTGCCAAAAGTGGATAGTTGGATGGTGGCCGAATTCATTTCAGAAAATGATTGTTTCACAGCTGCAGAAATTAGAGTCGTGGAAGAATTAAGATAAGAAATTATTTATTTCGACAAATTTTATTTAATTAATAATGAATTACTATTTTGTTACAGTTCTAGGCGAGATTTATACATAGAATCTGTCATTGGTTATGTTGATCTGCACCGAGAAAATAATATGTGCACAGTACGATGTGAGAAATATCCAAATCCGGTGACAGTTTAAATTTTTTTGCTGATTCTACTCCTAAGTATGGAACCGCATTTGGCTTCATACGTTTATTTGCACCTATCATTTTAAATTCTAAAAAAAATCCCCTTGAAGCTGCAGTAATCAAATAATTACAACGTTATATTATTTTTGTACCACAATTTCGTACTTACAGTAGTGATTTTCACACACATAAAGATGAGATTTATTAGAATTTTGTGTTATTTCTAATCCCATTGCTTCAAACCAAAATTTTCTTTTAATTTGATTGTGTGACACGTTGAAAAATATCTTGTCCGGATTATTCTTTCGAGAATTTTTTCAACTAGGCACTATGCAATATATAGTAATTTTTATTGTTGTAAATAATACTTTTATTTATAATATTAATAACGAACTTTTACCAAACTTTCAAACAATCAGCACGTAACTATTAGTAATTTTGACATCTGTTTGGGCAGTTGTCAAAAACACGTCAAATTTTTTTATCACTGGGTGCGTTGACGCGAGTGCCTTTTGACGTCACACTCTGTTTTTGGTCACGTGATATATTTGAAAATATACACATTTTTAGAAAATTAATAATTCGTTATATATAGGAATTATTATAATTTTTTTCCAATAAATAATGTTTAAATAAGCAAAATTACGAGGAAATAATGTTATTTTATAAATACAAAAATCTTGCAACCACTCTATTATCATCTAATAAAATTTTCAGTAAGTTTTTGATTGTCGCAGTAGCTATACGAATTATTGAAATGTCAACAATATGCAATCAAGTCGCATAAATTTAACATATTTCACATTATACATACCTATACAACAATGCTGAAATTAGTAATAAATAAATAATAACCATTAAATTGCTTTTAAATGGCAAATTTGTTATAAAGCAACGAACGTCCAATGCTCACTTATATAAAATTAGTAAACAAATGGCGGATTTTTCATTAACCAATAAGAATGCAGATCACCTATGTCGTCACTGTAAGTTTATCTAGGCACTGTAGCAGGAGTTATATTGGCATAGGGTAGTTGCAGTCGTTACCGCAAAATATGTTGTCCTAGTTAAAAATGAAAATAAAGTAGTAAAAGACTTCTCTCCCCCAACATTTTCTTTGTCGCTGGCAGGAAAATGTAATAGAGAGTTTTTTTTCTGAATGCAATGAATATTGCTGGCGCCTCGTGTAAATTGGTTTACGTTCTGACGGAGATTTTATTTAATTTCGCTGTTACATTAGTGAAACTTGACTACTGTGCAGCTACTTCTTGAATAAATGTAAATTGAATGAGGTTAAATACTGCATTTAACTAATGTTTGCGAAGTTGCTAAATTCGCGGATTTTTCAGCGACAGCGACCCTCTCGCCGTCGTGTTGTGAGCAACATCAAATAAATTGCATTATTGGGAAGGAAAAGTTTAAAATTTTCCTAATTTTTTCTCTGCTGTCACATACACTTTTCACCGAAAAAAGAAATAGAGTTATGAAAAAAATATATACAACAACCAACAGTATTACAAGCCTAAACATTTCAAAGTTTCAACGTTATCACGTGAATTTAATTACAATTAAAAATATAGAGTAATGTTTGTATTGTAAATCGAATTACAGAGTTTTGTACCATATTAGTAGTTTTTCAATTTCACATAATATTTTGTTGTATGTATTTTTTTCAAATGTATATGAATTATGTTAATTCCAGCAAACGAAAAACTGTATTACTATTTCTCCTAGTTTTATGAAGGACAGAGTAGATTTACTTAGTAGTAAATTTATTTTAATTAACAAACGCGAATCAATTTTTTAAATTTATAGCATTATATGTATATATATATATATATATATATATATATATATATATATATATATGTATTGTATTTAACATTTCTTGTACACACAAAAAATTCTAATTACACCTAATTCTTATATTTACGTATTTTCTATAATTTTAAAGTCATTCTATGAGCAAGTTTTCTCCATTTCTTCTAAAAGTTCCAGGTTTTTCCAATTCATTAACGGGATTGACGGTATTTCTGAAGGGTTAGTGTAATATACCTATAATTTTAAATATCTAATTAATAATACAATAAGAAATATTAAATATCGTTCCCAGAAAAAGCCTTCAATTTTTGACACGGACATTAGTGACATTTATCTGTAAATTGCAGACATTTTAATGTCATAAGTAGTTACCATGGAAATGTTTGAGCTGTGAGCAGGCTGTGAGATTTACTACAACAGATTATTTTATAAATTATATATCGATATCTTTAAATCTATAGAAGGTATGATACAGAATTTTGTTTTTTAATATTTATAATAACTATTCAACTCTTCCCATTACTGTTAGATTGAGGAATCCGTAGTTACACAGGTCTTTAGTCTTATAGAATTTGAGAAGTCGTACATACAACAACCTCACACACACACACACACACACACACACACACATACATATACATCCACACACACACACACACACACACTCACACACACACACACACAGACATCATCGTAAAAATGTTATTATCGGATTGTAGGGACCTTAAAACGTGCTTATTCACTAAAATCTGGATATGCGATTTTTAGCATGATTCCAATACCTCTTTAGCGAGAGGTAAAAAATGTAAACATGTATTTTTGTTTGTTCATATAATAATGAATGGTTCATTTCGCAATTTTTTTCATCCCCAAAAATACATTTCAATTTCAACAGCTATACAGGAACGCACTAGGAACTTTATTTTTACTGGGCATCGCCCTAGTGACCGGCCTCATTTTGCTGGCCACAAATATATATTAGTATATAAGGGTTACAGTTCTGTCAATGTGTAATGTCTTATAATTGGTAGATACTAAAATATTCATATATGTATTTAATATAAAAAAATCTGGTTAATATACATATGTCTCTCTCTTTATATCTCTTGGTTAAAGAAAATATATTTGATTATAACAAAAAAATGTTCAATTAAAATAAATGAAATTTGATTACAATAATGAAAATAACTAACCACACACAACTTTTTTTATAATTTTACCATATTTAAAAGTTTCGGCCTTTTGCACTACTATTTAATTAAGAATTAAAGAAAAATTAAATTAAAATCAACATTTTTATACCTACAAAATATACATATAAATGTTGATTTTAATTTAAATTTTGTTTAATTCCCTATAAAATATTGGTGAAACTGTAAATGTTATGATTGACCAAACAAATGAATTTTATTTATTAGATATATTAAGCATAACAAAAATATATAGAAAATAAAATTTTAATACAAACTCGGTATCTTTTGATTATTTTTGTATTCCCTTTGTAAATTTAAAAACAAATCGAATGCACCACAGCATTCTTACTTTTTAATAAACTAAATTTTTAAGATGAACAAGTGGCAATACGTTTGATTTCCCCCCTATTCATGAAATTATTCATTGTGTAATAAGTCACTACAGCCTTGGTTGAGTAGCGGAACCGTATAGAAAGTTCCCAAGTTGCGGTGGAGAATGAAACTTACTTTATGTAATCGCGTACCGTCGCTCCATTTTCAGGCGCCTGGATCACCTTGTCTTATCCGACATTGTTCCTTTCACTCAGCAGCTAATCCGCATTATCATCAATTTCAAAAGACTGCCAACGATGAAGGTACTTAGCACAAGGAAAAAATTGATGTAAGACAAAGTTTTTCAGTTACTTTTTCCAGGTCACATTACTTTTAAATTGTCAAGACTTTTTCTCATATGAATTGCTGCAGGAAATTTTTATGATTAAAAAACGAAATTGTCAAAAGATTAAATTCTTTTTTTATTTTCTACATACAGGAAAAATAATAATTTTAATCAAAAAATACATAATTAGTTACCAACAATATTATTTCGTATCCCGCAATATAAAATTATTTTTATTACATGTTATACTGTGTTATAAATCGTTTAGAATAAATCTATCTAGAGAGAACAACATCTACTGCATTAAAATCAAACTGGATTAATGAAGGATAAGAATAAATATTGATGTGATTGTGACATTAATTATTTATTTGTGTCAATTAATAGCATGTATCGAGGCATGTAGGTAAAAATCTTGCAAAAACATTTTATATAAAAATCGTAAAACACTTTGATTAATAAGTAGCAAAGCTAATTAATTTAACAAACACATTCTTCTGTACAAGGTTGTAACGAATTAAATATTTCATGATCGTCACGGGTGTCGATTTGATTCTATTGGCCAGAAATTTGTAAGCTGTGAATACCGCTTATAATTTCACTACGAATTGTCATTAACACAACTGTTATCTAAAACTTTTGTATAACATTTGTTCGAATATAAAGTAAATACTATAAAATTGAAAAAGACAATTAATTTCGTATGTATTAAGTATTATTAATATAAATTAAGACTTAAAATATAATTTTCATATTTCATTTTTTTTTTATTTAGAAATGTATTTTTTGTGCAACCGGCCGCGAAATAAGCATTTCGCAGCCGCAATATAGGCCACGAAATTGAATTTCGCGGTTGTTGTTATAGCAATGGCCGCGAAATCCATTTTGCGGCCACTGTCATGGTAGCGGCCGCGAAGTTGAGTAAACAATCACTATGACAAGTGTTTTGTTTATCAAATGTCAATTCCGTAGCTACCTTGAAAGCCAACTTTCAATTTACAGTGAAACTGTTTAAAATTAATAAAATTTGTAATTACATATTTTTTACGGTTTCACAAAAAATATTGTGTACACCTTGTCCGTGAAATCCTTTAGCGTCCTCGAGATTGTCTTGCCTCGGCCGCAAGCGGCTTCGGCGACAATTTTTCTCTCAGTACGCTAAAGAGTGATTTCGCGGCCTTGATATACAAATAACTATTATTGTCCTAATTCTGTAGGAAAGTTGTTAAGTGTTAGCAACATTGCTATAGCAAAAATACAGTAATAATTATGAACACAATGTAGCATGGAAATTACAGGCTTTATATTTGTTTTTATGGATTATAATTTTTAGCAACGTTGTTAACACTTCCTTACAGAATTGGGGTTATTATTTGCAATACAATGTATCAATGCCACTGGTCTGCCACCGGTGACGTCACAAATGCATCACAAAACTTTTAAAAATCATATCTTAATAAGGAATTTTTATGTTGAGTTTTCATTATTGGTGATATTTTTGTACAAATTTAAAAAAAAATATTTAAATGGTTTATGGGCTAAGTTACAAATATCATGTTCATAGGTTAAAGGGTTCAACAAGGTAGCATATCATATCGGGCCAAACGGAAATGGCGTCATGTGGTAAATAAGCATTTGCAATTTTTGCTATTTGCTTTTTTATAATTTACTTTCTACGATATAATAACCTATGGGTTTACATCACATGATCAGAATAATGATTGTAATACTAATAATTTCACGTATGAAACGTTACGCTTTTATTCGTCTCTTGTTTCTAATTCCATGACTAATTATATTAAATTGTAATTCCGTGAATTTTAAATTTTATTTGTGCAGTTATGAAGTAGCCAAAATGATTTTTTTATTGATTCGGATGTAGAAATTTTTGCTTTACAACATCCATTGGAAACTTTTTGTCTAAAGTAATTAGGGAAGCAATGCGCAAAATGGTACATGTCTACAGGTACTGTTCTACAAATTCAATTTCACTAATAAAGTTTTATTTATACAATATCTATCGAACACTTCATTTCGAGCATTTATTATTTTTTTGGTGAACAGTGTACAAGAAGAATGATTTTGACAATAAAGTTAAACCGTACGTAAAAAGGTGTTTCATAGAAAATATTGTTAAAAAAATAATAATTTTTACAATAAAATTAAAACATATCAAAATAGGATTTAAACAAAAAGAGTTTTCTACAATAAAATAGGTTCAGTGAATTGTTAGTTTTTGCATTAAAAAATTATATTGTATAAAATTGTATAAAATAAATCAATCTTTTATGTACAGACACAATTTTCTTTGTATTTATCCTCTTTATTTTGTATTCTTCAACTTGTTTTTATGAATTAATACAGTTTGTATAAAATCACCTTTTTATTGCACACAGCCATCTGTTATTGTACGCATTAAATCCCAGCCATATTTTAATGCATTGAGTATGCTAATGAAAGTGGCAAATTTCACATACAGTGAATAATATGAAAAATCTAATCTTTCCGCAAACAAGCCCGCAGATTACGTACGTTTGATTCGATTCGGTTAGGTTAAGTGTTGTATTACATAGATTTCACATAATGAAATTCTTAATATAATAATCTTTTATTATAGCGCATTCGACTGATGACATCAATGCACACTGAGTTCGAATTTTTTCGTGCGGCGCATTCAGTTGATTCGCACAACCCGAGTGCACGCTATACAAATTCGCAATTTCTTGCACTATGCTCTTTGACGGTGCGTGTAGTTCTGTCTCTCTCTTCTTCATTTTCGGAACAGATGCGCAATCGTTACGTGCGATAAAATGGTGCAGTTAAAATTCGCCCGAACTCCGTGTAATTGTTGCCCGCACTGGGAGCGATTTTAGTGTGAACCAGCACCGAGAAAATGTTTGCCAATCGAAGGCGACACTTGATTCTGAATATTTTTATAAACTTTTATTACATTACTGTATGTGTGTAAATATCCTCGTTAAATGACGTAAGTTGTAGTTATCACAGCCCGGGTTCGAATGTGACTAATGTCAATCTTGAAAATTATTTCCAATTTTTAAACAGCACAAGAGTGACCCCTTTAGTGTTCTCCACAACTTTGAGGAAAGCGGCCTCAACGGTATATGTTTTCTGTCATAAATAAAATAAATAAAAGCAGATTGGCATACCCATAAATGAGTAATAAACCATAATGATTTATTTATAAATTTATTCATTATTCTTCTAGTACTTAATCCTAATGTGAACTTAACTATGCTAGTTAAGTATGGAACTGAAAAGAGTCTATTCATATTTTTAATAAAAATCTAATGTTTTGTGTATGAGTTTGTTTACAGCAATTCAGGTTACGTTTTCTTGGTTGTTTCATTATTGAAACAGATGATTGTAAAGTTAAGTGGATAATCCTGTGTATACTCTTGAAGCACTCTGGAAAATCAAGCGTAATCCCAGACTAACCTAGCACCACCGTAACCCACTTCTCAGGGCTGCTTCTCGTTAGTGCACAGCTGCAACTGTATTGCATTGTACTTATTACATTCAGATTCGATTACATGTTACTGTTATCAAGATTAAAATTAAATCTTACAGCGAAAAGCGTAGCAGAGTAGCCACAAAGCCACAGGTTCTTGCGAAAGTTATTTTTAGAGGTTCCCTCTTATTTCCTATTCGTTACTAATGCTTAAAATATGTATTGTCATCCAAATTTTAACTACATTTACTTTTTTTTAAGTACATCCAATTATTTTAAGCGATGTTTGTAACATTGTAACAGTGGTGTAGAGTTGGAGTCGAAATCTGGAGCCGGAATTATGGAGTCCGGCAGTTTTTAATGCAGTCGAAGTTGGAGTTAGAGTCGGCATTAAATCTCCCGACTCCAACTCCAAATTTTACAGAATATAAATTAATCTATTTCTTCTAAGTAAATTATTGAATGTAATACATTGTAGGCATATTGTTATACACAGTTGGTTTTTAATATTGTACAATGAAACAACAAATAAATTTAAAAATGAGATCTGCAAAAGCGAAAACTATTGTTTTATTCATCATAAGTAAATGTATTAAATAACCATTTACGTATCCTATAGGAGGTAGGAAATGATTTAGAATTAGTACAATTATAGAGTCGTACTGGAGTTTGAGTCGGGGTTGGAGTCGCATTTTTTTTTCTCTGACTCCACACTCCTACATTGTACTTACTTTTTAAATAGAACTTCATTAGCCTGATTTTAGGAAAATCTTTTACTACTACAATTGGACGGATCGAAAGCTCATATGCATATTATAATTTCTAATTAAATAACAATTGTTTTTATATTATTGAATAGT
Source organism: Harpalus rufipes (assembly GCA_951394225.1). NCBI lineage: Eukaryota > Metazoa > Arthropoda > Insecta > Coleoptera > Carabidae > Harpalus > Harpalus rufipes. The sequence goes on from OX596277.1 coordinate 17,297,326, forward strand.
AAATTTCATGTACTTTTCTAATTTGAATAAATTTATAGATGTTCCATTTAAAATGTTACATACCATTTCGTAAAAATAGAGCACCCTGTAAAAAAACCTATACAGCAGATTTATGGACATTTTAATTTAAAATGAACTTCATTTGAAAAAAAATTCCGTAATATTTAAAATAATTGAGGTACTAAAAAAGAACCGACCGATGAATCACCCTGTATAAGTGTTAAAAAACATTTCAAAAATTTAGAAGCATAAGTACTGATTTAAATGAGTGAGAAATGCTGAATCATATAAATAGTGGATGATAACGCTTCTTGACTGGATGGGTGTATGGAAATTAATAAATGACTGGATTGCAGTCAAATATTTTATTTAAATTTCGGCCTCTACCGGTTTCGGCATCTCCTATGTCTTCTTCAGGAGCTACAAATTGATACATTTTTTTAAACCTTTTAAATACATCGTTTTTTTATTTTTTAGCATTTGTATATTCTCATTAAAATAATATAAAAAAAAAACATAACAACACACGTAGGACGTCAAAACAGTTAATTAATCTGCAACATTTCAAGTGTTAAACGTTTTTTTCTACTACCATTACTGTAAGAGTGTCATTACTGAACAGACTACTAACAATGTAAGTTCGTGCTTATGAATAGTGTTACGTAATGAAATTTCATTACGTAACACTGTTACGTAATGAACAGCAAATTTAAGTTGGCGGGACTGATTGTCAAACTGTAAGAAATGATTAAAATTTGATAAATAAAATTTAAGATTTAAATATAATAGAATGGAATTTATCTGACATATACATATACATACATATTTTTTTGGGTTATTAATTAATATTATATTATGTCAGCAATACATATTTCATTTCAATCAAATTTGTAGTAGGGAACTATTTTTCATCGTATATCCCTACGCTTAGCAGTAACCATGGTAACATCATTGCGCAGTTTTATTTTTGTAAATAAAACCCACCACACTTTTTGACGTTTCGAATTGCTGCTTTTTTGTGTGATTACAAATACATATACTGAGGTAATAATTATTATTATAAACAAAATTAGTTGATAATATTTGTTACGTGCCTATATGTCTTTTGTTATTTTCTTTATTGTGTTCTATTTCTCGTTTCTTTCGTACCTAAAAATATACTGTTAGCTACTTGTCTTCTATTTATTTTTTCTATTTTATAATTTCATACTTTGTTCTTACTCTATTTGTTTAATTTATTGTTGTTATTCTTCGTAATGTGAGGTTATCGTTTGTGTCACTTGTTATTGTTTTAGTAACTTTTCTTATTATTATTTCTTCTTATTTCGCCCAACTTAGTAATTTTTATAGTTTTTCGTTTTTACAAGCGTTCGTGTTGCGCTGTGCGCGCGTGTTCTTCGGCCGTGGTCGTGTGTTTCCGGTCATCTTCGTCTCGTCTGCGTTTATCTCTCTCCCTCTCTCATAATTTTAGCATCGTTCATCTCATTCCTTTTTCTTTTGTCTATTTGTTAATTTTAAATGCATTTTGGCGCAATTTTGTGTACTTTCTATCTTTCTTCTTCTATATCTCTTTTTATGCGTAATGCATTTTGTTTAGTAAACATTTTAAAAAATTGCAAAACCCGGCAAGGGGTAACGGGTCAGATACGGGTGTATTTCTGCAAAGGCAGGTTGATAGTTTTTTTTGGAGCGTAGTTTTTTTGGAGTTGCGTTGCGATATTTTTTTTTTCATATCGAAGTTATTTTTTTCGATTCCAAGTTTTGGGATAAAATTTATTCGCGCTTTTATTTTCCGTGAGTGAGATTTTTCGTTGCGTACTTACCCGGAAAGCCCGCTGAGGGGATTTTAACGCTACCAATCAAACGTCGTTGGAATTGAGACTTCCGGCTTGTCCACACCGTCCCGTGAGCCCATCCTGATTCGTACCACCGAGAGCCCGTACATCTGGCCCCGCTGTCCACGTCCTCCGCGCTTTTACGAGTCCACCTGCAGACCACGTGCGAGAGGGAAAACAGCTAAGTGTTGTGCGATAAGTGGGTGTGGTTGAGTTTTATGTTTTCAAGATTAAAAAGTTATCTATTCTTCGAAAACCTTTTTTTTGTATTCACGACTTTTAATTCATTATTAATTTTGAATCTTCGGACTAGTTTTTGTAGCACTAAGATTTTTCTTTTGTGCAAAACCAAGCCTTCCGCTTGCGCTTCTTTAGTAAATTTAATTTCTTTAATTATAAGTACGTTGTGTGAACGTGGATGTTTGTGGGTTGACGCCCTTAAAGTAATTTTATTCTCCCTTTTAGTTTTACCGTTATTTCTTGTATTTTTGTGTTGCGCCTGCGCCGTATTTCGCAACGGTTCTCCGCGATTACTCCCGCCATTTTGTTGTGAACCGACTGGCCAGCTTCGGTAGTTAGGGCCCTTGTAGTACCCAAGGTTTCTAGGGTTTAGTCCGAGAGCTTGCGGGAAATATAGTCGCCGGTGTCCGCGCTGCCACCCTGTTTTCTCCTCTTCCTATCTCCCTTCTCTCCCCTTTTTTTTGTGTTGGCGTCGCGAGCATCCGTTGTCCTTGTTTTATTGTTTATTTGGTTTTTCTTTATGCTTATTACATTAATTTGTATCATTTATTTGCCATCTTTTCATTCAATATATATTTCACTTAAGTTAATTTTGAGTATTATTACCAAAACTACCCAAGGATTCCCTCTCAAACAAACTTTGCAGGTTTTCCTTTGCGTTAAGCACTTTAGTTTTATTTGTCCTTCACACTACCGTGGTCTAGAGGGTGAGGGCAGCTTGTCCGATCACGTGGCGCCCATCATATTGAACCACCCCTTCTCCCTGAGAAGCCGGCAGCCTCATCCTGGTGAGGACATTTGTTACTAACCACCGAGGTACGTAATAAATTTGGCGCCCAACGTGGGGCCCCATTAGTTGTGCACGCGTTCCCGGTATAATAAATATATATATGTTTTTGAATTTTTTTTTTTCAATTTTGTCTCTATCCTTTCTCTTTGTGTTCCTTACTCGTTCTTAAACTAGTTTTCAATTTCATTGTACTTACCGTTTTCTTTTTTTTTTATTTATTTAGGATATATCGTAGGAATTTAAGAAAAGGTTTAGGGTTTTGTTAGTTATTTAATAATCATTTATTTTACGGTTAAAAATAGTTATATTTCGTTACGTTTATTACACTTTCACAAAACATGGATATTAAAATTGATCCCAATAGACTTCTTTCGGATGAACTTACTTATGAACTATTTCTGAGAGGGGGCAATGTTACCGGTACAGTCCAAGAAAAACGAAGTCGACTATTTTAAGCTGAACGAGCGGGTGAATCTAACATAGTAAGCAATCCTTTCTTACCGGAATTGGAATTAAAGATTTGTGAGAGAAAATTACAAGATTTGGTAGAGTCTCTTGAGAAATTTGACGTCGCGAATTACCAGAATGAGTATGCACGTATCGGAGCTCGGATTACTCATGTTAAATTACGTCTTAGTCGAATCATTTCTTCTGAAAAAGTCGAACAAGAAAAACTGGCAGAGTTAATACAGAGTTGTGAGAACCACCTCCGACAACTACACTTGAAATTCTCCGCACAAGCTTCTGCTCTTCTATTGGAGGAACATGAACAGTCTTTGCTGGATGGAAGAGACGACTCTCAAGACCAGGAGAACGTTGCTCCCGAAAAGGACAATTCCAAACCTGAAGCGTGCTCTAGTCCTCGCCCCAAAATTGATTTTGAAGATCGACTTACGCAGGCTCTGGAGTCAATATCGTTAAGTTTATCGGTTTCGCGTCAATCGACTCCAGAAGCGCATAAGGAACCGGTTCATAAGTGGAACCTTAGTTACAATGGCGATCCGGGTTTGTCGAACTTTTTAGAGCGGGTCGAAGAGTTACGAGTAGCGCGAGGTATTACTAAGGCTCAGTTATTCGGATCCGCGATTGACTTATTTACGGGGCAAGCCTTGACCTGGTTTAGGTCAAAAAGACAAATAGTTGCGACATGGGACGAGCTGGTGGTTCATTTGAAATCAACTTTTTTGCCGTGTGACTATGATTTGGATTTATGGGAAGAAATCCGAAACCGGACACAGGGCAAAGATGAAAAAGTAGCACTGTTTATTGCGAATATGGAGGGCCTATTTAACCGATTGAGCAAAGTGCCAGAAGAGATTGATCGGGTTAAACATATTCGACGAAATCTGCTACCGTATCTCCAAAAAGCACTTGGACTTGAATTCGTGAGAACGGTAGATTCTCTGGACGATATTTGTAGGCAGCTAGAGGACATCCATATTCGCACACAACGTTTTAGGCCACCACCATCCGCGAACCAATCCTTAGAGCCCGATCTCGCATACCGTAACGTGGAGTACCGATCCAATACCGCCCGAGTAAACTCTATACGCAATAACGCCGATTCTGCTTCGCGCTCGTCCATGAAATGTTGGAACTGCAGCAAGGTGGGACACAGGTCATCCGCGTGTAAAGAATCTGCACGGAGACACTGTTATCGATGCGGCGAACCTGACGTCACCACTCGTAGTTGTCCAAAATGTTCGGGAAACGCTTCCGGAAGGCGCTAAGTGGTCGTGTCGCGTCCCCTAAGTTATCGACCAGCAGTAAAATGCAAACAAATACCGCCATAGTGAACTACATATTATCGCATTTAGAACATGACCAACGTCCTTACCTGGAAATATCAATTTTCGGTACTAAATTTCTCGGACTGCTTGATTCTGGCGCTACGTGTTCCATAATTGGTAGGGATGGTTGGGAGTTTTTAAGGAATTCCGATTTATGTTTGGACACTACGGATACACCCTCTTGTCAAGTTGCGAATGGTAAGACTTGTTTATCAATTGGTTCAATTACGGTTCCCGTTGTACTCATGGGAAAACTGAAGCTTATTCGTTTTGTCGTTGTCCCTGATGTCACGAGCCCCATTATTCTTGGTATGGACTTTTGGTGCTCCATGGGTATTGTGCCGGACTTGAAGAGTGATGAATGGAAATTCTCTGCAACTACAGCCACTATTAGCGTTAATTCCGCCGTAGTATCTCAAACAGAGTTAACCCCTACACAACAGCAAAAACTTGAGAATTTTGTAGAAACTCAATGGGGACGGATGAGTAGCTCGCTTGGATGTACTACCGAAGTTGAACATGAAATTATCACAGACTCCAAGCCCATAAAACAGCGATACTATCCCGTCAATCCGAACATGCAAAAACATATAGATGGTGAACTCGATAAAATGCTAGCGGATGATATTGTTGAGCCATCGAATAGCCCCTGGTCTTCACCAATCTTGCTAGTCCCCAAAAAGGATGGAGGTTTTCGCTTCTGTGTGGATTTCAGGAAGCTGAATAAAGTTACTAAAAAGCATGCATACCCCATTCCATACGTCTCTATGATTCTTGACCGCTTGAGAGGAGCTCGGTATTTGTCATCGCTCGACATTAAATCCGCGTACTGGCAAATTCCGATGGCTGAGAATAGTAGAGAGTATACTGCGTTCACAATCCCCGGAAGAGGCCTCTACCATTTTAAAAGAATGCCATTTGGGTTAACAAATGCACCGGCTACATGGCAAAGCCTTATCGATAGAGTTCTGGGTCAGGATCTTGAACCCCATGTATTTGTGTACTTGGACGACATTATTGTATTGTCCGAAGATTTTGAGGAACATGTAACTATATTGAAGAAAATTTTCGATCGATTATTTAAAGCAGGATTGACGTTAAGTCAGGAGAAATGTCAATTTTGTCGGCCAGAATTAAAGTACTTAGGGTATGTTGTGAACAAGAGCGGATTAAGAGTAGATCCCGATAAAATCCAAGCCATTTTAAATATCCCGACTCCCTCTTGCGTTTCTGATGTGAGAAGATTTTTAGGCATGGCGTCCTGGTATCGGCGTTTCGTGAAGGATTTTTCTACAATTAGCTCTCCTCTTACAAACCTTTTGAGGAAAAAACAAAAATGGCAATGGACGTCAGAATGCCAAGAGTCATTTCGCCTGCTACAGGAACACTTGATCTCAGCTCCTATTTTAGTATGTCCAGATTTTTCGAGGCCCTTTACCGTACAGACGGACGCTAGTAATTATGGGTTAGGAGCTGTGTTAACGCAGAATATCGATGATGAGGAGCACGTCATCTGTTTCTTGAGCAGATCACTGAGTAAGCAAGAAAGAAATTACTCGACTACCGAGAGAGAATGTTTAGCTGTTGTGTGGGCGTTGGAAAAACTCCGTCAGTACCTGGAGGGTTCCCATTTTACGGTTGTGACGGATCATCACTCTCTAGTTTGGTTAAATAACCTGCAGGATCCATCAGGCAGACTGTGCCGCTGGGCAGTTCGGCTGCAACAACATAGTTTCGATATAGTACATCGAAAAGGGAAAGATCACGTCGTACCTGATTGCTTATCGCGTGGGGTAATTGCGGAAACTATGGAGTTATTTGCGGCTAATGTACGTGTTGTCAGCACTGATAAGTGGTACAATTCGATGCGCACACGTATTCAGGCGAAGCCTCATAAATTCCCGGAATGGAGAGTAGACGAGAATGGATTACTATATCGACATGTTGAACCAAAGATTGCCGAGCTCGCCGATAACGACCTTGATAGTTGGAAACAGGTAATCCCTAAAGATCAACGCAAGCAAATATTATATCAGGCACATGACGCACCAACCAGTGGACACCCCGGTATCAACAAAACTTACCGAAAATTATTACAAAAATATTATTGGCCGAAAATGAAAGCTGACGTTGCTGCGTATGTACGTAATTGTGTCACTTGTATAGAGCACAAAGCTATACAACTACGACCACCAGGCTTTATGGGCTCTCGGCCTAAAATATTTCGCCCTTTCCAACTATTAAGTATGGATTTGATAGGCCCTGTTCCGCGATCTTCCCATGGTAATCGTTATATTCTTGTAGCCTCTGATTATTACAGCAAATTCGTATTAACTTTCCCTCTTCGTGAAGCTACCGCCCCTGCTATTGTACGGCATATCGAGGACAATATCTTTTTAATTTTTGGCGTACCGCAATATATCATTTGTGATAATGGAGTACAATTTAAAAGCAGGCAGTTTCGTAACCTCTGCAATCATTATAGTGTGTCGTTAATGTATAATGCCTTATATCACCCACAGAACAATCCAACCGAAAGAGTCAACCGTGTCATAAAAACCATGTTATCATCTTATGTTAACGATAATCAGCGAGTATGGGATAAATACTTACCGTCCGTCACGTGCGCCATACGTACTCTCGTTCATGAAGCCACTGGGTATACGCCTTATTTTGTAAACTTTGGTCGCGAACACATCCTCTCCGGAAATGAATTTAGGGCAGGTGCAATCGACGACGAAGGACTTATTGAGTACGATCGTCAAAATATTGCCGAGCAGCGTCCGGCTGGATTTCGGAAACTATATGCCGATGTACGTAAACGCTTAGATAAAGCCTACGAACAGAGTCGCACTCATTATAATTTACGTCGTCGTGCAGTTCATTATGATATCGGTCAAACTGTTTGGCGACGAAATTTTGCACTGTCGAATGCAGCTGACCACTTCACAAAAAAACTCGCACCAAAATATGTTGGACCGTTCATAATAAAGAAGAAAATATCGAGCACTACTTACGAACTTGGCGATCACAACGGTAAAGAGCGAGGAATTTGGCATGTAAAAGATCTTAAACCAGGCCCTTCTGTTGACGACACTCTTTCGGACACTGACGAATGATTTTGGTATATGTTTGTCTTCTCTGTTTGAGTATAATTTGTATTTTGGTTTTATGAGGAAAAAATTCTTCTAATTTTCCCTCAACGAGGTGAGGGGGGAATTTGTTACGTGCCTATATGTCTTTTGTTATTTTCTTTATTGTGTTCTATTTCTCGTTTCTTTCGTACCTAAAAATATACTGTTAGCTACTTGTCTTCTATTTATTTTTTCTATTTTATAATTTCATACTTTGTTCTTACTCTATTTGTTTAATTTATTGTTGTTATTCTTCGTAATGTGAGGTTATCGTTTGTGTCACTTGTTATTGTTTTAGTAACTTTTCTTATTATTATTTCTTCTTATTTCGCCCAACTTAGTAATTTTTATAGTTTTTCGTTTTTACAAGCGTTCGTGTTGCGCTGTGCGCGCGTGTTCTTCGGCCGTGGTCGTGTGTTTCCGGTCATCTTCGTCTCGTCTGCGTTTATCTCTCTCCCTCTCTCATAATTTTAGCATCGTTCATCTCATTCCTTTTTCTTTTGTCTATTTGTTAATTTTAAATGCATTTTGGCGCAATTTTGTGTACTTTCTATCTTTCTTCTTCTATATCTCTTTTTATGCGTAATGCATTTTGTTTAGTAAACATTTTAAAAAATTGCAAAACCCGGCAAGGGGTAACGGGTCAGATACGGGTGTATTTCTGCAAAGGCAGGTTGATAGTTTTTTTTGGAGCGTAGTTTTTTTGGAGTTGCGTTGCGATATTTTTTTTTTCATATCGAAGTTATTTTTTTCGATTCCAAGTTTTGGGATAAAATTTATTCGCGCTTTTATTTTCCGTGAGTGAGATTTTTCGTTGCGTACTTACCCGGAAAGCCCGCTGAGGGGATTTTAACGCTACCAATCAAACGTCGTTGGAATTGAGACTTCCGGCTTGTCCACACCGTCCCGTGAGCCCATCCTGATTCGTACCACCGAGAGCCCGTACATCTGGCCCCGCTGTCCACGTCCTCCGCGCTTTTACGAGTCCACCTGCAGACCACGTGCGAGAGGGAAAACAGCTAAGTGTTGTGCGATAAGTGGGTGTGGTTGAGTTTTATGTTTTCAAGATTAAAAAGTTATCTATTCTTCGAAAACCTTTTTTTTGTATTCACGACTTTTAATTCATTATTAATTTTGAATCTTCGGACTAGTTTTTGTAGCACTAAGATTTTTCTTTTGTGCAAAACCAAGCCTTCCGCTTGCGCTTCTTTAGTAAATTTAATTTCTTTAATTATAAGTACGTTGTGTGAACGTGGATGTTTGTGGGTTGACGCCCTTAAAGTAATTTTATTCTCCCTTTTAGTTTTACCGTTATTTCTTGTATTTTTGTGTTGCGCCTGCGCCGTATTTCGCAACGGTTCTCCGCGATTACTCCCGCCATTTTGTTGTGAACCGACTGGCCAGCTTCGGTAGTTAGGGCCCTTGTAGTACCCAAGGTTTCTAGGGTTTAGTCCGAGAGCTTGCGGGAAATATAGTCGCCGGTGTCCGCGCTGCCACCCTGTTTTCTCCTCTTCCTATCTCCCTTCTCTCCCCTTTTTTTTGTGTTGGCGTCGCGAGCATCCGTTGTCCTTGTTTTATTGTTTATTTGGTTTTTCTTTATGCTTATTACATTAATTTGTATCATTTATTTGCCATCTTTTCATTCAATATATATTTCACTTAAGTTAATTTTGAGTATTATTACCAAAACTACCCAAGGATTCCCTCTCAAACAAACTTTGCAGGTTTTCCTTTGCGTTAAGCACTTTAGTTTTATTTGTCCTTCACACTACCGTGGTCTAGAGGGTGAGGGCAGCTTGTCCGATCACGTGGCGCCCATCATATTGAACCACCCCTTCTCCCTGAGAAGCCGGCAGCCTCATCCTGGTGAGGACATTTGTTACTAACCACCGAGGTACGTAATATATTATTTGTAATTTGTAAGTAATGCAATAAAAAAATAATTAATTTATAACTATGTATCTGAATTTTGCTCCAATTTAGAAATATTAATGAGTGGTTGTAGAAAAAGTATAGTACATAATTCGAGATGTAAAGCAATTACTCACTCGTAAAATTACAAACTCGACGCTACGCGTCTCGTGTGTCAATCATTTTACTCGTACATAATCTGCTTCTTATATCTCTCATTACGTAATATACTATTGTAAATTAGATTCTTTCTCCAAGATTTTAACACCTTCAAAATTAAAGATGTGGCCTGTGTTTTTTACATGTGTTACTAGACCACACTTTCCATTATTGTTGTTGTAATTCCTATAATTTCTTTTATGTTCCTCTAACCTTGTTTTTAAATAACGTTCTGTTTGATGGGCAGGGCAATCGTCACATGGAATTTTGTATATTATATTAGAATTGTACATTTTATCTATATTGGCTTTTAGTTTTGAAAATAGATTCCCTACTGTTTTCTATTGTTTAAAAGCAATATTTACATTAAAATTATTCGTATATCTAAGTATATCAACGAGAAATATTTACTTTCAATCTGATTATTATTTATTTGCGTCTCATTTTGGTTTTGTTTTTCGTTATTTTTATTTTTTGTTGTTGTTTTGTTTTTTTTAATTTATTTATTATCCCATTTACAATGCCTTTTGGATAATTATTTTGTATAAGCAGGTAAAACAAATAGTACTACGGAACTACTTTTATTGTTATTATTAATCTTATTAAAAAAATAGGTTAACTTTTGCGAATTGAATGTTTGTTATTGTGAATTTTCTGAAACTAGAACTTTTTATTGTTTGATAAAATGCAACACTGTTCACTGCACTCTTATTTGCTGATTGTATAAACACCATAGAAAAGCTTTAAATCGAATAGAGTCTGCAATAATGTGTGTTTGCAGTTTAATCTTTTTGGTTCGATTGAATTGGAATGTCGTGAGATGTGTGTATAAGTAAGCAAGGCAAATATAAATAAGAGTAAGCAAACAGTCTAAACATCTGACTGTCTGTACAGTACGATTTCAGAACAAATATTTTAATAAATAATACGAGGTTTGCAACATTACAATTTTTGTCTAGAATTATTTTCAAAAAACATAAATTTCATTGAATAGAGATGAATCTAAATTAAATTATAAATTACAAAATGAAAACATGAGTTGATTGGTAAATCAAGTATTTTATTGCATTTACTATTTTTATATAAATTTTAGTTTTATTAGGAACTAAACGATGGTTGTTACAGATACTTAGGTACTATAATTTTTCATATTTCATTTCCCATAGATTTAGTCAATAAAATACTTGTTATACCAATTATAACAATTTATAATATATACTTATACGTTATATTCAATGTGACAAGACGAAGGCCAGTGCAATAACAAATAAATAACTGTAATGTTTGTTAAACGATAAATAATTTGGAGAAATATTAAAAAGATAATAAAAATAACTAACACTATGATTAAACAATTATAAACCTCAATTTAAGACTAAGAATATTATTAAATACTTAAACACTAAGATTGTCTATTTAAACAATATGTATATCACTACATTTATTTATGTTCACAACTCGTACACTATTTATATCACCAAACTGTTCATTTCTCGTTGCTTCTAAATAACAGACTGGCTTCGCTGGCTTTGGCTACGGGTTTATATAACGCGATGTCCTTCTTGAACTTTCCGACGCCACAATAACATGAATACAAAGAATCAGCCCACCGGATGTAATTAAACCAATCTAGACGCATGGGTTTACCTCGCCGGGGATTATTTCATCGCTCGAGAATATTATACTAGTGGCGGCGCTCGCATTCGGGCGCGTCGGTTGGGCGCGTTCTATATAACTTTTTATAACCTCTTCCAAATTGTAGTTTCAGGAATAATATTTCAAGTTTGTTATCGTTGTTAGTCAAAATTCTGTATAGAAATAATTATGCTTCTCCTAATAATTATCTGTTAATAATTATTAAAAAAGTTGTTAAGTTTTTTTTCCTACGTACCAGTTAAATAATAATTGGCTTGATATATACAAATATATTTAATTAGACCTTGTTATCTCCAATGGGTCGTATGGGGGTTTCCCATGTTACCTTCAATAATTGACCAAGTAAAAAAGTATTATAAAAATTTTGTTGTAAATTTTGTACTTTGTTTATTGTTGTAATTTTCATGTTTGTAACTACTCCATGTATACATTTTAGAACCCTGGAGAAGACTGTAGTTACAGTCGAATATTATGAGGGTAGGCTAGGAAATAAATAATTTTTCACTATTCTACTACCAGTCGATCATCGTATTCAGCCCTTAATTATCTGTTTAGTCTAGATGTCAGCGTTTATAGTTTTGACAATTAAGTTTTGAATTTATTCTGGGCCTATGTGCTGGGTTCTTACTTGATATGATACCCTTCAACCCCTCAGAGATAATCTTCTCATGAAGAAACTAACGATTTTAGTTAAGGAGTAAATATATAAGAGTTTTACTCGGAGTTTTAGTTATGGCTCGCGTTCTGCGTAACGCGAGTATTTTGACCTAAGGATGCAGCGGCATCTTTAGGATATAGCTATGTTTCACTTAATTAGTAATAATAAGTGTTAGTATAAATAAATATGTGTAAATTAAAATTAGTTTAATCCCAATGTATGTCTGTGTCCATAGTTAAAGTGTTCATCATAATGTGTTCACTTGTCAGTGCCGGATTACCCAATAGGCAGACTAGGCAATTGTCTATGGGCCCCGCACCTTTTAGGGGCCCCGCGCCCCGCTACATTAGATTAAAATAATATTGATTTTAATTTGAGATATTTTTTTTATTACAAACAAAGAAATCCTTAAATAAAGAAATTTTGATTACAACAAAGAAATGCTTATTTACAATAATGGAATCTTGATTACAATAATAAAAATCTGCTGTGGCCAGCACATAACCTCTCGCCGTATATTTTACCTGGCTGTATGCATAAAGCAAAGATTATTTTTATAAATACAAATAATATATTCATATAAATCTATGACGTATAAACTTCTTTGTTATTCAATAATAGCATGTCTCAACATGAAGATATTTTACCATAAATTATGTTACAATAAATTACAAAGTAGAGTACTATATATAAATATTAGGCTGGTAACAGCAATTTTCAATTCGAACAACGTTGTTTACTTTCTCTTCATATTCTTCTAGTAAAAACATTAATTTTGGGCGGTCTAAAATGTATATATGGATTGTGCATCTATTCTTACATATCTTATTTTACATTTTATTTTTTCATACATGTTATATCTAAATAACACTAATTCCCTTTAATAAAGTGACGGATAGATTGCACTCCGATTATTCTTATATCGATGTGTAATTTTGTCAATATTTACAACTTACTTGAGAAGAATTTGATTAGCTTTTTCGCAATTCAAAGTTACTCTCTAGTCTATAGTACTGGTGTACATTGTCCCATAATGTTTGAAACAAATTTAAGTCCTTCAACCTAGACTTGTCATCTCCATAATAGTCACAGATCAAGAATTAAGGGATTCTCCAAGTACATTTTTCTTTCATTACTCATTATTTCTGACACTGACATTTATCTGTCAGTTACAAATAATTTAAATTATCAACTATTTTTCATGGCATTCTTTCGGCTGTCAAATTTATTACAACAGATTATTTTATATATTATACTTCTTTTATCTCTAAATCTATGGAATATATAATAAAATATTTAAATGTATCAGATAGAGAATTTAATTTTCTTTAATATTACCACGATAAATTTTCAAAAAATAATATTTAGAAGATTTTTTTTCAAGAATCTTCTACTTCCGGTTGTCCAATTATTACCAAAACCTTTTCAGATCTTCCCATGAATGTCCGATTGGGAAATACGTTGTTAAACAAATTTTAAGTCTTATAGTTTTTGAGTAACCGTCCTTCCAACATCCCACACACACACACACACACACACACACACACACACACACACACACACACACACACACACACACACACAGACAGACATCATCGTAAAAATGTTAAAATCGGATTGTAGGGACCTTAAAACATGCTTATTCAATAAAATCTGGATATGCGATTTTTAGCATGAATGCAATACCTCTCTTAGCGAGAGGTAAAAATTTCAATCAATATTACAAGACCCTACTGTTACAACTCGATTTTTATAATACCAGTGTTTACCATTTTATGTTGATTTCGTAATAACTCTTTTGCATAACGATTAACAATGCTATATTTTTTTTGTATTTATAATAAATGAAGGGCTTATTGTAGTAATGTGTTATGCCACAAAACGAAAAATTCGTAGTAATAGAGTAAAGTTTTTCAACTTAAAACCATTTTTAAAAATTGTTATAGGTAGATTACTAACACGTATACTTTAGTAGATGCAGAAAAACAACGAAAACCCTTTAAAAAAATACTTATTTCAAAATAAAACGAGAAATAAATTTATTAAAAAAACCATCAAAGATTTCACTATGTACTTTAAAATTGAGAAAAGTGAATGTTTATATATATTTGTTTATTTATATTTTATATTAATTTGTTTAAAAGTATGTTCAGTTTTTACCTCTCGCTAAGAGAGGTAAGTATTGCATTCATGCTAAAAATCGCATGTCCAGATTTTATTGAATAAGCACGTTTTAAGGTCCCTACAATCCGATTTTAACATTTTTACGATGATGTCTGTGTGTGTGTGTGTGTGTGTGTGTGTGTGTGTGTGTGTGTGTGTGTGTGTGGATGTATGTGTGTGTGTGTGTATGTATGTAGGATGTTGGAAGGACGATTACTCAAAAACTATAAGACTTTAAATTTGTTTAACTACGTATTTCCCAATCGGACATTCATGGGAAGATCTGAAAAGGTTTTGGTAACAATTGGACAACCGAAAGTAGAAGATTCTTGAAAAAAAATCTTCTAAATAATATTTTTTGAAAATTTTTCTTGGAAAATTAAATTCTTTTTCTGATACATTTAAATGTTTTATTATATATTCTATAGATTTAGAGCTAAAAGAAATATAATATATAAAATAATCTGTTATAATAAATTTTACAGCCGAAAGAATGCCATGGAAAATAGTTGCAAATTTAAATTGTTTGTAAATGACAGATAAATGTCAGTGTCAGAAATACGGAGCAACGGAGACATTACTGAAGACTTTTTCTGGGAAGTACATACATTATATTATTTCTTAATGTATTAATAAATACATAACATATATCCTTCAAAAATACTGTCAATCCTGGCAATGAATTGGAAACATTTCGTAAAATTAGAAGAGGACAAAATTTCTTCATAAAATGAATTTAAAATTAATCAAGAATAAGAAATAGATATATGTAAGTAGAATTTTTGGTGTAGAGTGTAGTATACAAGAAATGTTAAATACAATAGGGCGCGAGCAGTCATGCGATTTTGTTGGCCCTGACTAGCAGATATGGGGGCCCATGACAGAATGATAGCTAGTAATTATGTATATAGATGTCAAGTATCATAATTTCTCATTCTAAATTTAGTGATTTTCCAATTCCATGTGGTTTATTTTCCTCGACAAGTAAATTCCACACTCCTGGTGACAAATTAACTACGTGTAATTAGAAAATCTTGAAGTTTTGAATGAAAAATTGACAAGTGATATCCATGTACATAATTACTAATTATAATTCTGAAACGGGCCCCCACATCTGCGTGTTAAGGCCAACAATGTAACATGACTGTTATATACTTATGTAACCAAAAAAGTAAGTGGCGAGAGGTATTGTGCTGGCCACAACAGATTTTTTTTATAATAAAATTATTTTATTAAAATTGTTGGGGGTAAAATCGTAAACTTATTAGGAGGTGGGGGGAGGGGTGAGATTTTGATTGCTTAAGGGCCTCCATATATGGTTTAATCCGGCACTGTCACTTGTTATCCAAGTGAAAGTGTATGCATTCCTCCTCACCATGGTCGTGGTTAACCATCCAAGCGACCAACTATTACTGCTTAAATAACACAAATAAATTGCATCTTTTTCCTAATAAATTATAGAATATCAAAACAGTGTAATCACTGTTTGATAGTATTGTGATACAAACTATGGTGGCGTGTAGCGTTAGTGTTTACCCATTGATGGTTTCACGTTGAACCGGCATAAAAAACGAGCGAGTCTCACTTTTAAAATTAGGCAACCAATCAAATTAATTAGAAGATGATACGTCATACTAATTATTAATAGACTTCAATCGCTTGTATTTCCAAACTAATTAATATTTAAACAAACTTTCTTCACTAATACTCATTAATTTATGAATATTTTCTTATCTAAGATGGTTAAAATTTAATTATGGTACAGAACCGCATTGGCTGGATACTGGATACAAAATATATATGTTTTATTTTCTAGCCGGATAACTAGGTTTGTGCTTATTTTACGTTTTATATTATGATTGTGCGAAGACACGTATGGTATTTAATACAGCGCCTTTTAAATTTGATAATTTTAAGACAATAATTTTAGCTACTAAATATTTTACCATTTAAGAGAAAGACAAGATTAGAATTACATAATTTCAAATAATCTATTTTTACTTTGTTGTAAAATATGAATATTACTTATAATTTTGCTTACCGGCATTCGGACAGACAGTAATAAATTAGCCATATAAGCTGCACTCGTATATATATATATATATATATATATATATATATATATATATATAGCACTTTGCACTATTCTGTCCGAAAGAATTAAAAATTTAATTGTGTACTCAAATTGCAAAAATCAGTACGAGTAATATAATATAAATAACAATTCTGATTAAAAGCACAAGAACAGTTGCATCACAATTTCACAATCTACGAAGAATTAATTGTAGAAACGTTTATACATCTATAGCATTATTTCTTTATAACCCTAGGTTCCAAGTACCATTAACTTTACGAAGGATTGCTAGTATTCATACTGATGTAGTTAAATTCTCATTAAGTAACTTCAATGCAGTATACAATTGTAAACAAAGCGATATTTAAATTTTCAATCTTTTATCTTTGAAATAGAATTGTTTTGGTTTTGATAGAGAAATATTCGTCCGCTATTCAAGATAATTTGAAATTATTGTTCTCGGGGGCGATTTTAAATTCCTTACTTCTAACAACCAAGACATTTCTACATTATTTTCTTCGATTTCCTTTATGTGTTTATCCAAAAAAATTCGTGCGGAAATTTCCACAATTAACTCAAAAAATATTCAGGAAAGTCGGGAAGTCTATTTGAATCGGGGACATCATTAAGGTAAATTGAACAAAGTCTGCGAAGTGTAGAGAAAGTGAAATTCTAAACAAAGACACAGACAGTAGCCTGCTGCAATGTAGAGAGTGCTGATACCGAACGAGTCTCCCGAGATGGCCGCTAGAGGCGCTGCACTCGAGTTCGATGGAGAAGAGAGCCATTACACCCCCGGGGCCGATTTGCTTTTATTTATTTTTAAACAAACGACGTGAATCATGTTCCAGCAAATCTAACAAATTATTTTATTGAGAAATCTGTAGCATGATTTCAATAGCGCTTCTGTCAAAATTTACACAAAAAAATTAAAAATATTAATACATGAATTAATATAAAATACTAAAGTTTAGCCACATTTATTAAAAAACTGAGACTTATCATGTTCTGAATAGATGGCATGTAGTTAGGTTAGGTTTGAATCGAGTCGTGGAAATATTGATATTCCAGACAGTAATCTGAATCTGACAGCACAAGGACTTATCTATTCTAATGTTTTAAAAATATTTGAGTATTTTCAGGGCTGCATTTAATCTTTTGGGGCCTAAGATACAAATATTCTTTGGTGCCCTTATTTTTAATTTTTGAGTACAACGAAGGATATGTTAATTACAACAAAGAATATTTTGATTACAACAAAGGATATTTTGATTTAGTCGAATAATATTAATTACAACAATGAATTTAACAAAGAAAATTTCTTCAATATTTTAATAGGAGTATTTTGAGAAGAATCAAAAATAAAGCTTGTTTATAATGTATGTTTTATGTATGGCCCTGCGTATGTTATTTTTTCGATTCTATGGATTACCTTCTTGCTAAGGTATCTATAATAATTTCAACATAAATGTTGGGGTGTAGAACCTAGTGTTAATAAATGATCGAACAATTTTATAAAAACTATGTTCCTTATTATTTTAGGCTTTAGGAGCGGTTAATAAGTAGTAATTATGATTTCGTATTGCTATTTGTTTTATGTCCATTTTTATTTTTCCAAATTCACAATATACATTAACATCAAAAAGTTATGAAACTGACAATTTTAACATATATTACAACAAAGTATTACCAACATTTGGAAGATTATTTAAAAAAATATCATTTATTGTGGTTATATCCTAATATAAATATGTTACTAAATAATATATCCAAATTTATATGTCGCAAACATCTACTTAGATTTTAATATATATTATGTTCTTATCAAAAGATAAATATGTTGGCATTTACAATTTGAAAATACTGTCCTGCAATATCAAACGGATCCATTTATTATTTTAATTTTAACGGATCCGTTAAAATGTCATATTGTGAATAGAATTTTTAGCGGAATCCGTTAATAAGAAATATTTTAACGACATCCGTTTACATAATATATTTTAACGGAGTGTGTTTAGAATACACCCATAAATATTTTATTTTTACGATCCCCACTGTGAATAAAGCATACCTATTTTTTGGAAGTCAAAAGATCAAATAGAAATGGATTACTTGACATATATGTTCAGTTGATATGAATCTGTTAAGACGATACGATACCGAACTAATCTGCTGCTGATAAATTTTTACAATACCCTCCTAGTACTCATGTAAGGCATTTATCAAATATTTTTGCCCAAGAATAAATAAATGTTTTCGGTCGAATTCGAACTTGAAACTTCAAAATATTAACCGGTTATTTAATGAATTGATATCTAAGTGCGTACCCCAGGAGTTACGCCAAAGAAATAAATTTTATATAAAAGAAAAAGAAATTTTTAAATATCAAATTAATATTAATCAGAACTGCAGTCAAATACGATTTATTTGTTTCAAACCGACGTTTCGGTCATACTATGATCATCCTAAGAGCTATGCAAAATCTGCCCTGAGAATGGTCATAGTATGACCTTAACGTTGATTAGATCCAAATAAATCGAATTTGACTGCCGTTCCGATTAATTGTTTACCCTGTATCAACTCCTGGAACAGTCGATCATCATGCCCATCAACAAATATTAACTTCCTACGTTAATTAAACTTATTTTATTAAAGACAGGGACATTATAGAAACGCTTCTAACCTGGAAGTACCACACTTATAATTGATCGGTGTATGTCTATAACAGTTTTTTTATTGTTACTTTGTAATATATTTCCTATTAAAAATATTTTAGATTTCTGCTCCAGCAAATCGCAAGTATACCTACATACAGGATTTTCGCCTATACTTGAATGTACTATATTGGGAATACCTTTTTTATATACCTACGTATCCATGACAACAAAGTTTGGAGACCACTGATTTAGTTTACACTTCCACGGATCATGGATCTGCCTTATTCTTATTTGACTCATTAATAATAAACACGAAGTCTAACATTTAATTCAAAAACGATGTTCGATTGTGTTTTAGAATGGAGATGGAAACAGGAAGTAACAATTTCTCGGACTTGCAGTCAATAATAAAATTTATTAACGCCGACGTTTCGACTATAGGCGATGGGAAATAAGATCGCAGCTCCAAAGTGGAACTAATGTTAACGGGATAATTTGACATTTACTAATTGTATTTATGCATTAACTGTATATATAGATATTACATAATGTAAACATAAATATTAAAAACATAATAGATAACACTAGTATTTATACAATCAAGAAAATGTCGCGTGTATAATTTATCCCGTCAACTATAGTTCCGCAAAATACCACCAGATGACATATTGCTTATTTCCCATCGCCTATGCCTATACCATAGTCTTCTTCAGGGCTCTACAATATATACACAAGAACGGAATACAGTACATTAAAGTATGTCTTTGTGTTGTATATAGTCCCCACAATAAATACTATAAACAGCTCTCTATTATGGATTCAATATTTCTTGAATATTTACCTCAAGTAGATCATTTTTTCTTAGTCGGTGATATAAATATTGATCTATTAACAAATGATTATAAAACATTATTCTTTAATACTTTAATTGCCAATCATAATATGCAACAGTTAATAGATACATTTACTCGCCCTGCGTCAAAAACTTTGTTAGACATATTCGCAACATCCAATTCTGAAATTATCCGCGAATCCGGAGTAATTGATTCAGAAAATATGTCTGATCATAGTTGTGTATTTGGGATTATAAACATTCCAAAGACACAGCATATTTCTCGATCTTTTACATATAGAGATTTGAACAATATTGATATACCTGCACTTAACAATGATTGCAAAAATATTAAGTGGGACTATGTACTATTGTTACAAAATATTAATGATAAATTAAGTTTTCTTAATGATGCAATGATGCAACTATTTAATAAACATGCTCCAATTAAAATCATAAAAACTAACAAAAAACATTCTCCTTGGATCACCCCAGTCATTCGAATTATGCAAAGAAAACGTCACACTGCTCTACGTAATTATAAAAAGCATAAAACTGAATCAAAATTATTTTTTTATAAACAGCTAAAAAACTTAACCACATCGGCAATTAGACGTGAAAAAACAGCTTATATAAATCATTATATTAACTCCAACAATAATAATTCGAAATCGCTGTGGGATTCTTTAAAAAAATTGGAGTTAACAACCATAGTACTAATTGTATACCAGAAGAATTATGTGATCCAAATGGTTACTGTAATTATTTATCAAATAAATCTTGTAACATAAGCACATTATGTCCAAACACTTTGTCGTATTTTCAAAATAACAAATACTCTGGAAACGTAAATGAACCTTTTGAATTTACTTGTGTCACAGAACTCGAAGTTAAATCTTTATTATTTACTATTAAATCAAATGCAATTGGCTCCGATGGAATCTCACTAAAAATGATAATACTAATATTAGATCATGTACTACCATACATAACGCATATCATAAATACATCATTATTGGAAGGCATCTTTCCTGAAAGCTGGAAATCTGCAATAGTCAAACCGTTTCCAAAATGTAACATTCCTGAAACTTTTAATGATCTACGTCCAATAAGCATTTTGCCGGTATTCTCCAAAATTTTGGAAAAAATTTGTTGCAAGCAAATAACGACATATTTAAATGCTAACAATATATTGCCTACATGTCAGTCGGGATTCCGTGAGGGACACAGCACCAATACCGCACTTTTAAATATTGTCGATGATCTTTTGAAAAATCTCGATTATTCAAAAACCTCTATCCTAATTCAAATTGACTTTTCAAAGGCTTTCGATATGATAAATTTTAATATGCTACTTGCAAAATTAGAATATTATAATTTCTCACATAAGGCACTTGATTGGTGTCGTAGCTACTTAAGTGATCGTAATTTTTCTGTACACATCTCTAATAAATATGGGGAAACCACATCGTCTGGGTTGCAGTATCTGGGTTCTGGTGTCCCGCAAGGATCAATCTTAGGGCCATTATTCTTTTTGATTTTTATAGCTGACATGCCTAATACGGTCGTTCACAGTTCGATGCACTCATATGCAGACGACACTCAAATTTTAACATCTTTCTCAAAGGAAAATGAACAATCTATAAAAGCTCTACTAAATGAAGATTTGCGTAATGTCTCTACCTGGGTCAAGGATAATGGTCTTAGGATAAATGCTGATAAGTCTACTATGCTGGTAGTGGGCAACTATAATTCCAATACACCGATTCTACTTGATGGTGTCCCATTGCAATGTACTGAGGTCATTAAGGGTTTAGGGATGTATATCGATAAAGACTTAAATTTTAGGCATCACTTAAACAAAAAACTGCTGGCAGCAAGATTGAAACTAAAACATTTATATAAATTGAAAAATTCTTTATCCTCTGCTACCAAACTTAAACTCGTTCAATCGCTAATCTATCCGTTGTTTGATTATTGCGGTTGCGTATATGTCCCTAATTTGTTTAAAAGAGACAAACAGCGTATTACACTTTTCCAGAACTCCTGTCTCAGATTCATTTTTGGTGTGCGCAAATATGAACATGTGTCTAACTTTAGACACAAAGCTAATATGCTCTACATTGATGATCGAATTAAATATTTATACCTTTCCTTAATTCATAAAGTTATTAAATGTGATACACCATATTACTTGTCTTCTAAGCTAACGGAAAAGCGTTCTCATTATACTTTACGCGGCTCGTCTTTTCTTATTATTCCTTCCTTCAAAAAAAGTAAGTTTAAGGGTTCATTTTCGTATTTAGCGCCTACTTTGTACAATAATATTAATATGGATTTGAAAAAGCTTTCTCTAAATGCTTTCAAGATAAAATTAAAAACCATTTTTCTTGTTTAAATTTATAATATTTGCAGTAGAATTCTTTGTAATTTATATTCTATGCTTGTGTACTATTGTCTTATAGTTATTTGTTTTTTTGTTAATCTTAACTTGGGTTAGGTGGAAGATCAGCATTTTAGCTGAACCTCGCCGTTAATGGTGTATTTTTTTTATTACCATTAATAAAGATTATTATTATTATTATTATTTATTATTATTACTTGTGAACACAAAAATATACAAAAGTAGATTACAATAATATAATATAAAACTTACAGAATTGTTGAGATGAAAAAATTAAACATGTGGATAACGGAAAAATACATTAAAAGACGGACATTTAAAATTATAAATAAATAATTAGTTAAAAACCATAGATCACAGAGTGAAAATCGTCAAATATTAAAAAACGTATGATGGATGAATATAATAAAAATGGATGAAACAAAAATTATAACAACATAACATTTACAAATTTATTTAACATAAGAGATAAGGACTAAAGATGTCAAATTAAATGATAAAAACGTTTACCATCCTATAGAAGAGGACATTACTAAGAAACTACAAAATAAAAATAATTTAATCATTAATAAATTACACTCTGACAATTTTATAGATGATAGTATAAACAAACAATTAATAACAGAAAATGCTGTACCTCCCAAATAGTATGGTTTAATTAAAGACCATATTGTAGCTGGAATTTCTCAACATATAGATTATCAAAAATTCTTGGAAAATCTAGAGCAAGATGAATACCTTGTTAAAAATTCATGACATAATTGATTACATCAAAAAGATTAAAATCCCGGATAATCTCATACTAGTCTCGTCCGATGTGGTTTCTTTATTTACAAACACTCCATTAGAACTAATTGAAACAGTTATTATAAAAAATTGCAACATTATCAGTTTAAAAACAAAGTTTCCGCTAAATATGTTCTTAGAACTTATTAGATTTTAGTACAACAGTAGCTACTTCTCATCCAATGGAATTTTTTTATAAACAAATTTGTGGCACAAGTATGGGAAGCCCACTATCACCCTTTACAGCCAATTTGGTAATGGATTATGTATTGAGATCTGTGCTGAAACAGTTACCCTTTGAAATAGGTTTCATTAAAAAATATGTGGATGACATTATTACTATGGCATCAGCAGACCAAATAGAATATATGTTGAATAAATTTAATAGCTTCCATCCTAACATACAATTCACCATAGAAAAAGAACAAAATAATCAAATACCATTTCTAGATGTTTTATTATTACATAATGAAAATAACACAATTGACACGAAATGGTATCGAAAACCATGTGCCTCAACTTCAAAACATATCATACGATCCATCAAAAAATCAACGTCGCTCTCAACATGAATCAACGAACAAAACTAAAGAACAATATATATTGTAAAGGAACTAGCGCCAAAATTAAAAAAAAGAATGAAACAAAAATTGGACTTAAATAAAGCTTTTAAACAACATAAAACTGTGAATAACTTATTTAGCGTAATCAAACACAACAAACAAAGAACTAAAATCCAATCTTATAGGTATATAAGAATGCATGTAAAAATTGTAATAAAACTTATACAGGACAAACAAAGAGATACCTCAAAATACGCTTAGATGAACATAAAAGAAACTTCAACAATAATAATAGATACGTAAAATGTGCTCTAGTAGAACACGCTAAAAGCAATAAACATGAATTTGATTTTTAAAATAGAAAAATGTTAACTATTGAATCAAACCTTCAAAAACTATTAACTTTAGAGATGTTATTCATAAAACAAGATAAACATTACATTAAGTATCAAACCGATATAGAACACCTTAGCTTAATATACAACAACTTAATTAACATTAAAAATTAACAGAATATATAAAAAAATAAAATCAACACATTAAATATTACACGGAAGCACAAAACATCTACAATCAAGGGGTTCATCAACACAAGACAGCATCCAGCCATCTATTCGTCCTGCACTAATTAATCTAAAACTAACCGAATTAGTCCTTATCCCTCATGTTAAATAAATTTGTAAATATTACGTTGTTATAATTTTTGTTTCATCCGTTTTTATTATATTCATCCATCATATGTTTTTTAATATTTGATGATTTTCACTCTGTGATGTGTGGTTTTTAACTAATTATTTATTTATAATTTTAAATGTCCGTATTTTAAATTTTAATGTATTTTTCCGTTATCCATATGTTTAATTTTTTCATCTCAACAATTCTGTAAGTTTCATATTATATTATTGTAATATATTTTTGTATATTTTTGTGTTCACATGTACTGCATTTCGCTCTTGTATATATATTGTAGAACCCTGAAGAAGACTATGGTATAGTCGAAACGTCGGCGTGAATAAATTTTATTATTGATTGCAAGTCCGAGAAATTGTTACTTCCTGTTTCCATCACCAACTTTAAAAATTAAACTTACTCCAAAACTATGTCATACTGAAGCTACAAGTTGACAATTTGTAATGAAAGAATTTTTATTGTTAACATTTTTTATACAGATATTAATTAAATTTAAACACCGTTTAAACATTCAAAGTTTAACAGGGGGGCAGGGTAAATATAACAAACTTTTCGTGTAATTCCTATGATAATTGGTATACGATTGTCTGATTAGAGAAACCTTCGGGCAGTGTTGGATTATCGAATACGTTGACTAAGCAGATGCTTAGGACAGGTAAATGGGGGATCCGGAAAGAATAAGATAGCATTATCTTATAAATGCATTTAATGTTATTTATTATTAAAACTAACTCTCGCCATTTTAAAATTTGTTTACATTATTTACACATGAATATACATGGTGAACACGAGAATTCACAACATAGGTGTTTAATATGGATAAACAGTCTTTTGTTAAATATTATCTGTCTCGTAAAACTTTATATGGTGTTTTATACGTAGGGATTTAGAAAATAAAATTTTGAATTTTTGGGTGCCAAATATTTTTAATTTACTCTTTTAGTGCCTAAGTAAATTTAAGTTAAATTCGTAGTAAAAATGAATTTATAATACGACTATGATTATTTTAAGAAATGAAACTCAAGCAAACTCTCAAATCAAGTAATATGTCAAAAATAGGTATTTACAATTTAATGAACGGTAATTTTTTTAAATAACGTGCTATTTTAGAATTTGTTTAAACATTTAAACTATAATAGAGGGTGGGTGGTAAATATTACAAACTTTTCGTATAATTCCTGTGATAATTGGAAAACGATCCTTTGATTAGAGTAGCCTTCGAGATCGAGCAGTGATGGATTATCGTATACGTTGACATTAAAGTAGGTGTCTAGGACCACAGGTATACGGGGTATCCGAAGAGAATAAAGTTTTCATTTCCTTCTAAACACATTTATGATTAATTTTTTATTTATTAAAAATAACTCGCCATTTTAGAATTTGTCTACATTATTTACAAATGAATATACAGAATGAATACGAGAATCCATTACATAGGTGTTTGACTTGGAGAAACTGTCATCTTTTTTTTTTAATATTACCTGTCCCATAAAACTTTATTTGGTGTTTTATACATAGGGATTTATAGAATAAAATTTTGAATATTTGGGTACCAATTTTTTCTAATTTACTCTTTTGGTACCTAAGTAAATTTAATTTAAATTCGTTGTAACAATGAATTTATAATATGAATATTTTAAGAAATGAAATTCGAGAAAACTGTCAAATTAAGTAACATGTCAAAAATTGGCATTTAAACGTAAATGAACGGTCAATATTTAATATAACATAACATTACTCGGATACCAGAAGCGTAAATTTCAGAACCTTGATTCTCTAATTATAAAGCACTACATATAAGTATTATAAAGCAGATATTAAAAAAAATCTGTTGTGGCCAGCACAATAGCTCTCGCCACTTAGTTTTTGGTTACATAAGTATAAGACGCGGTAGTCATGTGACATTGTTGGCCTTGACAAGCAGATATGGGGGGCCGTGTCAGAGTGACAATTAGTAATTGTATACATAGATGTCAAATGTTAGAATTTTTCATTAAAAATTTCAAGATTTTCTAAATTTACTTAGTTAATTTGTCACCAGGCGTGTGGAATGTACTTGTTAAAAAAAATAAACCACATGGAATTAGAAAATCACTAAATTTAGAATGAAAACTTAAATATTTGATATCTATGTACATAATTACTAGCTATCATTCTGACACGGGCCCCCATGTCTGCTTGTCAAGGCCAAAAAAGAGACATGACTACTCGCGCCCTATTGTATATAACATTTCTTGTATTCCTACACTCTACATCAAAAATTCTACTTACATCTATTCTTTATATTTAGATTTTTTAATTTTAAATTCATTCTATAAAGAAATTCATTGTCGGGATTGACATTATTTCCGAAGGGTATATATAATATATCTATAATTTTAAATATTTAACTATTAATACAATAAGAAATAATATAAAGTATGTACTTCCCAGAAAAAATATTCAGTAATGTCTCTGGATTTTTGACAATCACATTTATCTGTCAGTCACATTTTTTTTATTTTTCAGTTGGTTTCCATGACATTATTTGGACTGTGAGATTTATTATGACAGATTATTATATACTTTACATTTCTTTATTTCTAAATCTATAAAAGATATAATAAAATATTTATATATATCAGATAGAGAATTTACTCTTCTTTAATACAAGTAAAAACAAAAATTTTCAAAAAATAATATTTAGACGATTTTTTTTAAAAATCTGCTACTTTCGGTTTTCCAATTATTATCAAAACCTTTTCAGCTCTTCCCAGTAATGTCCGATTGAGAAATACGTAGTTAAACAAATATTAAGTATTATAGTTTTTGAGAAATCGTCCTTTCAACCGACTGACATACTCACACATATACACGCACACACAGATATCATCGTAATAATATTAAAATCGGATTGTACGGACCTTAAAACGTGCTTAATCATTAAAATATGGATACCCAATTTTTAGCATGAATCCAATACCTCTCTTAGCGAGAGGTAAAAAAGCTTTTTGGAGCCATTTTGGAGCATAAAATTCTGCATCTGAATCAATAAGCAAAATTAATTTTGTATGCGTTGTACGACAGGAAGTAAGCATAAAAATTTCAAAAAATATCTCAAAAATAGCAGCAGCCATGGAATTGAGACAAAATAAATAACTAATGTTTAACGGTTTATTTGTCATGTTAGGGTAATTTATTTTTATTAGGTATTATTTCTAATTTCTGTTTCAGTTAACAATTATCTGTTAAATTTAATTTGGTCAGTTGAACAGAAATTACAAATAATAATAAAAATAAATTAACCTAGCCTGACAGATAAATCGTTAACTTTTCCAAATTTTTTGTTTCAATTCCAAGGCTATAGCTATTTTTGGGGCGATTTTTGACATTTTCATACCTAATTTCTGCCGTTAAAAGGCATACAAAATTAATTTTGTTTATTGATTCAGATGCAGAATTTTATGCCCTACAACTTTTATTTGAAGCTTTTATCACTAAAATAATTAGGGAAGCAGTAAATTACGAAAGTCTGATTTTACATTTTAACGTCCTACGTTCGGCTGTGCCAGTCACCACCCAGGTGCTCCATTTGAATTATGAAAGTTAATGTCACTTCTAATCAAACCGGAAGCCCTACTATCATACCAAAATCCATTATATGTTAGCTTCTAGGCCTAATTTATAAGTATTATAAATGAAAAAGTTATTTTGAGGGGCACATTTTTCGGTGTCATTTGTATATTATTGCAACACTACACATTTATAAATTTTGTTATTGGTCATATTTTACAGATTTAAATTTTGAGAAGAATACGTTTTGAGCGCTATGTTGGCTTTCCATAAGAAATTAAATTATGAATTTATTTGGTTTTTGTTATTTATAATAATAAAATAATGAGTACAGAAAGTTCATTAAATTTTTATAAAGATATTTAATAAAATGGAAACTTGTTTGTTTGTCGGTATATAAATTGAGATTCATTCTTTACAAGGAAAATATTTTCTTAAAAATAATATTGGAAAGAAAATTCATATTTTTTTTAAATAAAAATGATTCTGAATTTAATTTAATTTAATTTAAATCCAAAGTTACAATGCAATAACTGAATTCCTGTATAAAGTTAAAATACCTTTTGTCAATTTTTTTAATGCATTTGTGTAATGAGCACATTAATGTTTTTAGTGGTATACTCAAAAAAATTATAACTATCAACATTTGTATTGTTATTTGTTATAATATTAGGAATTTGAAGTACCTAATATCAGTAGCAATATATTTCAAATTCATTTCAAATCTTTTAAAATTACATTCATTTCTAGTTTAAATCTGGCAACCACTTTGATCCAAATAGAAATTGTTTAGAGACATGTTTAATTCCCGACCCATGAATTTAAAACCTACACTAAATTTAAACATGGAAAAGTAAAAAAAAAAAACAGCTACCTCAAAAGCAGACTAATAAAGCGATTAAAAATACGTTATCTGTTTTATTCGTTATAGTTTTCTTTTTATTTGTAAGGTACACATTATTTGTGAAATTAATGAAAATATATTTTGCAATATTAAAACCATATAATCCTGGATTTTTTTAAAGAATATTAATTCCTTGCATTCTATTGACTATATTCGTAACTCATTTTAATCCTTATAGATTCAGATATCAATGAATAAATACGCAATGAATTTTTAACGAAAAAGTATTTTCTCTACAATGAATTATTATGTAGATTATATTTTAAAACCAGAGTTCGAATATTTCTATTGAAATATCAGTAAGTGGTTTTTGGTATTATGCCAAAGAGGCAAATAAAGCCCACCTTAATTAAAAATATTTTGAATAATTAATAATCTTTATTAAAAAATCTGTTGTGGCCATCACAATACCTCTCGCTCCCTTTCTTTTGTGATATATATATATATATATATATATATATATATATATATATATATATATATATATATATATATATATATATTATTTAACATTTCTTGTACACACAAATATTCTAGTTACACCTAAACTTTATATTTACGTATTTTCTATAATTTTAAATTCATTCTATGAACAAGTTTCTCTATTTCTTCTAAATGTTCGAGGTTTTTCCAATTCATTAACGGTATTGGCGGTATTTCTGAAGGGTTCATGTAATATACCGATAATTTTAAATATATATAATTAATAATACAATAAGAAATATACTATTTAGCAGATTTTTCTTAAAATACTACTACTTCCGGTTATCCATTTGTTACCAGAACCTATTCAACTCTTCCCATTACTGTTAGATTGAGGAATCCGTAGTTACATAGGTCTTTACTCGTATAGAATTTGATAAATCGTACCTCCAAGAACCCCACACACACACACACGAGCACGCACGCATGCACACACGCACACACGCACACACACACACACACACACACAACACGCACACACACATTCACACAGAGACATTATCGTAAAAATGTTATAATCTGGATATGCGATTAGCGAGAGGTAAAAAGCTTTATTCATGATAAACTTTGTTTTATTATAAATCTAAAAAATCTGTTGTGGCCAGCACAATACCTGTCGCCATTTATATTTTATGTTACATAAGGCGCGAGCAGTCATGTGACTTTGTTCGTCTTGGCAAGCAGATATGGGGGCCCGTGTTAGAATGACAGCTAGTAATAATGTACATAGGTGTCAAGTATGATAATTTTTCATTCAAAACTTCATGATTTTTCAAATCCATGTAGATTATTTTCCTCGACAAGTATATTCCATTCTATTGATGACAAATAAACAACATGATATCAGAATATTTTGAATATTGATTGAAAAATTATGACATATGACAATTGTGACATCTATGTAAATAAATACTAGCTGTTATAAATTGTAATAATAATAATAATAATAATAAATTTATTCTACCAATAGACCAATTACATTGATATGTGGCTCGTCACAGTCGGAAATTAATTACATACGATTACATTTATCTTACACTTTTTAGCATGAATCCAATACCCTTCTTAGAGAGAGGTAAAATGCTATGTTGAATTGAAAAATTAAATATAATTCTCAAATAAATAAACACACAAATTAAATACAGTTATAATCGCTTGTAAATATAAACTACATTTGTAAAAAAGTTACTAGACTTGTAAATTTCTTTCCGAAACAGAATTTACATGTCCTTGTGAAAAGTTTACTACTAACTTGTAACTTCTTAACTTGTAGACTTGTATTCTTGAGAAACAGAGCCCAGAGCTAGTCTGAGTAACACTAAAATAAAATATTCGTAAATTGCTAAAGATTATTTAATAAAATGATAAATTACAAATTTTATAATTTCTAAAGGCATGGTATTTTAACCAGAGATATAGCAATCTTTGAATGCACAAGAATCCACATGCATTTCGGGACCACCATTACCTTTCATCATTTCTATTTCTGAATCTGACGAAATTTGGGGATATTTCTAGGTCGTGGGACGTCGGGACACCAGTTTCGATAATGGTGACAAATCCCGACTCATTCTAGAATCTACTAAAATGTTCGATTCCATATACATAAACCTTCTATAGGAAATAAATTGATATGTTCTCGTCGAATACGTGTTAAAGTGTGCATATTTTGAAATGTCCAGAGACATAGTTTAATATTCAACT
Source organism: Harpalus rufipes (assembly GCA_951394225.1). Taxonomy (NCBI): domain Eukaryota; kingdom Metazoa; phylum Arthropoda; class Insecta; order Coleoptera; family Carabidae; genus Harpalus; species Harpalus rufipes. Next base: position 17,328,311 of record OX596277.1, read on the forward strand.
TCATCCCCCGCTGTGAATAAAGCATAGCTATCTCATAGAAGTCAAGCAGTCAAAGCGGATCAATTATTGCAATTAAAATAGGACTTGTAGTCGATTGCAATGTATCAGATAGAACAACTCAGATTATTTTAGCCTTAAATTGTTTACTGTTTCGTATAAATATGTTATTGCGTAAGGTGTATTAGTTTAAACGTTGATAGGGTCAAATACACGTTGTTTAAATTTTCCACTCTTACTAAGAAAAGATATAAAACAAGCCGTTGTGGGGTAATTTAATACCAACATGTAACAACATCATGTAATAAGAAAGTCGTAATATGCACGTAAATTCTGCTGAAACGCACATGAAAAAAAAAAAAACTGTACGTCGGGAAACCGTATAGACATAATTTGCATATATTATGCATATTTTGTAGTGCATCCAGACAGTTTAAATAACGTGGAATACTCGAAAATTTAATTTGAATTTTCCTTGACCTACTCGACATGATATAATGTATATACGTAGAGGGATCTACATAATTATTTCGGAAAACATTGTGCATGAGAACATTTTATTGGCGTACACACTAGTATTTGTTTTGTATTCTACATAACACCGAATAATATTTTAGGTACGTAGTTTTATTATTCATATTTACTGGAACAAATATTTTAAGAGATAAAATTGATGTCTTTTACTTTCCTAATGAAATATTTTATTATGGTACGTTTAGTAATTAACTTTTTATGCAAAATATGAAAATATATGAGTGCATAGTTACAAATATGTGGAGGAGATTTAACATATTAAACTATGAAGTGATATTTTTAATAGTTTCTTTCATAAATTGAAGCGCAATTCATATGATCCTAATAGTATATTAAAACTTAATTTACAAAAATCAATCTGTTCAAGCATCAGTTTGAAACGTACAAGTAGTTGAATAGTCTGTGTAACGAGTGTTTATACTATTTTTTTAGTTTTGGTTTTAATTTATATTATTTTTTTATAAAATTAAGGTAAATTGAAGACTTTGGTGCAAAAAGAGGACATGTTATATTTTTACATTCCGTCACTTTTAGGTAAGGAAGGTATTGTCGTTGGTCAAAATATTCAATAATGAGTTTTTAGTGAACAAGGACGTTTTAGAGTCCATATAATATGATTTTACTATTTTTACGATGATATCTGTATGTGTGTGTGTGTGTGTGTGTGTGTGTGTGTGTGTGTGTGTGTGTGTGTGTGTGTGTGTGTGTGTGTGTGTGTGTGTGTGTATGTGTGTGTGTATGTGTGTGTGTGTGTGTGAGTATGCCTGTGTGTGTATAACGAAAGTTTCGGATCGCATAACTTCAATACCACGATTCCAAAAATTATAATTTTATCGTATTCCTCAAGTTTGCATCCAGAAGAAGAGATGATTAGATTTTGGTTATAATTGGTCAACCGGAAGTAACAGTTTTTCGTGAAAAAACGCACATTTAACGTTATAACTTAAAGAATATATTATTATTTCTCTATACGATTTGATTGCGTTTTATACTTCATATTCAATAGATATAGAGTTAAAGAATTATAAAGATATTAAATATAATAAATCAGCCAGCTATGCTATCCATGGAAACTGCTAATATATTCAGATAATTCAAATTGACAGTTGTCAATATCAATGAAAAGTAAATGAATGTGGCAGTGGTGACGATGTTGAGATAGATGTTGGGGAAGACATGGAAACGTACAGTAAGGAATGAAGGATTAAGGGAAATAATAAGTGTTATTGGAAGAAGAATGAATAGTTTGGTAATAGAATGTTGAAGAAACAGAGGAAAACCAAAGATAAGATGGAAGGACTGTATAGCGAAAGACTTGAGAGAAAAGGAATAGAAACTGACGCGCATAGCAGAGCGCGGCAATCTTTCGAAAGCGCAAAAACACTTTACGCACATTATTTTTTTTATACGATTTGTCTTAAATTATTAAAAAAGGCATACTTACTGAAATGAAATCGTTCTGCCAATGTAATAAGTTTCTGTTTTGTTTGTAAATCGAAGTAAATAAATTGAATTTATAAAAGGCACTATATTAGTTTTCTGTCTGTATTCGAATTGTTTCATAGTTCGAAATGTTGGAAAATAGGGAGGAAATAGCGATAGCGAACTTTCACATATACCGCTAGACGTTCTTGATATGGCACAGAGTGTAAGTTCGAATTTATTACCCGAAAAATCAAGATAAATTTATAAAACTGTGTATAATTTACGATAATTTATTTATTTATGGACTACATTTTTGCTGATAAGTGTCACGTCGGTTGGAAGTCTTCAGCCGTGGCTCAAGGCCGATTCAGTGGAAAATAAAATTAATATTTCGCAACTACTAATCAGCCGTGGAAGTAATGAAGCAAGGCGCTGATACTATTTCAGATACCCACGTAAACTCAGTTCTCATTATCATTGTCATCGAGGAAAAGAACATTTTGACAGTCTTATTTGTCGAGCTCTGTTGTAAAACTGACAAATGCTACGACATGTAAAAGTAATATTAATTTTGTAAATAAATAAAATTTATTATTTCTAAACTTGTTTCTATTTGAACTTAATTAAAGTTATGTTTCTAAAAATGTGTAGGTAATAAAATAAACCTGCGAACTTAATTTTATTAATTGAACGTATTTCACACTTAGCTTCTTTTTTAACCGGTATAAAATAATAAAAAAGTAAACAATACGTAGCACTCTCACACACACAGCACGTAGGTAGTTATAAATTTGTTTCGCAGAAATTTTATATTTCATTGTTAAGCATTGTGCTGATAAATGCGGTAGATTCAAACTGAAACTTGTAAGCATTTCGATTGGACATTACGTCATTGTTAACAGTTGTGACTGTTTACAAGTTCACATTCAAGAGCTAGTTACCATAGGCAACGGGTTGAAATATTTCATTAGGTGGAGAGCAAAAAGGTAAATTGCATACAAATACCTTTGTGGAGATTTTGCATTTCAAATTTTCTTGTTAAAATAAATATGGGCTATTTGGTTGTCAAATATACCTAAAACACCGTTATCTTCATTAATTATTAATGTATATAAAAAGTAAAAGGTTATGTACGACTCTTGGTATGTAATAGTATATTACACCCGATGTGGGATATGTTTCATTACAGCCGAGGGCTTATGTACAGCGCGAGGCTGTGATGAAACTCCCACCGAGGTATGTATATTTTATTCACAATTATCCTCTTTTTAAATCAATAATTTTCAAAATAAATCAGTGAGTTATAACCTTTAATTTTGTTAATATTTTTGACAGCTCCATTAAAATTTGTTTAGCCTACTTTATTATAGGGATGTATGATAATGTTCCTACATAAACATTTCCAACTCGTGGGGTGGAAGTGAAATCTGTTATTTCCAACCCAAGAGATTGTCATTACTGTTAGGAATGATGTAATTCCCAACCTCTAAAAGGTTAAGAATCGACATATTACTATAATGATTGTGAATAAATATCTATTTTTGCTCGCTCCTCAAAAAAAAAGAAACGTCAACTTGGTGACAAATCAGAGCGTAAATAAATTGTGAAAAATTATGTCAGCCATCGGGACTTGGACCCGGGTCTTTTATTTTGCCGGAGTAACGCTCTAACCTTTAACTGAACTATGGCTGGATTCTAACACGATTGCTGAAATGATCCTCCACTGGCAATGGGGGATCTGCTAGTGTATCTCTCAAATGAGAATACTTTTTACTTACGTTATTAGGTGTGGGGTTGGATTACCACGGCATGTGAACACTTGTGAACATGTCATAATTGACTCTAGACCCTTATTAAACCATGTTTTTATATTAATAGTGTTACTCTATCGTAAGAAGAATGACTTCCACAATCACTCACGAAATTTTTATTATGATATGAATCATTTTGAAATCTGTGGAGCTTACCATAATTATGTTTTTAGTCCTGTTTGCTTTCCAATTAAAAAGCTCTCCGCGTAAATATCTGTCAATGTCAGGTGGGATTGTTAAAGACGCGATGATATTATTTATTTATTACTCGCTGCCGCGAGTGGCACGTTGGTAATTTCTCATCTACGCGTCAAAATGTTCTACAAATTTCGTGTCACGTTGCTTTTTCTTTATCGCTCATTCTCTTTTCCCTCCTTCTATTACGAAGTTCTTATTTATTTTACTGTCATCCTTCATAAAAACCTTGATTGAGTTTACATTTCCTCAACCAATTAATTGGATGAATAGAAACTATTTACACAGAGCTAAGCATCTTTTATTCGCTGTAAGTACATTATTGGAGGTTTAATTGGCAATAACTTCGGAGAAATAAAAACAATAAATGATTTCGAAATGAATTTTATTGAACATCTTAATGGTACATTAGATATAGTTTGTGTAGTTCCAACAATATTATTTGTATCTTTTCAAAAGTCAAATAAGTATTACATACATAATTATACAAAAAAAATCATATTATGCATATAAGGATTCAATAAAAAATATTTTAAATTATTATTACTACTTTTCATTCATGATTTCCTTCATAAACATTCACGGGTCTGATTCTGTGACGTAATAGTTTCATACACACATACATTGATACTACATACACGAAAACATATATTTCACAATGTAAGTTTGTGTTATGCAAAGGATTAAGAAAGATAGAATAAGGATTTGTATAAGAGCGAGTGAGATAAGGAGCAAGAGTAAGAACAAGAACCGCGCAGATTCACAACACAACGCATCATGTTCTTTGCACGTGCTGTGCCTCATTTAAATCTGAGACGTTGGTGACATCACTTCAGTAATTTAAATTTTTCGATTGGATGATTTGTTTTCAAAATGAATTGTGTGTTTTGATGCCGAAATAAAGCTTACTCCAAACTCATACTATATTATGAATACATTAATTCAAAAGTGTATGATAACAATGAGCGGGGTATTTCTCAATTTTATTGAGCTCGATGTTAATTTTCAAATATTAATTATTAATACAAACACGGGTTAGAATTAATAAAATTAATATTAAAAATTGAGCGGTCTCGTGCTGCGAGTTTGCGCTTGCGCAATGTGGTTTTTGTCCTTGTTCTCTATCCCTCTCGATCTTACGCATGACACATTTCGTGTATCAGTTGAATTATGTAAACTAAAGCAAACACACTTTATATGTGAGATGCCGGCAAGGAGCCTAGGAGTCCAGATCTGTCATTATAAATCTAATATAACCAATACCTTACAATTTTAAAATTGACGATAAGCGTGCAACATGTGATGTTTGATTTAAAATATGTACAAATAATAAAATATTCAAATAAAGAGATACTTATTTTCTTTGACTTTAAGATAGGTATTGGGATATTTCACTACATAGAGCTACGTTGTGCACCAAACCTTGGATAAGGGAGCACTTTTGACATTTCTTTCAGTATTTATTAGTATTATTATTATTATTTTAGGTAGAATATATTTCTTGTTTTATTAGTTGTAGCGGTAGATTAATTATTACATTTAATTTAAATGCTTTTGTTAGTAGTAGGTTATATTCACATTCAATTGTAAATATTAGTTCTATTATCTATTTTCCATTACCTATATAAACTGTACGCACATATGTAAAATTATACGAATAAAATGAAGTTCCAAATTTCGCCACCAGGTTTGCATTCTTATTGAAATATTTAATACGATTTAACACAAAAAAATCTGATCTTATAGTAAAATGAAAAATATTTAATTCTAATAAAAAAAATCTGATGTGGCCAGCACATAACCTCTCGCCGTATATTTTACCTGGCTGTATGCATAAAGCAAAGAATATTTTTATAAATACAAATAATATATTCATATAAATCTATGACGTATAAACTTCTTTATTATTCAATAATAGCATGTCTCAACATAAAGATATTTTACCATAAATTATGTTACAATAAATTACAAAGTAGAGTTTACCATATATAAATATTAGGCTGGTAACAGCAATTTTCAATTCGAACAACCTTGTTTACTTTCTCTTCATATTCTTCTAGTAAAAACATTAATTTTGGGCGGTCTAAAATGTATATATGGATTGTGCATCTATTCTTACATATCTTCTTTTACATTTTATTTTTTCATACTTGTTATATCTAAATAACACTAATTCCCTTTAATAAAGTGACGGATAGATTGCACTCCGATTATTCTTATATCGATGTGTAATTTTGTCAATATTTACAACTTACTTGAGAAGAATTTGATAGCTTTTTCGCAATTCAAAGTTACTCTAGTCTACAGTACTGGTGTACATTGTCCCATAATGTTTGAAACAAATTTAAGTCCTTCAACCTAGACTTGTCATCTCCATAATAGTCACAGATCAAGAATTAAGGGATTCTCCAAATACATTTTTCTTTCATTACTCATTATTTCTGACACTGACATTTATCTGTCAGTTACAAATAATTTAAATTTGCAACTATTTTTCATGGCTTCCTTTCGGTTGTAAAATTAATTACAACATTATTTTATATATTATATTCCTTTTATCTCTAAATCTATAAAATATGTATAAAAATATTTAAATGTATCAGAAAGAGAATTTATTTTTCTTTAATATTATCAAGAAAAATTTTCAAAAAATAATATTTAGAAGATTTTTTTTCAAGAATCTTCTACTTCCGGTTGTCCAATTGTTACCAAAACCTTTTCAGATCTTCCCATGAATGTCCGATTGGGAAATACGTTGTTAAACAAATTTTAAGTCTTATAGTTTTTGAGTAACCGTCCTTCCAACATCCCACACACACACACATCCACACACACACACACACACACACACACACACACACAGACATCATCGTAAAAATGTTAAAATCGGATTGTAGGGACCTTAAAACGTGCTTATTCAATAAAATCTGGATATGCGATTTTTAGCATGAATCCAATACCTCTCTTAGCGAGAGGTAAAAATGTATTTCAGATTTTTTTAATTACACATATTTTAAAAAATTGCCGTTATTGAAAAACCTTTATGAGATATAATTAATGTTGTACTTGATTGAAAGAAATGAGTTTATAAATTTATTTATTAAATTTTGCTGAAGAATAAAATTTAATTTTAATAATATTTTAACATAATTCTAATATTATGTAATTTCGAAATAAAATTATACTCTTATTTCATATTTCACAAAAATTAAAAGAAAATTGTGTAGTGTATCACATAATTTGTCTGAAAAATATTAAAACTTCTTCTTTAAAAAATATATCCCCTATGCACAATCCTGTACGATTCTATTTAGGGTAAGTGGAACCTTTGGCATAAATTTGTTTCAAAATGATTAGGAAGTGTTCCTTGCGCTAACCTATGCAATCCTATTGGAGAAATTCTCGCCTAATCAAGTACAAAACGAAGGTAAACAATCGGGCAGTTGATTACATTTCCCCAGCGAGGAAAACCGGAAAAAACGACTTCGTGCGAATGAACGAGTTAACTTAAAAGGAAACTCCCAGAAATTGGTTTGTCCCTCATTCGATGCTGAGTTTATGATCACTAGCGTGCTTCGCACTTTCATGTAAATGAAAATGTTTATCTAGGAGGCCGTAGCTTGTTAATTAACCATATCTTGTTTTGTTCCAGCCTTTGTAGAGCCAACATTACTTTGGTTTTGTTTCAGCTGATGTGGTGTTTTTTCTGTCATTTTGCTGAAACCGCAGGGAATCAAAAAGATTAATTAGCATTTTTATATTCTCTTTTTATTGCGCTGTTGTGAATATGTAGAGATAATTGTTACCTGTATAGAGTTTAACGAAGTCTGGCTAATGAAAATTTATAAACAATGCTTTTACCGCTTAATTAGATTATAAATAGCAGTTCATTTACTTTGAACATAAAAGAAAAAAATTCATTATAAAGACTGACTGTATGCATTCATCAAACAAACTATCTATGAACATATTAGCAGGATATATTCAAATTACTCAAATATTAAAAATCTAAGAAAAGGTATACTTTTGTGACAACGCGAGGGCAAGAGCAATAACTAATATATAAGTTCTTATAACCTTTTCTAAATTATAGTTTCAGGAACAATGTTTCAACTTTGTTATCATTTAATTCAAAATTCTGTTTAGAAATAATTATCATTCTTCTATTAACTGTCTATTTAGTCTAGATTCCAGCGCTCTAGACATTTATTTGTTGACAATTAAGTTCAGAAATTTTTACAAGCATACGTGCAGGGTTGATATTTTGTTATGGTTGCCTTACACCGTGGAATCTGCACCCCTCCGCTATCATGCAGAAGCTAACTTTTGTTTTGTTTTTAGCAGTCGGTATTAGTTTCACAATTGGAAGACATGTAATCTCGAGTTTTAGGTTGAGCGCGTACTAGACGCTAGTACGCACGATCAAATTCGTAATTTACAGTATATTAAAATGTCATAGAACTAGTGATATTATCTTCTTTTTAACAGATATAATAACAAATTAAATGTCACTGCTTCTATGGCACTAATTATGCCGTAGATTGCAAATTTTACTTTGTAATTCTAAGTATAACGAAATTTAAATACTACAGTAAAGCATAATACATATTAACATTATATTGCCTGTATATATATATATATATATATATATATATATATATATATATATATATATATATATATATATATATATATACGAGTAGTTCGCCAGCTTAGGAACGCATTTGAGTTTCGCAAATGGTAAGATTCGACAGCACGCTGACAAGAGAGGGATAATCATATAATTTTCGTTAATAATTATAATTCTTAACAGCGTTTTTTCAAGAAAAACTGTTAAAATCTTCAAATTAGAGTACCTCCAGTTGACCAATTATAACCAAAATCGAATCAGCTCTTCATACGGATGAAAAGAAAATAAATACGAAAGAATTATAATTTTTTAGAATTTTCGTGTTGGAGTTATCGTCTATGCAAAAATCGTTACACACATACACACACACGCACACACACATGCACATACACACACACACATACATACATACAGACATCATCGTAAAAATGGTAAATTCGTATTCTAGAAACCCTGAAACGTGCCTAATCACTAAAAATTCATCATCAAATTTTTTGACAAAGCCTTCCTTACTTAAAGGTGACGAAATGTAAAAACAATAAAAAAAATTTTGAAACATTTTTCTTAATTTCTAATAGTTACGAAGTTATTTGAAAATTAAATATTGTACAAGGTCGTCACAAAATTTAACTTAGAACAATTATTTGATTTAAAAAAAAACAAAAGTACATCTAAGATGGCCTGTGAAAGGTAAACAAAAACTCTCATTTAATCGAAATTGTAACTCATAGTTTCGAGATAGCAGAGGTAAACCGCGTATAAATTAATATTTCACTGCCTTATATCTCGGGAACTATTGAATATCGGACCTATGTCGACTAACTTTTTTTGCTTATTTTGGTCAGTACTATTTACTCTTTTTTTAAAACCCTGTATTTATTTAAAATAATTACAAATCAACACATATATTACGGGTGGTGTTTGCGATACTGCACTAATAAGGCTCGATTTTATAATTATTCAAACTCAATTTTGCGTTGTTTAATTGTAACAGCTGTAAAATTTAATTGGATTTTTGAAGCACGACCAGCGATCATAAAATAGTTAAATCAATCTTTTTAAGTAGGGCTCCAATATTTTCTTTTATAATTAACTGACCTTTTATTTACTTCGTATCTGCAGAAAATCTATACACTTATAAAGATTATCAATTATTTGATAATTATAATTTAGTGTGTCAAAACATTTGAAGAACACAGAAGATATAATACAGTTTGGATTTTTGAGATTACAGAAAATAATATATGTATTGCAAAAGTAATAAAACAAATTAAAATATTTACTTGTGAAAATTATAACCATGTCTCGAATGATTTGCACAATTGCATGGAGAACAACCCGTCATTGTAGATAATTTCTATGATTAATAATTCTGTACCACTGATATGAATGATTGAAGTGGGCTCCAAAATGGTGGACAAGTCTGCTGTCCTTTATGTAGTAGCTATTGTACTGGTGATATCACAAAACAGTAAAAGAAGAAACAGTTATACTTACATTTCTAAGCATTTCTAGCTATTTATGTTCGGTTATTTAAATTAAAATGATTGCAATTGTAAATTTTAAAGTACTTTCTGTACAAAATTATTGTTATTATATTGCTGCTTAGTTATCTGGTAGTGTTTAATTATTTGCTAATAAACTTGCCAGTTGATTAATTTTTGAATTATGAATGCTTTTACTGTAACATATATTTTTATAATAGTAAAATAACAATATATTATGTAGGTACACTCATTAAAATCAAATAAATGACACTAATGAATTTAACAGATTGGATCTTGGTCGAATATCTTTGAAAAAAAAAATTATATAAATTTGATCCAAATATTTATTCTTTAAAAAGTGAAATAGATCGTTTTCTGTGCCAGTGAGTCTAGTAATTCTAAAAAATACCCCCACTTAGTTTATTACATAATCCATTAATTTCATTTACCTTCTAAGTAATTTAACACAGAATTAATTGAAGTGATATTACTAAAACAGTTCAATTGCAAAATAAAATAAATAGATAAAACAATAATTGTAATAAATCAAGTAGTAAATACTCTCCATAGTACTATTTAATCTCCCATATGTGAGTAATTATTTTGGTGTGTAATTAATCCCAGTCCCCGTGTGTGTATGTGGGGGTTGTGACGGTGTCACATGTGTCAGCGAGCGTGTCAGTATGTGACACCCGCGCGATATGTTTGCACAAGGACTGTGTATCGTATGCAGAATGTGCGGAATTCGCTCGAGGAAATATTTGTACACAGGCAAGTGATTGCAGCGTGCGACGTGACGTGATACCGAGTCTATTAGATATTACGGGAATGTGGGACGGATATCAAGTTAGGATAGAAGTTACTGAAGGGAGTTTACCAAGGAAGTGATAATGGCAAATTCGTTTATTAAGTGTTCTTTTATATTAGTTTAGTTTAATTCATATGTTGATGAGGTGTTAATTTGTGGACTTGAAATTTGGTTTTTGATAAAATTATACATTTCCGAGACTGAATAATTAACCCTTACCTACTATAGTGCGGTTTCTCATCTATCCCAGAATGTTTCTTTTTTTAAACAATGTAGATATGATTTAATAAATTATCATAGTTAATTAATATGTAAGCATGTGACATACGTAATACATTATTTATATACTTAGAAATTAATAATTTGCTAATAATGCTTGTTTCGTTTTGATTTCCGTATTTTTCCTCGGAATAATATTGACGGTTGTTTAGGGATAGAACGAACTTATTCGTCTCTTAACATTTAAATGAAATTTCAGTGTTGAATTGAGTTTCATCTTCAATTTATTACAAAAGTAATCTCTAAATACCCCACCAGAGCAGCTACATTAATTACTCGTATTTTGTTATGTTAATATTCATTGACAAATTGAAATCATTTAAAATTTACGAGAACCCCAAACTTTGGTAAAAAGCTTCAAACGATAATAAAAATTAAAATCTAATTTAATACACAGATCGTTCTACATTTGTAATTTTTGTTTCAATGTGTTAGTTACCATATGTTAAACTTTAATGAAATTCTTATTTGTTTACAATATATGACTCATAATAAGATATATACTGTAATGAAATTCGCCATTTATTATGTAAATATTTCAAAAAAGATATTTAAAATATTAATGATTCAAATGGACCTCTTCTCTGTGACGTCACGCTTACATAATTAAGCCGCAAATGTCGCTAGTGTCGTTTTACAGCGATGGGATGTGACACGTGAAAGTGACATTTGATGGTAACCTTGTTTCTATTTATCAACTCTAATAAAAACGTTGTTACAAACTTGCTCAAAAAAAGTAAATATACGTACTAACTTGAAAGCAATCTAACCTAACAAACAAGTTCCCCTTACACCGCACGACAGACGTCGCTAAATATCTTTGTCATACTTCGAGCAGCACGTCGGAACTAAGTTGCAACGGAAATAGCAAGGGTAACGTCACAGTGGCGGGAATAGATTTGTCCAGTATTTTCAGTATTTTTTTTCTTATTTTAAAACAAAAATTGTGCAAAATAAAAAATATGAAAAATTTAAATTTAAAAATACTTGCTTCTAATAAAAACTCAAAAAAGGCGAAACTACCCCATTCCATGGTTTTTGCTATTTTAGGGATGATTTTTGACAATTTCATACCTAACTTCTACAGTTACAAGCAAGCAAAATTAATTTAGCTTATTGATTCACAAGCAGAATTTTAATACCTACAACTCTCATTTTTCACTAAAATAATTAGAGAGGAAGGATATTACGAATGTACGATTTTACAAAAGTTCATGTTTGGTAATGCCGGTCACTACTCTGTATATGTATGTACTCGTAGTATATAAAAATTCAAATTTCACATTTATATATATATATATATATATATATATATATATATATATATATATATATATATATATATATATATATATATATATCACAGAAAAACCGTTTGTAGATTTACTTTATAAATACACATAGTTATTAACTATGAAGAATATTGTATTATAAGGACCTGTTTTGAATTTAATAAAATTTTACAATCAGCACAATTTTACACTTTTGTAAGTGTAGTATACACCAACAATTTTCAACAAATAATCAAAATCGACACATTTTAATTCCTAATTACATTTCGATTCGAAATTTACAAACCGCAAGGTTCATCTTCAAACAATGATTGAATTGTTTAGGAACAGTCAGCTGTGGTTTATTGGCTAGCGAATCTATTTAGTAATACAGGCAGGATATGCAGATGCGGATTCATCTACCACACGAGTTTAACTAATAGACAAAAAATCAGCTAGAGCTGAGTGATTCAAAGGTTTTAGCTGCCGATTATATTTATAAGCTGCAGGTTCGGCCAAAGAAATCAGTGAAAATCTGGCCCCCTATATTCCACATTGAAGTAGTTTATCAAGAATCAGAAAATTTAATGATATTGTTTACGATATTTGTTGCTTCATTACTCCTTGACATCTTTTTTTAATAATTCACTGCCCAAATTTTAACTGTTTAGGATTTGAATCCTGGGCCACTTAAATCATATCCGAACACATAATAATGGAGTCGCGTAGCTGATTAATATATGACCGCTTCGTAATTTATAATTAAATATTAAATTACAAATAAAATATTAATGTTTGAGTAATGCGTCACATTTTATTTAATTAGTTAACATTTATTTACTTATTTATTAACTATAAATCAGTATGAGTAAATCAATTTTATAGAGAGGCTACAGTCAGTATTTGAAATTATGAGAAAAGAAGTCTACAAGAAGAACGACGAGAAACTTTAGCAATTGTTCGAACTATACGTTTTTAGATAATAAATACACTATATGCGGATGGTATAGAACCCCAGAAACAAATACCATACTTTAATCTGGATTCCACTTTGGCGTAAAATAATATGATAGGCTGTTTTATTGTGATAAGACTATTCACATGCCAAAACTGATAATTAACTGAACCCAGTTTTGAGATAATTGCGTTACAATGATACTTTATATATTTTACTCTACATACATATACTTGCTCCATGCTCCAGCTAGCAGCATTATTCTCCCATATATAATTTAATTTTACAGATGGGTTTTAGATAATTTTATACCTTGTTTAACATTTTTGATAAAAATTCAGTCATTTAGCAAGGAACAATATAGGTAATATGAATCTTAATACAACTAAAAAATTAAATTGCACAATTTCTAGCTTTTTATTTTTTTCTTCACTATTTGCAATACTTTATTTTTGCCTTATTTGGCCTTCTCACTCGCAATTCCTGTGTTCTCGCTTAATCTAGCCGGGTACACAAGAAATATATGTATCTCTATATATTTGATCTATCCAGTATCAAATACCTGGTGGTAATGTAAGAAACATGTCAAGACTTATTCAGACCTGTTCAAGCAAGTCACCTAGAACTAGATTTTGTTATGGATATTAGTAATAAAATAAAAAATATATAAACGAATATATAAAAAAGTACATATTTTAGGCAAGAACTTTTATTAAAAATTTCTAGAAATTCTGACATGATGTGATAATAGTGAAAATATTTTTAGAATTGACATAAAAAGTACATCTGTTATACGTAACAGAATTCCGTTTGACATATACTATTTTCGTCTATTTTCATACTTCATTTCTAGTCAGATTTTTTACCGAGTCCTATTCTGTGCTACCAAGTCATGTAGGTACAATCGAAATGTTTCGTAATGTAAATCAAAATAAATAAATACCAACTTAGAGGTTTGTTTTTACCTTCCGTCACCTCTAGGTGAGGAAGGTATTGTCTTTGGTCAAAAAAATCGGTGGTGAGTTTTCATTGAATAAGCACGTTTTGGGTCCCTACAACACGATTTTACTATAACTTCAATATTAAAAGTTTCCAGGAAGATACAATAGAGGCGATTACATTGATTTAAATATGTCATGAGGAGAGATAAAGAATATATTGGAAGAATAGCTTAGTAATAGAAGGTGAAAGAAACAGAGAAAGACCAAAGATAAAATGGAAGGTCTGTACCTTATTGCGGAAGACTTGAGAGAAAAGGAAGAAAAAAACAAAAAATAGCAACCCCTAACGAATGGGAAAAACTAAAGAAGAAGATGTCTGTGTCAAGTGCAATTTGCATAGTTTGTTTATGAAATAATTTTACTGGAAAATTCGAATCTTTTGCAAGATAATTTATTTATTGAATTTGTACATAATACACAGGATTAACGGAAGGTATTTTGCTGACCACATCAGATTTTTTAAAGATAATCTACTATTGAAATGGATAAAATAGGAAACATTGGAAATTATGAAAATTATGAAAGTTATTAAATTTTAATTGCGTCATATTATTTTCTGTTTATGTTATTTATAACCTATAAAACATGTCTGAAAATAAAAGAACAGATGACGAAACTCGTATAGAAAAATATGTCCGGCCGCATATTTCTTTACGAGAATCTCGGATGAAAATTTCTGATTTACGTGATGCTAGATTTGTCTAGAAATGTCTCGGCAGAATCTCGTATTATAATCTACACAAAAAAAGTATAATGTAAAACGGGCTTTATGCAAATGTTCATAAGGTTACCAAGCTATAAGTATATATTGTTTAATAAATGATACTACTATATTATGTACAATTTATTATAATTTTCGTTACTAACGTTATCTTTCTCTTCCAGCATGCCACCAAATGCAGTTGGGCATCCACGCAGTGTTCGGTCCGTCGGACCCGCTGCTGGGCACGCACATCCACAGCATCTGCGACGCACTGGACATCCCGCACTTGGAAGCCAGGCTGGATCTGGACAGCGACGTTAAGGAGTTCTCCATCAACCTGTACCCCGCGCAGACATTGCTCAACCAGGCCTTCCAGGACGTCATGACCTTCCTTAACTGGACCAAAGTGGCCATCATCTATGAGGAAGACTACGGTAAGAAATATAATAATTATCTTTAATATTTATTCTGATTGAGGTTATTAAAGTTTCGTGAAAAATCAAAAATCTTGTTCAAGTACTGAAAAAATTGGTATTCAAATTTTATACTACTAGAAATATTTTTTTCTGTTCTTCAATGTAGCTCCAAAGTAAACCTATGTACATATTATTCGCACAATATAGTAATTCTAACACAAAATTATATCTGCCATTTTTATTTTGTTTCAAAATTATAAGGAAGTATACTTGTGAAATGGTTTATACAAGATGTTCATTTTAAATGGGTCACCATTGTTATTTCGATAACTATAAGAGCTACAAACAAGGTTAAATTGATAAACAATTTCTATTTTAAAAGACCAATGTAATGAATATTAAAGTAAAAATCGGTCAGTGGTTCTCAAAATACGGGACAAAACATTCTTATTTTTAATGGGAACATAGTTTTTTTTCTGTATCGGTGTCTTTATGAATCTATAAATGCACTGAAACACGTCGTTGTATCTATAAACGCACTGCTTTTGGCGCTTTTCGTTTTCTAGAGGTGGTATGACTGCTTTAAAAACTGACAGATGAATGATATATAACCGTAAAATGCTCTTAGTCGAAAATGATTTTTTATTTATGAAGTTAGTAGGAAGCGCTACCAACATGACTAATAAAAAAGAGCAAGTTATATTTTTGACAAGTTGCATTTAATAAATATATAAAATTACCTCAACTGGGAAAAGTATAAAAGTGGCTCGTTTTCTAATCTTGGACCAGCACGTTAAATGATGCTTTATGAAACTTGTTTTTTAATGTAAGAGCTCAAAATTATATTAGTTCGGCCGCCACAATATTTTACATTTATTATATTTCATTTTTTTAATACAAAAAACTCAATAAATATTTTATACTTATTTTATAACTTAATGAAATTAACTATAGCAATCACAATAATTCGGCTACTTTTAAATTTTGTACAAAGTAGGTGGTGCATGATCCAAATGTTGACAAAACAATTGTTACATTAATGAAATCAACAAAGTGCTTGACATTTATTGTAAGTGAAACGTTTTTGCACTAAAATGTCTCGTGGTAAACCATATAGTCAAAAAAATCCATGATTAATACCCATATGAATGGCATTTCGGCACGGAAAATTTCGATGTCACATTCGGTTGCGCGATCGACAATACACGGTATTATTTATTTAAAAAAAATGTAAATGTTATGAAAAAAAAAAAACAAAACTGATCGTCCACCGTCAACATCTAATATTGATCATCGACCTTTAAGGGAAAGATGAAACGAAATCTTCATCAAATGCTCGAGATATTATCGTACAATGGCGGGAAATGACCGATATCTATCACTAAAAAAAATAAATTAAACAAATAGGATACAAGTTTTATAAGGTAATTTCTTTTTGTGATTTTCCTGTTAAAAAGGATTATTAGTATTTTGTATGTTTCATTAGGCCAAAGAAGCCTTTGCTTACAAAATTGCAACAGCGAAATCGGTTAAATATTTGGAGCTATGAGTCTAAATTTGAAGTTTGCCTAGAAGATTGTAGAAAACGCGTATTGCGTACTTTTTCTGAGACATACCAGATAGACTATTTGGTTAAAAAAGTTGAATTTTCTGCAAATGTTATGGTTTGGGTTTTAATGTCTGGAAGGGGGATAAGCAAGCTACATTTTGTAAATGCTTAAAGATTTTTTTTACTATCGATTCCCTTATACCTGTCCCTCGAAGGGAATTACGTTTTTCAGCGGTGACGGTACTCCATGTTATTCGGCAAAAATCGTTAAAACTTAGCTTGAAAGTCATAATATTCTTACTCTAAAGTGGTTATCAAGTAGTCCGTATTTATCGCCAATTGATTCACTTTGGCATAAAAAGAAAAAAATCTGTTGTGGCCAGCACAATACCTGTCGCTACGTTTTTGGTTACATAAGTATAGGGCGCAAGCAGTCATGTGACATTGTTGGCCTTGAAAAGCAGATATGGGAGCCAGTGTCAGAATGACAATTAGTAATTATGTACATAAATGTTAAATGTCAGAATTTTTTCATTAAAAATTTCAAGATTTCCTAAATTCACGTAGTTAATTTGTAACCATGAGAGTGGAATTTATTTTTCGGGAAAAAGAAACCATATAAAGTTGGAAAATCACTAAATTTAGAACGAAAAATTATAATATTTGGCATCTATGTACATAATTACTAGCCATCATTCTGACACGGGCCCCCATATCTGCTTGTCAAGCCAACAAAGTCACATGACTGCTCGCGCCCTATTATATTTAAAATTTCTTGTATACTTACACTCTACAGCAAAAATTCTACTTATATTCTTATATTTATTTATTCTTTATATTTACATTTTTTAATTTTAAATTTATTCTATGAAGAAATTGTATCTTACTCTTCTAATTTTTCGAAATGTTTCCAATTAATTTTCTGGAATGACAGTATTTTTGAAGGGTATATGCAATATACCTATAATTTTAAATATTTAACTATTAATACAATAAGAGATAATATAATATATGTACTTCCCAGAAAAAATCTTCAGTAATGTCTCTGGATTTTGGACAGTGACATATATCTGTCAGTTACATTTTAATTTTTCATTTGGTTTCCATGCCATTATTTGGGCTGTGACATTTATTACAACAGATTAATATATACCTTATATTTCTTTAGCTCTAAATCTATAAAAGATATACTAAAATATTTATATATACTGTGTGTCCCAAGGAAACCTTGACATAGGCGTTTAACATGGGAAAACAGTTTTTTGTAAATAAAAAGTGTCCATCAGAAAATTAAGCCATAATATTGGAAATGATAATAGTACATTATCTCCTGTACGTTATTTATTATTAATTACTTTAATATTATTGTACATATTAGAAAAAAATATAAAAAAATATAAATAAATAATTGTTTCACTATTTAATAATGTAATATGCAAAGTTATTGTAATGTTTTCCGTAGCACAATGGTTAGCGTAGCTGCGTTTGGAATATTATTAAATTTTGTAGATTTGGGTTCGATTCTTGAGCCGGATATTTTTTGTTATTTTTTACAAAAAATCTGTCTCAAATTTTCTAACACAATCATCTGGAAATAATAATAACTTTATAATAAATAAAGGGAAAATAATTAACAAAAATTGATTACAACAATCAAAAGAGTGATATAATAAAAATGCATTATATTGTCTTTGATATGAATGAGAGATAACTTTGTTATTTATAAAGTCAGTAAAAATGTAATACAGGCACATGTTCATTATACCTATCTATCTCAGTAATTTTTTATTAACAAGAAAAGAAAATATAATGCATTTTTATTATATCACTGTTTTCATTGTTGTAATCATTTTTTTTTATTTTCTCTTCATTTCTTACACAGGTATTATTACTTCGAAGTGCTGGTAATAGGAAATGAAAGACAGATTTTTAAAAATTTAATATATTTTTGTAAAAAAAAAAAATGTCCGGCTCAAGAATCGAACCCATATATGTATGTAAAATTTAATATTTTAAAGGCAGCTACGCTAATCATTGTGCTACGGAAAACATTACAAAAGCTTTTCATATTACTTTATTAAATATTGAAACAATTATTTATTTATAATTTTTTATATTTTTTTCTGATTTGTACAATAATATTAAAGTAATTAATAATAAATAACGTACAAGAGGTAATGTACTATTATCATGTCCAATACCATGGCTTAATTTTCTGCCGGACACTTTTTATTTACAAAATACTGTTTTCCCATGTTCAACATATATATATATATATATATATATATATATATATATATATATATATATATATATATATATATATATATATATATATGTATATATATGTCAGATAGAGAATTTACTCTTCTTTAATACCAGAAAAAAGAAAAAAATCCAAAAGTAATATTTGAAATACGTATTTAAACAGATAATAAGTACTATAGTTTTTGAGAAATCGTCCTTCCAACATCCACACATATACATACACACACACATACATACATACATCCACACATACATACACATAAACATCATCGTAAAAATATTAAAATATGAATCCAAGACCTGTCTTAGCGAGAGGTAAAACAGTATGGAATAATATTTAACCTGGTAACTGTGAAAAGTTAGTTGAGACAATGCCTAACAGAATTAAAGCCGCTGTAGTCAATAAAGGAAGCGCAATGCAATATTAAAATACTATATAAAACTATTCAGATTCGTGTGTTAAAGTTAATTTATTTTCTGTTAAAATTTAATTTTTATGGAAGCAGTTCTTTTTGTATATTTTAGGCTAATAGTATAATTTTTGTAAGAATAAAATATTTATTGTTCTTTATAACATATGACATGTCGATAAGGTAAAATATTATGCTGGTCGAACTATTATGATTTTGGACTCGTACAATTATTTGCTTTTTCATTTTTTAATTAATTTAATTCTGCGTTCAATGATATATTCTCACATACCAATATTTTTATTGTTTCAAAATTTTTCTTGAAAAGTTGTTAAAATAAACAAGAATAACATAGATAAATAACAGTATTATATATTGTGCAAGGGTTTTCGGTATATGGCAAAAACATTGACATACACACTACACAGTGCGCCAAGGGAAAACGGTATCCGTTTGTACCGTGATAATATCATTACCGTATCGTAATCCTATTGATTTTGTATCGTTACTGTGAATCAAGCCTAATAAGGCATGTGAACCTAGCGACAAAAATGGGAAAAAAAAAACAGAACTTGTAAAGACTGTTAATAATGGATTTAAATTATAAAATAAAAGGGATATAATTATTCAATTCATTAATTAATGATGGATCTAATAAATTTATGATTTATAATTTAGATATAAAATATTAGTACAATATTTTATATTTTCAACGTAAATTTGTAAATTCGTCAAATCATATCACATTTGAAATATGATAGCTTTTATTATCAAATAAGTCACTGGATGTATAATTGATTGAATTAATTTATAATTTAAATATTCATTATAAGTCAGAAATAAATTAACAAAACAATGTTATTTTAATGTTATAAATTCGAACAAGCAAAGCGCTTAATCTCCGTAGGAACCATACTCACCATACTTCAGCTAAAGATATAAAAATTATAATTCAAGCACACTATAAAAGAATGGCAACAACACTACGAAGAAATTAGTTCATTAAAAGGTACATTCTACCACTCAATAAATAAGCCAGTCACAAAACCTTACTTTTCACATACTGCGTTAAATAGAAAATAAATAATTAATATCTGCAGACTTAAATTTTACCACAACCTCACACCAGCCCATCTATTCAAAATAAGAATGATGTATTCTCCATATAGCGTCTGCTCTACCCCTACAGAAACAATAATAGCTGATTCCAATCATTTATTTATACAATGTCGTTTATATGAACCACAATAAATATAACAATTCAAAGAATCAGTAGAACTAAATCTTACGCTACCGGTATCAATATCCAGTCTGCTAGCACAAAACAACAGCCGAATCTTTGAAGCAGTACTCAAGTACCAAAAAGCCACCACAATAAACAAATAATCATATTCACCACAGTAATTTTCTCTGAACTCTATTGTTATTTTTCCAAAGTCCTACTCCTACTCCCTGTCTTGTCCTAATCCAAAAGCCGTGACAGACCTCACTGGCCACCTTTTCATCCTTCTTGTGTCCCTTATCTATCATGCGTAACACAATTCAGTCAGATATCAAATAAAGTCATTGGCCAATCGGCACCACACCGATGGCTAGAGGGGAGGGGGGATAAAAAAATATGAATTACATTATAAACCAAGTTTAATTTTTATTTTAATTATGCAAAAAAGAATACATTTGAAAACGAAATATAATGCAATAAAACTAATCGAAAATGAATTATGATCTGTTCGCTTGTTCATTATCCGAGTATTCTTAGATTATTATTAAAAATCCAGTGAAACTCATAGATACTTTAATCATTTTTGCCAGTTTCAACGTTATTTGCTTTAATTGTCAATTTATTGATTATTGATCGTTGCTGGTGTAGATGATATTAAAGTATTTACCCCCTGTCCGCACCCATTCAAAAAATTGTTTATTTAAATGTGGCATTCGTTTGTTTATCGTTTGTTTAGGATTGTTTAAATATTTTTTTCGTTTGTTTAGGTTTAGTATTACTTTTATTTTTAAATTGTTTGGGTGTGGATAACTTCACATGATCCGCGCCCATTTAAAATATTATTTATTCAAGATATCATTCATTTGTTTACCGTTGCTTAGATTTGTATAGCCATTTTTTTTTGTTTTTTTAGGTTTATTATGACATATTTTTAGGAAATTGTTTGGGTGCAGAAAACTTCACTGATACGCGCCCAATAAACAATATTTTCAATGGGCGCGGATCATGTGAAGTCCGCGCCCAAACCTTTTTTAAAAAATAAGTAATAATAAACCTAAACAAACGAAATTATTTTCTAAACAAATCTAAACAAACGATAAACAAACGAATGACATCTTTAAATAAACAATTTTTTAAATGGTCGTAGATCATGTAAAGTTGTCCTCGCCCAAACAATTTTTTAAAAATAAGTAATAATAAACCTAAACAAACGAGAAAAAAAAAGTCTAAACAAACCTAAACAAACTATAAACAAACGAATGTCAGCTTTAAATATTTTTTTAAATGTGCGTGGACAGGTACACGGGGTAAAATAAAATATTTGTAGCAAACACAATGCACAGAATTTTATTTTATATATTAATGGACGAAATTTAATCTGTGCATACTCGTATATTCCTATATACCTACCCATTGTTTCATTTCATTATAGATTTTATATCTGCGAGTGTTTAGTAGCAGTTTAGAGACAGCCTCAATTTTTTGTAAAATGTAAAATTTTTAGTCATTAATAAAAAAAGTTTACCTTATGCTTCAACCAAAATCAATCACATTGTGTATTAGTACCACTTTCAATAATCCATCATTGCCAATTAATTTTTACGCATGTCAGTATTACCTTATCACAATTGAGGTTTTTTTTTACAAAAGCCGAACATGTTCATATAATCAAAATACATATCAGAAAACAAAATCATTCAATGCATTATTATGGCAATTTTTGTCCGTACATATGGGAGTAAATAAAACAAGATGTTCATTTTGAATTTTAATTTTATGAATCTATCATTTATTAAAAAATAAAAAGCATCTGAACTTGTATGGTTTTTGTATGAATATTACATAAAGTAGATGAATATTATTAAAATTGAGAAGAAAAGATAGATTTAAAATACATTTAGGTAGGTATAATATTTATTATTTTGTTAATAATAGTCTCAAACCACTTATAAAAATATTTTCAAATACAATGGGTGACCAATTTGGTTCTTATAGAATTGTTAATATAAATTCTTAATTTTTTTGTGTTTGCTTGGTTTTTAACCAAAATCTTATTGCCCACAATATGGAAAAACCAAAATCAGACGATATATTTTGCGTCACAAACGGATAACCATAATAAATTAAAACCCCTTGATTACATAAATTTAAAGGAAATCCTTAAACGTTTTATGTTTCAAGATACATGAGTAGGTATATTATAGAACAGAGTAATTACATATAAAATGTAATAATTAGGTGTAATAGTAAAACTAATACCTTTTCAAACATTGTTTTATATTATTTTGTAGAATTGCACTATTTTCAGTTGTACCTAAGTTCCGTCTTTCTCTCTGCGGTGTCATATTATAAAAAGTTTCGTTTTTCCTATTCCTTTAATTAAAGGTCAGGGATTAGACTTCTGGCCATTTTTTCCTTGTGAAAGGTTAACACGAGGGCATATCGGCGTTTTTCTATTTGATCTAAATTTATCTGATTGATTAATCCTGGCCGGTGACAGGATCAGGGGTCGCTTCTATTTTTATAGGGAAAAGGATTTACTATCCGATCCCAGTTTACGGCGCAGGCAATCCGATAAAAACAGAGCCAGATTAAGGGGGTGGAATATCACATTTCTCATATTTTTGTTACACGTAATTTATTCTTCGTTGGAATAATTTTATTTCAAACCAGAAACTTGAAAAATAGTAGTAGATATAGGATAGTGGCTTCTATTTTCATTGATAAACAATTTTTTTTGAAGCGAATAAGTATTATAGTCAAATCAAAATTATTTAGCCATTTATTTATGTACACAATCCACATATGTACAAAATATGTACTTGTATACTTTACTTGCAACTTATGTACAAAAAAAAATCTGATGTGGCCAACACTATACCTCCCGTCATTTATTTTTTATTAATTTAAATACGTACCTACATATTTATTAAATTAAGTTCCTTTCCATATAACTATTGTTCTATTTAAAATTTTCTATTTAAAATTATTATTAATATGTAACGATTATTTCGTTGACAGTGACATTTATCTGTTACATACATTTGAGCTGAACTGTGTAACCATAGAGTTGTATTTAAAGCATAGGCTCCGGGATTTAATTTTTGTATTATTTTATGAATTTATTCATAAAATATATAGAAAAGTATGAATGGAAACCTGTAGAAAATTTAATTATCTTTAATTTTTATAATAACATTAATTGTGAAAAAATAACAATAACTCATTCACACACATACACACATACACACCCTATACCGCCTTCACCAAGGGTACCGGGGGGTAAATACAAGGATATATAACAATGATGAATAAATAATAATTATACGACTATAATATGGTACATTTAGAACACGGTTTTACTCCCTAAAAAATTTCATAACTTGGTGCATATTCATATAACATGCTATTGTGATCGTGAAGACACAAAGACCAGAACATTTTCGAGTACTATATCAATTCAATTAATATTAAATATTTTTAATAAAATTTGAATTTCTTGTAGGTAGTTGTATTAACGCCAAATGAATCATAATATTAAAACTATCATAATATTTTTTTTTCTGTAAACTAGATTTATTACACATAAAAGTGTAGGGTGAAAATGAAAGTTTATAATATTTACATATATGATATTTTCGGCCTAAACATATACTTAATATATTTTCAACTAATATGACAAATACGCGCAAACATCTTACGTGGTTATTCCACCAATAATATATTTGAGTACCTTGAACATCGGTCACAAAACTTTCTAATTCCTTGTACAACGGCCCCTTACAAGAACATTTTCATAAAATTAAGTATTTATACCATCATTATAAAATCTTTCAGAACTCATATTTCAATAGAATAATACAACCTTTTTAGTTAAATTCTGTTTGTATTTATTTAAATTACAACGTTTCGACAATATAGACTATTGCCTTCTTCAGGTAAAAACATGAACTACAAAACAAAAAAAAAAAATTAAAAATATTTTTATGAAGAATGGTTTTTCTAAATCTTCAATCGAAAAATGCCTGAAACCGAAAAGACCAATGAACAATGCTAATGAACGAGACGTATTGTTTGCTTCACTTCCTTATGTCCAAAATGTCACGGACAAGATTGGTAGAATTCTTCGTAAGAAGAACATGAAGATTTCGTTTTCTCCATATATTAAAATTCGACATATGTTGAGACAAGTTAAAGACGTCATCCCTCTTCAGTCATCAGGGATTTACCAGATTCCATGTGTCTGCGGGAAAGTTTACATTGGCCAAACTGGTAGAACCATTTCTACAAGATTGAATGAACACCAGCGTTCGATCAGGTTGAACCAGCCAGAAAAATCTTCAGTTGCAGAGCATGCCCTGGAAGAATTCCACCGTATCAAATTTGAAGATACAAAAATACTGGCGAGACCTACACACCTAAACAACAGGTTAATTAGAGAAGCCATTGAGATTTACAAGACGAAGAGTAATAATCTCAATCATTATGACGGTCTAGATCTTAGTCGTGCATGGCTTCCTATTTTAAATTTGTTGTAATTGTCACCTAGTTACCTGTTGCTATGTTTTGTTATTTATTTATTTGTATTTGTTGTTTTGTAGTTCATGTTTTTACCTGAAGAAGGCAATAGTCTATATTGTCGAAACGTTGTAATTTAAATAAATACAAACAGAATTTAACTAAAAAGGTTGTATTATTCTATTTATACCATCATTTGATTACACTCATGTTCTCTGTACTTATTTAAAAAAAATCTATTATGGCCAGCAAAATACCTCTCGCCACTTCCTTTTTTGTTTACATAAGTATAGGGCGCGAACAGTCATGTTACATTGTTGGTCTTGACAAGCAAATGTGGGATACCGTTTCTTATGGGCCCCCATATCTGCTTGTCAAGGCCAACAAAATCACATGACTGCTCGCGCCCTAATGTATTTAACATTTCTTGTATACCTACACTCTACACCAAAAATTCTACTTATATCTATTCCTTATATTTAAATTTTTAAATTTAAATTCATTCTATGAACAAATTTTGTCCTACTCTTCTAATTTCTCGAGATGTTTCCAATTCATTGTCGAGATTGAAAGTATTTCTGAAGGGTATGTGTAATATACCTATAATTTTAAATATTTAACTATTAATACATTAAGAAATAATATAATGTCCAGTAATGTCTGCGGATTTCTGACACTGACATTTATCTGTCGGTTACAAACAATTTAAATTTTCAGCTATTTTTCATGGCATTCTTTCGGCTGTAAATTTTCTTCTACTTTCGGTTGCCCAATTGTTACCAAAACCTTTTCAGATCTTCCCTTGAATGTCCGATTCGGAAATACGTAGTTAAACAAATATAAAGTCTTATAGTTTTTGAGTAATCGTCCTTCCAACATCCCACACACATACACACATACACACATACATACACACACACACACACTCACACACATCCACACACAGACATCATCCTAAAAATGTTAAAATCGGATTGTAGGGACCTTAAAACGTGCTTATTCAATAAAATCTGGATATGCGATTTTTAGCATGAATCCAATATCTCTCTTAGCGAGAGGTAAAAATATAATGATAGAAATTTGGAAGGGATAAATTTTGCATATTCATTAGTTTACTTATACGATTTTAATACATATTTTTTGAAATCTTTAGAACATTGTAAAAGATGTCTCATTTTCGATGTTTTTCAAGGTATCTCGGGTAAAATTACCGATAGAATAAACCTGTAACATTCCAGAGTCACTATTAATAGTTTTCATGTTGAAAATACTTAGTTTCTCGTTTATCGTGAGAAATAGAAAAGGAATCATTTTTATACTTTTTTCTACTTATTAATTCTCGCAATATAACATATTTTTTTTGTAATATGTATACAGTTTAATATTTTTCTTATTTTATAAAATTTTACGTTGTATAACATGCCTATATTATTTTATTTGACATGAATAAACATGAATTGTTAATTTATTGGGTTGAAAAAAATTGAAAATTAATATGCAACAAATTCAAAAAATCAATTACATAGGGATCATCATTTATTTGTACTGCATATATATCTATGAAATATACATACTTATACATATGTACCTAGCAAAATTGTTTCTTTCAATTAACGGTTGTGAAATGAGATTTTTTTTATTTCCTAATAATTTATATTTTTGGTATGTTCGGTTTTTTTTAAACTTTTCTATTAAAAATTGAGTTCAATTGTTTCATATTTACTTTACTACATCAAAAACATGGGGAAACAATTATAAATGAATGAAAATCAAAACCTAATATTCTCTTTTCTATGTTGTATAACAATTATTTCGAGAAAAATGATATTAAAAATCATAAATAATTCTACAATATTGTTAGAAGCTAAATTACAAAAAAATTGTATCTCTCACTTTTGACTTGTAACACAGCTTCTTATTTCAACATTTTTAATATAAGTAGCTTCGTAGCTGTTATAGTATAGTAGAACTATAATTAATCAAACGCCGATCGTCTACACAAAAAACATTGTTTAAAGTACTGGAATTAAATTGGCAATGTGACTTACAACAAGGGCGTTAATGTATAGGTGTCAGTCTGTCTGTTACACTCTAATCGTGGTGTCTACTTCGCGTCGTCCACCATTCAAATTGAAAGAGTTCAATTTTTATGTTGCTCGTTTGTTCCAGTCTCACTCGTTGTGCACATATCACAAAAAACAAAAGCACAACAACAAAACTCATTTGTGAAAACAATTGAATGACTTTATTCCTTTTCAGACATTTAAATTAAACTGTAATGTGGTGGAGGTACATGAAGATAGAATGCAAACGAATTTTATTCTGTGGAAAAATAAATAAAACGGTCATATTAAGCGTACATACTATTAAGATTGAAAATAGTTCTTTGTTTCTCCAATACAAAGGCTTTACAAAACCGATTATCTTGTTAAAATAACGTAACAAAATTTCACATTGTTCGGATAAAGTTAATAGAATTTGATTAAAAAGTTTTAATACGAAATAATTATAGATATAACATAGCACTTTTCCCCCGGTATTATGTAGGCGAATTTATTTTACACAAATTTTGGGTAATTTAATGCCGTTGAAGGTATTTTTCACTGTCCCAGGTACTCATAACAATTGTAGAAAGTATATTGTAATGCTTATTTATTTGGGTGAATTGTAAAAATCAGTGAAATATTAATAATTAAAAATAAAGTTTAGTAAATTATAAATAAATAAGAAAAAAGATAATTAAAATAGCGAACAATATTATTAAACAAATATAAACTCTAATTTAAGACTAAAAATATTATTAAATACTTTAACACTAAGATTATTTATTTAAACTTTAAGCAATTAACACAACGCCCTATTTATTTACATGATATTTATTTCACTATATTTATATCACTAACTATTTATTTCATTATACGTATAGACTTGTAGACTAACTTGTAGACTAACTTGCAGCCTAACTTATAGACTAATTGGAAAGTTTTGTCAGCTGATATTTCAATTAGTTGATTTTGAGTTTCAATTGGCAATTTGGCTGCTTCAACAATATTTGAGAACTCATCTTTTCGACAATTCATCATTATCACCGGAAAATATTCTCGTAACTGAATTTTCAATTCGTGTAAATGCGTTTTCATGCTCTCCATCACGCGATGAACAATAGGAATTTTGAGTTTATATTTTCATACGTAATATAACAAATGCTATGATTATTATCGATGATATTCTCGAGTGAAACCGAGCTGCAGATTTCACGAGTCGGAAGGACGAGTTGAAATGTGCTGCTTCGGTTTCAAGAGCAATATCTTCGATTATTAATCATATCACGAGCTTATATTTAATGAGAGAATATAATGAATTTTTGTAATCTAACCTAACCTAACTTTTGATATATCTATTCATATTGTATGTTTAATTTAATATTTCGAAGTTTGAATTATTGTTATTATTTATTTTTATACTCAAAATTAACTGTCAATGTCATAAATAAAGAAAACAAATCCCTTAGTAACGACTATAAATACGGTGTTTATTTCTTTGTTTTTTATCATCGCTGTGATAAACTTGTAGCTAGGGAGATTCTGAATGTTGATTGGCGGAAAACATGTCACGTGACTAAGGAATTATATTCTCATCAATATAATTGGAAGTTAAAGTAAAAGCGTCAAAATTTCGTATTTCAAGGCGGAAAAAGCTTAAAAGTCTCATTAGTAAAATGTAAAACGATAAAATATATAATTAGCCCCGAATTATTAGGGGTATCGTGAAATTATTTACTTTATTTTTGGACTTTTTAGGGGTCGCGATATTTAAATGGTTGACAAACGATGCCTTACAGAATCTGAAATTATTATCTCTTCATTTTGATCATGTAGCCCTAGCCAGTAGGAGTCTCTTCTGTACTACCTTTTCCTTCCCTTTTTCTATTTATTCTTTTTCTTTATTTCTTTTTTCATTCCTATTTGTTTTATAATGTTTTATTTACCGAAATTTTCTTCTACATATTTCTGTTATCGATTCCTTCAGTACTTGTTATTTTATGTTACTATATCTGGAACATTCGTGCTTCTTATATTTTTAATTTTCTTGGCTTATCTTTACTGTCTAATAATTTATTTAGAAAACCTGGAGTATTGTTTCACTTTATGTCTTTCCTTTACCGCTTTGACTCCCAAATAGGTGAAACTATGTATCTTCTCGAATTAGTATTCTTGTCCTTTTTTGGTTTTTTGTCATTATTCTCTTTACTTATTATTATTATTCTCAATCGTCCTACTTTTATATTAGTATGCTCCGCCACCTCTAGTAAAAGTGACAGTTAGTGCTAACCAACGGTTATGTTACAAAATTGTTCGTACCACCTTTGGTTATAACTAACTGGAAGTTAAAACTGTTGTTCGCATCGCTCTAACCTTCAGTTTAATTTTTAACTAATCTGTAATAACCTGTTACTTTAACTAGATGTGGTTTTATACGAATATTTATGGTCTTTCTCTTCTTATTATACAGATGTAATTGGTAAATGAAATATGCATTGCTACTGATATTTGATGTATAACCTTTTTACATAAAACAATAAACATCGCATATTTTTATTATTAACACGTTGACCGCCGTAATGGTAATAATTTTTACATATTTAGGTCCGGCCTTTTTTATTTAAACAGTACCAGATGTCGTAAATAAGTCATAGAATCACCTTATATGACGTTCATTATTTTTTAGGCCTTTGATGCATCGCATGGCTTGAAAGACAAACTTATCAAGTTGACGCCGTGCGATGCACACAGAATAAGACCAAATAATGTGTGGCATTTGTTTATTACAACTACATAAAATAGATTAATACTCTAAAAGAATGCAAATAAAAACAAAAAAATCTGATGTGGCCAGCACATAACCTCTCGCCGTATATTTTACCTGGCTGTATGCATAAAGCAAAGAATATTTTTATAAATACAAATAATATATTCATATAAATCTATGACGTTTAAACTTCTTTATTATTCAATAATAGCATGTCTCAACATAAAGATATTTTACCATAAATTATGTTACAATAAATTACAAAGTAGAGTTTACCATATATAAATATTAGGCTGGTAACAGCAATTTTCAATTCGAACAACCTTGTTTACTTTCTCTTCATATTCTTCTAGTAAAAACATTAATTTTGGGCGGTCTAATATGTATATATCTGGATTGTGCATCTATTCTTACATATCTTCTTTTACATTTTATTTTTTCATACTTGTTATATCTAAATAACACTAATTCCCTTTAATAAAGTGACGGATAGATTGCACTCCGATTATTCTTATATCGATGTGTAATTCTGTCAATATTTACAACTTACTTGAGAAGAATTTGATAGCTTTTTCGCAATTCAAAGTTACTCTAGTCTACAGTACTGGTGTACATTGTCCCATAATGTTTGAAACAAATTTAAGTCCTTCAACCTAGACTTGTCATCTCCATAATAGTTACAGATCAAGAATTAAGGGATTTTCCAAATACATTTTTCTTTCATTACTCATTATTTCTGACACTGACATTTATCTGTCAGTTACAAATAATTTAAATTTGCAACTATTTTTCATGGCATCCTTTCGGTTGTAAAATTAATTACAACATTATTTTATATATTATATTCCTTTTATCTCTAAATCTATAAAATATGTATAAAAATATTTAAATGTATCAGAAAGAGAATTTATTTTTCTTTAATATTATCAAGAAAAATTTTCAAAAAATAATATTTAGAAGATTTTTTTTCAAGAATCTTCTACTTCCGGTTGTCCAATTGTTACCAAAACCTTTTCAGATCTTCCCATGAATGTCCGATTGGGAAATACGTTGTT
This sequence comes from Harpalus rufipes, assembly GCA_951394225.1. Lineage (NCBI taxonomy): Eukaryota > Metazoa > Arthropoda > Insecta > Coleoptera > Carabidae > Harpalus > Harpalus rufipes. Next base: position 17,359,654 of record OX596277.1, read on the forward strand.
AAACAAATTTTAAGTCTTATAGTTTTTGAGTAACCGTCCTTCCAACATCCCACACACACACATCCACACACACACACACACACACACACACACACACACACAGACATCATCGTAAAAATATTAAAATCGGATTGTAGGGACCTTAAAACGTGCTTATTCAATAAAATCTGGATATGCGATTTTTAGCATGAATCCAATACCTCTCTTAGCGAGAGGTAAAAAGGTACAAAAAAAAAAAAAATTGTTCACTGGCCGTCCGCTCTTATCCCTCATAATATATCTATTATCGTATGCAGCAACCGTGAGCAGTGTGGCTTGTAGTAAGTAAAATCCTACGTGCGAAACACAAGTGAGCGGCGTGGCCCATATAGTTAGAGATCATGCGAGTCAATATTATACTCTCTTTTAATCGTAGATAGGTTCGAGGTAAAAAGAAACTCTGAAGTTTTATATTTGTTTTTATATTTCATAAAAAGGTTGTTTGTGGCTATCGATTTCGTTAATATTGACATCCTCAGGCCCACAGCTGATTTTTTTTACATATATAATAATTATACAGAAAATATGAAATTAATATGAAATTAATATAAAGGTGGGGCGCTTAGTAAATATAGAACTAACTAGTAACATTAAATTATGTTAATAATGAACGATTGTAACGATTTTTGAAACTTTTGGACAATTAGAAGAATGATAAAATTTAAAATCATTATTTGCAACTATATAACACCACAAAATAATTTTAAAAAATCTGGTGTGGACACCACACGACTTCCTTGTACGATTATTAAACTATACATATTTTTTTTAATAAATAAATTACAAAATATTAATTTTAACTTCAAAACAGTAAGATATATAGCGACCATAAAGGGAGTTTTTAAAGAGAGTTTTGATTACAACAAAAAAATATTTGATTACAACAATGAATATAACTAATTTCACAATAAAAATATAATATTTGTTATTGTACGAATCATAAAATTGCACGTATTTAACGTAATTTAACATGAATTTTTTTTTTATTTTTTTGTCCTAATCCATAGCAAGCTTTATTACAAAAAATAATTTTCAAATTTACATATCTCGCTTATATAAAGGGCTAATTTAATAATACTTGATGTACTAGACGCAGAAATTAATTCTCTAAAACTTTTATTTGAAGCATTTATTCCTAAAATCAAAATAAAATCATTTTATGCAAGAAAAACTGTTAACAACTTCAAGTAAAGTACCACTTCCGGTTAGCCTATTTTAACCAAAATCTATTATGTTATTTCGATTGACATAAAAGTCTTGTATACCAAATTTTAAAAGTTTTGGATTATATTTTAAAAGAGTTTTTCATTAAAATCTATTATAGGCTTCATGTAAAGTACCACTTCTGGAAATTGTGTAATAACCAGAAAGGGAGGTGCACAACTAGATGTTATAGGAGTCCTAAATACAAAATTTCAACTTTCTACGGCTTACCGTTTTTGAGTTATGCGAGATACGTACGTACGTACAGACGTCACGACGAAATTAGTCAAAATGGATTCAGAGATGATCAAAATGGATATTTCCGCTGAAATCTGAAAACCGAAATTTTTCGCGATTACAATACTTTCTTTACTTACGTACAAGGAAGTAAAAATTCTTGTAAATTTAGGAGAACTCTGAAGATTTTTCGTTTCATCATTTAACGTACTGATAGTACTCGTCCTTTGCCAACAAATCGAGCCAGAAGTTCAAAAATTCTGAAAAAATGAACTGTGTTTTTCTCTCTTATGCAAATAATGAATGGATTAATTTTTTTATAGAATGCTTACCCTAACCTACTTACGAATTATTTTCTAAAATAATCACTCCTTACAAAATAATTAGTTTATTCATTTCAAGTATTTAATATAGATAGGTAAGAGTTTTCCAATACAGCTATACAACGGCCGATACTAATGCTGGTGGACTTACTGCTTTTCCGTGGTCGCTTGGATGGTCGACCACGACTTGATAGGGAGGAACACATACACTTTCACTTGGATAATGACAATAAATCTATTATTATTATCTCTTTATTTCACAAACTACTAATACATATATTACATTATAAAATGAAAATACAAATTATTGTTGATCCCGATATTATTATTATTATTATTTATTATTATTATTATTATTATTATTATTATTATTATTATTATTATTATTATTATTATTATTATTATTTATTATTATTATTATTATTATTATTATTATTATTATTATTATTATTATTATTATTATTATTATTATTATTATTATTATTATTATTATTATTATTATTATTATTATTATTATTATTATAATTATTATTATTATTATTATTATTATTATTATTATTATTATTATTATTATTATTATTATTATTATTATTATTATTATTATTATTATTATTATTATTATTATTATTATTATTATTATTGATTACACTAAACATAATTATATCCTAAAGATGCCGTTGCATCCTTAGGCCAAAATACTCGCGTTACGCAGAACGCGAAACAGTACTCAAACTCTACATGATAATTATTTCTAAACAGAATTTTGACTAACAAAGATAACAAATTTGAATAATTGATCCTGAAACTATAATTTAGAAGAGTTTATAAAAGTTATTTATTTGTTATTGCTCGCCTTGTAACACAGCATGTAATTTGCATTTATAGTTTGGAAGATTTTGTTGTTTTATTGAAAACGCAATCATTACTTCATTTTTATAACTGTAATTATAAATGAAAATTGGTATTAATTTGTAAATAATTATATATAATTTTAAAAACTAAGTTACGTGCCATGAGAATATGAATATTGTATGTTCTCCAAAATTTAGTTTTATTTCAATTCCAATTTTCTAAAGTTCCGAGAAAGAAACAATAATTCCTAGAGCAGTAATGTTTGTATCCGTCTGGTCCATTCCACAATTTCTAAATCAAATAACTACACTGATTTACTTTGTCCACTTTGAAGTCCAGGGCTTCGCTATTCCAACTTAAAATAAAAATCCGTAAAAATCATAGAAATCCGATTAGGAAGAGAGATGTGCATCCTGGTCGATTTATTAAACATCCTCCATTTACTTCATGCCTTGCGACTGCAAATATGGCGTCTATCTTCGATCGCGGGAAAAATTAAACTACTGGATCGTTTCCAGATCGCCCCGAGAATACTAATGGATGCATTTACCAAATTGCAATAGCAATCCAGCAGGATAGATACCTACTTCGATATTCTCCTTGTGGAGATTTGCGACTTTTGTAAATGAAGTTTAGCGTACAAAACTTACTACGTGTCTAGGATTATCCGGAAAGAATTAATGGATTCAGATAGCGTGTTTAACGGTTTCCGATAAGCTGTTGTGAATTTATAAAGTCATTTATTTACTTCAACAATTCAGAACAAAACGGTTCTGTCAGTAAACAAATAAGACAAGAATCCATTGTAATGATGTTTTCATTTGTAAATGTACTATTACAATTGATTTGGTATTATTTTTTGTTAATAAAGAGAAGGTGCAAGCATTATAATATTATTATGAATAAGGTAACAGATATTAATAAAAAATGCTAATTATCCAGTCAGTAGTAAGGTATATGAATAAGGATTTATCCTACAAAAGGTTGGGTATTTTTTACCTTCCGTCACCTTTAGGTAAGGAAGGTATTGTCTTTGGTCAAAAAATTCAATGATGAATTTTTAGTGAATAAGTACATTTTGGGGTCCCTACAATCCGATTTTACCATTTTTACGATGATATCTGTCTATGTATGTGTGTGTGTGTGTGTGTGTGTGTGTGTGTGTGTGTGTCTGTGTGTCTGTGTGTCTGTGTGTGTGACGAAAGTTCCGGATCGCATAACTTCAATACCACGATTCCAATAATTATAATTTTTTCGTATTTCTCAAGTGTACATCCAGAAGAACAAGTAATTAGATTTTGGTTATAATTGGTGAACCGGAAGTAGCCTCATTTGAAGATTTAACAGTTAAATTCGATTTATTGACATTTAACGTTATTATAACTTAAAGAATATATTATTCTCTATACGATTTGATTACATTTTATACTTCATATTCAATAGATACAGAGTTAAAGAATTTTAAAGAAATTAAATTTTATAATTCAGCCATCTATACTAAACATGGAAACTACTAATATATTCATATAATTCAAATTGACAGATGTCAGTATCAATAAAAAGTAAATTAATGTGGCAGAGATGAAGATGTTGAAGTAGATGTTGGGGAAGACACGGAAAGATACGGTAAGAAAATAACTCTAGTGTACCAAGTTTCTAGAAAGATACAAGAAAGACGAATACATTGGTTTCTACATGTCATGAGGAGAAATGAAAAATTATATTGAAATAAGAATGAATAGTTTAGTAATAGGAAGTTGAAGAAACAGAGGAAGACCAAAGATAAGATGGAAGGACTGTATTGCGGGAGACTTGTGAGAAAAGGAACTGTATGAGAACGACACGCAAGAATAGCGACCCCTAACGAATGGGAAAAGCTAAAGAAGAAGAAGATGTCAGTGTCAAGTGCAATTTGAATAGTTTGTTTATGAAATAATTTTACTGGAAATTTAGATTCTTTTGCATGAAAAATTATGTATGGAATTTATACATTATATACAGGATTGACGGAAGGTATTGTGCTGGCCACAACAGATTTTTCAATTTTTGTTTCATATTTGAATACATTAGATGCAAATCTCTGTATTAGCAAAAAATTAAATTCGCGGTTCTGAATTTAACCAAATAAAGAGGATACTCCTCACAAAGTAGTGCAGTCAATAATTTGCAGAAATCTGTATATGAAGCACAAATTAAATACAAAAAATCTAACCTAACCTAACACAATACTTCCCGCCATTTAATTTTTATTAATTTAAATACATACCTATGGGTTCTTGTGGCCGCGTGCTTGAGTGTCTGGTCGCGGATATGAGAAACCGAATTCGATCCCGATCAACGCCAAATATTTCGAATTTTAAATCGCACACAGTCAATTTTGTATTGACCGTGGATGACGCTTGGTAAACGCTATGTCATCATTATTACTGAAATCTGTGTACAAAGCAGATTAATACATCCAGCAATGGATAATATGCCGTGATGATATTTTTTTTTTATTTTTTTATTTAAATACATACCTGCATATTTACAGTAAAAATTTTGAAAGATGTCCGATCAAGGTGATCTGTATCATGAACGAATTTACAAATTGGCATACATTTATCCCCTTCCTTTACAAAGGCTTTATGCGTGTGCGATAAGGATGGATATAACACGCTTGTCTTTCAAAATTCATATTGTTTCGACTAAGTTAGGACCTTCCATTTCAAAACGATGCTCGTTGTTGATAATACTTTCGTTGTAACGTGAGTTTAGATATTAATTCAGATACATTACCTTGATTCATAGCCGTACGAATAACGTTATTTTCTGTCAGTATCACTGACACTGACATTGTGTCATTATCTTATTTTTCACATATTTCGTTTTACATTTGCTAATAAACTTACCAGTTGACTTATTTTTGAATGAATATGAATGCTTTTTTTGTAACATATTTTTTTATAATAATAAAATAACAGTCGTATCTTATGTACCCTCATAAAAACTAAGCAAACGACATTACTGAATTTGTCAGAATGGGCGGAGTAAAAATCTGAATTCATTCAATTCGTAGACGACCTTGATCGGACATCTTTCAAAATTTTTACAATGCTGAAAATTATGTATATTTAATTCCGTTCCATATAACTGTTGTTCTATTTACAATTTCCTTTTTAAAACGTTACTATTATTAAATTGAAAACATTATTTTTTTGACAGTGACATTTATTTGTCAGTTACATACATTTGAGCTGAACTGTAACTATGGAGTTTTGTTTAAAGCATAAACTCCGGAATATAATTTTTGTATTATTTTATAAAGTTATCCATAAAATAAATAGAAAAGCTATTAATGCAAATCGATAGAAAATTGAATAATCTTTAATTTTTATAAAAACAAATTGCGGAAAAATAACATTAAAAGGTATTTTTGAAGAAAAACTAGTTTGAGCTTCAATAAAAGTGCCATTTCCTGTTATCCTATTGACACTAAAATCTAATGGTTTCTATTCATATTAGAATAAGGTAGGAATACATGGTTTCAAAATTTTCCGAATGATACTATTTGAGTTAGAGTGTCCAGAAAATCACACTCACACACACAGACATCTTCGTGAAAATGTTAAAATCGGATTAAAACGTGGTCATTTATGAAAATCTCGATATGCGATTTTTAGCACGATCCCTATACCTCCCTTACCAAGGGTAGCGGGAGGTAAAAAGTAAACTCAGATGCAAAACTCGGTACTTGTTCGCTTCTGTCATATGCATAACATTATATTTACAAGAAAATCAATGTATGTCACGTACACGTGACCAAGCAGCTATGACATTCATGGTGTTAACATAATAATATTTAAAACCACCGAGAACAACAAGTCTGTAAATAATGAACATAATCGCAACGAAACCTGTCACTGTTTTGTATAATTTTATATTAATCAACAAAAATAGTTTTTTTTACAGATTGAAACATACAGTTTTGATCATAAATAAGGCCATAAAGTATGTTGATTAGTGACCCTATCTCTTATTACTTATTGTCTAGGTTACATTTTTTTATTTTGCTTCTAATGCAGAAGTTTCAAGACGTTACGGCAAGTAACCTCCCTCACCTCCAGGTCGGTCGAAATCTTGTATACAGTACAAGATGTCGATTGAGCTGGAGGTTAGGGAGGTTACATTTTGAACAAAAAATCTTTATTTGAAATCGTCACTAAAGTGCACAAAAATCGTCATTAAAAGTTCAGAAATCGGCACTAAAGTAATTCATTATAGGATAATTTTTTGCAATGTAGTGTTGCCAACCTTGTGACAATTATTGTACATATAAGATCATTTGGGCAGACATACGTTGTACAATAGCAAATTTGTATGTAAAATGACAAAAAATATATGCAAGAAGAACAAATTAAATAATTCCGATGAAGAAATTTGAGATAACACGCATAATTTTGAGTTTTCATGTCCAGAGATTCGCAATACTGATTATAAGTTCGTTTGTTTGACTGACAGCAATTGACAGATTTGTCATAATAACCTATAAAAATAAATATTTTTCATTTTCACAAAATTTCGGTTTCAAATAAAATTTAATATGCACCTCGGCACTGTAGTTCCTTTTTATCACTGATATGGTTTATTTTCCTCGGCCCTACGGCCTCGGCAACTAAATTCCACATTCGTGATAAAAATAAAATTCCAGTGCCTTGATACATAAATAACTATTTCCTGCTTAGAAAATGATTAGCTTTCATTTTATTTAATATTCTAGAGGATTTACGAAAAAATAATTTAGCCAGACGTTTTTGCGATTTTCTTAAATTCTCTAATAGAGCAAATAGTTTTGCATCCGATGCATTCATTTAGTAGTCCTAAAAGATATCCAGGTTTTCGATCGTAACACACTTTCATTCGCGACGTCTTCTTGTCTTCTTCATCAGTAGATATTAAAGGGAATGTACAAAATAACGGGTTTTAAAAAGTTCGGACTTTTCGTAACGTTTATTATTCACACATATGTTGATTTTGACGTTCAAACGACAGTCATTTAAATATCTGTATCATCGTATTTTGCTCATACTGCGCCTTGTGGATCTGATATCTTTAAGTTACACCGTTCTTGTCTGCTAAACAGATTTAAAATGTATTCTACATGTTCCCGGATAGGTTTCAAAGAAATAAATTCCTGTAGTCCCATTCGGGGTACTTTAATAATTGATCTTTCAAATACACAAATATTCGTCTCATCTTTTAGCAATATCAAATCATCGATGGTATATTTTATTCTCTCAATTTTAAACATTTTTCTAGATAAATCTCAGGTTTTCATAACAACTTAAACTAAAATTACATGAAAAAGTTTCGCCGGCACGGTTTTATTGGATCACATTTAGATTGGTGGAAACGCCATTGTTGTCTTCATCGCTGGTATAAAATCTAATTAGCATTCGAAACACAGAATAGAAAGCAAAAGGAACCACTATAATACTTCGAGATTGTTGCAAAATAAATCTACATCATTTTACCAAATTATTAATGTCACTCTGACAAATTTCCTAAAATTCAGAATATTCCGTTTCGTCTCATGTAAATTTTATACAGAAAACTGTCTTTGAAACTGGGCGATTCGATCAATAACCATGCCGGAAATACCGTTGCATATAATCAAAGCTTTATCCTCATGCAACATGCTTCTGACATGTATACTTGTTTAGCAAAGCTGTATTTGATGCCAAATAATATACGTTAATGTTTGGGATTACCTATCTTATAGTTTGAGATCTCCGATCAAAATTTCTGAACTGTGTTCTTATGAGGGATCACAGACAGATTGATGTAGTCGAACTCTATCTGAGTAGACATGATATTATGAAAACATACTCGTATATACTACATTAATTCCAATATTCTCAAGAATAAATATATTGCAACTGTTTTGTATTAGTGCTATTAAATAAAAGTTTTAAAAATTATTATTTTTACTTCTCGCTAAGAGAGATATTGGATTCATGCTAAAAATCTCATATCCAGATTAATAAAAACCACGTTTTAAGGTTCATAGAATACGATAATAACATTTTTACGATGATGCCTGTGTGTTTGTGTGTGTGTGTGTGTGTGTGTGTGTGTGTATGGATGTGTGTGTGTGTGTGAGGTCGTTGGAAGTACGATTTCTCAAATTCTATAAGACTAAAGACCTGTGTAACTACGGATTACACAATCTAACAGTAATGGGAAGAGTTAAATAGGTTGTGGTAACAATTGGACAACCGGAAGTGGTAGTATCTAAATAAAAATCTAAATATTATTTTTTGAAAATTTGTTACTACCAATAATAAATATAATTAAATTTTCAGTCTGACACATTTAATTTTTTTATTATATCTCTTATAGGTTTGGAGATATACTATGTATATAATAATATAGAACAATCTGTAATAAATCTCGTTGCACAAAAAACAGTTGAGATATTTAAATGTTTGTAATTTAAAGATAAATGCAAAAGTCAGTGTCAAAAAGCTGCTGATTTACTAACATTACTGGAAGATGAGGTACGAGTACATTTAATATATATTATTGTATTATTAATTAAATAAGTATTTAAATTATAGGTATGTTAATATTACATATATCCTTAAGAAATACCGTCAATGAATTTGATGAATATTGAATATATTAGAATAGTAGGACAAAATTTCTCATAGAATGAAAGAAGAGATACAATTTCAATTATTTGTGTATACAAGAACTGATAAATTCCATAATTATAGGGCGCGAACAGTCAAGTGACTTTGTTGGCCTTGGCAAGCAGATATGAGGATCCGTGTCAGAATGACGGCTAGTAGTTATTTACATAGATGTCACAATTGTCATATGTCATAATTTTTCATTGAAAAATTCAAAACATTCTGATGTTTATTAGTCATCAATAATAAACTTGTCGAGGAAAATAATCTACATGGATTCGGAAAATAATAGTTTTGAATGAAAACTTATGATACTTGACACCTATGTAAATTATTACTACCTGTAATTTTGACACGGGCCCCCATATCTGCTTGCTAAAGCTAACAAAGTCAAATAACTGCTTGCGCCCACATCAACATAAAATGAAAATGGCGTTAGGTATTTTACACCGAAAGGTAGATATAGGTTCCCGAATTAAATAACTAATGCCCAATTGTACCACTTCACTAAAATGCAAAATTAGGCTAATTTTTTTTTACAATTTTGATTATATGAATGAAAACATACCTTTCCAACTTTAATTTCAGAAAAAGTTAATTCATTTTCAGAAAATGTAAATTAATTTTCAGAAAAAGTAACATTATTTTCAGGAAAAATAAATTCAATTATTCAAGATAAAGTAAAATCAATATCGGGAAAACTAAATATAATTTCAAAATGTATTTTTATATAAAAAAATTACATACATGTGTGCTGTTCTACACATAAAAGTGATAGTCATCGTATTTGACATAAATTCTAGTCCAGTTTATTTCTTGGTAAGAAAAAGGGAAGCTGGAATTGAATATAATTTTTCTGACATTGATATTATTTTTTTACCTTCCGTCATCTCTAGGTAAGGAAGGTATTGTCTTTGGTCAAAACATTCGGTGGTGAGTTTTCATTGAATAAGCACATTTTAGGGTCTTTACAATACGAGTTTACTATTTTTAGGATGATGTCTGTATGTTTGTGTACGTGTGTGTGTGTGTTTCTGTGTGTGCGTGTGTGTGGACGTGTGTGTGTAACCGATGTTTTGGCCGCGATATTTCCAATACTAGAATTCCAAAAATTACAATTCTTACGTATTCCTCTTCCTTGCATCCATATGTAGACCTGATTATATTTTGGTTATAATTGGTCAACCGGAAGTGTCCTCATTTGAAAATTTTAACAGTTTTTCTTGAAAAACTCAGTTAAATTTTATTATAACTTAAAGAATATTATTCTCTATACGATTTGATTGCATTTTATATTTCATATTCAACAGATATAGAGTTAAAGAATTTTTTAAGATATAAAATTTCATAAATTAGCCAGCTATGCTAACTTAACCATGGGTACTGCTAATATATTCAGGTAATTCAAATTGACAGATGTCAGTATCAATAAAAAGTAAATGAATGAAAGAATAAGGGAAATAACTCTAGTGTTGGGCGTTTCTAGAAAGATGTAAGAGAGACGATTACATTGGTTTGAACATGTCATGAAGAGAGATGAATATATTGGAACATAGGAAGACTAAATATAATATGAAAGAACTGTATTGCGGAAGACTTGAGAAAAAAAACTGAATAATGACACGCAAAATAGAAATGAGTGGAAGAAGAAAATAAAAAATAGCGACCCCTAACGAATGGGAAAAGCCTAAGAAGAAAAAGAAAATGTCAATGCACAGAGCAATTTGCATAGTTTGTTTATGAAATAATTTTAATTGAAATATAGGATCTTTTGCAAGAAAATTTATGTATAGGGCGCGTACAGTGAAGTGACTTTGCTGACTTTGGTAAGCAGATATGGGGACCCGTGTCAAAATGACAGCTATTAATTTTGTCCATAACTGACAAATGTCATAATTTTTCATTCAAAATTTCATGATTTTCTTATTGCATGTGGTTCATTTGTTATCAGGAGTGTGGAATTCAGTTGTCGAGAAAAAATATCATAAAATACCAAAAAATTAATTTTTGGATGAAAAATTATGACATGTCAGTTATGGACATAATTAATAGCTGTCATTCTGATAGGGCCCCCTTATCTGCTTGCCAAAGTCAGAAAGTCACGTGACTGCTCGTGCCCTATACATAAATTTTCTTGCAAAAGATCCTATATTTTCAGTAATATTATTTTATAAACAAACTATGAAATATTATTTACACATTTAATGCTATTATAAATATTAAAGAATATTTTATTATCTGTACGAATTGATTGCATTTTATATTTCATATTCAATGGATATAGAGTTAAAGAATTATAAATAAATTAAATTTTATAAATCAGCCAGCTATGCTATAATCATGGAAACAGCTACTATATTAAGAAAATTCTAACTGAAAAGAAAATGAATGTGGTAGAGATGAGGATGTTGAGATAGATGTTGGGGAAGACACGGAAAGATACGGTAAGGAATGAATGAATAAGGGAAACAACTCGAGTATTAGAAGTTTCTAGAAATATACAAGAGAGATGATTACATTGTTTTAAACATGAGGAGAGATAAACAATATATTGGAAGAATAGCTTAGTAATAGCAGGTGGAAGAAACAGAGGAAGACATGGAATATATATATATATATATATATATATATATATATATATATATATATATGTATATATATATATATATATATATATATATATATATATATATATATAACATGGAGGGACTGTATTGCGGAAGACTTGAGAGAAAAGCAACCGAATGAGGACGACCCAGAAAACAGAAATGAAAGAAAATAAAAAATATCGACTCCTAACGAATGGGAAGAGCTATAGAAGTAGGAGATGTCAGTGTCAAGTGCCATTTGCACAGTTTTTTATGAAATAATTTTACTGGACTTTTGCAAGACAATTTATGTATGGAATTTGTACATGATACACAGGATTGGCGGAAGGTATTGTGCTGACCACAACAGATTTTTTGAAATTCATGTTATTTTTTCCGAAATTGATACTACTTTTTCTGAAATTGTATTTACTTTTTCTGAAATTGAACTTGAATAGATAACGAAAAAAAATATTCTGTAATGGAAATTGTTTTTTGTAATAAATTTTAAATTACTTACAATAATTAAAGTTTGCATTATTTTGAAATAGTGTGTGCAAAATGGCGCCGCACAATGACGTACAATGTCATAAGATGATAAAGCAATAATCAATATCAGGTAATGAATCCGAATTGATACAGAACAAGACACAATATCTTATACAAGTAGTACTCATTTAAAAATTTATAAATAAAATAATATATTATTTCCTATTACCTCCAAACACACAAAAAGCTAGAAATGCTTAGACAAGCATAGCATATGTGTTTCTTCATATAATACTCAGTTACTATCTAGTGGTATTACTACTACTATTGCAAATGCCTACGTCATTGTGACGCAGTCATTATAAAAAATAAGCAAAATGGGTCATTGAATGAATAAAAAAATTGTATTTATAGTTTTTATAAAGAATAAAATATTAAAAATCCTAAGGTAGTGAGTTATTGTATTTGGAAATTATGTTTTATTTCAAATAAAAGATCTGGAAAAAAGTTGCCGCAATTTAAAAATTCTCGAAATAAGGAGAATCTTTCAAAAGCGTTGTTTATTTAATATGTATTAAAATAATTTAACAAGTTTGGTAAAGTGGAATTACGTTAAACTCCAACGTTTTGTAACCTTTTGGAACTTTGAGATTATACAATAATAACGTCTAATCTTTAAAATTACCTACCTGCGCTAACAAAATCACAAACTGTACTCATAATTTCAATTCTACTGTGATATTTCCCTTAAAATCTCATAAGTCGGAAGTTGTAATTAAACCGCTTATTTAATATTCATCAGCGCGCGGCAAAACTCTGAAAAACATTTCTGCGGGAAGAAATTTCATTTCTTGCCAAGCATTAAAGTGATCGCCCTCGAAAAATAAAAATGTTTGTGATGTTTCTCAGGTCTGATTAAACTGCGGGAGTTAGTCCGTTCGCCCCAGAACCGAGAGATGGAAATCCACTTGCGCCAAGCCGACCCTGAAAGCTACAGGGGCGTATTGAAAGAAATCAAAAGCAAGGAGATACACAATTTGGTTATTGATACCAAGCCAAGCAACATGCAGCATTTCCTCAGAGCGGTGAGTAATATCTTAACATATTTTTTAAATGTCAAAATAATTTTCTACCGGTATCGAATGTATGGGAGATCTCGATTTCGTATCGATCTCCAAAATCATCCTCAAGAGGTAGGAAGTACTTATAGGGCTATTCTGTAAGATCGTTATGACATAACGAATTGGTAAAACGTTATATCGTCATGGTAATAACGAAAATTGTTTAATAGGCTTATTCTGTAAACTATCGTTATCACATTTTTCATTGTTAAATCGTTATCATAACGATAATCGTTAAAGTGGTATTCTGTAAACAATAATTTAATTCTACGTAACGAAAAAAAGATACCGATATCGTTATTTTTTAACGATTGGAAAAATCATTCGTTATCTAAACGTTTTGTCAATAATTCAGTATTTTTATTCATGTCAAAATAAAATTGCTAATATGTTGAATAGTGATCTCAAAAACCAGTCATATTACAGTTTTCTGCAAGGTAATATTAAAATAATTTAATAAGTTTTTATTCGTAGCGCCTAGCGCAAGCTTCCCAATTTGTTTACAGATGGTAGTAGTTGCTTCTAGCATAACCTACAAAAAGAAAAAGAATGGTCCGACAGCTGACAGGTTGACAGCAGACTCCAACCAGAACTAATCTAACCTAGAAGTTTAGTGAGTTATATTTAATTATTATAGATATTTCATTTAAAATTATAATTTGATTTTAAGAAATAAAGTTCTTAACTTGATCTCAAGGTTAATTATTTTTCAAAATGTGTTACATAATACGGATACGAAGATAACGATTATTAGTAGAAATAACGATTTTCATAATAACGATTTCATTATGGTAACGATTCAATTTTACAGAATAGGCCTGTTACTTACCTTAATACATAACTATATTACAGTGGTTCGCAAAACCGCGTAAGTCGATTTTGTCCGTTTACTAAAAACTAAGAAAATATTTATTATAATTCTGCGAAACTGCTTCTTAAATTAACCCATTTTTCTGTTCTTCTAGAACTCTTGTTAACCCTTAATGCTTAACTGATATCGTATTTTGATCCGGTAGATTATTTTGAGAATCCACAGTAGTTGATTATTTTTATAATTATGTATTTTTATTATGTATTTTTTTACTATTAAGAAATAAAATAAAGTAAAGTATTTATTTTTAAACTGAGAGAAGAAAAATAAAACTTTCTTTAATATAAAAAAGCAAATTCAATAATCATTAAAAAGTATTAAAAATGTACCTACACATACGAGTACAAAATATGTAAATTAAACTTGCACTTTCTATTTTTAAATATTGTGGCTTCATTGACTGCAAAAGGAAAACGGCGTATGTATTACAGATAAACTGTTCTGCTCCAAATGTAACAAAAAAATTATTATTTTCACGAAGTGAATTTTGTACAAATATTTTAGGGATTTTTTAAATTGTGAAGTTGGTAACTTAGTCTAAGTGTCAAATAAAATCTTTAATTTCATTTGTCATTAACTGTAAAATTACTGATATTATTTTTTTTATAATAAAATATTTACATCAAATAGTAAAGCACTCTTTTAAATTAAATTCAAAGTATGTATTTGTACATTAAATTTCAAATGTTTATTGAAACTCCCAGTGTTACTAACTCTGGTATTTTAATATTAGTTAGTAATAATAATATTTTGTCGGCTTTTGAACTTTTACAGCTATTTAATACATTTATTTATAACATTTTTACAATATCTATTACATATTATTATAATGTATTAGAAGACACAAACATCCAAGCCCCTGGTGGGAATCGAACCGACGACCTCATGGTCCGATCGGTGCAGGTCGCTTTGAGCTCTGTCAGACACGCAGCCTCACCACGCTCGACCATCGAAGCGGCTGATATTTTAATATTTTTTTCAAGAATAATTTTGAAATAAAAGAAAATTAATACGAAATAGGAAAAATAATATGAAAAACACGTATTACAACGTCCATTTGTAATACTCGTTCTTTGCGTAACTCGCCTACGGTTCAATTACGTAACCTGTACTCGTATTAAAATAAAGATCATTATAATACTTGAAGCACATTGGTTTTCACTTTGCACTCTTTTTATTGTGCCTTCTGATGTGACACCTTTTACGTGTTCATACGGACCCTGATAAATTTTCAATAATTAATAACAACACCTTCAATAAATCTTTGGTATCGTGTCGTCTTGATAACGTCACATTTTATGTATATACCTACTTTAAATTGCGTTTTATTCAACATGCTCTAACGTTAATATTATCATGGGATATTTAAATATCGCAGGTGTTATTTTTTTTAAAGTTCTAAAAGATAACAGATATTTAGTCGTGGCAAACTATACATCTTAGCCTTCTGGAAGAACACCTAGAATCTTAGAAGCCCAGTATATATATAATTTCAGTGAAATACAGCAAAAAGTGGCACCTTACTTTAGGTGGTAATTTATTTTGAAATGTTAAAAAAATAAGCTGTAGAAAATTTTAAAATATTAAAAAAGATGTAATTAATTATATACGTACGTGCGATATTTGTCGTTTTAAAATATATGTAATGCATGAAAGTTACTGAAATATTAATGTATAACAAAACTTCACGACCAATGCACGAGTTTCAAAATTTCAAATTTTCAACATTTAATTTTCTAACATTTACAATTAGTTGTAAACCCCAAAAACAATTAATCAACCATATAAAGTAACAACTTTAATCCATCATCCAACACAAGTGCTTATCACATCAACAAAAACAAACATTTCACCAAACATAACATTCAACCAACAATCGTCTGCTCTTGCCTTCAGATTCTGCAGCTGCAAATGAACGATTACAAGTACCACTACCTGTTCACGACGTTCGACATCGAGACGTTCGATCTGGAAGACTTCAAGTACAACTTCGTCAACATGACGGCGTTCAGAGTAGTGGATGCTAATGACCTTGTCGTCCGGGAGGTACTCAAAGATATGCAGAAGTTTCAGCCTAGCCACAATTTTGCTCTGCATAACTTCACCGTCATACAGGTAGGAAGAATGATTGTTTTTAAATATTTTAAGAAAATTGATGTACATACTTCTTTTCACCGGATAAAAATATATTTGATTCAAATTCTTATATTTCTTATAGGTATTCATATATGTATACATAGTTGAGTTCATATTGGAAGCAAATTGTATTCATATTATTACATGAGTTAAGAAAAGACACGCATAATGATATCTTTTAACTACAGCAAACAAGTTGTCTATACGCACGTTCATTCTTCACCTGAATAATATGCAGGTATCTTAACCATCTTGATCACTATTGTTATTGTTCTGACTCGGTTAAAGAAACGATAATGCGATTTGGAAATTTGAATTTAGCATGAAATCTTCTATCATGTCGTGTGTTACACTATTTTTGCTGTTGAGCGGTTCGCGAGTTATTAACAACTTAAACGTATAAGAAATTCGTCTAAAATATTAAACATCTACAAGCCGGTTTAGTTTTCATTTTTTCATCTGAAATTTAGACACGCATTAAATAAGTAATAATGTTTATCTTTAATCGTGCCGATTTGTAGATAATAATATTTTTCAGGGATTTCATATAAATTCAAGTTGTTAATAACTCGCGAACCGCTCTTCGGCAAAACTCCATGTCATGATGGAGAATTTCATGCTCAATTAAAATTTTCTCACCGCGTTATCATATCTTTAACCGGGTCACAGTGGTGTATAAATTTGTAGGAAAGCGTTGACAAAAATTATTTAAAACTCACCGATAATTTACTTTTTTCGATGCTCCGATAAGCAAACTAATAAATAGTATAGACTAAATACATAATATTGTTTATATTTTAAATAATTTAACATTGCCCATATATTATTATTATTATGTTTAACTCTTTTTAAAACAACTCTTTGAGAGTTAATTTTAGATAAAAAAATGTAAGAACCTTTTTGTACAAAAAATTACGAACTTTAATTTTGTATTCTTGTAAAATTTGGTATGGGCTTCTGTTTTTAAGAAAGTAGCCAAAATCCAAAAAAAAACTCATTTTTGAACCTTTGTTCTGAGATGGCGGCTCGCGCCAACTCTCTCTAAGGTCAAAAAGTTAAATTTTTCACCCCGTCTCGACCTAAACAACATATGTTAAAATTGTTTCTACCCCAACTTTTGTAGGGTAAAAACCTTTATTGACTGGACTATACACAGAAAATGTGCTAGTTTATTCTGGAAAATGTGGTTAAAAACATATCAGCGGTTCTCAAAATATTGTACAAAATATATGTATATTTTTAAATGTCTGTGTAGGTATAATTTTTCAAATAATCAGGATATTTGCATTTTAAAAGTTAATTATTCGTAATTCATTTTCTTCAATTTGTTTAGCAAAATAAACCTTGTTTATAATTTTTTGAAATATGTTGGATTTTTAAGTTAGTAAAGTGACAATACTCGTATGTAATAATAAAAGTTGCTAGTGATCATCACATTGTAGGTTCTACTTCGCATATAAATTCTAGAATGTTGATCTTATATATTATTAAAAAATTCTGACATCTACAATAAGATGCTCAAAACACAAAGATTGAATTTCTATGTTTATTAAAATTATGAAACAACCATGTTGTGTCGTGTATTAAGAAAAAGTTAGACCTCTTCATCAAATAGAAATAATTTTTTATTAAAACATTCACATATAGGGTTGTTTATATAAACTAGGGAGATAAGAAATCTAGTTTTACAACACAACACTGATAGGGGACTATTATCTTCAATGCGATGCAGTTTTTTATACTTTATTTTATTTGTCTCCGGACTATGTTAAATCTACTTCCCTGCTCGTCAGAAATATTTATAACTGTTGTACGTTTTGGAATTGTCCACCATTATTGTATACTTTTTAGCTGAGAAATGCCCAAAAGTCTTCAATCAGTCGTACCTCAAAAACATTTGGGGGATTATACTTTTTGTTTTCTATAAAATGTTGACTCCTTAATGCTCTGCAGCGTTTGGAGATTCGTTCTAGTTGGACCGCAGTCTATTTAGATTACGTTATTTCTTTTTCGAAATTTTAAATCATTTCTGACCAAACTTATGATAACAATAATCTTTAAAATTCTAAATCGTGGAGTTAATTTGCGTGATAACGTTTTACCTTTGTCTTGAGCACTTTGAATTAATTTGCTAATTCAAATTAGGGGCAAAAGTTCCAGTTGCCCAATTTTTTGCTAAATTAACACGTACTACACCTTTTTCACAATTTATAGTTCGGTTAATTCTACGTTTCGGCTCTCTGTCCAACTAACTATAGATAGATTTACGTATTTTAAGTTTGAATAACATCTTTCAAAACTTTTTCTGACAAATTTAATATGGTATATTATAAAACAACTATTATGTATTTATTATGTCGAGTGACAACTGGATTAGACCTTATTTAGTAATAAAATTTGCAGCGTAATTTTTTTCTCAAAACTTTTGTTATATATATATATATATATATATATATATATATATATATATATATATATATATATATATATACAGGGTGGAAATGAACTTAATGTCATAAATTTAAGGGTGAGTAGTATGACATGTGTAAATTAAGAAACAGAAAGAATTTTTTAAAAATTCGCATATTTAAGTAGTTTTCATGGAACAAACATTTTTGGTACCAGTGGACCACTGGCAACGCATTTGCATTATTTTATTTATTACACAATTATTTTCGTTAAAAATGATATTTAATTTAATTATTAAGAATAATATCTTATACAACTTATTTTGAATGTATTTTTGATAACCATATTTTTAATGAAATATGAATTACAACGGCAGTAAAAAAAAGTTTCAATAAGAAAAGTCGAATTTTCGTTTTTCGAATTTTAAAAAAATTCTTTCAGTTTCGTAATCTACACATGTCATACTACTCACTCTTAAATTTATGACATTAAGTTCGTTTCCACCCTATATATATATATATATATATATATATATATATATATATATATATATATATATATATATATATATATAATTACGCGAAAACAATTTTATATATGCATTGCCATTTCTCTTCACATTATTTTTACGTATGGAAATCTACATCTATTTACCTTGAAATTGAAAAATGTTACATTACGATATTTTAGAAGTCGCAGGCGCGGTTAAATGTTTTCAAATCCAAATAATGACTTTTCTGACGTGGTACCTACGTCATATTCTCTACTACCAGTAAAATTTTCAAAAATAGAATACGATTGCATACAGAAAATGACAAAATTAAAATATTGACTTGATTCGTTAACCTGGAAACGCACTGTGGTTACAAGACAATTTACAGGACTAAAAAAGTACAATTTTATGTAGTAGTTCGAATAAGTAAAATCAATGCTGTCAGAAAATCCTGTTTATTTTCACAATCAATCCAGTAAATTTTAGCGTCTAAATAAATTTAATTCATTTATAAAACTGACTATAAATAATGTAATGAATGGAATTCAAACCGGTTTTAAATGAATTATAAAGTTTTAAGCTCTAATTTAAACTAAATTAAGGCGGCCGTACGTATATGGATAACAATTTATTAACTGTTATATTGATATATACGTATGTTAAAATACATACTATTTCTCTTAACCAAATATTAATTTTAAAACCATATATTTTGTATAATGATAAATACATCAAAACTTGCGGTTCTCTCTTCTCATGCGGCAATGAGGGAATGACACAGACTTCGCAAATTTCGCGCCTCAACGTTAGTGGTTATTTTAAACAGTATTATGTATAACTTTTGAGCGCGTGCTTACATATTCTCAATATTAATTAATTTATTGGTAATAAACAAAAAAAAAACATTTGTTACAATATTTAACTTGACAGTTTTTTTAGTAACCAGTTTAAATTATTGCAAAGAAGTGATGTGTTCAGTATTGTTCAACTTTTATTGTTCAGTAAACACAATAGTATATTAAGGTAGTTGTCACTCGAGTGTACCTATCAAAAACTTGTTCTATGTTAAAAATAAAAATTAAGCTAATGCAGTTTATATTTGCAATAATCAATATTTTTTAACATTATATTATATACATAGATTGTGTAAAAATTGTTAAAAGCTTATATCAAAGACTGTAACAGACGAATTTTCTTTATTTTTCCGTAGAAAAGTTTTTTTTTTGAACTGTACCACTCGTACTAACACATACAAAAGTGTCGTATTCCAATTTACTCACACAACAGCACGAGTGTTGAAAAATAACTGTGGCAACGTCGCACTGTCGCACTTAGACAAGGACAGAAATATCTGGTTTGTTTTCAGAGCTTGAATTTTAATTTTGACATATGCGAAAATGTCGAACCGTGTACGGTTTTCAGAGGTATAATATCAAAAAACATGATTAAAAAAATTGCAAATAGTGGAATTAATTTTGAAACACTCAGTAGAATATATACAGAAAATGGAAGAAAAGGTGTAATTCAATTTTTATCAGAAATTGTAACCGGCAACACGAAACCACGTATAACCGAAAACAAAAGAATTTTAGACAAAATTGTTGATTTTTTAAGTAAAAATTAATAATTTTGTCTGAAATTCAATTTAATATAAACTCAAAGTTGAAGTTTGAATGATTTCACGATGTAACTACCTTAAAGAACGAGTTTTATAAGACATGTTTTTTTCGCACACTACAAAATTTAGGAAACGAGCCCTGGCGGGTTTTCTAAATGACAAGTGCGCAAAAAAGTCTTACAAAATGAATCTTTTGTACTATTTTTTTATATTTTGAGTCTTTTATACACTAAAATGCTATATTAAACCGAGTTGATTTAAGGAAATTTATATGTGTTACATTGTAGTTGGTAACATTGGATTGACATTTATACAATTATTTAAAAGTTCATATCATTTCTAATTTATGAACATAAGTATATGTCATCTAGTACCAACCTCGTAAAACAAACAAATGCGTATCAAAATGAAAGCCTTTTCGATACGCAATTGGGTTTTCTATTGTCTTTATTATGAGCGTAAATTATTTTTTTTACTCCCGTAATGTGACAACTAACTCGAGCTGATTCAACACGAACTAAAGTTATTTACTGGATATAACATCTATCAATATGTAAAAATAAGTAATTTAAAAGGAGTATTTCTTTAGTTCAGTCTAAATTTGCGATTGTAGAAAATTATAGTATTTGACTCATTTTATAAATTCTTCAGACACTCGTATTTTATAATGTATATTCGCACCGCTCGTGTCAAAAAAATCTCGTGACTAAAATGAAGTTTATAAAACTTGTTTACATAATATACAGGGTGATTTCTAACGTACGGACGAAACTGATAGGGCAACTAGAGGGGACCAAAATATAGTTTTTTTTACAATAAACTTTTGATCATAATCGAATAACAAGAAAGATACAACGGTTTAAAGTTCTTATAAATTAACGCCCACTTATTGAGTACCGCTGAGCTTACTGTATTCGCGTTTACATTAGAAACAATTCTCACACAATCTGATACATTTCTGTTGTATTATTTTTACGGTATGCAGAAAACATCAAATAAAATGATGACAAGATACAAACGAATGAAACTTTAATCAACAAAATTAACAAATAACCTATTTAATTTTTGACGTTTAAGTAATTTTGACTTACCTACATACATGATTAAATTAAATAAATCAGCGGTTCTCAATAAACGAACACCCATGACTGAATATTTTAAAGAACAATTTAAATAGCTATACCTTTCATCTTATAAAAATTTTAATAAAATTTTAACTGAACTTTGTTTAATTAACTCTCAAATATTCTAAATTTGAATTCAAAACGTAAGTTATTACCGTATTTTATAAAAAAATGCTTCAGTTTATAAGAACTTTAAACCGTTGTATCTTTCTTGTTATTCGATTATGATCAAAAGTTTATTGTAAAAAAAACTATATTTTGGTCCCCTCTAGTTGCCCTATCAGTTTCGTCCGTACGTTAGAAATCACCCTGTATAGTATTATATTAAGTAAATTAAAATTTCTTTGAAACCTGTAGTACAAATGTGAATTATTGGTCTATCTATTGGTATTATTGGGCAATATTTTGTAACTTATTTATGGGAGGGAGTACTAATAAGCAACGTTTTTGTGTAATTATGTTAAACATCTAGAGACAGCTTTTACTAATAAATTGTGTACCGTAAAAAGGGTTTGGATTATCTGATCTCATAAAACATTAAAAAAGCAATAAACCAGTATTTTTTGCACCCCCAACGAAGCACAAATTTTGCTGGAATCGCCAAATATTTCTCACTGTTAACCAGTGTCCTGTGTTTTGCTAACTGTTTTCCTACTCATATATACAACTTACGGTTGAGTGCGCCTGCTCCCAAAGGATTTACGAGAGCGAGAGAGATGGATGATATGGTTATTACGATGATAATTGTGTTTATGTTTTGTTTTGTCAACTTACGTGAACTTTTTTCTTTGTGATGGAATATTTATTTGCCGGCAGTTACGTACAGGAAATTTACTGGACGATATATAGGGGAGTTTGTTAGGTTAGGGTTAAAGTGAGCTTAAAATAAGGAAAAAAAGGAGAAATGAAGTTAATAATTTAATTAATTAGCAGTGTTTTACAATTTAACTTATAGTACACTGTTATTATAAAATATTTCTTAAATATTTTGGCCTTTCATTTTAATTTAAACAATATTATTTCTTAAATTAGACGTAAATAATATGCCTCATATGTATTCTGTTTACTCCTAACCAAAAATACTAAATAAACAAAAAACAGGTATTTCCGCAATTTTTTGATTTTTAAAATTATAAATATAAAAATTTGTAAAAAAAACTGCTAAGTTTTAGAGGAGAAACAAAATTTATAAATTATAGGTGTTTGTTAACTATTACTCGAAATTTCAGTCAAATAGTATTTATTCGATTACACAACCGCAGGGGCGCCGAGAGGCAGGCTGAGGCCCGGGGCATAACATTTTTTGTGGCCCCTTCCATTTTTTAGATGTGAAATGAAAAAAAGCATCCACTTTTCTTCTCATATGATATACTCGTAATACAACATAACAAATGGTTCGAAGAATAAAAATAAACATAAAATACGTATCATTTGACCATCTGAGATAAAATACTCTCGGTTCCGGGGCCCCTTGATTATATTGGGCCTCTTGATATTACGGGGCCCGGTTATTTGCCCATTGCCCCCCCCCCTTACCTCCACCCGCTCATTACTCCTGCACAACCTACGATCCGGTACACTCTTGTACCCTTAACTAAGATCTTACAAAATTTTACATATACAGTATAATCTCGATTATCCGAGCTAATTGGGGCCGCGACTACCTCGGATACGAAAAAGCTTGGTTAATATGCAGATCAGGGCTAATGGGTACAAAAACTGAGGAAACCAACATGTAACGTCATTATTTTATATACATATGTAATAAGTAGTGAAGAGCAAGGTTACACAATTCAACTTAATCCTATTAAAATACTTTCTGCGTTTTTTGTACTAAGTTGGAATTTGGTCGTCCTTGGCACCACTCATGTAATGACTCAACGGAGCGTTCAATGTCTCGGTTAAACCAGATCCTTGGATAACCGGAGCTCGGATAATCGAAACTACTCTTGTACGCAAAATACGTAATTTTTACCTTCCGTCACCTTTCGGTAAGGAAGGTATTGTCTTTTTTCAAAAAATTCAATGATAAGTTTTTAATGAATAAGCATGTTTTAGGGTCCCTATAATACGATTTTACAATTTTTACCATGATGTCTGTATGTATGTGTGTCTGTGTGTGTGTGACGAAAGTTTCGGATCGCATAACTTCTATACCACGAATCAACGTTATTATAACTTAAAGAATATATTATTCTCTATACGATTTGATTGCATTTTATACATCATATTCAATAGATATAGAGTTAAAGAATTATAAAGAAATTAAATTGTATAAATCAGCCAGCTATGATGAAAATTGTAATGTATTCAGATAAATCAAATTGACAGATGTCAGTATCAATATAAAGTAAATGAATGTGGCAAAGATGAGGATGTTGAAGTAGATGTTGGGGAAGACACGGAAAGATACGGCAAGGAAATAACTCTAGTGTTACAAGTTTCTAGAAAGATACAAGAGAGACGATTACATTGGTTTGAAAATGTCATGAGGAGAGATGAAGAATATATTGTAAGAAGAAAGGACTGTATTGCGGAAGACTTGAGAGAAAAGGAACTGAATGAGAACGACACGCAAAACAGAAATGAGTGGAAAAAGAAAATAAAAAATAGCGACCCCTAACGAATGGGAAAACCTAAAAAAGAAGATGTGTTAAGTGCAATTTGCATAGTTTGTTTAAGAAATAATTTTATTGGAAATTTAGAATCTTTTGCAAGAAAATTTATGTATGGAATTTATACATAATACACAGGATTGACGGAAGGTGTTGTACTGGCCACAACAGATTATTTTTCTTTAAATTAAATTTTTTCAACATTGTACAAATATTCATAAAAAGCACATATACATGAGTTTGTTTATAAATTGAACAACATAAAATTAATACAGATTTTTGGTAATGCCATTAGCTTAAAAAAGAAATTAATTATAAACATAACTATCACATAATCGATTTTCGATTTCATCACGAATCAAATGTTTTTAATTAGTTTAAAATGCGTATACAATACACATTTTTCAAAAAGCCATTGCCTTTAAAAACTTCTTTTTTTTCTTTGTTATATATTTAATAGAAACTCATGGTTTTTCATTATACGTCTAATGGATAAACAACAATAGAAATTTTTATATAATCTGTTTAGAATGCTCAAGTTATCTCATATTTTAATAAATATTACAACTACTAAATATTACTCCTATGAAAATTTTCAATATTTATTGTAACAAAAATGCTAGGGTGTTATTTAAGTATACAATGATTTACCGATGGTAGAACTAACCCCATAGATAGTAAATCTAGCAATAATTTTTGTTTTACATGCTTTTTATAAGAACTGGAGCCCCTTAATATTGACCAAGTACGTCAGAGTTCAAAATTTTGTAAAAAAAAGTAAAAAACAATATGTTCTCTCGAAAAAATGTTCATTGCCAAAACTCACCTTAAACGTTTTTTGCATAAGCGTACATTTTATAGTCTGTTTATTTAATATTCTCAAAATGCCAATTATCTTCACCAATAAAGAGTATGCAGACATGCAACAGTGTTAATAAACGTGTAGTTTTTCATTATGAAAGTATGAATTGATTTTATATGTCAATTGTAACAGGTGTGACATTTTTTTCCAGAACACAATGGCTGGTACCACAAGCCTTATTTTAAGTAAAACGCTGTTTTAAGAAATGTCAAATTCAAATTTCAATATTTAATTTCACCCTTATGTTTAAAGAATGATTTTTTAATAATATTTTTTGAATACTAAGTTCTACTTTAAAATCTTATTTTCATAAATTTCAAATTATTTATTATCATCAAATAATGAAATTTAACATTTCTTAAAACAGCGTTCTAGTTAAAACAAGGATTGTGGTACCAGCCATTGTTTTTTACTTTTTTTGCAAAATTTTAACTTTGATGTAAATAGTCAGTTTTAAGGGCTCCAGTTCTTGTAGAAAACATGTAAAACAAAAATTACTGCCAGATTTTCTATATTTGTAGTTTGTGCTCCCTTTGGTTAAGCGTTGTACGCGTACTTAAATAACACTCTGTATTTTAAAAATACAAGTATACAGGATACTAACGAATACGTATTATAAATTTATGTTGGAGATGGGGTCTCGTGGCCGTGTGCCTGAGTGTCTGGTCGCGACTCTGGGGCCATGGGTTCGATCCCGACCGACGCCAAAATTTACTCGAATTTTAATGGCACGAATTTGACCCCTGTGGTGCATTCTCCACGCCAGCAATGAGTGCCCGTGAGGTGACGCCTGGTAAGCGCCCGCACGGTACAAATATTTCATCATTACCAATATCTGTGTACACAGCAGATTGATTCAACCAGCAAAGAGTAATACGCCGTGATGATATATTTGTTTATTTATTTTATTTATGCAAAATAGACTAACTTTTACTAATATACTCATACCCGGACACGCACCGTTTTCAAGCTTAGACTCTTAATAGAGTAACTATTCTACCTTAATTTTAGTTGGCTGACTGTTTAATTTAACTTCTAGGATTAAACAATTTATTCATATTTGCAATACATATAATAATTGCTCAAAATAACGACTACCAACTTCAACGTAAGCATTGCACCTTTGGAACATATTTTGATACATTCGTTCAAAATCTTCAGGATTTGCATGAATTTCTTGTGCTGCCGTACCTCGGCCGTACATTATTACCATGTTTGCGTAATCGCGAACAATATACTCATTCATAATCGGTCCGCAATTCGATGCTAACAGTTAAAATAAACAATATAATAACTGAAGTGATAGGACACAGCCGACTAAAATTAAGCTAGATAATTACTCTTTTTAAGAGCTTGTAGCTTGAAAACGTTGCATTTCCGGAAATGAGTTTGTTAGTAAAAGTTAATCTATTTTGCATCCCCCACATACCGTGAATAAATTTGTCTCTGTATTTCATCAAGGCCGTATACCCCATTTTAGATATTTGGAATACTACTTAACTTCTCAGAGTATGTATAGTTTAGAAGTATATAAGTAATAGCTTAAAAATACATAATATGAAACCATTATCAATTTCAAATATCCTATCTATTCAACTTTCTATGTACATATTTTAATTCTAAATTTTGATTTTCTTTTACATTTTAAAAATACTTTTTTTATTTCCAGCCCTGGTGCTGTATAATTTCTTACGCAACTATACTTCCAATTTTTCACTAGAAAAGAGTATGAAAAAAAAAGTTTTATATTGAAAATATTCCAAAACAATTATACCTGTACTTTTCATTCATAGTTTTCAAATGAAATAATTGCAAAAATTGTTCTTTATTTAATTTGACGAGGGTATACTGATAGTTCGGGTAAAATATAATGTTCTTTTTTAATTTCTACGTAGATACTTATTAGCAGATTTTGGTTATTATGTAAAACTAACAGTAAATTAGCTATATACACAGCTAGTTGTAAAATGGACACCACGTAAACAAACTTCAAACCTACTGGGAAGAGTACAGTGCAGTATTGCGCATGAGAAGTAAACTTGCGCTTAATGAATTGCATGTCATAAAACCCATTTGACGAAAATTCGTCAGTGCACAAGTGTCTAAGTTTACTTTACGAGTAGTAATGTTGGTGGTACTTTTGCGAGTAATAATTTCTCACGGCGCAAGCTACTTCCAACTTTCTTGCTTTGAAATTTATATGGAAACATACGATTTTTCAAACTGGATTTAGAATAAATTTTAAAGTTTATGATTTAATTAAGAGAGGTATAATATATAACTAATTCTATATTACACAAAACAGTATTTAATTTTGATTAT
This sequence comes from Harpalus rufipes, assembly GCA_951394225.1. NCBI lineage: Eukaryota > Metazoa > Arthropoda > Insecta > Coleoptera > Carabidae > Harpalus > Harpalus rufipes. The sequence goes on from OX596277.1 coordinate 17,387,630, forward strand.
AATTAATATGCGTTTTCGTAAAGTCGATCATATTGATCCGATATAATCTGAAGTGTTCATAAAGTCAATCGGGTTAATCTAACGAGTTTGTAAGCTCACTCCGATCAGTCGGACCGAGCGATCCGATCAAAAATTTTCTAGTAAAAGACATGAATGTACATTTATTTAGATTAAGATGTAATTTGTTAATTGAACACCATTGAGAGAGTCTAACTAAGTCTTCTTGGAGAAGATGGAAATCTTGTACTGAGAAAATAGGGTAAAATATTTTTAAGTCGTCAGCAAAAAGGAGTTTATCAGTGTGAATTACATCTGTCACATCATTAATGGAATGAAGGAATAATAGTGGACCTAGGTTTGAGCCTTGTGGAATCCCTGAAGTCGGAGAGAAAGAGAAAGAATTGAAACCTTTGTAATGAACATACATTTGACGTTGATAAAGGTATGAGGTTAGAAGGGAACGTAAAGGGAGGGATAAAGAAAAGGAATCAAGCTTGCTAATCAGTATACTGTGATCTATTCTGTCGAAAGCCTTAGCAAAGTCTGTATAAATACAGTCGACTTGGCCTTTAGCATCAAGATTAGAAGAAACAACGTGACTGAAATAGCTTAGGTTAGTTACAGTTGACCTCTTCTCCATGAAACCATGTTGAGAGACAGAAATGTTATGTTTAACTTTTCGAAATATAGCCGCATAAACAATTTTCTCAAAGATTTTACTAAAGTTAGACAACATGGCAATGGGACGATAGTTTTTCACAGAGGAAACATCACCCGACTTTAAAATAGGAGTGACACGCGTTAGTTTCCAGAGGTCCGGGAAGGTGCACGTTTTGATGCTAAGATTAAATAAGTTATAAAGGGCATCCGACAGAGGTTGAGCACAGTCTCTAATCAACAAGCCTGGGATAAGGTCGGGACCACATGACAAAGTAGGTTTAAGTTGTTTAATATAAAGTTTTATATCCTCTGAGGTGATTTTGTTGAGGGTCACATTGTCATGAGAAGGAATAGGAAATTTAGAGTTAGGAGGACCAGAAGTAGGAGTGTAAACTGAACTAAATAAATTGGCAAAAGCATTGGAAATGTCACTTGGCGAAGAAATAGTTGAGCCGTTAAAAGTCATAGAAGGCGGAGAGGCTGATTGTTTCTTTTTAGAATTTATAAAATTCCAAAACTTCTTTGGATCGGTACTGATGGAAGTTTCACAGGACTCCACATATTCACTGTAAGTACGTCTAATTAAGTTCTTTAACTCAGAACGCAAGTTATTAAATTGATTGCGATAATGGTGATTATGTGGAAATCTTGATGATAATTTCCTCATACGATCTTTTTCTTAAGTACCCTAATGACCTGTTTATTAAACCAGGGTGGATAACTTTTTGAACAATTTGACTTCATAGGAACGCAAGAGTCTATGAACGAATACAAAGTTTTGTAAAAAAATTCACAAGCAAGATTAATGTCAGTAAAATGACTTAGAGAATTCCAGTCAAATTGCTCAATCAAGTTATATAACTTGACATAGTTAGACTTCTTAAAGTTATAATTGCTAAATGTTTTACGATCGTTGTTATTGCTTTTCGATGGGCTAAAGTTGAGCGTAATATTTAGAGCCGGGTGGTGTCTATATTCAACATTAAATAAGAGATCGTTTGAGTGGGAGACATCACAATTATTAAAAGTTTTACAAATGACAACATCAAGCAACCTATTGTTTACATTAAGAATCGTGTTACACTGTTTGGCGTCCAAAAAATTTAGCAGAGTTGCAAATTTATTAACTTTTGAGGATTCTAGATTGCTGTTTAGTTCTGGTATATTAAAATCTCCAGTAATAATGAATTCATTGGTCTGTATAAATGGTAGACTTTCAAAAAAATCGTATATAGAATCGTACGATGAAGTATTAAGGGCAGGTGGAATATAAACAACAAAAATATACACGCTTTTAAAGTTATTGGTAATTTTGCTGCACACAATATCTACGTTACTGGGGGAATATCACTGTACGCACTCAGGTCGACACAAGATGTGGAAGATATCAAGAGAACTTGATGTATTCACCAGACTTGGCACTCTATGTCTTTTTACTCTTTCCGAAAATGAAGAAGACAGTGACAAGGTTTTACGACCGTATAAAGAGATAATGACAAACTCACTGAAAGAGCTGAAGACTATACCACAAAGTGCATTCCACAAGGGTTTCACAGATGGATAACAACTTCATTCATTCATTGCGACTTGCATGTGCATCAGGTAGCTGGTGAACATTTTAGACATATTAATTAGTTTTGTATTAAACATCATTTTTTATTAATAAAATATTAGGTCAATTTGTTATGTTTGCTTCATTATATTTAATATCTTCATTCAACTCTTCTAATATTGAGTTTCGGACATACGTGTAGAAGGTATATGCGACTTCAAATAATTTTAACTATGGCAGTCAAGTCGCGAGATACCTGTATCTAATAGAAAATATTTTGAAGGGACAGTATTACTATGGATACTTAAATTATTTACTTTTTGAAACAAATGGAAATTATTTTTAACTCAAACTTTGTATGTATAAAGGCCGTAGTCACACTGAACAATCAATATCGATTAAGCACGAATGAGTAACAAACATTAGCTGGTAACACGAGCGTGGTTCTAACACCGGTGTCAACTAAAACCATGTTAACAACTTGGCACACACTTCAGGGTTATCAACTAAATAAGTGTTGCCAATATACTGATTAAGCCGAAAATGTACTGGCAACCATTTCAATAGATTTAGCAGCGTTATTTAAAATAGTTTAATATGATTTGTTTCTTGACTTGTTTGTAGGATAAACAATTTAAAATAATGAAACCAAATTTATTGAATATGGCTGTCAGTATAGTTTTAGTTTAATCAGTTTATTGACAACATTGATTTTGTTAACAACCCTGAAATATGTACCAAGTCGTTGACATGGTTCTAGTTAACACCGGTGCTAGAATCGTGCTCGTGCTACCAGCCATTCTGTTTAACAAAGCACATAGTCACAGTGCGTGCATCGGTGACAAATGCGTAAAATCGTGTACCATCGACATGTTTGATTTTCGTACCTTGCTCGATGCTGCTCGATGTAAACAGACATGCGTAGTTGCGTGTGTATTTGCGCAGTGCTCTTTCAAGGAATATATTCTGACAGATCCTAACCTTGTGAGTTGTTTGATTTCATTATCAAAAGAAAAAATCTGTTGTGGCCAGCACAATACCTTCCGTCAATCCTGTGTATAATGTATAAATTCCATACATAATTTTTCTTGCAAAAGATTCTAAATTTCCAGTAAAATTATTTCATAAAATAACTATATTGAAGTTATGGAATCCGGAACTTTTGTCACACACAGACACACATACATACAGATATCATCGTAAAATGGTAAAATCGTATTATAGGGACCCTAAAACATGCTTATACACTAAAAACTCATCAATGAATTTTTTGACCAAAGACAATACCTTCCTTACCTAAAGGTGACGGAAGGTAAAAAATACAGAACAGTGGATTAGCAACGAGATTGATCAATGAATGAATTTAATTCGCTCCTACCTAAGAAGATCTGTATAATCGGAGCAGAGAACAGTAATGTCAATAATATTGACAAGCTATTGTACATAAATTCATGTTACTACATTCAAATGTAAGCAAACTGGTTTCTTTTCTATTAATCACTTGACAGACGACGAATGTCAAAAAGTCAAAATACTAGTAATATTTATTAGAAGAAACCGCAGTAATTTTAAAAGTAACATTTCACTTTCGATGCAGCAGTGTGACCACTCTCAGGAAAAAAAAACGGTTGAAGGTAGTTGACGCGCGCGGATCTACGGATATTAAAGGAGCAGTCAACTTTGAAAATGACATAATATAAATAAAAACTTTAAAGAAAAATAAAAGACACGTATTTTTTAGAATCGCTCTGCGATGCTTGGTTCGCGAGATAGAGCGATTTTGCAATAAGCTGATGACGTCATTTCAGGTCGTCTAGGCGGACTAGTGATAGCGCGCTGTCAGCTGGCACTCATTCAGTGCTACGCTACGAGTTTACAGTGAAACTTTGTGCATTTATTTAATTTCTTTAAATAATGCCAGTTCGGTGTTGTGTTTTCGGGTGCAATAATGAACGAGGTAAAAGTGCGGATGAAAAATATTCTTTTCATACTTTCCCTAGTCGTGATAAATCCCCGAAAAGATTTAAATCTTGGCAATGCAGAATAAATCGAAAGAATTTCACACCTTCAAAACATTCTGTTGTATGTTCCAAACATTTTAAAGACGAAGATTATGAAATGTCTACGCTACTGAAACAGCAACTTATGCCGAACAGTAAGTCGAAAAGGACATTGAAGAAAACGGCAATTCCGTCATTGTTGTTAAAAGGAAAACCTGAACATTTAAATCAGAAAAGAACTTTGACTTACCAACGTAAACAGGTATTAATGGAAGCGATTGCAAGTACTAGTCATGATGAACAAGTTATGCTGATTGATAATGATACTATGAACTTGACAGAATCGAATGAAAAGGAAATTCAATGTGAACTCGGAGGAGAAATATTACGCGAATTAGGAAATACCAGTGAAACTGAAGAGATTACGTACGAAGCAGATCCAGCTTTTATAATGTCGGAAGATGATGAAGATATTGCAGATGAAGATATTATAGAGGGAACAAATGGAGATGATTCACCCGAGATATTTTTTTGTTTCTGGCAATGTTTACAGTTACTTTTTCGATTTTGCAACGTGTGTCGATCTCCATTAGTAAATATCTCAAAAACTATTCGCGGAACATCATTGAAAATATTTACAGAATGTCAAAATAATCATAAATACGTGTGGGAATCTACACCAAAATACAAAAAGAGAGATTTAGGAGCAGTTGCTATCTCATCTGCTGTATATTTGAGTGGTATTGGTTTTGAAACTTTTAAAATATTTTGCAAAACGCTAAATTTATGTTTTGTAAGTAAAACTACATTTTACAATATAATTAATAAATTTGTACAACCAACTATAAGATACACTTACCTGAATCATAAACAAAATTTCATAGACTCTTTGAAAAATACGGAAGTTTGCATCTCGGGTGATGGTCAATACGACTCTCCGGGATTCAGCGCTAAATTTGTCACTTATAGCGTTATGGATCTAAAATCTAATAAAATAATAGATTTTATTGTTTTACAACGAGGAATGGTGGAAGGAGATCTGGAAAAAGCGGCGTGCGAAAAAATATTACGTTCGCTTACCAAAATTTTGAATATTACACTTTTTTTATCTGATCGTCACAAAGGAATCCGAAAATTAATTCGAACCGAGTTTAAAGATATTCAGCATCAATTTGACGTTTGGCATATGGCGAAAAGTTTTACGAAGAAATTAAAAACTGTCACAAAAGGAAGTGAGAAACTACTTGAATGGAAAAATAGCCTTGTTATGGTGGTCTTCAGCGACTTGTGATGGAGATCCAGAAGAGTTAATTGAAAAATTCACATCAATTTTATATCATGTTTGCAATATTCACAGTTGGGAAGATGCTACAAAATTTAAGAAATGCGAGCATGACGATATAATTGAAGGTAGAAACTGGATCATTACCGGATCGCATGATTATCACGTATTAAAAAAAATTATAAATGATACTCAATTTATAGCTGATTTAAAACATACCAATCACTTTTGTCATACTAGTGCTTTAGAATCATACCATAACGTACGTCTAAAATATACACCGAAACGAAAACATTTTCCCTATGATGGCATGGTGACTCGGTCCATGTTAGCTATCCTAGATCACAATAGTAATGTGGGTCGCGAACAAAGTGGGTTTAAACTTCAGTTTTCAAAAGCCACAAGGCAATGGATAACTAAAAAAACTTATAAGGAAAAAACAAATTCATGGCGTGAAAATTTACAACAAAATATCATAGAAGTTGCTTCAGGTCACAACCTGCCCCATTTTGAGGATACGTATGCCTCAGTTGTTCCACAAAATATCGCTACTGTCGATCGCCCTTCTATAGTGGATGCAGAAGACATGTATTATTCTCGTTTATAATTTAATAATAATTTATTACTCTGATAAACACTAATCTTTTATACATTATAATTGTTTTGTTATCCTTACATCTTACATCGAAAATGTATTACAATAATATTTGTTTGTATTATAATAAAAAAAAATAAATAAATCAATCAAAATAGCTCAGTTCTCCGTCTATATTTGGTTTAAAACCCACATAAACAGCGTTAGAGTCCGGGAAAAATTGTCGTATTTTCTTCACTACACAAGCAGGTATCACTTTTCTCACATTTTTACCTAGAGTATTCCATGAATTTACCCAGTAAATAAATTGTTTGTAGGCAACATACCGCCACATTGTATTATTATTTTTCTCCAGTTTTTCTGCTATACTTCTGTTAACTGCGTGCATAATCATCATATGTCTGGCAGTATTTAAAACATCCATATTTAATATTACGTTATAAAAATTTTCATGTAATGTTATACAGTCCGCACTGCCTCGTAAATTGTTTATAATTTCACTTTCAGTACAACAAATACATTCACAATCATTAGGCATATTTTCACAATTACTGCATTCACACCAGTCAGTGTGATCCGATCTTCCACTTACATCTTTAATTTTTCCATCTGATTCGTCACGGTTTACGCTGCTTCTGTCTGTGTTTATTTTAGCAGGTGGTTCGAAACGATAGGGTGTAAATTTTGGATCCATTTTTATTACATGTTTCAGCAACAAAATAACATATGAATACTTATACGTCGGACCGTACTAACACTGCGGAGCGCCGGAGCTATTGCCAGCGGTAGACCTGAGATGACGTCACGGCATTTTAAAACAAACTGCATATCTCTGCAACGGCAGCATATTTTTCGACGGGACAAAGACAGTTGCTCTTATGATTTTAATCTCTATTGATTTTATTAATAATTTCAAAAGCATTTTTTAAAGTTGACTGCTCCTTTAATCGACGCAGTGTGACCTTTACGTATGGAGTATCGCGGCTGCCGCCCTAGTTATATACATATTAATCAGTGGCTGTTGCACTGCTTAGAGCCATAGAGCTTAGCATCTTAGAGACTAACATTTAACTGTATTGGTACTCAGGGTCGGACTGGGAGCATTTAACCACGGCGAAAAATGCAATTTTGATTCCCTATAGCCCCTCCGTAAAAATTTATCTTTTAAAAAAACATGCCCGAAACCCGCAAACCGATTTGACACCGGGGGAAAATTCTCCTTTTCCACAATGGCCAGTTCAACCCTGCTAATACTAACCGGCCACGAAATGACTAGCTGGGGTATTTGAGGCGTGGGCACTGGCCTACAAGGGCTGTTGTGCCCCATCATGTTGATGACTTCGTACAGAAACATAGAAAATCTGTTTTTAGCCCTGTCTGCAATTCTAACGGCCCTTTGCACCGTTTCTATTATAAGTATAACTTTACAATAAATCTAATTTCTAAAATGTATTACATCGTATGCTTAGTTATACTTAAAGTACACTGTACATTTTCCATTAAAAATGGACAGATCGTCGCATCCGAATGCTATAAATAAATTTAATTATTAATTTGCCGGCTAATAGATTCGAACAGTTATCTGATAAAATCATAAAGTCTCAATTCTTTAATGGACACAACTTCAAGCACCGGTAGAAAAATAAAATAATTTCAAAATCTTTGTTAAACAAACTGTTATACTCAAAAATATTTGAAAAAGTAATGAGATTCTTATTATATTGCACTAAACAGAATAATTCCAAATCTCTAATACATTCTTTCCCCATTTGCCAGCAAATTTCTCATTCATCTGCCATTTTTCCACCCACACTCAACCCTTTCTCCGCCTCTCTGGCGCCGCGATGCTCGCGTCGGGATGCACCCGATCACACATCGGCGTCAACATTCGACATTACAGCATCGATCCTCTGCATGTCGGCAGCAAAACAAGCTCGTACGAGCTCCAGAGGACAAAATAGTGGAGAGAAAGGGTGACACGAGGCGATATACTAGCGACACATGATGCCATATTAAATCAGTAAGGATTAATATTGAATATTGTTTAAGATATAAATTGGAATATAGTTGGGGTAACATATGGAATCTACGATATTGAATCTATCAAACTACAAGAGAAATATGTTCCAATAACTAACAAGCAAACAGAAAATGATTAAACCGTTCACAACGCAATTTGTATTTCAATAAATAAGTACAGACTTTTTTGGTTGATTGTTGAGTACCTATAATAAAACACAAAAGTGCTAGAAAAGGATGTTTAATTGTTTATGTGAAATATGTCAATAGTATATTTTATTGGGACAAATAATACCGTACAGTAGTTTTTCATATTTTACTAAATGTAAAGAGACTCGGTAGAAGATATATCTGGACTAGAAGACGAACCTTTAAATGCCGGTGAACTACTGATTATGTCCCACTTTTAGGCCGGTCCCACACTTATGCGACATGTCGCAGGCTTTTTTACCTTCCGTCATCTTTAGGTAAAGAAGGTATTGTCTTTGGTCAAAAAAATCGATAGTGAGTTTCTAATGGTTTCCCTAGAATACGAAATTACTATTTTTACAATAATGTCTGTATGTATGTGTGTGGGTGCGTCTCTGTGTCTGTGTGTGTGTGTGTGTGTGTGTGTGCGACGATCGTTTCGAAACTCCAATACCACGATTCCAAAAATTATATTTATTTTATTCCTCGAGTTTAGAGCCATATGTAGACGTGATTAGATTTTAGTACCCTCAATTGCAACTTATAACAGTTTTTCTTGAGAAAACGCAGTTAAATATTATTTATTGACATTTAATGATTATAAATTTGAAAGAATATATTACTCTATACGATTTGACTACATTTTATACTTCATATTCAATAGATATAGAGTTAAAGAATTATAAAGATATTAAATTTCATAAATCAGCCAGCTATGCTAACCATGGAAACTGCTAATATATTCAGATAATTCAAATTGACAGATGTCAGTATCAATGAAAAGAAAATGAATGTGGCAGAGAATAGTATATTGAGATAGATGTTGGGGAAGGCACGGAAAGATAGAGTAACGAATGAATGTTAGGGAAATGAAGGTAGAAAATGAGAGAAATGAATGGGAGAAGAAAATAAAAACAGCGACCCCTAACAAATAAGAAAAGCTAAAGAATAAGAAAATGTCAGTTTTAAGTGTAATTAGAATAGATTTTTTATGAAATAATTTTACTAGAAATAGAGGATCTTTTGCAAGAAAATTTATGTATGGAATTTGTACATGATACACAGGATAGACGGAAGGTAATGTGCTGGCCACATCAGATTTTTTAACATGTTTTTGTTGCGTCTCACTATAAATGTCGTAAACAAATCTTGGAACTCGCACACCAATTCGACATTGATAAATCTTGTCGTCGGATGAAAATGATGTATACATAGAATCAATAACTATTGCGAAGTAAAATAAGAAATATAATAAACGAAAATATTGGATTTATCCTTTATAGTATATCAAATCATCACGGAAGTGTATTTAATAGTTGCAGTCGTCAGAATCTTGCATTTTTGTATGCATCCACTAGGCAGTGTTGTAAGATATTTGATATGAACATGTCCTATGCTGTCTGTGACATGTTTGCTGCAATTGAAGCGACATGTCGGAAACAAATGACGTATAAGTATGCGATAGGCCCCGCCCATAATTTTTGTTTTAATTCTGAATTTAAAGTGGGCGAAAAATATTTGTAGAAATTTAGCACCATTTGTAGAGGTTTTATAATTTGTTGAAAATGGTAGTCGGACGAACTATTATGAACCTAGGGTAGTATAATCTGCACGAATAAACTCTACTGGATCTAATATGTCCCGACACACATGTCCAAATTTTTAAATAATTAACATTTAACAATCTGCGCAATATTTTAAATTTGCTCTTAAATATAAATTCTAAACAACTTTACCAAATATTTTATTTTATATATTTTTAAAATTAGAGATGTTTTTTTTTAAAAGCTAATCAGTTTTATAAATATGTGTTATCTTCGAAAATTACAAACGTACTTATCAACTGGGCTAAAGAAATTTTTGATGAAAAAAATTTCAAATATTTTGTGCATATTTGCATGGTAATCTTTCCATAATGTAGCGCATCCTATTATTTTAAAAGAAAATGTAATGAAACAAGAAATGAAATTTTCGAAAACATCCAATTTAAGTTGGATATTATCCGGATAGCGTTGCTATAAACTTTCAGAAGGAAGCAGGAAGTCATTTGAGTTATGTTTACTCCGGCTACATCACGTTAGTGCAGAACTCCTGCTGCGCTTAAATATTATTTCAATCTTTCAAAAAACACTCATAAGTACCTACCAAGTTTCTCTATAATTTGTCTTTGCGCTGATGAGATTTTCTTTCAAAGAATAATTATACTTACGGACATTATTTAGTGAGTAAATTGTCATCAACCACAAATATAATTTAAATAATGAGCGTTGCAGTTACAGTCGTGTTTGTTTTAATCATTTGATTTGTATTAATAATGATTCAAAAATACTACGAAACATCGAAATTTATTTTTATTGAAGGCAGCGAAAATGAAAGTAAAACAAATATTTAGATATTTGTTAACGAAATAATTTTATTTTTAGAAAAATACGTACGAAAGAAATATATTGCGAAGATCTCTTAACAATATATATATATATATATATATATATATATATATATATATATATATATATATATATATATATTACGACACTGATGCACCGATGCACACAAGTAAAGTGGCAACCGTGGAGCGCCGAGTTGAGGCAGCAAGGCGGAGAGAGCCGACGAATCACGACACTGCCCGAATCCAATACCTCTCTTAGCGAGAGGTAAAAATGATGTAGCCAGTACATGACCTCCCGCCAATTCCATGTTTAAAATAGCATTAATCTTTAAGTAAAGTATGTCTTCCGGTTGATCGTTTGTAAACAAAATCTAATTTGTTATTCCAATAAATAGAAAAGTCAGTATTACGAAATTTTGAATTATATTTTATTATGTTTTTCCTCGAAAATCTGTTAAGAACTCCAAATTAAGTACCACTTCCGGTTTATCATATATAGTCCAGTTCAAATATGTTATTTCAAATTATATACGAGTTTAAAATAGTAAAATTTAGACGTTTTGGATCAAATTTGATATATTTTTAAAGAAAACCTGTTTAGAACTTCCAGTAAAGTACCATTTCCGGTGCATCAATTTTAGAAATAATCTAATATGTTGTTCTCATTAATACAAAAGGCTTAAATACCAAATGCTGAGGAAGAAAGTATCTACAATACAAGAAGCGACAATTTGTGCGAGACAGGAACAGTGAAAAAGTTGGTGCTCGAATAAATATTTAAACCCTACACCGAATGGGAGAAGGATATCTGTCTACCATGTATAGGTCCTAATATTGTACTATTGAGATTGCAAATTCTGGAGTTTAAATTTATTGTGTTATTTTAATCCCAGACACAAATACGAGAACGGTGCTCGCCCCTAAACTGATCAAGGAATCAAGCTGATCTGTAGATTAAAGTTTGTTCTCATTCTCCGACTTATGACGCATTCGACTGGCAAGCATTTGCTCTGTGCTTGTTCACACTGAATTCGCTCACAGTGTGGACAATTACAAGAACTTCAGGCGATTCGAACTATGCCAGTGTATCGCACGGACCGAGTGCGCATTCACTCCGAAAATGAAGAAGAAAGAGACAGAACTGCACGCACCGTCAAAAATTACAGTGCAAGAAAATGCCGAGTGCAAAATTCGAGCTGCACTCGGGTCGTGCAAACCAGTCGAATGCAGATATTTGAACGCACTTTACTTCATTTCACGTAAGAAAGTATTTTAAAAAACCTTGGAGAGGCAAGGGGCGGGGAACATAAGTCATATAAAGGTGTCCATGATCGTAGCGCCAAAATGGCTTTAAAAGAAATTAATTTTAACAGTATAAACAATAGTTCCGCAAAGTAGCACCAGATGTCTTGTTGCTTAATAACAATCGCTGGAGTCATGCTCGCAGCCTTGAAATTCTTGAAAAATGTTCTGAATATTTTGATTTTCTGCTAAAACGTTATTATTTTTAATTTTATGTATTTTACTGCCTGAAAATTGTGAATTAATAACTTTTTAGCAGTTCAAAATCAAAATAGGTCAAAATATTGTATTTGTCAAAGTGACAAGCGCACAAATCAGCCGATTCCAAGCACGTCAAGGTCGCTCGAATCACGTGTCTGCTCGTGGCCTATACCGTTAACCTCCTATCCTGGCAATATAAAATAAATCATCCTTTGTCTAATTGCTGCGCATGCCGGAATGCCTTATTTTCAATTATTGAGTATCACACCGACAATTTTTAAAGTCGCTTCGAGCGCTGCAAACACGCTGCTCCAATACGTTCGATCACTGAGGCAGTATTAATAATAGAATTTAGATAAAAATAAATAAATACCCACTGCTGGGTGTGCCAATCTGATTTGTACACAGATATCGGTAATTATGATAACATATTTGTAGCTCATGGGTACTCACTGCAGTTTAAATATTTGGCGTCTGCCCCAGATTCGCGACCAGACAATCAATCAGAATTTAGATGTATACAAAAGTGTAATAATAAATAAATTTTAAAAAAAAAATGATGAACGAAAATCTTGGTCCCATACGAAACTACAAACTATTCGATTTAATATAAACTTAAAATTCTAAGTAGTAATTCCAAATCATTAATGGCACCGCTTATACTAGTAGTTATTCTTAACCTATGCCTTCTTCAAGAGGTGATTTTTTTTTCTAGATTTGTATGTACATATAGGAGATGCCGAAACCGGTAGAGGCCGAAATTTAAATAAATATTTTGACTGCAATCCAGTAATTTATTAAGTTCCATACACACATCCAGTCAAGAAGCTTCATCATCCACCTCGTAATTTTATAAGTTTTAGTTATAATTTAACATTAGATTTCTTTTAATTTTAAGGAATCATGGTCAACAAATTCACAGTTTTGTTTTGGTTTTTGATAGTTAATGTAATTATCATGTAATTTTATTCGTGGTAATTGTACCAAATTGTACTTTCCGTTAAAAAAGTATTAATATGTAAGTTTTTAATTTATTTATAAAATATATTTTATAGTATTCCTGTTATATTATTATTTTTATTTTGATAAAGGTAGAAATTAAATTGATTCTAATAAAGGAATGTTTTTAAATATATAAAAAAATAAAGATATAAAAGTATAATAGAAAATAATAAATCCAATGCAGTTTTAAATAAGGATATAGAAGAAAGAATAAGGCAATATTGTAAATGAGTACAATGGCCAAAATCCTGACAACTATCAATATCAAAATTAGAAGCTAAATATGTGATCTGTGCTTGATTCATGGAGTGTATGATGAATCAGTTATTGACAATCAGGTGTTGCAAAAAAATTAACGTATCTTTTTACCTCTCGCTAAGAGAGGTTTGGGTTCGTGCTAAAAACGCATATCTAGATTTTATTGAATAAGCACGTGTACAAGAAATGTTAAATTAATTACTTATGTAACATAAAATGGAAATGGGGAGAGGTATTGTGCGGGCCACAACAGAGTTTTTATTCTGAAATTCTATAGTATTAGTAAGTATAATTTTCTATTCAAATTTCCCTATATATTAAACATAATAGTAATTTAAAAGTATACTGTATTTGAATTGACGTCAAATTACACTGGCTGTGACGTCCAAGAAGTACTAGTCAATGACAGAACTGGAGAGATAAAAATTAAAAAAATATTTAATATTACTTATTAATTATAAAAATATTTATGCTTACAGCAAAATGATCTTCATAGAATGAAACTTTGATTTTGTAAATGGTTTTATGGTTATTTGAGACAACCATTTCATTCTTCTTTTCTACATCCATGTTTGAGACTACAAAATATAAAAATCAGAAATATGGTTAGAACTAGTAACTAGTATATAATTGACAGCAGTCAGGATTGTCACTCATTTAACTTCTGTCGGCGGCATATGCAAGCCACTTCTTCATTGGTTAGAATTTTCTGACGTCATTAGGCGACTGAAAAAGTGGCAATTTAAATAATATATTTTCAGAGACAATTTTATCATGAATAGAGAATAGAGTAATATGAAAGAAAAAAAAAATACGGGTTAAATATTTTTTCTTATTCTTTCGATTAAACTAAAGAAAATAAAATCGTGCAATACCTCATTGATTTTGATTACTGGATTAGCTTTATTTTTAATGGTGTATTGGATTGATTCAGGAATTAGCGTTGAATTGTGCATCAATTCTTGATTAAGGAATGGGAATTCGGTCGTAGGACCGTATGTCTTTAACATAACAGTTATTATACTGTGTATCATATTTGACAACTGAATGCTGACAGTTGACAATTTTGCCGCTGTTGTGTTTTTGGTTCAAATAATAACTCTAACTTAAATGCTGTATAGAGTTTTCGTGACACTAATGATAAATTGATGATAATGATTTTGTTGAACATGTTAAAGTTTATTCCATATCACTATTACTGAATCAACAAGAAAATTCTGTCTGAAATTGACTTTAGAATGTTTGGTAAGTAAAACATCAAGCACATCTTCTCGTGTTTAATTAACGTTCGTAACTGTGCTGTAATTATACCGTGGAGTAGATTAGCACTAACAGATTTATAGAGGTACCACAGCGCCAGAAGCTCCCACTTTACACACCCACGCCACACAGCCTTTGTAATATACCAAGCGAGTCCTCTGTAGCCACTGGTCATTTCATTATTTTATCACTATTATTTATTACATGGATTTATTTCACCGCTTGTAATTGTGAGATGAAAATTATACATTTTACGTAAAACGTTTGCGCAAATCATACACATGAAATTTTAAAAGAAAATCTGATGTAGACACACAGTTCTACAGGAAAGCTTGTTACAGATGGTTATAATTTATGAATTAATTAAGGTGAATTAGAAAAATAATGTATGGAAAGGATTTACGCTCTAATAAAACTAAAATTTTGAAATGGCACAAATTTGAAAATAAAATAATTTGTTTATCGTTTTTAAGAAATTTTAAATTTATTGAAATATAAAATCGAGTAATTATATACGCTAGAGTTGTGATTCGGACGACCCGTGTTCGATTTCGAGCGACATCAAACTTGTAACTTGAAAATTATTTCCAAAATTGCAATTAGCTCAAAAATGACACTTGGGGTGCTATCTTCATATAACTGTGAGTGCCAGCGAGGCGACACCTAATGAATGCCCTCATTGGTACGTACATTAATTTTTTTAAAGATATCCGGTCGACGTCATATACGAATTGTTTGAATTAAGATTTTAGCTCCTCTCATTCCAACAAATTCAGTACTGTCGTTTACTTAGTTTTTATGAGGGTACATGAAATACAACTGTTATTTTATTATAAAATATATGTTACACTAAAAACATTCAAAATTCTAAACAAGTCAAATTATTAGTAGAAATTTTGAAAACACACGCTAATTTGTTAATTCGTTCATAATACAGATGACTTTGATCGGACATCTTTAATTTTTACCTCTCGCTAAGAGAGGTATTGGATTCATGCTAAAAATCGCATATCCAGATTTTATTGAATAAGCACGTTTTAAGGTCCCTACAATCCGATTTTAACATTTTTACGATGATGTCTGTGTGTGTGTGTGTGTGTGTGTGTGTGTGTGTGTGTGTGTGTGTGTGTGTGGATGTGTGTGTGTGGGATGTTGGAAGGACGGTTACTCAAAAACTATAAGACTTAAAATTTGTTGTAACAACGTATTTCCCAATCGGACATTCATGGGAAGATCTGAAAAGGTTTTGGTAACAATTGGACAACCGGAAGTAGAAGATTCTTGAAAAAAAATCTTCTAAATATTATTTTTTGAAAATTTTTCTTGATAATATTAAAGAAAAATAAATTCTCTTTCTGATACATTTAAATATTTTTATACATATTTTATAGATTTAGAGATAAAAGGAATATAATATATAAAATAATGTTGTAATTAATTTTACAACCGAAAGGATGCCATGAAAAATAGTTGCAAATTTAAATTATTTGTAACTGACAGATAAATGTCAGTGTCAGAAATAATGAGTAATGAAAGAAAAATGTATTTGGAGAATCCCTTAATTCTTGATCTGTGACTATTATGGAGATGACAAGTCTAGGTTGAAGGACTTAAATTTGTTTCAAACATTATGGGACAATGTATACCAGTACTGTAGACTAGAGTAACTTTGAATTGCGAAAAAGCTATCAAATTCTTCTCAAGTAAGTTGTAAATATTGACAAAATTACACATCGATATAAGAATAATCGGAGTGCAATCTATCCGTCACTTTATTAAAGGGAATTAAGGTTATTTAGATATAACAAGTATGAAAAAATAAAATGTAAAAGAAGATATATAAGAATAGATGCACAATCCAGATATATACATTTTAGACCGCCCAAAATTAATGTTTTTACTAGAAGAATATGAAGAGAAAGTAAACAAAGTTGTTCGAATTGAAAATTGCTGTTACCAGCCTAATATTTATATATGGTAAACTCTACTTTGTAATTTATTGTAACATAATTTATGGTAAATATCTTTATGTTGAGACATGCTATTATTGAATAATAAAGAAGTTTATACGTCATAGATTTATATGAATATATTATTTGTATTTATAAAAATATTCTTTGCTTTATGCATACAGCCAGGTAAAATATACGGCGAGAGGTTATGTGCTGGCCACATCAGATTTTTTTTACTGTACATGTATATTACAAAAATTTGCAAACAGACGCAGATTGTCATACTCAGACAGGGCAATAAGCCAATGAAAAACTCTCCACAAAACCATAACAGAGAACTGGCTTAATTCATGGTTGATTTCTAATTGCGATGATTCCCATGTTGGGAAAGAGGGAGGATGGTTTGTTTAAAAGTTAGATATGTGTAAAATGCCATTATAAATAAAGGCGCCGTATGATTACATACATGTTTAAATTGAGAATTACGATTAATCGCGATTAACCAAAAACTATTTCGCGATCTACCAAAAATTTCTTCGTGAACTATCTGTATATAATAGATGCATCAATCTCTGGGTGTTACGAAATATGTTAACCTATTTGAGGTGTTATTTTGAAAGGTTTCGTCGAGAAAGCCCAATAGGCAATAGGGACACTTATACTGTTGTATATCTACTTCCTCTGCGTAATTTTGATAGCCACTAATTATAGTTTACATATGACTTCTTAGCATAGACCCTACCAAATTCTGAGAAAACATGACATTGTAAATTAACCGAAAAGTAAATTCCATCGATGCCTGTCGTTGAAAATATGCTCGTACCTACCTATAAATCTAGTTATAGTGAAAATGATTACGCAGAAGACTTACGTCAACAACCTGAAAAAACCTTATAAAATGAAATATAACTTGTAGAAATTATTGAGTGTTATTTATTTTTAAAAGAAGAGGAAAAAAGTACTAGTATTAAGTAATGTTTATATTAATGATATTTATTATTTATGGGGTCTCATGGTCGTGTGCCTGAGTGTACACAGTGTACACAGCAGGTTGGCACATCCAGCAATGGGTAATATGCCGTGATGAAATATTTATTTTATTTATTTTATATTTACAATTATTTCTCGATCAATCATTATTCCTTTTACGGAGTATAAAATAATTGTAGTTTATTTTCGTACCATATGTTGACACTACTGAGAATAACCATGTTGTGTCAAATAATTTTATATTCCGTAAAAGGAAAAAGGATTGCAGAAATAATTGTAAATTCATTAATATATACGTTTCTTTAATACTATATTTTTTACTAATACTAATAATTTCTACAGGTTATACTTATTTCTTTTTATAAGGTTTTTTCAGGTTGATGACGTGAGTTTCCTGCCTAATGATTTTCACCATATATATATTACAGAATAATATATTAATATAAGTTACAGAAGGCAACGTATTCTAGTTTCTAGCACGAGTTACAAATTTCAATCCCGAGCATGGAGCGAAGAGTTGGCGGAGAAACGAGTACTTGCCTTCAGTAACGTGTGTTTTATACTATTTTCTGTGTTGAGGCTTTCATTTACGTTATTACCTTCCGTTACTTTTAGGTAAGGAAGATATTGTCTGGTAAAAAAATTGATAATGAGTTTTTAATGAATAAGCACGTTTTAGGATCCCGAGAATACGATTTTACTATTTTGATGTCTGTATGTATTTGTGTGTGTGACGATTTTTTCAACTCCAAAACTACAATTCTAAAAATTGTAATTGTTTTGTATTCCTCTACGTTACATCCATATGACGAGCTGATTAGAATTTGGTTATAATTGGTCAACCGGAAGTACTTTAATTTTTAGTTCTCAATAGTTTTTCTTGAAGAAATGTAGTTAAATATCATTTTGTCACATTTTATGTTATTATAAATATTAAATAATATTTTATTCTCTATACTATACGGTTTTATTACATTTTTTTATTCATATTCAATAGATATAGAGTTAAAAAATCATAAAGACATTAAATTTCATAAATCAGCTAGCTCTGCTAACCAAGAAAACTGATAATATATACAGATAATTAAAATTGACAGATGTCAGTATTAATGAAAAGAAAATGAATGTGGCAGACATGAGGATGTTGAGATAGATGTTGAAGACACGAAAAGATACGATAAGAAATGAAAGAATAAGAGGAAATAACTCGAGTGTTAGAAGTTTCTAGAAAGATATAAGAGAGACGATTACATTAGTTTGAATGTCATGAAGAGAGATGAATAATATATTGGAAGAAGAATGAACAATTTAGTAATAGAAGGTAGAAGAAACAAAGGAAAACCAAAGAAAAGATGGAAGGACTGTACTGCGGACGACTTGAGAGAAAATAAACTGCATGCGGACGACACGCAAAACAGAAATGAGTGGAAGAAGAAAATAAAAAATAGCGACCCCTAACGAATGGGAAAAGCTAAAGAAGAAAAAGATGTGTGTCAAGTGCAATTTGCATAGTTTGTTTATGAAATAATTTTACTGGATATATAGAATCTTTTGCAAAAAAATAAGTACATAATACACAGAATTGAAGGAAGGTAATGTGCTGGCTACATCAGATTTTTTTTTATAAAAATATTTGACAATTTCAGAGAAAAAATCAGAGAAAAACAAATTAACGACGAACAAAAAGGATTTTATAATACAATTTTTCTAAACATAATTGTGTTGCTTTAAGATACATTAATGGTGAGTGTTTTCGATGAGCGGTTGTCGAGTGTAGAGCATACTCGATCTCAAGTTTATTTTATCGTATTCCAGATTTCGTAACGTGCTTATGTACAAAAATATGGAAATGTAAATGGAATTTTGTATAATCCCAATACTTTTCTCATGCATGAACTTGTAGGATATTATGTAGGTACCACTAACTGGATTGGTATACATACTGTTGAATTTGGAAGTTTTGTATGTATTTATGTAAAAATGTGTGCTTACAATCTCTCATGTTTAACTCTACGGTGCACTTATGAAAACACATGAACGGGCGCAGTGCAGCATTTTATGCCACAAGTGAAAAACGCGACAATTCAATATAAGTAAATTAAAATTTAGTCTTAAAATTGTACAAGAAAAAATAAAAATTATTTATTGTATAAATAATCCTCCTCCATGGGCGGGTTCAAGCATGTATTGTAGCGCACTGTTTTATTGCTATGCCCTGAATAAATAAATTGTTTATTCTGTAATTTCTAAGTCTGATTAACTGTTGTGATTATTAACATCAACATTGTTATTCACGCCTTCACTTTCATAAATATCATAAATATCGAATACTCCTCCTCGACGTATGACAAATTCTTAATAATTTCTTCAAATTCTCTTTCCGAAAGATACTTTCATCGCCATTTTCATTTTTCTCTTATTTTGCAGTAAATTAATGTTATAAAATTCAAGTCAATTTGTAAAAATTATTAAAATTAAAAATTTGTTTTCTACGAATTATTATACTTACACAACAGGGTGCACTGCGGCACGGAGTGCCGCAATTTATGACCTGTCACATTTTAGCGACTATAATACAACTGACACTATAATTAAAATCAATCATTTTTAGTATGGTGTGTTGGTATAACATTCATTTGAGAATATATGAACGGCTTATGGTTATATCAATGCAAATTAATATAATATATGTAAAATAAAAAATTGCAGTATATAATGCAGTTGCCCGCACGCCGCAGGGTTAATAAAAGTTGAAATACAAATATTTATGTATAAAAAAATCAAATTTAATATCTATATATTATTTATTTTATTTTCACAATAAATATATTTTTGTCACTGACATATAGAAATTCCTGGAATACTCTAAATATTTTGTGAATTATTGTAAATAAATAAATAAATAAATATATTCTTGTTAAATTAGGCCTTCATTATTTTCCACTAGCTTTATTTATAATATTTTACAAAATATTTAATACATTCTCACTTGATTAATATAAGCGGTATAAATCAAGTGAGCATAATCGTGTCGTTATCTTATTGTGAATGTATCAAGAACGTAGACATAAAATGAGTACATTAAAACAAACTTTTTCGTATTGTGACCGTATCGTTGTTGTAGTGCTTGCGATTATATAATGTAAATCAAACCAAGGAGCCACATACCTAGTTAACATACAGCGCGTGACCTGACAATAGCTCCTATGTGTTTTTAACTAAGTTTTACAGGAGACTTTTAAATTACTATCCAGGATAGCTTATCTAATATGGGGATCTCGAGAACTGTAAGAGATTTCAAATATCAGATGAATTCGGTCGATCTAGATCTGATATTTGTTATTTTTGGTTGAATACATATGAAGAACTGTAACAACACTGCTGTCATGACATTCTCAAAATGTTTCATGAAATAGATTGAAATAATATTTATTTTAATTTATTTTTTTAATTTCAAACATTTATCTTTATTTCTGTATTCATTACTAATTAATATGACAAGGGAATGAAGTTTTTATAAAAATACATAAAAATATGTACGTAATGTAGACAATGCAGATACTCTTAGAATTAACTGTTTGAGAAGTGTAAATATATATTTTATTCTGGCATACTTCATATTAAAAATAACAATCATTATTAACAAAAACATAACATATTACAATATATTAAGTTACCCTCAAAAATAAAAAAATGAAGTTATCCAACACCTCCCGTCTTATTCTCATAGTCGGCGTGATTAAATCTTTTTAGAGGACATCTTGTTCTTTGACTTCTTCTTAATTATTGTTGACTTCCTTGAAGAATTTTCCATTTGCGATGTGATATTTTCTTCGGATGTTTCTTCAAATTGTGATGGTTTTCTGGAACTGGGTGACGATGTCTGAATATCTGGCTGAGTATGTCTTAATTATTCTGAGTCAAATGGTTGTTTTTGATTCGATGCATATAAAATTTAATTCTAAATATCGGTTTACGTTTATCTAAACCAGTTTTATTTCACTGGTTTTATGCCCTGCAAAAAAGTAATATTTCATATTTTTTTTTTACTAAAACTTAATTTAATCTATGCTACCTTATATAATTATTGAAGTTTACTATTTCCTTGCAATTGTAGGATACAGCATTAGATGGATAAATATGGAAAGGTCACATATCCAATTACTACAAGAGCAAATAAGAATAGTACAAAGTTATATACATGTTTCTTAAAAAAAAAAAACTAAAAAAAACATGATATACTTATTTATGTATGTCGCATATAGTAATAAACATGGCGTACCATACCCATATGTATTTACTGCACGTCTTCGTATTCTGTATCTCACAAATTCATTACATTTTATTTCCCGAGATTACTTTTCAAATGTTCAATATTTCAACCACGAATAAATATCCATACGGCAGGAACAAGATTCAAGTCTGCATCTATCTCTCTCTTACTCATTTTTGGCATATAGTCTTCCAAGAGAGTATTCCACTCCTGCTACAATATCTTCAAACAAAGCAGGGCAGCCGTGTTTACACTGTATTGAAATGCACGTGTACACATGGAGGCAAACACCAAGCATAATTCTGACTTTAGACTCGTTTCTTTATACATGATGTTTTCTTTTTGCATTCGCTTTACGCTATGTGGAAGCTAAAGTGTGTGGAGAGAACACTACGTTCTATGTTGATTGATGTAAGCGCGGTTTGCGAACATTTTATGCGGGATTTAGAAATTGTTTGATGATGAAAGTGTAATTTATATTTTATTACTTTTATATGTAATGTATATTGTTGTATTTATGGGTGACTCATATAGTTTTAATTTATATTTTGTCATTGAATA
This sequence comes from Harpalus rufipes, assembly GCA_951394225.1. Lineage (NCBI taxonomy): Eukaryota > Metazoa > Arthropoda > Insecta > Coleoptera > Carabidae > Harpalus > Harpalus rufipes. The sequence goes on from OX596277.1 coordinate 17,410,115, forward strand.
TTTTCTCAAAATTTGCTTTTTACCTCTCGCTAAGAGAGGTATTGGATTCATGCTAAAAATCGCATATCCAGATTTTATTGAATAAGCACGTTTTAAGGTCCCTACAATCCGATTTTAACATTTTTACGATGATGTCTGTGTGTGTGTGTGTGGGATGTTGGAAGGACGGTTACTCAAAAACTATAAGACTTAAAATTTGTTTAACAACGTATTTCCCAATCGGACATTCATGGGAAGATCTGAAAAGGTTTTGGTAATAATTGGACAACCGGAAGTAGAAGATTCTTGAAAAAAAATCTTTTAAATATTATTTTTTGAAAATTTTTCTTGATAATATTAAAGAAAAATAAATTCTCTTTCTGATACATTTAAATATTTTTATATATATTTTATAGATTTAGAGATAAAAAAAAATATAATATATAAAATAATCTGTTGTAATTAATTTTACAACCGAAAGGATGCCATGAAAAATAGTTGAAAATTTGAATGTTTGTAACTGAGAGATAAATGTCAGTGTCAGAAATCCGGAGACATTACTGAAGATTTTTTTTGGGAAGTACATACATTATATTATTTCTTATTGTATTTATAGTTAAATATTTAAAATTATAGGTATATTACACATACCCTTCAGAAATACTATTAATGGTCTCCACTCTGCAACGTAAAATACAGAAAAAAAATGTATCTCATCGAAATAATGGGTAATGAAAGAAAAATGTACTTGGAGAATCTCTTAATTCTTGATCTGTGACTATTATGGAGGTGACAAGTCTAAGTTGAAGGACTTAAATTTGTTTTAAACATTATGGGACAATGCACACCAGCACTGTAGCTGGAGTAACATTGAACTGCGAAAAAGCTATCAAATTCTTCTCAAGTAAGTTGTAAATATTGACAAAATTACACATCGTTATAAGAAAATAATCGGAGTGCAATCTATCCATCACTTTATTAATGGGAATTAGTGTTATTTAGATACAGCATGTATGAAAAAATAAAATGTAAAAGAAGATATGTAAGAATAGATGCACAATTCAGATTATACATTTTAGCCGCCCAAAATTAATGTTTTTACTAGAAGAATATGAAGAGAAAGTAAACAATAACGTTGTTCGAATTGAAAATCCGTGTTACCAGCAGGTATATATAGTAAACTCTACTTTGTAATTTATTGTACATAATTTATGGTAAAATATCTTATAGATTTTGTAAGTATATGTGGAAATTGTTTTATGTTGAGTCATAGTTTATACGTTATAGACTTATATGAATATATTATTTGTATTTCTAAAAATATTCTTTGCTTTATGAATAGAGCCAGGTAAAATATACGGCGAGAGGTTATGTGCTGGCCACATCAGATTTTTTTGTTTAAGCCTGCCTAAAATCCAAGCCTTGTTTGTGTAACTAGGAAAAATAATTAATTGTGGAATCTTCAAAAATCTTGTGTGTGTTTCAAGCGCATATATATGTGATGAAAATATTACATAATTGATAATTTTTAAATATACGTACTCCACATTTTATATTTCATAAAATATCATGCGTTTATTCATAACTCACACTTTAATACTTTAATTTTAGGGAAATATTTTATTTTGTAACATGACATTTACGTTATGAAAACACTATCTCATTTTCTTCAATTTCATATACACCTGTGTGTGAAATGCATTGTGCATATTAAGTACATTGAAGTTTATTTGTGTTATCGTTCTTTTTATATTATAAATGTTAATGAATATAATAGTTGTAACCTATTATTATTTATATTTCTACTTATGAAAACTGCTATATCTATTTTTTGATTTATTACTGCAAAAAAACAACAATATAAGACGAAAAATTAATTAATATATGTATAAATATAACAATATACTAACATTAATTTAAGATAAAAATAACAATTATATAAATAAATTCATGCATAAATAAATAAACAAACAAATAAATAAATCATTGCTGGGTATGCCAATCTGATTTGTACACAAATTTCGGTAATGATGATGACATATTCGTCACCTCACGGACACTCATTGCTGGCGTGGAGAGTGCACCTGAGGGGTCACTTTTGTGCCATTTAAAATTCGAAATATTTTTTTGGCGACGACTGAGATCGAACCCGGCTCTCCAGATTCGCAATCAGACACTCAGGCACTCTTTAAAAATATCAAAATACATATTTATACGTAGAAAAATCTGGTAGAGCAGCAGAGATGTCAAGCAAGCGGGCCTGCGAAACACTGGAATGCGGCCCACGGCCCAAAGCTTAAAGTTGCTTAAATGGAATAAAGCAGAAACATTCCAAATTTTATCAAATTATATTGCAACACAAGGAAAGCTGCAAGCTTTGTTATGTGCACAATACAATAATTAAAAGTAAACAATATGAGTCGCGGCCGCAACACGCTGTCCTTCAGTGCGATAGTGCTTATTTGCCAGTGAGTACTATATTCGAAAAGTTCATATGCTGGAGTGGAAACTACCATAAAACTTCAATTCTGTTCATAGGGCCAGGCTTGTCGCCGAGAAACGTCAAACTTTGTCATATTATGTCTACTTTTCTCATTCTTATCGTGGTCCTCTCTCTCTCTCTCGCTTATCCCCACTGCGCTTGCACGAGCATGTGACTCTGTACAGATGGCCTTTGGTTAGAGAGAAATAGGTAGACATACTAGACCTAGCGACAAGGTTGTATAGTAGTTTGCACTCTGCCGTATCGCCCGACGATCGCATGACGCCTAGTGATACGGCAGGCAATACCAAAATATTAGAGTGACGTTAGTTTTATTCGCTAAACGGACCCGATGCGGCTATGTTGCTGCCGTGTATAAACGTTTTTTTTTTCATTTTATCTCGTATAAAGAAATAACAATATCATCACTACAATTGTACTGTCAATAAAATTATTTTGTTTATAAAATTATTCTAAACAAATACAAAATATACATTTATTTTCATTATAAAAATGTGTTGAATTGAAAAAATAAATCTCTTGTTCATTTATCGGGTTTATTTTTGATGTAAACAGATTTCCATACATAACGTATATGCACTTTAAAATTTTCGTATTGATGTTTGAATTACACATTGGCAGTATATATCGCTTACATTTCGCATTGAAATTAAACCAAATTGTAAATTTAAATTCTGTATAGTGCGACCACTAATCCAATTCTTTCTGTAGCTGTAAAAAGCCGGCAATACAACGCGATTAATCGAATAAATCTAACTATTGCTGGCCTGGGGGTAGCCGACAACACGTAACTCTCATTAAATCAAATTAAACCGAAAATCACCCACAAATTACTCCATTTTAATAATGTATGTGTGTGAGGGCAAAAACTCCATAGACTAATGAATTCCCAGCAAGACTAGCGAGCTTTTATTAGCCAAATTTGCAAAATTGTAGCGAATCGACACATGAATGAAAGCTTTTGACAGAAAATTGGTAACTTTGAAGTTGTAACTAGTGGTAAAAAATAGAAGGACAAGTAGGAACTTTAAAATTTATAAAGAGAAAACTGCAGTAGCTCAACAACTAATTAAATCTCTAATTCACATTGTAAAATAAAGCTTTAATTAAAAGTTTTATGATTATTAAATAATAATAACGTTATGTGACATTAATAATTTAAATAAAATGTATATTTAACGAAATATAAGACTTTTGCAATTTATTAATGTAATTTGCTGAACCCTACTAATTATAATGACGAAACTACGAGGACTGTTTTCTTTTCGCTGAGCCTAATAAAGTAATACACAATTTATTTACAAAACACAATTATAATTTTTCAAAATATTCTCTCGTCCCCCAGTCAATGCATTTTTCTTCCGTGAAAACCAATCATCAAATCTTTTCCTCCAATCTTCCCGCGTATGTTCTTTATTTTATTTTAAATGTGTCAACCAGTTTCTTCGGCCGTTGTAAAATGTAAACCCCGTAACTTATCCTTTACACGTGGAAATAAAAATAAATCATTAGGTGCCATGTCTGGACTATACGACGAAAGACGTCGACACCTACCTGCCACCTCCCCTCACCCCATTCGGTAGGTTTTACAAATTTTAAAAGATTCTTTATTGCAATTTCGGCGTTGCTGCCATCATCAGAAGAATTACAAGAATGAATTATTTTAAAATTCAGAATTCTTGCACAGGGAGGTTAAACATAATGCAACGATTAAAGAATCGTAGATGGACAAAGGTCTAACTGTTCGTTCATAAGGTTATAGCCATTGTGTATAGCTTTCTTGATTTCGAAGGATTCCAGGAAAGTTAATCTTGACCTTTCCCTTTCACAATGCAAAATACTTAAATTGTCTTTATTACATGTATGTTTATTTTCTAATAAATGTTAGGCTACATTTGAATTGGATCTATTGCTTTTAAAACTTCTCATGTGTTCATCGAATCTAATGTTGAAATTACGAGCCGTTTGCCCAATAATAATAAAATTTTATTATTGACTAGTATTTTCAAATTATTTTTATTATAGAAACCGCATTCAATATTAAATTTTCTTAGCTCAAAGAATAATTTTTCTCTGAATTGATTTATATATATATATATATATATATATATATATATATATATATATATATATATATATATTGTGTATAATTTCTTGGTTTGATATAGACGGGGTAAAGAATTGTTTTAAAAGACACTTAAACTTTTTCCTAGCAATAAGATTATAATTTAAATTAGGAGAGTAATCGTTGTAAAGGGCAATAGTTATAATGATATTAAACTTTAAATTATAATCAATTTTATTTAAGGGTATTTTTAAAAATCTGTCTATCGTACTGTGGAAAGCGGAAATTTTAATATTATGCGGATGATTGGTTGTGTCTGTATATGTATTGTTCCGATAGATTTTGAAATTAAATTTACGAGTATTATTACATTGAGTTATACTTAAATCTTGAAAATTTAGCGATTTTTCATGTTCTATTTCCATAGTAAATTTAATGTTATTTTCAAAAGTATAAATATGTATAGTTTAACAAAGAATGTAGATGTCTTTCAGTATCTATATACAAACAAATTATGTCATCGACGTAACGAAACCAAAACAAAATATTGTTAAGTAAGAAATTTTTACTTGTTAAAATTTTAGTTTTCATATAATCCATGTATATTTCCGCCAAAATTGGTGATAAAGGATAGCCCATAGGTAAACCTTCATTTTGTTTATAAAATTTGTTATGGAAATTGAAATAATTTTGAAAAAAGCACTATTCCACCAATTTTAAAAATTCACCACTTATTTGTTTATCAATATTATTGTCTATTAGTTTTTGATGAATTATTTCCAATAATTTATTTATTGATGTGAAAAGACTTGAAACATCAAATGACACTGATTTAGAGTTGGTAGGGACATTTTTCACATTGTGAGTCGGTTTGAAATTAAGGAAACTAGGGATTAGATTGTTTAACAATTAACACAGTTTGTATGTAGGTGCTTCTACGTATGAAACAACTGCCCTTATGGGTATGTTGTCTTTATGTAATTTAGGTAAGCCATATAATACTGGAGCTGAGGGGTTAGAATTGATAAATATGAAACTATTTTCCTAATTGATAAAAGTTTCACAATTCTTTAATAATAACCTAAGTTTTAACTGAAAACTAGGTGTGGGGTCTGACTTATGCTCGGATATATTATTAGTCAATGAAATCGTCGACTTTATCCAAATAGCTAATAAAATATTTTGTATAAACAATTAATCTCTATAAGTATTTCAATCTAGTTTTTAGTATTCAGAGTGTTTTCTAACATTTAAAACAAATTTATAAATCTGCATTATAAAATAAAATGGTAAATATTTCACCTATCTTGAAACATATTTAAACATACAATATTATATACCTTCACTATTTTATAATACACACATATATTTTTCCAGACTAGCATATAATGTTTAACTGTTTTATATTTTGTAACATTAAATTGTTGACAAAAATAGATATTTTCTTCCATTTCATCATTTGAGTAAATGCCATGACATACTCGTACATGGCGGTGTCATCTAACGTAAATAATATGAAGTACAAACTATGTTATAGCGTGTCAGCTGAATTAACGCTTTAAAAGACACAATGGCGATTAGGTGGGGGGTGATGTCGATATGGCGACTTTTGATGTGACGGCTATCGTAGCTACGGTTAGTAGTGGAGGGTGATGTCGACGTGGCGACTTTCACTGTGGCGGTTTTTGTAGCTACGGCCTGTGGTGGGGGGTACGTGTCGACATGGCGACTTTTGATAGCATTGTTTTTCGATGCTACAGCTATTCGATGGCGTGGTTGTCGACTGCGCGACACGTACTCGTTAGCTTGGTGCAAGATGTTCCTTTCTCTTGGTCGTCTTTCGCGAACATGTTGGGGAACTTGAGACAAACTGTAGTGTACTATTCAGCATTAATAGTACAACTATCCTCCAGTACTACAGTGCAGTAATTCCAAAAATTGTGGCGATCATCTTTTAGTTTCGGTTTTTTCCGTGAATAACTTTTTTTGGAGCCGACTCATTTTCAAAGACACAAACTGGCAATGTTGCTATTTTTCGGTATCATAGCAATATGTTTCGTCACCTGCGATGATATTGTACACCAAATGAGAAGGTTCATTGTCAAAGCAATTTAGTGTAGATCTGCGCCATCTCACACGGTTTTCTTTTTGAACGAGAACAAAGCTTACGTAGCATTAAATGTATGTGTAAATTGGTGTCAATTGCTTTCACACCAATCTTTAAAGTTGCTTGAATACTCCTTAACATACCGATCCTTTTGAATCATGTTTCGAACAAGACCAATATTCTTTTCGGTTACTGCCGTTTTTTGCTTAGGAGCTCGAAAACTGTCAAGGAAAGTCGACCACGTTGAAATTCATTGTACTACTGCTTTGCGGTAGCTAAGGAATATGATTCGATGGATTTCCTCAAAACATTCTTTATGGCATAAGCGACGCTTGCAATTGTAAAAAATCATAGCTCGATAATGCTTTTTGTTCAATTCCATGATGTCTTCTGGAAAGAATTATTTAAAATTATGTATTTTATAAATATTCAAGTATATTTGACAACCATCACTATAATTAAACGTGTAAACAACTAGATTAAAATGTGAAACAAAATTTGTTTTAAAATACCATAGCCTGCAAGATAGGCTCAACGGAAAGAGAACAGCCCTCGTATTTAATAATAAATTTGATGTATCATATGTGTAAGTAATATGTAATAATAAATGTTATACAAAATTTGTATGCCTATATAATATATTCAGTTCAGGTTTTAATTTAAGAATTTAATAAACCGCGCATAATGAATTCATTTGAAGGGGAAAGGTTCTTTCACATTCAATTTATAGTACAAACTTGGGAACCTTGCCGTAGCATATTATTTTTCATCATCCGTTTATCTGTAGGCAAGGACTTTATTACAATAATGATTAAATTAACTCACATTGAAGTTTTAGTGAATAATTAATTTTTAAAGTTTCTAAAATATTTAGACGATATTATTCCTTATGGCTGCAAAACTTCTTGACTGGAAAGGTGATGGAAGGAAGAAAAATTACTGGAGTTCAGTCAAAATTTATTTATTTTCCGCCTCTACCGGTTTCGACACCTCATGTGTCTTCTTCAGGAGGTGAAAATGAAGAATTTAAAAAACATGGATAAATACATAAAACAATTAATAAATAACATAATTTGCATACAATGGTCGTCAAGGTTTAAAAAAATAAATAAATAAATACATTAAAAACTCATGTAGTCGTCAGATAAAATTGGATATTTATTTATAATCCTTGAATTAACAATGGCACCCTTTAACAGTTAAAGGGTGCCATTGTTAATTCAAGGATTATAAATAAATATCCAATTTTATCTGACGACTACATGAGTTTTTAATGTATTTATTTATTTATTTTTTTAAACCTTGACGACCATTGTATGCAAATTATGTTATTTATTAATTGTTTTATGTATTTATCCATGTTTTTTAAATTCTTCATTTTCACCTCCTGAAGAAGACACATGAGGTGTCGAAACCGGTAGAGGCGGAAAATAAATAAATTTTGACTGAACTCCAGTAATTTTTCTTCCTTCCATTATTCCTTATAATTATTTTGTTAATTGAAAACTTTAATATGTAAAATCATACTTTCATAAATTCCTACTTACCTAATTATTTTAATTATAAAAGTTTCAAATAAAAGTTGTAGTACATAAAAGTCTTTGCAGGGTGCGATGTGATGTAATAGTTATACCGAGGCTATTACATATTAGAGCAAAGTGAGATGGATATCAAGTTAGGATAGAAGTTAGTGAAGACACTTCATCAACGAAGTAAGGATGGCAAATTCGTTCATTAAGTATTCTTTTAGATTAGTTTAGTTTAATTCATATACTGGATAAGGTATTAATTTGTGGACTGGAAATTTGATATTTCATAAAACTATACACTTTCGAGTACGAGTTAATCCTTAACTACTCGTACTCTAGTGCAGTTTCTTATTCTTGGATTACAGATTGTTTTCTTTCGTAAGTAATGTGGATAACTGGATATCATTTAATAAATCATATTGACGGTATGTGTAAGCCTAAAATGAACTTTCTCGGATCTTAACCTCTAAATACCCCACCAAAGCTGTTACATCAGTCATTTTTGCAATATAAATGTATATTAACAAACTGAAAATATTGACAATGTGAAACTCAAATTTTCTTTAAATTAACACTTAAAATTTTGACCTCTATCGCTTAAGATAGTGCTTTGTATTTGTCTTGTACGCGTTTTAAAGTATCTCTCATTTTAATTACTAGCTTCATTTAATATCATTATTTACGCACGCATATGAATTTCTACCATAGATTACGCGTAGACGCACAACCCTATAATGTGCTGTTCGTGATCTGAATTCAGAATATAACAATAGTTTTATTATTTACTTTTTTAAACATCTTGTGCAATTTATAATACTTTCGAGACGGTCCTATCCTAGCAGACATGCGACCAAACCTTGTTTGCATGAGGTTTTATACCTTACGGTCTTTTTGTTGCGCACATATGGACACCTTTTACCTATAGGTGGACTTTTTTTATTATTGATATCCGATCCTTCGATAACTATTTTTTGTTACCTAAGAGTACAGGATGGAATAAATTCGAGTTCCTTATATCAAAAACTTTCTTATTATGGACGCTACAGAAAACTGATGAGGTCTTTATGGGTCAACTTTTCGAGACATCGAGGCACCACAGGAATTTTCGGTCGTCATTGTTTTTGAGCTACGTTTTTGAAAACATGATTTTCGCTTTTTTTGAAAATATCCCGTATCTCGCTTATTATGCGAGACAATAAAAAGTGTTTAAATCATTTTTATAATTATTTTTACGTAGAATATTGTGATGTAATTAGATTTTTTCAAATCTTAATAATTATTGAGATATAACATAAATATAACCTTTTTTACATGGGAGCATATGTTATAAATAATCTTATTTTATAAGGTTTTCAACGATGTATAACAAGTTTACATTCTTTCGTTTCAAACATGAATAAAAGACGAATTATTAATTTATTGGGGTGAAAAACGAATGAAAAACTCAGTTACAGATCATCAATTATGTATGTCTAATGTTATTTTCTTTATTTATACTCATTTTTCTAATTTATATACTTCAGAAAACATACTAAAAAAACTAATTCGAAAATAATTAACTAAAAATAATTTTAAATAAATAAAATAAGTATATCATCACGGCATATTACTCATTGCTGGGTGTGCCAATCTGCTTTGTACACAGAATTCGATAATGATGATGATATATTTGAACCGTGCGGGCGTTTACCAGGCGTCACCTCACGGGTACTCATATCTGGCGTGGAGAGTACACCACAGGGTCAATTTTGTGCCATTTAAAATTCGAAGTAATTGGCGACGGTCCAGATCGAACCCGGTTTCCCAGATACGCAACCAGATACTCAGGTACGCGGCCACGAGACCCCTATAAAATAATTTTGAGAACTCGAGTAAGAATTATAAATTTACAAATAGTAATGAGAATAATTACTATTTCACAGCCATAGTATCACCACATATACAAGGTGTTTAAAAAATAGAGGTCACGGATTTAAGGGTGGATAATACATCTCAAAACAATAAAAAATGTTCATATAAACATATATCCGGGAATGCCTAGTTTCAGAGCTATAGTGATTTTAATATTTTTACTTATTTGTCATAATTATTATTATTGTTTGTTACAAACACAATTTTATCATGAATAATTTCAATTTTTCCGAATTAGCAGATATGCATTTTATATACGGTCATTCTTACAATACAATTCGCAATAAACTCTGAATATATGTTTATATGAACTTTTTTTATTGTTTTGAGATGTATTATCCACCTATATAACAATAAAAATAAAATAGTTATTTACGTAAAATGCTGAGGAATACATCGGACACCGGTAGAAGAGGACTTACTAACCGCAATGCTTATTAAGTTTTCTGTACCATCGACAAAGGAATTAACGCGTATTATACGCAATATTTTTTCTACTACTTCAATAAAAAAATCTGTTGTGGCCAGCACAATACCTCTCGCCACTGTCTTTTTTTGATTACATAAGTATAGGGCGCGAACAGTCATGTTTCATTGTTGGCCTTGACAAGCAGACGTGGGGGCCCGTTTCAGAATGATAATTATTAATTATGTACATAAATGTCAGAACTTTTCATTAAAAATTTCAAGATTTTCTAAATTCACGTAGTTAATTTGTCATCAGGAGTGTGGAATTTACTTGTCAAGGAAAATAAACTACATGGAATTGGAAAATCATTAAATTTAGAATGAGAAATTATGATATATGACATCTATATATATATAATTACTAGCTATCATTCTGACATGGGCTCCCATATCTGCTTGTCAAGGCCAACAAAGTCACATGACTGCTCGCGCCCTAATGTATTTAACATTTCTTGTATACTTACACTCTACACCAAAAATTCTACTTATATCTATTCCATATATTTAGATTTTTTAAATTATTCCACATAATTAGATTCTATGAAGAAGTTTTGTCCTACCCTTGTTTCTCGAGATGATTCCAATTCATTGTCAGAAATAACAGTATATATGAAGGGTATGTGTAATATACCTATAAATATTTAACTAATAATGCATTTAGAAATAATATAATGTATGTACTTACCAGAAAAAGTGTTCAGTAATGTCTCCGGATTTCTGACACTGACATTTATCTGTCAGTTACAAATAATTTAAATTATCAACTATTTTTCATGGCATTCTTTCGGCTGTCAAATTTATTACAACAGATTATTTTATATATTATACTTCTTTTATCTCTAAATCTATGGAATATATAATAAAATATTTAAATGTATCAGATAGAGAATTTAATTTTCTTTAATATTACCACGAAAAATTTTCAAAAAATAATATTTAGAATATTTTTTTTCAAGAATCTTCTACTTCCGGTCGTCCAATTATTACCAAAACCTTTTCAGATCTTCCCATGAATGTCCGATTGGGAAATACGTTGTTAAACAAATTTTAAGTCTTATAGTTTTTGAGTAACCGTCCTTCCAACATCCCACACACACACACACATACACACACACACACACATCCACACACACACACACACACACACACACAGACATCATCGTAAAAATGTTAAAATCGGATTGTAAGGACCTTAAAACGTGCTTATTCAATAAAATCTGGGATATGCGATTTTTAGCATGAATGCAATACCTCTCTTAGCGAGAGGTAAAAATAAGGAAATAAAGAATTATTTTTGTAAAATATTGTCAATTTTTGTATTTGTGATGCGTATCTATGACAATAAACATTCTATACAACATTCATAAGTAAAATTCGTTACTAAGATACCAAAGCGTGCTGCAAAGAATCGCTTTCAGCATAACAAACCAGAAAATTGTATTTTCAGAGAAGGAGTAGAAAAAAATGTTGTCAATTTTAATCTAAGCTTTGATCGTTGTTTTTATTTACTTACCGCCTCCGCCTCTCTGCTTCCTGTTCAGTAAGTGATAACATCAATTACCGATCAGTAATTTTTAAACAAAGCCTACTGCCTTGGAAACCCTATTCGTAAACTTTAAGAAAAACCCGAGCATTCAAAAATAATTATTAAGACTTTATAACGTATATCACCTGTCAGATTCTTTAATAGCTAGACTAAAGATCTATGAGTCATTAGTTAATTCTGCAAATACAGAGTAGAAGGTCTATCATTATTTTAAAGAAGTTGCGGATATATGCAAGAAATATCAGTGTTACCTATATATCGAAGAAGATCTCGTAGAAGGAAATTGCAATGCATGTGCCCGACACTGGATGGTTTTATATTTTAGATATACCTACATACTTACTTTATACTAAGTTTGACACAAATAAATAAATAGATTTAAAAAATAATAATCTTCAATACTACAAGTATGACAGTTAGAGTTACCAGCTTTATGTTGGCAGTGAGTACTATGTGACCGCACTTTAAGACGCAAATTTATGTCTTAAAGTAAGGCGATAATAGTATCTGCGCTTTCAGATTTTATGACCGCCTCACTTAAATATCCTATGTTAAACATCTAATGTGAAAAGGGTATTAAACATTACAACCTGTTTAACATTTTTGCTCTATTTCTCATGGCAGTATACAAATAGCCAAAAATTAGACTTTGTTTTATCTCTCTCTCGCCCTCTGGCGAACGAAACGCAACAATAATTCTGGACTTATTAGATGCAGTTTTTAATTTAAACATTTTTTTTTGTATTTACACGTTTGCTCTAAAATAAATAAGGCGGAAATTACAGCCCTATGAAAATTTTACCATTGTATTTTGTATGTTATAGGTTATAGTAGACACCCGGTAAAGTAATTATAATGACTAAGTAATTTTGTCTTGTTGGTTCGAAAAATAAAGACTGCCTATCGATAAATACTGTTAATTAAATTCATTTACGATATAGTTAATTGTTTAACAGAAGCCTTATTGCAATATTATAACGTTTTTATTTATATGGGTGAAGTGTAAAACTCAGACAAATATTATTAATTAAAAGAATACGTTTATTAAACGATGAATAATTGAGGAAAAATAATAAAAAGATAATAAAAGTAACTAACACTATGATTAAATAATTATAAACACTAAAAATATTATTAAATGCTTAAACACTAATATTATTTATTTAACCAATATTTATACCACTACATTTATTTATATAATTACATTTATTTATGCTAACAACTCGTAGACTACTTATTTATATCACCGACTTCATTACTCGTTGCTTCTATATCACAGACTATTCATAACACGACGCTTATTTATATCAGACTGCCTCTCCGCTGTCATTCAGACAGTATTTATACACCTCATATCCTTCTAGAACTCTCCGGCACTACAGCGATACCGAGTACAAAAGAATTAGGTCACGGCGTAATTAACATGTTTCAACGTACATGTGTTATTCCGTCGTCGGGGATTGCATCACCGCTCTGGTACATTCTTTCAGTGGCAGCGCAGGTATACTCTTCTCTCAGGGGCGCACGTCATATCATAATAAATTCTGGTGATTGCAGTGAAAAATTTTATGAACTTGTAATATTGCGTAACTATACTTCTCCATAGATTTCCAAGGCAATATAGATATTATTTGAATTGATTTAATATTTATTAATTTATGAACCTGCATTTTTCAAGAGGAGAAATGGGAGATATAAATAAAAAGAATCCATAAAATTTATCCTGTTAAATTGAATGTGTTAAGCTACAGGTGTAAATTTCATTCCCGTTGTAAATTTTAATAGAGCAGTGTTTATTGTATTGAACCACGATAAAAATCTATACAAAAGTTATAAACTAGAATCATAAATTATTAAATTTAATTCACTTCGACTCAAACCGTATTCTGTTAGTTTAAAAAAGACGAAAGTATTTCCAATTTCAGTTTTCTTCGGTCCAGTAATTCAATATTATCAATATTAATAGTTGTTCGAGTTGTTAAAACTATCAACTAGCCTATAAAACTTACGAACCGGAAGAAAAAGTTGAATTTGTAGCGAATAAATAACGTTAGTTGACATTGGAGGCTGCAGAACAAAACATTTTCGCCATTTGTTTCTAGGCAAACGATAACGGGGGAATAAATACGTATTTTCTAACAAATTGCTACACTCCAGGGGCGGCTCATTGTTATTTTTATTGGGGGCTTAATTCAATAATTATAGCACTATTTATTTATTAACACGTTCACTGCCAAAGCAGATTTCGGTAAGTGTATTGCAGTTGCCCACTACGAGTTATCTTCTATTTGGCAGTTCAGCTTGTGACGCCAGCCACGAAGTAACTCGTGTCGCTTAATATAATTTTTGAAGCTAGCTACGATTGTTCTCGTTCAATATAATGATGTTTCACAAAGCTAAGCGTATGAGGTAGGAATTGGAGAAATAGGATTGGCGTATGGATACAGATTTGGTTCAATTATTTAATTATTATACATATTTTTAGGGCAATACTTACCAAATCTAAATTTTTAATGTAGGGCATGGGTATTTATATAACATAATTATTTTATATATTTATTTCGGCATTATATGCAATAAAAAAATAAAACGGTCTCTGGCGTCAGGGAAAAGCATATCAAAAATAGGTTCGGCTTCACTGTGACAAAAGCCAAGTATGGGAAAGTTCGTAGTTGGCAGTGAACGTGTTAATGGTTTGTAATCGTAGATATCGTTCGAAAGTATTGGTTATGCATCGGCTCTTGAAAACCAATACGCTAGAATTTTCGGATTCATTTAAACGTTGATGTTTGATGACGATTTATACAATAAAATTCGGTTTATTATTAGATATCGGTCGATTTTCTTATTTGTTTATTGGTTGGCAATAATCGGTCAATACATCGTTAACGTTAAATATGCTATAGTCACTATAGCACAATTTTAGAAATTTTTGTTTTAACCAGCTTACATTAAAATCTGTTGTTCAGAATTTACAAAATAGAAAGAACGAGGTTTTCTCTTATTTTTCATATATGTACTGTGTTACCTAAGAATAAGGTTCGGCAAAAAAAAAAAAAAATTAATAGGATATATATTAAACATTTCGGAACTAGATTAATAAAAGTGTTTAACTACATACTTAAGTAAAATTATATTATTTTCTGTTAAGACGAAAGGGACATTTAAATTTATTTTAAATACACCATCCAGTAGGTAAATTTTTCAAAATTTGATTTCTATGTGAAATCCTAAATTCGTAAACGTCAATTTTTCAATTTAAACTTTTATAAAAAATAATTATTAAATACTTGCATTATATGTACTAATATATATATTTTTACTATTATCAAATTTAACACCAGAAATAAATAAATAAAATAAAACAAATATGTAATAATTTTTATTTCGCGATCGTCCAAAAAATGACCTATTTTTGATCACTTTTTAGACCGAAAAATCCTTGTTTATAAAGGATCGGAAAATAATTTTTCGATACCTACATGAAGGTTTACATGAAGTTCAATTGTTTATTTATTTATTTCTTAAATCCTCGCAATAAAAAATAGAATGCATAGCTATAGATTTTTCTTTATTCATTTTTCAGAACCGCGAAAAAAAAATTGTACCCAACATGACCTGAAAATATCTACTGGGCTCACAAACTTCCAAAGCTCCCTACGGCTAACTTCACAGATAAAAATTCATTTTTGACTAACAGTAATTTGAGGTTATATCGTATTCATCTAGAAAACGAAAAGTACCAAATACAGTGCTTCTTATCTTAAAGTCGTGTTTTCCGTCCATTTATAGACATTTTCAAAATTTACTACTTATGAAAAATTAAAGATATTGTTCTGTGAAATACAATTAAAGGAATTTTATTTTCATAACTTAATTTTGCCACTTAACGTCAAGAAGTCTTTTATACTGTTCTTCGTAGTTGTTAATTAAGAAAAAAGTATTCTTAAAACTAGACAATAACTTGAATAAGTAGGTATTTTCCATCATTCTCCATTGTCCATTATTTTGAATCTGAGATGATAAATAATAATTTGGAAACAGGAAAATCAATGAACATTTGCTTTTACTGTAAGTAAAATATATGTATATTATATAAAATTAGCCTTCACTTTCCAATACACTGGAAATAAGATTGTTTTTGCTGAATCTATTAAAGTCTAAAGGAGTGTGGTTGTTTTTGTAGAAACACTGACCTATATTGTAATAACTTGTGACTAACAGGCCTATTCTGTAAAATATTCGCTTAACGAATCGTTATTATAACGAAATCGTTATTATGAAAATTGTTAAATCTACTTAACGATAATCGTTATCTTCACATACGTATTCTGTAACACATTTTAAAAAATAATAACCTTGGGATCAAGTAAAAAACTTAATTTCCTAAAATCAAATTATAACTTTAAATGAAATATTTAAAATAATTCAATATCACTCACAAAACTTCTAGGTTCGATTAGTGCTGGTGGGAGTCAGCTGTCACCCTGTCAGTTGTCACACTCTTTCTTCTTGTAGACAAATTGGGAAGCTTGCGCTAGGCGCTAGGAATAAAAACATTAAATTATTTTAATATTACTTTGCAAAAAACTGTAAAATGACGGGTTTTTGAGATCACTATTCAACATAATGGCAAATTTATTTTGACATGAATAAAAATACTGAATTATTGACAAAACGTTTAGGTAAGGAATGATTTTTTCAGTCGTTAAAAAAAACGATATCGTTATCTATTTTTTCGCTATGTATAATTAAATTATTATTTACCGATACTCGTTATAATAACGATATAAAAATGTCATAACGAACGTTTACAGAATGTCTATTAAACGATTTTCGTTATTATTATAACGATATATCGTTCTAACGATTCGTTATGTCAACGATGCTTACATAATAGCCCTATAAGAGACTTTTTGAGAGAAACAGTTTTAGCAAATGGTTAGGCATCATTCTCGTTTTCGTTGCATTTGTGATCTTATTGTCTCCTTAGTAATCAAAGGTTCCATACTAATTAAGGATTCTGTGCCTAAACGCGTGTCTGTAATGAGATGAGCACCTACTACGATAGTTATGTCCTTGACTCTGACTCTATTAGGTCTATCGTGTTATTGATGATGATCGAATTATATTCAGGAGGTACAATGGCCCTTTGTCAACATAGGCGATCCGCCTATGTTGTCTAGCAAATAGCTACAGAGCCTGCCTCGTATATTACGCTTTCGACGCGGAGCAGAAAGATAAAACTGGATTTGAAAAATTCCGTTTAATTGAATTGGCGAATGATAAATTACGCATTTGAGTAGAGAGTCATGAATGGAAGAGATTTATCATCTCTGACTGGGGATTTCTCTGTTACTTACTTTTTTGTGTGAGATACAGTTTTGATCCTTGATTTGCATAAATTGACAGTTTTGTGAATTTTAATACCCTGATTTTTTACAAAATTATTTCGCTTGTGATGTTTCATTCATGTACATCATTGCGGGAGGCTATAATACACGTTAATTTAATTTCAACTTTCCTTCAGGAGAGCTTAAATAGATTCCCTGTATTCACAAAATCCTGCGAACTTCAGAATATTAAATAAAAATTAGAATGTTTATGTATTCAAAAATTTCTATATTTTTTTTCGTAATAGACTACCGGATATAACATACATATGTACGTAAAAAATATATACTTCACGACATTTGTGTACATTGTTTTATAGACATATTTTTGTTTAATCGGCTTCAATTTCAAATCTTAATTGACTACCGGTCCTATTCTTTACCTCAATGTTAATTTTTAACAACTGATTAACCAATCAAGTATGTTGATAATAACAAAAACTTGAATTTTTAGTTCTCAAATCAATATCTATTAGATAATTTTTTTATTAAAATATAATACTTACATTTTCTACAGAATAGAATGGAATTAGGGGAACATTTATGCGTTCCTCTTCCTCAAAGTATGCAGAAGCATTCAAAATATTTTTTTACACCGTTTCAATAATTTTTTACCGCTCGATTTTTGATTTGTCAAACATGAAATTTAATAATAATAATAAAACAAAAGGTTTAGATTTATTTTTTAAGATTAATAAAATAAAATAAAGTAACACTAACAATTAATGTAACAAATTAAATTCAATATAAACAAAAAACTAAAAAAATTCTTAAATTATAATAGATGTTCAAACAATCCTCCGTTTTGTGCTAAACAATAACCCGATCTATTGTAGAAACTTTGCGAACATTACTTAATTGTCTATTATTTTTTTGCCATTCTTACGTTATAGCATTTTAAGTTCTTCTACATTTTTACTAACTTTTTTATAAACATTAGTTTTTAAATGACCCCATAAAAAAATCACACGGAGTTAAATCAGACGACCGTGCTGGCCATTTAATTGGTCCACTTCGTCCTATCCAGCTTTCAGAAATTTTTTGGTTCAGATATTCCACAATTTGTCTTGTTATGTGCAGGGCAGCCATCATGTTGGAATCACACATTTTATTTATTTGTTTCGGCAATTTCTGGCCCAACAACATTCATTAATAAAATCAAATATGACTTCGAATTTATTCTTTTAATGAAGAACGGGCCAATGTTTTTATCTCCCAAAATTCCTGCCCATACATACTGTTTGTCGATATTGTGTCCGAGACTCTATAATATTATGTGGATTATTTTGGGACCAATATCGGTAATTATGACCGTTGGGTTCGCCATTCATGGTATGGTAAATGTGCATTCATCTGTGAATAAAATATTGCTTAAAAAATCTGTATCATAATTTGACTTCTCCATCATTTCACAGAATGATGCACGCAGTTCAAAATCTCGTTCCAAAATATGTTGATGATTTAGAAATTTGAAAGGAATGTATTTATGTTTTTTTAAGAATTCTATGAACTGTCGTGAAATGAATATTCATTTCCCTGGAAATATCTCTCACTCATTGTTTGCTCCAGTTCTATTAAAGCAAGAACATTTTCTTCATTTTCATTGTGGTTTTCATTATTTCTTTCCTCTTTTATGAAATTTAGTGTACCTATCTTCTCAAACTTGGCAATAAATCGTTGAATACTAGACAACCCCGGAATATCATGATTTTGCAAGAGAGCACTAATATAATCTCGAATTTGCCGCAAACTATGGCCAGAATAATGCCATTTAATTATTTGTAACTTTTCTTCATTTGAATAATTATTCATTTTTGAAAATAATTAACTCTAATATCAATGTATTATTACAATTTGTCAAAATAAATACTAATAATATGACGTATAAAACGTTACGCTTTTGTTCGTGAATTTTCAAATTTTATTTCTGCAGCTATGAAGTAGCCAAAATGATTTTTACCTCTCGCTAAGAGAGGTATTGGATTCATGCTAAAAATCGTAAATCCAGATTTTATTGAATAAGCACGATTTAAGGTCCATAGAATCCGATTTTAACATTTTTACGATGATGTCTGTGTGTGTGTGTGTGTGTGTGTGTGTGTGTGTGGATGTGTGTGTGTGTGTGTGAGGTTGTTGGAGACACGATTTCTCAAATTCTATAAGACTAAAGACCTTTTTGACTACGGATTCCTGAATCTAACATTAATGGGAAGAGTTGAATAGGTTTTAGTACCAATTGGAAAACCGGAAGTAGTAGTATCTTAAAAAACAAATCTAAATATTATTTTTTTGAATTTTTTATTATTAGTATTAAAGAACGTTAAATTCTCTATTCGATACATTTTAAAATTTTATTATATCTCCTATAGGTTTGGAGATATAGTAAATAATAATATGAAATAATGTTGTAATAAATTTCAGAGCCTAAACAACTCTATAGTAACCATCCGATGTTTGTAAATGACAGAAAAATGTCATTGTCAAAAACCAACAGTAGTTCATAAACCTGTTTGGCAGCTCAATTCTAAAACTTGAACTTAAGTCTATTTTAACTGAACACATGACAGTGGATAAGAACCGATTCAGAATATGCCATAGTACGAATATGGTTTTATTAGCTGAAAATAAATCTTAGATATTCTTTTTTGGCAACATAACAGTAAAACGTCAAATTAACTGACATTATTGAAGAATTTTTCTGAGATATTGGTAAGTTTACTATTTCTTGTGGTATAACAATAATAACAATTAAATATTTAAAATTATAGCTGTATACATATACCCGTCAAGAAATTAGAAGAAATTCGAACATTTAGAATTATAGGAGAAAACTTCCCCAAAAAATAAATTTTAAATTGTAAAAATAATCTAAACATAAAGAAAAGACATGAGAAATTTATAGGGCGCGAGAGTCATGTGAATTTGTTGGACTTGACAAGCAAATAAGGGCCCGAGTTAGAATGACAGCTAGTAATTATGTATGTACATCTATGTCAAATGTCAATTGGCCATCCAAAATTTCATGATATTCTAATTCCATGTGGTTTATTTTCGACAAGTAAATTCCATATTCCTGGTGACAAAATAACCATGTGAAAAATTACGACATTTGACATTTATGTAAATAATTACTAACTGTCATTTTGACAAGGGCCTCCATATCTGCTTGTGTAGATCAAGTATGACTAACTACGTAAATTTAGAAAATCTCAAAAATTTTGATGAAAATTCTGACATTTGACATCTATGTACATAATTACTAATTGTCATTTTGACAGAACAGAACTCCCATATCTGCTTGTCAAGGCCAACAAAGTCACATGACTGCTCGCGCCCTATACTTATGTAACCAAAAACGGAAGTGGCGAGAGGTATTGTGCTGGCCACAACAGATTTTTTTTTTATTGATTTGGATGTAGAAATTTTTGCTTTACAACATCCATTTGAAACATTTTATCTAAAATAATTAGGGGAGCAATGCGCACGGAAAAACTGATTTCCCATGTTAAACGCCTATGTTTCACTTTCCGTGATACACCCTATACATAAAGTAATCAAGAAAATGTAATTAATAATGAAATATATTTGCTTATGAATTAATGTTTGTTATTAAAAATTAAATATAATTAATATCCCATACAATTTTAATTACAATATATAACAAATGTCAAATCGAATCCCTCATATATTATAATAAATAAGCCCATAAATCAAAATCGGATTACTCCAATATATCACCGTTCAATCTCCCTGGTGAATCAGTAAACAATCACCAACACAAGAACGCATCTCCTGCAAACAAAAACCATTTTATCCTTCACCTATTTCCCGCCAATGTATCACTCCGCAGTCTTGACTTTGCAACGCCGTTACGTTTTTACATTTGGCAGCAGTGCTGCCCTAGTTTGGCGCCGTTTATCGCGTCACGTTGCCAGCGCTGGTAGAGAGTGCAGGGAATCCCCAGCGACATATAAACATATCAATACTCCTGGTGGTTACAGACAATTGAAGCGCGACATGGAACCTGCACTCGATGTTCTGATGTTCGCTAATACCGTGATAACGGGAAAACGGATGTTGGGGAGAACATAGACGGCACTGTGGGAATTTTTATGGAAGTTAATCGAAATCGAAAGAGCGGTTGATTCGTAAAATCCAGAAAAATATTCTACCTAAATGACTAAAGATAGTCGTGCACATTAAAGTCAGTGATGTGCAACATGTAATTTATTTCATTGCTTTGTGCCACTAAACTCAATAAGGTGTTCATTTTCTTGTTATTGCTATTTCAAGAACTATAAGAGCTACATGGTCGATTAAATTAGCAAACAATTTCTATTTTAATGAGCGTATTTTTTTTTCAACCTGTGGTTTTTAAAATGTGGGGATCAACTTTATTATTTTAAATGGAATCATATATATTTTATTTACTTTATTAGATAGTGAATTTTATTCTGAATTCAGTTATATAATATTTTCATACCCTCACATACCGATTTTTTAAAGAAATATGTATAGAATGTTTTATATTAATTTGATTAAATATGACTATAATAAGAGTGCCACGAATGGAAAAATAAATACATCTTTTTACCTCTCGCTGAGAGAGGTATTGGATTCAAGCTAAAAATCGCATATCCAGATTTTAATGAATAAGCACGTTTTAAGGTCCATAGAATCCGATTATACCATTTTTTCTACGTATTTCTCAATCGAACATTAATGGGAAGAGTTGAATAGATTTTGGTAGCAATTGGACAACCGAAAGTAGCAGATTCTTAAAAAAAATGTTCTAAATACTATTTTTTGAAAATTTTTGTTCCTGTAAATATTAAAGATGATTAAATTCTCTACCTGATAAAACTGTTAAATCTTCAAATGAGGCTACTTCCGGTTCACCAATTGTAACCAAAATCTAATCACTTGTTCTTCTGGAGGAATACGAAAAAAATATAATTTTTGGAATCGTGGTATTGAAGTTACGCGATCCGGAACTTTTGTCACACACACACACACACACACACACACACACACACACAGACACACACACACACACACACGCACAGACACACACACACACACACACAGACACACACACACACACACACACACACACACACACACACACACACACACACACACACACACACATACATACATACATACACATAGAGTTTCACGGCTTGACTTGGTATTCAAGTTACTTGACTTGAACTTGACTTGATTTCAAGTCAAAACTATCTGTCACCTGTATCATTTGTTGCATTTGTTTATTGCATAGCCTACTTCAATATTGTAGAATTATTTCTGATTTTTAATATAATTTTTCTCGAAATAATTGTTATACAACCCCATATCATATTTATATCGTTGAAATCAGAAAAAAAATCTCTATCTAATGGACAAAAAATTTATATAGGTTGCCATTTAAAAAAATATAATTTTATTCTACCGTTTGAGAACCACTGGTTGAATTTTTTATTTATTATTCCTCCTAAATTAAGCCCTTTTTCCTGGTAATTTTATGTATATAACATTTTTCTCTAAAGTCATTAGTTCGCCCAAAAAAGCGCTGGTTGTTTTAAAGGAAACACCTGTATATATATATATATATATATATATATATATATATATATATATATATATATATATATATATATATATATATATATTATGGTGGACCTTAAAAGGGAGCAAGTCGAATTTTCACCGGGCCGCCCCCTAAAGTGATTCCAAATAAATAAAAAAAAATTATACTGGCAATGATTCCGCTTAATTTTAATATTTGACCGTGCCTAAATGCACTTGATTTTTCCCCATTTAAATAACATTCGGTTTTGGCACATTTTGGAACTTTATTTTTCTCCGAGATATTAAGAGGTTTCAAAAATCCATTAATTATTGGAATATAAACTAGAATGAGCCGAGAATATGTGGACAAAATCTGAAGTCCCAATCTAGATAATTCCTAGTTTAAAGTATTCCCTAGACGCGGCAAATCGCAGCGGCTCGTCGCCGCGGCTCGTCATGAAATAATTGTTTGCGTGCCTAACAGTCAACGCGACAGTCATAAAAACTTTATGTAGTAACAATTTAAATTTATAAATATTATTGAAGAAAAATCGTTTAAGAATTAAGCATCTTCTGCATCTTATGCATGCTAAAAACGTTGTAATTCCGAAACAGAGTAAAATAGTAATTTAAGTATTAGCTCTGTAAGTGTTAAGTACATCCGATACTAATAAACGAGCACTTACTGACCGCAATTCTTATTAAATTTTTTGCATGATCGACGCACATAATTTTAAAAAAAAGATTTGCAAATTATTTTGACATATTAAAAAAAAATAGTTGTCATTTTTAAAGTAAGATTTGATCGTTGTTTTTCTTATACTGGCTGCCTCCGCCTCCTTTCTTAGAAACCCTATCGGTAAACATTAAAAAACAACCGGTCGTGCAAAAACTATTATTAACATAATTATGAATATATATTCCCCGTTTTGGGAAAATGTTATTTTGCTTGCAAATTGTAAAAGTGGCTCCAAAACTGAAAACGCTCAGTAAGCGAAATAAGCGGCCCTAGTGCATTGTGGGTTAAAACATGGTTAAAACGAACATAGACCAAAATCGCGTAATATTTGTGAATTAGATTAGGTTGTGTTTAGAAAACTAACAAATACATCCTAACTAGGTGTGAGATTTGTGCGTTACATTAGGTTATGTTATGGTTTATTTAAAAAGATAACAAATAAATTTTGATCTTTGTAAGTTTTAATAAATCCACAACGCGTTGTGGTTGTTTTTATTTTATAGTTATTAATTTAAAATTAGATATCATCTAAATTAACTATTACTGAAAAAAAAATTATAACAATTATAATTGAGTAACAAGAAGTAGATATCTGGTTACTACTTTACAATTAAATATGGTCTAAAATTTTGTGAAGTCCACTATTTTTGGAAAACGAAAGTATTTTTTATATACATATTTTCATTAAATTTGGTACGCAGTTAAACACATGCACCATATTAAAAGTAATACTTATCAATTTTAAGTGCATGTGGAACAATCACATTGAAACTAACACCAAAGTTTGAAGATACTTCAGAAAAATTAATAAGTCAGACTCGATAAATTACTCAACAAGACATGCAGAGATTTGCAAACTAGACCATTACTTGAAACTAAACTTAGTTGGTTTGGCAAGACAACCAAGAGAATAGTAATCCAAGCTATAAACGGAAGACCAAGCAATACTCTATATCTCAGGCACAAGGTAGGATGAAATGGAAAAAATTATGGAAAAACATAACGCATTCACAACTTTGTAATTAAGATTTAAAAATATACACTATACACCTCTAAGTCGAATGGAATCAGAAATTTTCGAATACTTAAGATGGCGCTGATCATAAACAATTATACGATATGAAACTCTAACTTTAAATATTATTCATCAGCTTGTAATATAAACAATTATAACCTGTTTAATTTATATATGTAATTCATATATTCTGTCTATGTATTTATTTATTATATACATTATCTTCTGATGAAAACCTACCTAACAATAGTTTCTTTGTTGATATATTTTCTGTCCTGTTGTCGATGTTCTTAGGCCCGGTACGTTGATCCCGGTTAAAATAATTTGATATATGGTTAAAATTTAATAGGTCAAATTTCGTAATTTGTGCCTGTTTAACGGTAACCAGCTATTAAATATGTGAGTACACTCTATCAAAGTTAACGAAATAAGTAAGCAGTAATTCTTTAACCACGTAAAATGAAGTTAGTTGAACTAAATGAAATTTTTGAGGACAACGACGAAGAAATTCTTCATTTTATTCAGAATTTAAGAACATATAATGTCAATATTAGGATGATCATTTTAATCATTAGAATAATAGTGATTTCATTAATAGATTTCATTTAAAAAATCACTGTTCGTTCTCTTTTTTATCAAATAGAACGTATGGTAATAAATTCGCAGCCAGGCGATTTGTTTATCCCTCGGTTTATATTTTACTGTTGGCTTGTATTGTAGGGTGCCTTTACATACAGGGTATGGCCATGGGGCAAGATCGCCGCCATAAGCGGGCCAGTATCAAACATACTGATAATTCATTTCCCTATTTATTTGTAAGAAATGTGATATTATATTATACAGGAATATTAAATAATCACACTATTTAGATTTAGATGTTATGTAGAGCATAGGATGTAGGTTGTTATTATCACATCTAATTTAATAACTGTAGTTATTATTTACATAATAAGTACATATTCTATACTTACCTTTTAAATATTTAAATGTTTGTGCTTAATATTGGCAATTTTTATGTGTTTTCAATATTGCCATTCATCGTAGTCAGTATCTTAAGAAAATACACAAATAAATAAAATAAAAGTATTACTTACACTTTCAATAAATATTAGAAGTATATTTAAATGTGTTTTGCATTAAAATAAAACAAATAACCACGAAAATACATAATAATTTTCGCAACACAACGGCGGACGAAACTCGAGCCACGTCATGGCCATACCCTGAGTATATAGGTACCCTACTACTAGGGTACCTGTATACTCAGGAATTAACCACTCCATTAAAATATTCATTTGATTATTTGTGTAGTTAACACTCCGCTTTTTATCTATAACAAATTAACTGAAATAAATTCTACGCACCAGCAAACTTCCTTTTGATACGTAATTATACGCAAATTTTTTAATACATTATGGCTTAAAATAGATTTAATATAGAATTAAGTTCTACCACCCTACGCAATTTTAGACAATTTACTGTTTAGCTAACCGAGGTATCAAATCGTTTAAAATACCATATTTAATAGCAAATTTAATAGGTTAGCTTGCTAACCACGGATTTAACCGAGACTCAAAGTACCGGCCGTTGCAATATTGAATGATGACTACTCTTCTCCAAAGTCAGATTATATTATGTACCAAAAAATGTTTAAGAATAGAGCTATTATATTTAAAAAGTGACTATTCTTTCGTAACAAATATACATTTTCTATTAGCTGATTCATTTTTTTTTTGTAATACTTATCTTCGTTTCCACACGTCAGTGCTTTTAAAACATCAACTGATAATATCCTAAAGACTGGTGCACTTTCTATTAGATGTTTTTTAAAATTGTCGACTAGTTCTCTCTATTTCCATATGTGAATATATTTGAGATGTTGCTTGATAAATTCCCTCTCAAAAATTGAAATATGGAATGTATACCATATCATGTAGAACAAAATTATAACATCTAAAAGCTAAAAGCACAAACAGAAATTTGAAATATATTATTTGTCAGCTATGTCAAAATATAATGGAAACGCTATACATTATATAGAACACCAATATACAGTTGGATGTTCTGTAAGATAAGACTCGATTCTGTACTATACATCAAAAACAAAGTTTAGCATCGTACGCAAATATACAAATATAAATTTAAATTTCATTTAAAAATGAGACAGTACTTCAATTGCAAATACATATACAGGCTGTTCAATTTAAGTGTTTCACTATTGCTAATTGCAAATATTATTTTCAACCAGTGGTTCTCAAAATACAGAATTTAACTTTTAAATTTTAAATGAGAATCTATTTTTTTTATTCGTCTATTCGATTCAGCATTTTTTTCTTAATACAACGAAATAAAATGTTTATACCCTTACATAACGAAAAAAACGAGAAAAATGTAAAAGAAAAATTATTATTTTCATATTTATTTCTACATGTTATCAGAGTCCCATGACTAAAACAATTGAATATTTTGTTTTGTATCACATGTCAAAGTAGTTCGTTTATGAATTTTCTTGTTTTCTTTTGTGTTAATAGTATATTAAAGAACGAATGTCATAATTGTCATTTTATTTTGTGAGAAGGAAGTTTGGGTAACGACGCGTAGCGGAGTTGCCCAAACCTTCGAACAAAATAATCGACAATTATGACATGAGTTCTTTATACTATTTTTTCTATTTTGCACTTTTTATGATCTTTTTAAATAAAAAATCGTAAATTCAAAATTTAGGGAATTTTGTGTTAGTTGGTAATAATGTGACATTTGAAAATTCAATTGTTTGAATTTAAAATTGTCTCGTGTTGTGTACAATCAAATTCATATCAAATTAAAAATGAATACAGACGATTTTTGTGTACTCCACCTGAAATACGTGAAATTACGGAAAATACATTTTATAATTTCAAAAACAAACAATGAAAAAAGTCAGGTTATAACCAAATGTAAAATTTTTACAAGTTACTTACATTATATTGTATGAAATTAACTGAAAAGGATGTGAAAAGTGTAAAACTATATAATTATACACATCTTATATTTAAAACACTATTTTCTTATAAATAAACACTTAATTCTTGTTGACATTTCTCCTCCGCCGCCATTTTGCTTTTGCTTACACAACCTGCGTAACTGGCACCAAAAAGCTCGAACTAATTTACCGACAGAGTTCATAAATAAATAAAAATAAATTACATATTTTAAATATCAACAATTAATAGTGTTTTGAACTATTTATGCCCTAAATATATATAAATAAAAATAAAAACCTTAATTAGTAATCGTTTATTCAGTAAGGTTTGACATTTGATATTTTTTGACATAACGTTTCAGCTATGCTACCAACTTTATAAAAATAAATTGTACTAGGCTGTTACAACACTCAAACGAGCTATTAACGAACTCCTTTGGGTGCTGTTATAGCTTTGTTACAGATGCAAAATAGAAAAAATGAATTTTACGCACGAAGAAAAAATTGATATGTGGATTGGTACACTTATGGTCCTATTCCGTGGCCCGCAAGATCACCAGACCTTAATCCCCTGGACTTTTGTTTATGGGGTTATGTTAAAGATGAAGTCTACAAAGCTATATATCCAGTTATTCAGCATTTAAAAAATGCAATCGAAAATATTATTTCCCACATAGACGGCCGAAATTTAAAAAAAGTAAGAAGTAATATGTTCAGAATGCTGGAATTATGTATGAATCAGCATGGCAATAATTTTGAACAATTTTTATAATATTTTTTAAAGTATCTAAATCGCCCAAACAATGATGAAAACAACGTGATAGATATACAATAGATATTTATGATATAAGTATTAAAACATTAACAGCGATTCAATCAGTAACATCTGATCAAACAGAGGATAGTTTTATCTAATGATTTTGGCATGATTTTTAATTTATTGTTTCAATTAATATGTAGAAGAAAAAAACATTTAACTTTTTGTAAAAAAATAATGAAAATCGATGATAATTTTTGACTAAAATAAAATTGATTGTTTAATCGGCTAAACACGCTACATTGTTGTATACAAAAACAACCAAAGTCTAACAGTAAAGAAAACTGCATCTGCATCCACTGAACCAAAAAATGTTTAATACCGTAATTGTAGACATGACAAAATCTTAAAGGGCCTTACTGCTACCCGAAACTATACTGTAACTCAATTGTTAATTTTTAATGACTGGCTAAAAAATTTATCCAATAGATATTGATTTGACAACTAAAAATACATTTTTACCTCTCGCTAAGAGAGGTATTGGATTCATGCTAAAAATCGCATATCCAGATTTTATTGAATAAGCACGTTTTACGGTCCCTACAATCCGATTTTAACATTTTTACGATGATGTCTGTGTGTGTGTGTGTGTGTGTGTGTGTGTGTGTGTGGATGTGTGTGTGTGGGATGTTGGAAGGACGGTTACTCAAAAACTATAAGACTTAAAATTTGTTTAACAACGTATTTCCCAATCGGACATTCATGGGAAGATCTGAAAAGGTTTTGGTAACAATTGGACAACCGGAAGTAGAAGATTCTTGAAAAAAAATCTTCTAAATATTATTTTTTGAAAATTTTTCGTGGTAATATTAAAGAAAATTAAATTCTCTATCTGATACATTTAAATATTTTATTATATATTCCATAGATTTAGAGATAAAAGAAGTATAATATATAAAATAATTCTGAAAGAATGCCATGAAAAATAGTTGATAATTTAAATTATTTGTAACTGACAGATAAATGTCAGTGTCAGAAATAATGAGTAATGAAAGAAAAATGTACTTGGAGAATCCCTTAGTTCTTGATCTGTGACTATTATGGAGATGACAAGTCTAGGTTGAAGGACTTAAATTTGTTACAAACATTATGGGACAATGTACACCAGTGCCAGTACTGTAGACTAGAGTAACTTTGAATTGCGAAAAAGCTATCAAATTCTTCTCAAGTAAGTTGTAAATATTGACAAAATTACACATAGATATAAGAATAATCGGAGTGCAATCTATCCGTCACTTTATTAAAGGGAATTAGTGTTATTTAGATATAACAAGTATGAAAAAATAAAATGTAAAAGAAGATATATAAGAATAGATGCACAATCCAGATATATACATTTTAGACCGCCCAAAATTAATGTTTTTACTAGAAGAATATGAAGAGAAAGTAAACAAGGTTGTTCGAATTGAAAATTGCTGTTACCAGCCTAATATTTATATATGGTAAACTCTACTTTGTAATTTATTGTAACATAATTTATGGTAAAATATCTTTATGTTGAGACATGCTATTATTGAATAATAAAGAAGTTTATACGTCATAGATTTATATGAATATATTATTTGTATTTATAAAAATAATCTTTGCTTTATGCATACAGCCAGGTAAAATATACGGCGAGAGGTTATGTGCTGGCCACATCAGATTTTTTTGTTATATGTCAACATACAGTAATGGCACTAAATTAACCCATGTGGTGCACTCTCTACGCCAGCATTGAGTGCCCGTGTGGTTTCGCATGGTAAGCGCCCGCACGGTGCAAATATTACATCATTACCGATATCTGTGTACAAAACAGATTGGCACACCCAGCAATAGGTAATCTTCTGTGATGATATATATAATTATAAGTTAAAGTCACAAAATTAATAACAGTAGTCAACATTATTAGTACAAAATATCAATTGGAGTTACTGGCGGTATTAATAACATTAGAATTTTTTGTTATTTTGAATCTTTCATACTCAAAACTTCGAAATTCAAAATTACGAGAAGATAACTTAATGACAATGAGTTCATATATCTTTGCTGTTTAATCTCTATAAATTGCCTTTTCTTTTGGTAGACAGGCAGTAACGCGACAGGCAATATTCTTCGCAGATATTGTTGCAAGTTTAAATGTAGGGTAAAATGGTATTTTTGGCGGTGGTACGATCGTGGAAGTTTGTGGAACACGTGAATGCTTTCGCAGTCTCTTTAAGTGGTTCTGTTGAGGAGAATGCCGAGCAGTCTCGTAGCTCCAACCCACTTAAAGATTTAGTAGCGTGATACACGTAATACTAACACAGATATCTGATTGTTTCCAACGAGAATTCCAATGAATTTGTTATCCACCATACCAGCGAGCAATCTCTTTATCTAACTAAATGTTATTTTCACTTTCTTTCACACGTTCTCCCCACTTGTAAAAATATAATCGGTAATAACATTCTGTTTTATGAGCTCAAATTCCCGGGTGATGCATTCTCCATTTCCATATGTAGAATTCTTGAAATAACAATGAATTTTTATATAAAAGGGTGGTGTTGTATTGCAGCACGGGAGCTAAGTGTTAAAACACATCCAAACTCCCTTTCAAAAATTTCCTTTTTACTGTTGCAATTCCTATATTATACTGGAGTTTTTTATTCAATCCACTACTTCAAAATTTATTTTAAAAAATAAATAAATACTTCAACAGCTATGCATCGCGAGTATTGTTAGTCGTTACGCTATTTGGTGGCAGTTTATAATTGTCAGTTTATAGTGTGAAATAAAAAATCTGTTGTGACCAGCACAATACCTCTCGCCATTTTCATTTTATATTGCATAGGGTGCGAGCAGTCATGTGACTTTGTTGGGCCTTAGCAAGCAGATATGGAGGCATGTGTTAGAATGACATCTAATAATAATGTACATATAGATGTCAAGTATCATAATTTTTCATTTAAAACATCATGATTTTTCAAATCCATGTGGATTATTTTCCTCAACAAGTATATTCCATACTATTGATGACAAATAAACATCAGAATATTTTTAACTTTGAATGAAAAATTATGACAACTGTGACATCTATGTAAATAATTACTAGCCGTCATTCTGACACGGATCCTCATATCTGCGTGCCAAAGCCAACACAGTCACATGACTGCTCGCGCCCTATAAGTAACGAACTTAACATTTCTTGTACATATAATAATTGAAATTGTATCTTCTTACGTTCTATGAGGAATTTTGTTCTACACTTCTAATATGTTCAAAATTCTTCAAATTCATTGACAGTATTAGCGGTATTTCTTAAGGATATATGTATGTAATATTAACACCTATAATTTAAATATAAATTTAATTAATAATACAATAATATATATTAAATGTACTCGTACCTCTCAGAAAAATCTGATTTTTGACACTGACATTTTGCATTTATTTGTCAATTATAAACATTTAAATATCTCAACTGTTTTTTAGGCAACGAGATTATTTTTGTACAACAGATTATTCTATATTACAATGTACTATATCTCCAAACCTATACGAGATATATTAAAAAATTTAAATGTGTCAGATTGAGAATTTAATTTTCTTTAATATTTCCAAGAATTTTTTTGAAAAAATAGTATTTAGAAGATTTTTTTTTCAAGAATCTGCTACTTCCTGTTGTCCAATTGTTACCGAAACCTTTTCAGATCTTCCCGCGAATGACCGATTGGGAAATACGTAGTTAAACAAATATTAAGTCTTATAGTTTTTGAGTAAGCGTGCTTCCAACATCCCACGTACACACATACATACATCCACACACATACACACACACACACACACACACACACACACACACACAGACATCATCGTAAAAATGTTAAAATCGGATTGTAGGGACTTTAAAATGTACTTATTCATTGAAATCTGGATATGTGATTTTTAGCATGAATCCAATAGTATGAATATAATATTTGTTATTGTACGAATCATAAAATTGCACGTATTTAACGTAATTTGACGAACATTTTTTTTTAATTTTTTTGTCCTAATCCATAGCAAGCTTTATTACAAAAACAAAAAAGTATTTAATATTTAAATTTACATATCTCGCTTATACAAAGAGCTAATTTAATAATACTTGATGTGCTAGACGCAGAAATTAATTCTCTAAAACTTTTATTTGAAGCATTTATTTCTAAAATCAAAATAAAATCATTTTATTCAAGAAAAACTGTTAACAACTTCAAGTAATGTACCACTTCCGGTTAGCCTATTTTAACCAAAATCTATTATGTTATTTCGATTAACATAAAAGTCTTGTATACCAAATTTGAAAAGTTTTGGATTATATTTTAAAACAGTTTTTCATTAAAATCTATTATAGGCTTCATGTAAAGTGCCACTTCAAATTGTTTAATAACCAGAAAGAGAGGTGCACAACTAGATGTTATAGGAGTCCTAAATACAAAATTTCAACTTTCTAAGGCTTACCGTTTTTGAGTTATGCGAGATACGTACGTACGTACAGACGTCACGACGAAATTAGTCAAAATGGATTCAGGGATGATCAAAATGGAATCTGAAAACCGAAGTTTTTCGCGATTACAATACTTCCTTTACTTACGTACAAAGAAGTAAAAAGGAAAAAGTCCGTAGTTCCATAACGTGGATCAGGGAATTGGAAATTAGAAATATCGACAGAGGAAACCAATAGCCAAATGATCCAATACGTCCAATAAATAAGACAGAACAACAATCCATCAGTTTTCACTGCCACTGTTATTTGTTATCTGCAATCATATTTTTCACAAATATTTTTTTTGATATCGTACTGTCACTACAGGGAGAAATGATATAAATCCAGTATTATATCCACCAACCTCTGAACATGCCCAACACAGGCGAAACGATAAGTAATATTTCGCCTTTTATATCACGGACCATCAGCCCAGAAAACAATCATTTTATCATAGACCAAGAAAGCTTCAATAACTATGAATTCTCGTAAATACTAATTTTTTATTATACTTGTATCAAAATAACTGATTAGCGTACTAAAAAGCGTGCATAATCTCAAATTTAAAACACGCCAATGCTTTAAAGTCGCCAAGCAACAACAAACGTTATCAATTAGTTTATTTATAATTGTCAAAAAAAATAGTAAACAATGTCTATCTACTAATTTATTTCAATTATTCGTATATATGTATGATGAATTCTAAATCATTTATTGTACCGTTTACATTTATGTTTTTTATTTGAATTTGAGTATACAAATTAATACAACAATGTGCTTTCTTTGGTTATGTACACTTAGGCGCCAACTCCAATATTCCTTAGCTTCACAATGAAGTTGTGACTAGTTCTAGTTACTTTAGAAGTCCCTAGGTTTAGTTTTGGCGCGTTATTCATGTAAAATACATTATGCTTTCGGATCCCAATGCATTCATGCTACATGTGTTTCGTTATTTCAGTTTTTAGGTTATAAATTGTATATGTGATATATTGTCAATAAATTATTAAGTATTTAAAAACGAATTTAGAGTCTTATACAACAAGTAAATATATTACAATACAATAATTATAAATCAATGAACTTATTACTATTATATATTTAAGATAAATATTAAAGGTACAATTATTATTGCTTGATATTTGGATGCCAGCTGATTGTAGTTCGTTATTATCAATCATTTAACATTAACTGTATGAACTGACGACACAAGCCACACTAATTTTCACCAACGACTTGTTTGATGAATTTCTTGGACGTAAGGAAAGATACTTGTCAAATAATTGAAAATATGGTATTCCGGAATCGTCAATAACGAAAAATTTCAACCTTTTTCAGTTTTTGATGGACGAATATTAATGAATAAAGCAGAAACCCACTCTAGTGATATCAGATATGCGTAAATCGCACATTTCATATCTTCTGCATAAACTAAACAAGCCACATATAGCAACAACCTGAAGAAGGATTAATTATTACGAAATAATTGTCTTAATTAAATACCTTCGAAAACAATTCATATACATTTATATTTTGTCAATGTTATTATTTTATGTTATTTTATTCTTTTTGGTTGGACACGCTATTATTATTACCTTCAAAAACAAATATGTTCATCAGGAGCTTGAATAAAAAGTTTACGTTGGTAGTTAACTGTTCTTCTGTACAAACCAAATACTTTTTAGCTTCGTATCGTCTGTTAATTCCCCTCATAAACGCGTGCAGTTTGTGAATGGATATTATATATCATTCTTAATTTTCAATAATACTTGCAATTTTGAATGTACACACAAGAGTTCACGATTTATACATACTAGAATGTCAGGAGACACAAAATATATAAGCAAAAATAGAGTTAATACAACGTAAACAAAAAAAAAAGTAATCAAGTTCCTTCTTCATGCCAACAATATGACGTCATACAGAATAGTCTTGCTAGACTAATACATTCCAGCTTTATTTTATTCGATTATTATGCAGGGTCAGGTATAATACAAAATAGCGTATGATACACGTGTATAAGTGTCTTTAATGCACTTACAACATTAAACTTGTGCGTGCTTTAAATGCTAACTTATACACTTGTATCATAATATATTATAAATAAAAGTAAATAAATATATCATCACAGCATATTACCCATTGCTGGGTGTGCCAGTCTGCTTTGTACACAGAATTCGATAATGATGATTACATATTTGTACCGTGCGGCGATTTACCAGGCGTCATCTCACGGGCACTTATTGCTGGCGAGGAGAGTGCACCACAGGTGTCAATTTTATGCCATTTAAAATTCGAAATATTAATAATTTGAATTTGTTGCAAATATTTTTTCAGATTTTTTGAATACTCTAAATTTCATTATAAAATTCACTATTTGTAGTTGAATACAAAAGGAGTAGTTTTAGTTTCATGAGGTTTATCCTTTGATTCATCCGTGATTAAATACCGTCATAGAGATACATACTTTCAGTGTAACAGAGTTAATCAATCTGGCAATAAGTACCTACTATAATACTTGAGTTAAAACCCATTTAATGAGACAAAATTGAAACTATAAAGAAATTAAATTTCATAAAGCAGCCAGCTCTGCTATAACAACTAAATACTATATTAAGAAAATTCTGATTGATATATGTCACTGTCAAGTGCAGTTGGTATACGAGCTCTAACTCTAATAATTCGGCTAGTTTACATTTTCAACATATAAAGTCTACACATATGGTTAGATATTTCTACAATATTCTTTCGGCTTCTTTAAATATAGACCTAAAACTTTAAAAAACTGTGGACCAAATGACTGGTGATAATAGTTCAACCGGAATTTTAACCCTTTACTTTTGGCACAATGAAAAATAACTTCGTAAAAATCCAGTGTTACAATAAAACCTACATTGCAAGACATATTAGACAATACTTACAGAATAATATGCAAGGTTTAGGGATACAATGCCAAATAGAATTGAAGCTGGTATTGCTAATAAAGGCGATGTAACCTAATATTAAATAATGGAATACTTGAATAACATATTCAGTTTTGGTAAGCTTAAAATCTATATTTGATACTACTCGAAAGAAATTTGTAGAAATTTCTCACGACTTGCGTAGATTTTATAATTCGTTTGTTGAAAATGTTAACCGGCCGAATGAATATGAGTATGTTTGTCTTATAATTTCACTGGAAATATAGAATCTTTTGCAGGAAACTTTCTATATGGCATTTGTACAAAAGACATAGAACTGACGGAATGTACATTACCTAGCACATTGCTGGTCACATCAGATTTTTTTTATTAATAACATCAGTTTAGGTATATGCAGATATTTTTTGCCACAAAATTTTAATTTACCTTTGATTCTATTATTTCAAAAATAAATGTCTATATCATTTTCTATCATTTAAAAAATGGCTGTTTTGCGCATAAATGGCAACCGAAATTGTGAATTTCAAGATATAGGTATCCGGGAAAATTATAAAAAGCCCGGGTATTCTACAACAAAAAAAGTCTTAAGAATAATAAAATTTATTGTAGATAATATAATGTAATACATTTGCGATTTTCCTCCATCAAAACGAACAAAATCACCGATAATTTTCAATATTGGTAAAACAAATATGTATGCACCAGTGTCATTTGTCGCATTTTAACATTTGCTCAAGTAAAACACTCGGTTTTCTCGTATTTTTTAAACAGAGTTCATGTGGGAAGTATGTCTTGTAACTTTTTACTTAAAACTCTTAGGCCCAATCGCAACATCTCTAGTTAAAGTGACTGTTTATTATCCATTAGTTAAGAATTAAATTGAAGGTTAAAAGCGATACGAACAACAGTTTTAACTTCCAGTTAGCTCTAAATAAAGGTAGTAAGAAAAATTTGCAACATAACTAACTGTCACTTTAACTAGAGGTAGTAGGAGCAGGCCTTACTGATGTACTTCAAAATTTTATGAAAATAAAAACATCGTTAAGATGACATTTCAATGGCACAGCCGTATAATCTAACCGAAGCCATAATCCTGCAGTTCTCCAGATTCCAATGGTGCTAAATGAAATCTGGATACACTGTATACTATATGACGGTACATACTGTGTCCAACATAGTACAGCACAGAGAGATTTGAAATGTTTGTGTTCATAGAACGGTGCAATTGATGACCGGGAATGCTTGGTGAAATTTAAAATCCACGA
Source organism: Harpalus rufipes (assembly GCA_951394225.1). Classification (NCBI taxonomy): domain Eukaryota; kingdom Metazoa; phylum Arthropoda; class Insecta; order Coleoptera; family Carabidae; genus Harpalus; species Harpalus rufipes. The sequence continues at coordinate 17,447,389 of OX596277.1, forward strand.
AATTCAATTTATAAGGGTCAATAAAACAAAGTGGATATTTTTCAATGAAAAACACACACGATTTCGAACGAGTAAATTCTGTGAAATCACGCAACAATATGCTGAGTGGTCATTCATTAAAGTTTCTTATTTATTAAATATATTTCCAATTTTGTATCACAATAAGCACTCAGTTCATTGTATAGTAGAAGCACTGTTTAACTGAATTTTAATGTATATTTAAAAATATAGTAGGTATACGAACCCAGTCCTACACCCTTGACCCACTTGTTAAAAATTCATTTCAGCATTATAACGTAACCACGTAACTTTAAATTGACTTTTTGGCTATAGATAAAAAATTTAACAGTAACTTGACAATCGTACGGCGTAAATTCATTCGTTTAAAATTTATTTTAGTTTTATTCCTTGTGATGGTGAAACTTTATTTTATTTTGTTTTACTATAAAACAATAAAACATTTTACAAAACATATCTTACTGTAATACTAGAACGAAAATATCTAAATGACATGTATAAGTTAGTCGTTATTTTTTCATTAATTATTAACTAAACAAATTTATGATAATCCGATGTGTCAAATAATGTGAAACGGGGCATGTATAAATACACTGCGTTCATGAATTTCCATTAATAATTTTTAATAAAGTATAATTTTTTCGTTTTTAATACACAAAAATTCTTAAAATGGTGAATATTAAATTGCCAACAATTAAAATATTCAGCTTTCAGCCTGGCATTTTGATATATTCTTAAAATGAAAAGAAATATTGACAAGCTGAAATTAAAAAAAATCTGATGTGGCCAGCACATAACCTCTCGCCGTATATTTTACCTGGCTGTATGCATAAAGCAAAGAATATTTTTATAAATACAAATAATATATTCATATAAATCTATGACGTATAAACTTCTTTATTATTCAATAATAGCATGTCTCAACATAAAGATATTTACCATAAATTATGTTACAATAAATTACAAAGTAGAGTTTACCATATATAAATATTAGGCTGGTAACAGCAATTTTCAATTCCAACAACTTTGTTTACTTTCTCTTCATATTCTCTAGTAAAAACATTAATTTTGGGCGGTCTAAAATGTATATATCTGGATTGTGCATCTATTCTTATATATCTTCTTTTACATTTTATTTTTTCATACTTGTTATATCTAAATAACCTTAATTCCCTTTAATAAAGTGACGGATAGATTGCACTCCGATTATTCTTATATCGATGTGTAATTTTGTCAATATTTACAACTTACTTGAGAAGAATTTGATAGCTTTTTCGCAATTCAAAGTTACTCTAGTCTACAGTACTGGTATACATTGTCCCATAATGTTTGAAACAAATTTAAGTCCTTCAACCTAGACTTGTCATCTCCATAATAGTCACAGATCAAGAATTAAGGGATTCTCCAAATACATTTTTCTTTCATTACTCATTATTTCTGACACTGACATTTATCTGTCAGTTACAAATAATTTAAATTTGCAACTATTTTTCATGGCATCCTTTCGGTTGTAAAATTAATTACAACATTATTTTATATATTATATTCCTTTTATCTCTAAATCTATAAAATTTGTATAAAAATATTTAAATGTATCAGAAAGAGAATTTATTTTTCTTTAATATTATCAAGAAAAATTTTCAAAAAATAATATTTAGAAGATTTTTTTTCAAGAATCTTCTACTTCCGGTTGTCCAATTGTTACCAAAACCTTTTCAGATCTTCCCATGAATGTCCGATTGGGAAATACGTTGTTAAACAAATTTTAAGTCTTATAGTTTTTGAGTAACCGTCCTTCCAACATCCCACACACACACATCCACACACACACACACACACACACACACACACACACAGACATCATCGTAAAAATGTTAAAATCGGATTGTAGGGACCTTAAAACGTGCTTATTCAATAAAATCTGGATATGCGATTTTTAGCATGAATCCAATACCTCTCTTAGCGAGAGGTAAAAAATGAATGTTAAAACTAAAATTTTGACTCTTTTATTTTTAAGTTTATAGTATTTTTTTAGTTAACAGAATTTTTTAAATAATTTCATTGGTTTGTTGGCAAACTAGGCCAAGTAAATTCATAAATTCTTTTTTACCTCTCGCTAAGAGAGGTATTGGATTCATGCTAAAAATCGCATATCCAGATTTTATTGAATAAGCACGTTTTAAGGTCCCTACAATCCGATTTTAACATTTTTACGATGATGTCTGTGTGTGTGTGTGTGTGTGTGTGTGTGTGTGTGTGTGTGTGTGTGTGTGTGTGGATGTGTGTGTGTGTGTGGGATGTTGGAAGGACGGTTACTCAAAAACTATAAGACTTAAAATTTGTTTAACAACGTATTTCCCAATCGGACATTCATGGGAAGATCTGAAAAGGTTTTGGTAACAATTGGACAACCGGAAGTAGAAGATTCTTGAAAAAAAATCTTCTAAATATTATTTTTTGAAAATTTTTCTTGATAATATTAAAGAAAAATAAATTCTCTTTCTGATACATTTAAATATTTTTATACATATTTTATAGATTTAGAGATAAAAGGAATATAATATATAAAATAATGTAATTAATTTTACAACCGAAAGGATGCCATGAAAAATAGTTGCAAATTTAAATTATTTGTAACTGACAGATAAATGTCAGTGTCAGAAATAATGAGTAATGAAAGAAAAATGTACTTGGAGAATCCCTTAATTCTTGATCTGTGACTGTTATGGAGATGACAAGTCTAGGTTGAAGGACTTAAATTTGTTTCAAACATTATGGGACAATGTACACCAGTACTATAGACTAGAGTAACTTTGAATTGCGAAAAAGCTATCAAATTCTTCTCAAGTAAGTTGTAAATATTGACAAAATTACACATCGATATAAGAATAATCGGAGTGCAATCTATCCGTCACTTTATTAAAGGGAATTAATGTTATATTTAGATATAACATGTATGAAAAAATAAAATGTAAAAGAAGATATGTAAGAATAGATGCACAATCCATATATACATTTTAGACCGCCCAAAATTAATGTTTTTACTAGAAGAATATGAAGAGAAAGTAAACAACGTTGTTCGAATTGAAAATTGCTGTTACCAGCCTAATATTTATATATAGTACTCTACTTTGTAATTTATTGTAACATAATTTATGGTAAAATATCTTCATGTTGAGACATGCTATTATTGAATAACAAAGAAGTTTATACGTCATAGATTTATATGAATATATTATTTGTATTTATAAAAATATTCTTTGCTTTATGCATACAGCCAGGTAAAATATACGGCGAGAGGTTATGTGCTGGCCACATCAGATTTTTATCGTTGTTAATATCTGATTTAACGGACTGGTTTCTTTTATGTTAAACAACATCTTAAAAACAATTGAAACTGTGGCTTCGATCTTATTAGACACGGCGTGAAGCTAACAAGCACTATAAACTGATTATTAAGCACGGGCTGAAGGTAGCTGCTTAAGCTGATGGTGGTTATTTTGTAAAATAACTAATATATATATAACTATTCTTTGACGGGTAACACAGCGCAGTGATTCATAACGTGTTGCAGTACATTTAGTTGAGTATGCTCAGGCCAGGTATGGCTAAATTATTTCTTGATGACATATATCAGTAGGCGTGTCTTATGCTAATGTTAAGTATATTTAGTAAAACTGCGCCCAGGCTCGAATAAGACCGGAGTCAATAATTTGAAATTTAGTCCCTGTTTTCAAATAGACAAAAGTGATCCCTGTGGTACACTCTTTATAACTACTTGCAAGCATCTTCTGTGTACGATATACAGTAAAAAAATTAAAGATGTCCGATCAAGGTCATCTATTTATCAATTGTATTTAGTAGTGTCGTTTACTTATTTTTTATGACGATACATAAGATACTACTGTTATTTTATTACATATTATAAAAATATATGTCACAGTAAATGTATTCAGAATTCAAAACTAAGTCAACCAAATATGTGAACAATAAGATACTGACACTGATAGAAAATAACATTATTCGTACGGCTATGTAACATATCTGAATTAATACATAAACTTACGTTACAGCGAAAATATTGTCAATAACGAGCATCGTCTGAAATGGAATGTCCTAACTTAGTCAAAACAATAAGAATTTTTGAAAGACTAGCGTGTTATATCCATGTACACGCTTGTAGTCTTTGCAAATGAGAGAGACAAATGTATGTCAATTTATTAATTCCTTCATGATACAAACGACTTGATCGGACATTTAAAAAAAATTGTACATATATCGTCATACGTCAAACCTAACATGTTGCACTTATGCGTTATATAATCGTTGCCTTTGCCACGATAACAAAGTTTACTTAAAAAATCGACAATAAAAAAATGGGCTTATGTACATAGTTCTTAATCTCTCTCGCCATTTTATAAAATGTTTTACGAGTGAAATAAAACTTTCCATGTTCCAAAAAGACATTACGTGTCACGCAATTAATTCAAAACTTTTTTCATCTCATAAAACATGCACACAGTCAAAAACTCCTCCGTTATTTGAACTTGTTGCTGTCCACATCTCAATTCAAATTATCCTGGGACACGTAGCAGCCATTGTCAAAAAAACTTCTGCTGTAAAAACTTCTCCAAGTCCCATGTAAGCCCCAAGAAATCATATTCAACTGTTTTGAAACAATGCGCGGTATTCAAGTGTTAAATCCCTTTTTAGTAATAACTGACAGAAGCGTCAGAGCCACCTAGATTAGATACAATTCAAAGTGAAATACACTGGAGGAAATAACAAGATGAATTTCATAGGTCTTTTTAGAAAGGGTTAGTTTATTATGGACCTTTTTAAATTTCCCTTTTATTCTTTTTTCTTGCTCTGATTGAATTGAATTCATGTGAAAAATTGAGACCAATAAAATAAAAAATTAGTTCATTATTTGATCGATTTTTAGATTACAAAAAAACTGGTACTGGTGGTTCAATGATTAATGCACCGAGAAAAAAAGATTTATCTGTTTCGGAATTAGATTTTTGGTGATATTTTGTTATTTGGGATTGGTAAGAATATCTGCAATAAATACACTCAATATCTAGGTAACGGACAGAATAAAAACAGGGATTTGTTAACTACTGGATAGAACAAGTGTATAGTAAAATTTTTGAAAGATGTCCGATCAAGGTTGTCTACGAATTGTATAAATTCAGATTTCAATTCAGTAGTGTCGTTTGCTTAGTTTTTATGAGGGTACGTAAGATACTACTGTTATCTTATTATTATAAAAATATATATTACAGGAAAAGCATTCAAAATTCAAAAATAAGTCAACTAGTAAGTTTATAAGCAAATGTAAAACCAAATATGTTAAAAATAAGATACTGACACAATGTCAGTGTCAGTGACTCTGACAGAATATAACGTTATACGTACGGCTATGAATCCAGGTAATGTATCTGAATTAATAAATAAACTTACGTTACAGCGAAAGTATTATCAACAACGAGCATCGTTTATAAATGGAGTGTCCTAACTTAGTCGAAACAATATGAATTTTTGAAAGACAAGCGTGTTATATCCATCCTTATCACACACTCTTACAGCCTTTGCAAAAGAAAGAGATAAATGTATGCCTATTTGTTAATTCGTTCGTGATACAGGTGCCCTTGATCGGACATCTTTCAAAAATTTTACTGTATACCGGATACACATATTACTTGTGTACCCGGCCAGATTAAGAGAGAACATAGAAAGTATGAAGAGAACGATATAGATAATTCCACTTTGGACAAGTGAATTTGATAATGACATCACTGTCAAATTCATGTTAAAAATTATTAAATATATTTAATCCTGAAAAATTTTAATGGTGAAAACAAGAGTAACCTAAAAACTGTCAAACATGTCAGACAAACGAAGACAAGTATCGGAAATAAAGACAACAAATCAGAATTATATATCACTATCGCAGTCGATTTGGCCGGGTATATGCGAAGATTAACTTACTCCATCCAGTAATTAAAAAATCCCTGAATAAAAGGCACAAATCACTGTCACCAACCTAATAATTCTATCAAAAATATCCCTCAACGAAAATTGTCAAATATTTTTATTAAAAAATTACGCAAATGAAAGCTTCAACAGACGAAATATTATAAAACACACGTTACAGAAGGCAATTCAAGCATTCGTTCGTTCACCCAGAATATGTTACCTTTTATAACTTATGTTTTAATATACTATTTTGGAGTTGAAATTTTGATCTAAATAATTTATTTGCGTGGAATTATAATTTTCTGACTCCATTGTAGTATTTGTTTTGGAAGCCTCTCATTACTCATTCGCTGTACGTGACCGTACCATCTTAATTGATTTGTTTTTATATCATGGGTTATAGTAGTTTTTATGTCCATGATGTCTCTTATTCTTTCGTTTCTTATCTTTTCTCTTCTTGATTTTCCTGCTGCCCTCCTCCAAAAACCCATTTCCGTAGCTAGGAGCATTTCTTCAGCCTTTTTCTTTAAGGGCCACACTTCGCTGCTGTAGGTAACTATGCTTTTTATAATGGTGTTATAAACTCTTCTTTTATTTTCTTTTGAAATAGTTTGATCCCATAATATGCTATTTAGTTGAGATCTAGCTTTTCTTCCTTGTATACAGCGTTTCTTTATGGCTTTGTCCAAGGTGCCCCCATTCGTTATTTTTAATCCCAAATATTTATACTCTGTACAGTGTTTAATCTTTTGTCCCATGTTTAGCATCAAATCTTGTTGGGTTCCATTTAAACACATATATTCTGTTTTATGCATGTTTACTTCTAGACCCCAGCTACGGTATTCTTCTATAATTTTTCGGGTCATGTATTCACTATCGTAGTAGTCTTGTGCAATAAGTATTTGATCATCTGCAAAACATAAGGTGTAAATTGTTTGATCTTCCAAAGGTATACCCATATTGTTGCACTTTTTCTTCCACGATTTCAGTGCTTGTTCTAAGTAAATTTTAAAGAGTGTTGGTGACAGGCAGCATCCTTGCTTTAGTCCTTTATTCACGGTGAAACCTTCGGATATATTTCTTCCTTGTTTTACTTTTGTTTGATTGTTATTGTATAGGTTTTTTAGAGCTTTGGTTAGATTTATGCTGATATTTATTTTCTTTAATGCTTCCCAGAATTTAATTTGGGGAATTGAGTCATAGGCTTTCTTAAGGTCTATATATACTAGGTGAAGTTCTTGATTATACGATAGTTTTTTCTCTATTAATTGTGTTATACAGTATAGGTGGTTCACTGTAGATCGGCCAGCTCTAAATCCGGCTTGTTCTTCTGCCTCCATGTCTGCGTATTCTCTCTCGACTTTATTCTTTATAATTCTTCCATATACTCTGCTTACGGAACTCGTCACCGATATTCCGCGATAATTATCACAATCCTTTCTGTCTCTTTTTTTGTAGATATTTGACATAAGTGATACTTTCCATGTTTCGGGTATTTTTTCTCCTTTTAGGCATCTAGTCAATAACTGTTTTAACAAATCATAAAGAGTTTCTGTTCCGTATTTTAATAATTCTGGATAAACATCGTCTGGACCTGCTGCCTTTTTGTTTTTTAATGTCTTGCATATGTTTTCTACTTCCTGTAATTCTACTCTTATTGGAGAACCTGTGATAGCTATGTTTTCTGTGGGGCCTTCTTCTGTTTGAAATTCCTTTCTGTCTTCTTGTAACAGACCTTTGAAATATGTATCCCATTGTTTTATTAATGTAATATTTGAGATTAAATCTTTCTTTTTATTTTGCCTTAGAGTTTTTATGAATTTCCAACTTTCGGTGTTTCTTTTTCCTCCTAAGTACGTATTAAGGTGGTTACATTTTCTTTCCCATGCCTTGTTTTTCTTCTCTGTTAATTTCTTTCGTACTTTTGCCTGTGCTTCTTTATATATGATTTTGTCTAAGTCTGTTTTACTAATTAAATAGTTATTATATTTCCGTCTTTTATCGTTGATGTCTTTTTCTATTTCTGCGTCCCACCAGTAGGGTTTTCTTCTTCTAAAGAAAATAGTATATTGTGTTATTACACATTATATTTTTTCTTCATACGTAGATATTTAAAGGAAAAATATCTACTACTGACGTTACATTTTACGTAAATTACGTTTTCGATCAATTGCTTTATAACTATAGATATTTATTTGTTCACTTTTTGTTATAAACATTCAAGTGAAAATTTTACGTTTCGACGTTTAAATAAAAACTCCAATTTTATATCCTCCTTGTGTGCAATTATGTCGGAATTTGAAGTATTATAATGTACGCTCCCTGAAGTTGTTCAATTGGATGGAAATCTAATCTGTGGCTAAAAGATATGTCCAGTAATCACTGCAAAACAATATAACTTTTCTTTTCATTTTAATTCTAAGTATTCTTATGTTCATTACCGTCCCTGTAATTGTAATCTGTTACTCTGGTATTCTTTAATATGTTATTTCCTCAAAAGTAAACTTTGTTTATATTTCAATTCATAGGTTATTTATTTAAATTTGACAGCTATTGATGGTATTTAGTAACTTTATTCTTAGGTTACCTACCGTGTTATAGTGACATTAGGGCGATATTACAGGTTTCTTTTATTAAAGTTACTTCTTATTCGTTGATTCTGTATAGTTTCTATCGATATTTATTTATTTTATATCTACGCCGGCGGCGTAGAAATTAGCTACTTCTACTCCGGCGGCGTAGAAATTAAACTTCTACCTTGTGAATCAAGTCATAAAAGATGCTACTGTTATGACGTTTGAAGAAAAAAGTATAAGTAGGTACAAAAGTTGTTCAGAATTAAAAACTAAAACTATGTATCGCGTGAAAAATGCTAAATAATTTTAACAATTTTTACTTAATTTTCAGTAAACCTTGGAAAGTAAAAATAAATTTTCCATATTTTTACCATGATTTGTGAATCCAAAAAATACTACTATTAAACTGAAAAAATCGAAAATCGTAATCTGTAAAAACTATAAAATTCTTTTAAATTGAGGTAGAAACTGTTGTATATTGAGCTAGTGTTGATGTAAACTATGCTTTAGTTATCTTATAAGAGATATCTACAAGAAATTTATAATATAAGTTTGTGGTTAACACACACACACACACACACACACACACACACACACACACACACAAGAAGTAATGATATTGAATATACTTTACATATAAAATATAACCAATCATTTATTTAAACTATTAATATTTGATTTCCCAAATACTACTACAACAGAAAGTAAGGAAATAAAAGTCACAGTAAACTTGATGATAAAAAATTACAATTATCAATTGTTATTTTCATGGCGTTGTAAAGAATATAAAAGTTTCATCTTGAATAGTTTACATAACATTCTTATAATATTTACATTGTCATAGAGTTAATTTATTTTACTACTTCTGTGATTTAAAATTAACAGATTTACTTTTGCTACACTTGAGTCGACTAATTTAAAACTATATCCAAAGCAAAATTGTGTATTCTGTTAAAATTACCTGAACCACTACTAAAGCAAGTGAACTCTTCGTAAAAACAAAGTATTAACTTTATATTCAAAATGTAACTTCTTTGCAGAACATGTTCTATGATAAGCATCTTAAAAATATATACAAAAAATTATTACTGAACATATTATATTCCCATTCTGTGTTCTACAAAGGAATTTTCACTTTAAGTATTATGTGAATTATTTATTTGAAATTTTGTAAAGTTACCCGCTGTCCGCTGTGAGTTCGCTAATAAAACGGCTAACATGTTTTAATTTTGTATGAATATGTTGATAAAAAGACCGGAATTTACATTTACGTCACTTTTGTGCCATGTATTTGACAGGGAGAGATTATGTGCCACAACTGTTTATTCGCAGTATATTTTCACAATTCGTTTATTTGAAATGCTGGAAAAATAACTGTAGCAACGAAATTATATGCACAGCGGTCTAATGAAAATTGACAAGCGAGTATTGTTATTGCCGAAATAAAAAATATTTTCCCTTTTTTAAAGCACTTTATTCAGATATACGTGGGCGTGGAACGGTAAATTTGTGAAGATAGATTGCTCAATTGCAGATTAAGTATTTCAAGTTTGAATCCAGTTTGAATCACGCACTTCCTATTTCTACTATCTACCTACTTACCTCCTACATTTCCGAGTGAAATACTTTATACTTTCTACAATACGTGCTTTAACAAAATCGGCTAATCACCACTCCCAACTAACATTTTCCGTTTTCCATTTTTGCTTATAGTAACGAATTTTAAAATTTTAGTTTTATAGATGTTATATAAATGTAACTTTAATGTGTAAAGTATTTTAAAAGGTTATTTAATATTATTACAGGTTCCGAAGTTATATTAGTAATTTATAACGTTACATATGGCAATTTACTCGTAACGTTTATAAACAAGTAACAGATATGTTACTGTTACCACCATTATATAACTCTAATATACCGTTGCTTAAAGTTTTATACAAAAGTTTTATAAGAGAAGCCAATGCTAAAATTAAACTTACATACTTTATTATTTTTTAACAGTTTCATATGATTCACTTATAAAAATTTAAGAACATACTGTAAAATTTTGAGATGGATTAGTGAAAGCCGTTAGTTATATAAAACTTTTGTATTTATAAATTATAAATTATTTTCCATTATTTTACTTTTAGTTATTGCTGTATTCATTATTAAATCTTTTTCTTTATTTAATGCGTTTAGGGTTCAGTGTCAGTTCAAATACAATCTGAAATAAAATGAGTGTCAATTTAAAGTGGAAAAAGGTAGTGGATTTTACTGAAAAGTAGCAAAGAACACTGTCAAAATTACAACATCTAAACAAACATTTTTTTCAAATGCGGCCGCTAACATAACCTGTAATCAGAAATTGCCATATATAGATTATAGAAGCTGCTTCATTCAGTAGAGCATATGAATATAATCAAGATGCAGAATCCATTTCACCAGAAGAAACTAATAAAAATTTGTCAGTGAAAATTTCGAACATACACAATGAAACTTGTTTCACGAATTAGAAGATGATGAAGAAATATATTAGCAATAAACGATATAGAAAATATACAATATTTTTGTAGGTTAACCGGTGGATAAGTTTTATACCATTACCAATGTTAATATAACGTTACCGAAAATTTTATAAGGTTGCTATTTAGGTAATTCTTTTCACTTTTAGTGTACAACATAAGCAATGATTTTATAATAATAAAATATAGTGTTATAATGTTCTATTACATTACTTTACCCCCTACGATGGTGTTTCGTAACATAACAATAAATATTTCAGTAATATAAACGTATCATAGCTAACTTCAATTTAAGCCGCCATATTTTTCATCAGCAATCATCCGCCATCTTGGGTGTTTATTAAAAAATAAACAATATTGTTTTATATTTATGTTTGTATGCTTATTTTTACTCAAATTTTATTTTAATATTCAATAAACCTTAAAAATAAAATATAAAATTGAAAAAAAAGAACATTATTTAATTTTTATTTGTGACCTTGAAAATTAAAAATGTAAAAATAATGAAAAATTTAAAGGCGCATTAAATATTTAGAAGTTTTATGCATATATTTCACAGTAAAATTTCATTTGTTTATAATTTATCATAAAACTAATGCGTTTTGAATTATTAACATAATCATATATAGTCTATATGGTTTAGACCTTATGAGCACTTCATTTAAGAAAAATATACCATTATAAAAATTTACTTTTTATAAATAACAACTGATGAATACATTATAGTAGTGAACGAGAATACTACAGATATTTTGGTTATATTTTGAACCACAATATATATGCATGGTTTATAAGAGTAATAATAACAGCTTACTTTAAATACACGCATGAAACTATATAAATCGTATAAGTTATAATTCGGTTATATACATGTTTTATAAAGGTAATAGACACCTCCCGAGTCCCAAGTTATATAAAACTAAATTATTTATAATATTACTAAAATTTTGTCACAGTAACCATTATAAACTTCTCCATTTAAGCTCTTTAACGGTTTTATAAGAGATTGTATAAGGTTTACATAAATAAAATTAGCTCGAGAAGTTTTATAATTCTAGTAATAAGAAACTGTCGTGTACTACAATAAAACAAAAAATGTTAGTTGGGCTTCAAGCTAAATTTTATCACTAATGCAAAATTTAAAACTCAGTTCAAATAGCAACAAATATTACTTGTTTAACATAGTTTTAAATTAAATAAAATGTATTTTATAACTTATAATTGAACATAATAAAAAATAACTTTGTGATTACTAAAATCAGTCAAATATTGACCAAAAAAATTAAATTTTTGTGTTTTCAAGTTTAAAGTAAGGTATTCAGCAAAAAGTGTTTTGCACTCGTAAACTTGTTACGGTTGCATTTCTCATTAGATTATTTTTGCCCGGAATTGTTAGTGTTCGTTATATGTATGTACCTTCTTAAACTAAATCTAGCTATCCATCGTCGTCTTATCACATTCTACTGTCTATACGTCGTGTATCTTTGTATTTTTCAATTGTGTGCCTTCTTTTGCTCGTGTTTTGTTCTATAAATTACTTCTTGTTGGTAAACATATTTGTTTTATGGGTTACTTTGTGTCCCAGTATTTCTAGTTCATATATTATGTGCTTTATTTCTCTTCGTTAACGTACCTTTATACTTATTTTGGCAATTTTATTCCTGTTTCTGTTTTATTTAGTGATTTATGAATATTTTACTTTACGGTGACAATGTGGTTATTTACCTTCTTGTTTGACACTTTTTGAGATGTTGAATTACGCCAGTGGAGTACTAGTCGTTTTTAAATTTTCTTTCTTCTTTATACAGTTTTTTTAGTGTAATGAAGCTCCGCCTGCTTCATGCAAAACTTCTGGGTACTGAAAAAATTTTCAAACCTCGTGGAACTCTTGTACTAGCCGTGTTCCGGGGTGGCCGTATTTTTTACTAGAGTGCTGGTGCGTGGCCGGTGATCGGCGTGGCTTAGTTTGACTACCCTTTGTTGTTTTGGAACCAGTTTTGGTCGCGCCATTATGCGGGTTTATACAACATTGGTGGTGCCTGAATAACATTCCAGTTTTGTGTATTTTGGTGGATGTGTTCATGTTGTGTCGCGATCATCCTTTTTGGATTCTGGAAGTCATCGCTCTTCAGAGGATTTGCGATTCTGCCGTCAATTGAAGCTTTTAGTATTTTGAACTATTATCATGTCCTTAATTGGTGCAATTAGCTCATTGTTGGTCATATTGTTACTAAATTTAATTTTATGTAGTGTTGATACTTTTTACATTCCGTCACTTTTAGGTAAGGAAGGTATTGTCTTTGGTAAAAAAATTCAATGATGAGTTTTTAGTGAATAAGCACGTTTTAGGGTCCATATAATACGATTTTACCATTTTTATGATGATGTCTGTATGTATGTATGTATGTATGTGCGTGTGTGTGTGTGTGTGTGTGTGTGTCTGTGTGTGTGTGATGAAAGTTTCGGAACGCATAACTTCAGTACCACGGTTCCAAGAATTATATTTTTTTTAGTATTCCTCATGTATACATAAAGAAGAAGATGTTATTAGATTTTGGTTATAATTGGTCAACCGAAAGTACCCTCATTGAGGATTTTAACAGTTTTTCTTTAAAAAAACGCAGTTAAATATCATTTATTAATATTTAACGTTATCATAGCTTGAAGAATATATTATTCTCTATACGCTTTGATTGCATTTTATACTTCATATTCAATAGATATTCCATAGAATTATAAAGATATTAAATTCCATAAATCAGCCAGATAGCACAACCATGGAAACTGCTAATATATTCAGATAATTCAATTTGTCAGATGTCAGTATCAATGAAAAGTAAATGAATGTGGCAGAGATGAGGATGTTGATACAGATGTTGGGAAGATACAGTAAGGAATGAAAGAATAAGGGAAATAACTCTGGTGTAAGAAGTTTTTAGAAAGATACGAGACGATTACATTGGTTTGAACATGTCATGAGGAGAGATGCAGAATATATTGGAAGAAGAATGAATAGCTTAGTAATAGAAGGTTGAAGAGACAGAGGAAGACCAAAGATAAGATGGAAGGACTGTATTGCGGAAGACTTGAGAGAAATGGAACTGAATGAGAACGACACGCAAAACAGAAATGAGTGGAAGAAGAAAATAAAAAAAACGATCCCTAACGAAAGGGAAAAGCTAAAGAAGAAGATGACAGTGTCAAGTGCAATTTGAATAGTTTGTTTATGAAATAATTTTACTGGAAATTTAGAATCTTTTGCAAGAAAATTTATGTATGGAATTTATGCCTAATACATATAGGATTGACGGAGGGTATTGTACTGGTCACATCAGATTTTTTTATATATAGTAACATCTTCAGCTTCATTGTTGCCCATTGTCGTGGCTTGTTATTCGGGAACGTACTGGCCTACGCTACGGAGTTGATCAATTTCGCACCGCGTAGATGTTTATGCCTGCGCCCGAAACTGCGTAATGAGACTCCGGGTACAACAATACATTGTCCATTTACTATTATTACATATTGGTCCCTGCTATTATTTTCATTTTACATTACTGTACAATATCTTATCTTGCAATGTTACCGTGCCTTCTGCACCTTTTAAATTTAAAATTATTAAATTATGTTTTATTACATTTTTCTGTTATTCCGCGAACCTGTTTTCAAGCAACAGCACTCATGGTTGGTACACACACTTATATCTCGTTGGTACCGTCCTTTTCGTAATTTTTTGGTCTAAAATTACGTGGAGTCCTTCATCTCTTTTTATAACCATTCCTATGGTTTTAACCCCGTCCGTCTCCACTGTTTTAAAGCTGACGGCCTCCCAACCTAATAACCAGGCGGAGTAACGTGGCCCAAACAACCAATTTTAGGTTTGAAACTTTACAAATTTTTGTGTTATTAATATTCTTACCTATTTTATTTAAATGCGTGCTTTACTCGTACGACTTTACGATGTATAAGTCAAAATATTGTAGTAGTTGAACTTGTTTATTCGTACAACCATTTGTCATTTGTCCATAAAAAATATTCTATATTTAATTCTACATTTTAAATTCTTACGCCTAAAACATTATGGCGCTTATAACATTAAAACATTGGACTTACTCATAAAACGTTTAATAATGCAATCTAACAGGCCGAGTCAGACAGAAAGTAGCAAACTTCGGTGGTATATACTTCACGTAAATATGACTTAAGAACCTAAATTTTTAATCTGAATTTTATTTGTTTTCGAATTACAGTAACTTAAAAGTTTTCATTCAATTAAATAAGGTATTTTATTCGTCAATTATTGTGTAAAAG
Organism: Harpalus rufipes; assembly: GCA_951394225.1. NCBI lineage: Eukaryota > Metazoa > Arthropoda > Insecta > Coleoptera > Carabidae > Harpalus > Harpalus rufipes. The sequence continues at coordinate 17,462,780 of OX596277.1, forward strand.
TGATGAACAATGCTATATAACTTGCTCCAGATTTTTGTTTGAGGTTGGTTGAAAAGCAGGGATGTGCGTCTACGCGTAATGTAAGAAAGTTTACGTATACGTAACCAATGCATAAACAATTTAAATTTTGTATTATTGCATATGCGCAATGGGGGTTTACCAAAATGAAGACAATTTCATATTTATTTTGGCTGTCAATGATAAATAAACAAAAATGGGAGGCAGAAAAGAAAAGGATAATTTAAAAAAATTCAATTATACTCTAAAGCACATAAACAACAAATAGTAATATTTTTATCCTCTTTTAAGCAAAAAATTAGAAATAAATTTGTCTACATGAACGTAGACAATACATAATATTTGATGACGTATTTTACGTGGCATAGATTACATACACATCCTTGTTGAAAAGTGAGAGGTGCACAAAACAGAAGTGAAAAATCTAGATGCACAAATTCATCGTACTCACAATGTTGCGGTTCGCATAAAATAGCCTATGAGAATTTTTGGCAAAAAAAAGCAATTCTAAAACAGTCCCCCAAAGTTCCACCAGATGTTCCATTTAACCGAAATCTTATCTCTTAAAGTTTCCGAGATACCAATGGAGGCCTTCGAAACCCGGACATTCTGTATATTTAATATTTATTTCGACTATGATAGTATAAACTGGTCTACTCTTTCCGCTTGATATGTTTAAATTCTCATCCTTGAAGGATGATGACAGAAGATAATTACACAAGGAGGATAATACATTTATCACAAATGGAATACAAATATACATATGAAACTAGACACTAAACGGAATTCAATAAACTGATACAACTAACATAACTAATCAACAAGTTGTCTCTCAGGCAGGCAACTGATAAGCCTACTACCTCTACAAATGCAATGGAATCTGTTAGAATATCAAAACAGCACTACATTACACAATTTGGATCCTAGGCTAGTACCACCGGCGTGGTTCTAACACCGGTGTGAAGTAGAACTATGTCAACTAATTCGCACATACTTCAGTGTTCTTGACAAAATCAGTGCTACCCATATACTGTTAATGTCGAAAATGTGCTGACTACCAAATAATACAACCAAATTAATGTATATAGCTTTCAGTACATTTTCGACTTAATCATTATATTGGCAACACTGATTTTGTTAATAATCCCCAAGTATGTGCCGCGTCGTTGACGTGGTTCTAGTGTTGACATCGGTAGTAGAACCACGGTCGTACTACCAGCCCTAAAGTCTTTTATATAGACGCTAAACATCTCATTATCTCTCTCTCTCTAAGCGGTCGATGTACTAATGCCAATTCAATTTCGTACACTTTTTAACCATTAAAAGTGTTTCCTATAAGAATTAAAAAAATTAGCAGTAGATATTTTTTAATTATCTCCCAATTTTTTTATATAATCGTATTTCTCATATGTGACTTGCATTCTTCTTTTTGCTCCCTTTCTTATTTCCCTTTATACAATAATTGACCTCTGTTTCTTGTATAAAGTAGAATCAATATTATTGTACATCAGTTATAATTTGCTGATGATGTTTCATCTTGCAAAATCTTAATGGTCTTCTGATGGATGTTACAAATTAATATGAAGACATCAGTCTTTGGGATTCTTAAGGTGCTTAAAAATCGATCTAAGGCTAAAAAAACTGCAAGTATATATAGCCAAATCATTATCCATAGAAGCAAAAACATAATGTCGTTGGTAACATCATTGATATCGCTCCAAAACAAAAGTAAAATATTCTAACTTAAATGTTTCTTTTTCTTTAGGACGAAGTACGCAAACGTATCTACTGCCCCAAAATTCATCATTATGTGTTTAATACATCAAAATTTGTTAAAAGAAAATTTCAAGTCGTACTCCAAATTCAAAATCGCCGTAAAGAAAAATAGTTTTGGTCCATTTCATCGAAGTCAAAATTCAAAATCATAGTTAAGAAACTTAGTTTTGGTCTATATTTTACCTTCCGTCACCTTTAGGTAAGGAAGGTATTGTCTTTGGTCAAAAAATTCAATGATGAGTTTTTACTGAATAAGCATGTTTTAGGGTCCCTATAATACGATTTTTCCATTTTTACGATAATGTCTGTATGTATGTATATGTGTGTGTGTCTGTGAGTGTGTGTGTCTGTGTGTCTGTGTGTTCAATACCACGATTCCAAAAATTATAGTTTTTTCGTATTCCTCAAGTTTACATCCAGAAGAACAAGTGATTAAATTTTGGTTATAATTGGTTAACCGGAAGTAGCCTCATTTGAAGATTTAACAGTTAAATCTGATTTATTGATATTTAACGTTATTATAACTTAAAGAATATATTATTCTCTATACGATTTGATTTCATTTTATACTTCATATTCAATAGATACAGAGTTAAAGAATTTTAAAGAAATTAAATTTTATAATTCAGCCAGCTATGCTAAACATGGAAACTATTAATATATTCATATAATTCAAATTGACAGATGTCTGTATCAATAAAAAGTAAATTAATGTGGCAGGGATGAGGATGTTGAAGTAGATGTTGGGGAAAACACGGAAAGATACGGTAAGAAAATAACTCTAGTATTACAAGTTTCTAGAAAGATACACGAAAGATGATTACATTGGTTTGAACATGTCATGAGGAGAAATGAAGAATTATATTTGAACAAGAATGAATAGTTTAGTAATAGGATGTTGAAGAAACAGAGGAAGACCAAAGATAAGATGGAAGGACTGTATTGCGGAAGACTTGAGAGAAAAAAAACCGAATGAGAACGACACGCAAAAATATCGACTCCTAACGAATGGGAAAAGCTAAAGAAGAAGAAGATGTCAGTGTCAAGTGCAATTTGAATAGTTTGTTTATGAAATAATTTTACTGGAAATTTAGAATCTTTTGCAAGAAAAATTATGTATGGAATTTATACATTATACACAGGATTGACGGAAGGTATTGTGCCACAACAGATTTTTTTTTCACACTTTTGGTGACAATAACTCGTTTATTAATAGGATTTTTTTCACCGGTTTCCTTAGTTTTAATTATAATATCAGATGACATTATATTAACGTATATTTATAAATGAATCCAATTAAGACTGGTATCCATGTAACCTAGTTTAGACAAAAAAAGTACATTAGTTTTGTTATTTTTTGTAGATAATTGATAATAATTTAATATTTTCATTTCAGGCAGAACCTGCCCTAATCTACGATTCAGTGTTCGTCTTCGCCATAGGCCTTCAAACATTGGAGCAATCTCACACACTTCGCCCATCCAACGTGTCATGTGACCGGGAGCAGCCTTGGGATGGTGGTCTAAGTCTCATCAACTATATCAATGCCGTAAGTTATATTTTATTATTTCTTTCCTCCAGAAAATGTGGAAACAATAAATTTAATATACCCAGATATAGATATTTAATATATCAAGTACTTGTATAATGATGTGTTGTACGTTTTTTTCTCTTTTTTTGCTTTAATCGAAAGAATAAGAAAAAATATGTTAAGCGTATTTTTCTTGAAAATTGTCTTTAAAAATATAATTATTTAAATTGTCGCTTCTCCTTTGGTCTGATGACGTCCGTTAATTTGTAACCAATGAGAGTGTGGCTTACATTTGCCGCCAACAGTATTTAAACGAGGACAGCCGTGGCAGCTGCCAGCTATTTACTAGCTGCTACACTCACGATGATATAAATATGTACTGATCCTCAACTTTTTTTTTCTTTGCACCCTACCCTTGTCCTGCGGTGTTGCCACTTCTTCATAACTTAGCATAACCATTGAAGAAATTTCCAGTCCATACTTATTTGGCAAGTATAGTTCCATTCATATTACTGATTGTTATCTATTGCACTTTGTGCTAGTGTGCCCAAATAGAAATAATATTTAAAAAAAAGTTTTTATAGTGCCTCAAAACGAAGAAACAAGAAAGAAACGGTTGTCAAGTAAACATAAAACCATTTATAAAATCAAATTTTCATTCTATGAATATCATTTTGATGCTACATAAATAATTTTATTATTAAGAAATAGTAATTATTTTTTATTTTTGTCTTCCCAGTTCTGTCATTGGCTAGTAATTTTTTGACGTTACAAGCAGAGCAATTTGGCGCCAATTCAAAATGTTTACTTTTAAATTGCTATTGCGTTTAATGCAGAAATTTGAATAGAAAATCATATTTAATATTATAAACGTACTTCAGACGAAAAAAGATGTGTTATTTTTTTTGCTATAGGTACTCATTACACAATATAATTGATTAACATTCTGACAACTAGTGTTTAAATCAGAATAAAATGAATTATTTATTTATCAATATTTATTTATGTAATGCCGTCTTCGTACCAGATTAGCGTTAAATATCCGTTAGGTGACATCTGTTTAACTCAGTCTCAGTAAAATAATGAATGTTGTAACAATATAAAACGCTGCTAGCAAATTATTTTTACAAAGAAAATAATTAAAACCATTGGGTAGATAAATTTATTAAACAGATCAAAGTGAATTTGAGCCACAATTAATAAATATTTTATTCTTTTGGTGAAATGCATAATTTAAATGAAATGACATGTTGGTAAATAAAAATATATCTGTTCGTATGAATTACATTAACTTGTACCAAATGCACTGATGTTAAATTCGCGGAATAAACGACTTTCTTATATAATAAAATAATAATAATAATTGCTAATGATCAATCAAATTGCACAGATTTCCGAATGTAATTAATCCAGAGCAATTGCATTTCTAGTTAATAAATAGTGGATTACTGTAAGCACTCTCCAATCAAATAGTTAATTAATACTAAATTATAAGTGTTAATTACTAATGAACAGAATTGGATAGCCATCCAAAGTTTCGGATATCCGTTAATTATTAAGCAACTAAAGCTGGTCTCAGTTCAGTCACCTTGGCTCTTTGTTTTAGTGGAAATAATTACCAAGATGCTCCTTTTTACGAGAATCTTTAAAAACCACATAAAATCTCACCTAACAAAGCTTTGAGAAATGTGCAAATCTCGCAGTCAAAATCGATATCAAATAAAATATCCTTTTCATTCACGGAACTCATTCGCGAGGAGCCAGCAGTTTATTATCCTTCAAGAAAACCAAAACTACCAGGCATTTCATTTAGTAAGATGCTAAAGGATTAAAAGTAAAAGTATTTAGTGTTACTAAAATCATAGTAATTTTTTTCTGTCTGATGTCTTGTTTTAAAAACTAAAAATTTAACGATGCATGTTTTATCATTTCTCAAAGTTCAAAGAGAATGTTTTAAAGTTTAAAATATTAAAATAAAACTACTATGAAAGTGAAATATGTTACACTTAATGTGGTCCTCCAGTATACTAATAAAATTAGAAAATGGGTTATTTATTTTAGAACGATCTTAAAACTATTTGATACGGACTACTAAGGTTTTTTATCGAAAAATTAATTAAAATATTCGAGGCGTTATTATGATTATTCCACTCTATTAAAAATTCATGTTGCTATAGCATTTTCGTAATACGGAATACATTTTCAAATAAATAAATGCGGAAAATAACAAAATAACGAAAGTAAATAACACTTGATTTATTTACGATGCCACGCCTGGTAGTAACCACTACCATATGAAAATAAAAAAAATGTTGAATAAAATAGGCTGCTAGTGGCAATTCATGCTTGAACTTTAATATACGTAGTTTTTTATTAATTATTTTATTAAATTACTTATTAAATAAATAAATATATCGTTGAGGCATATTATAAACCATTGCTGGGTGTATGAAAGTCTTGTTGGGCCGTGGTCTAAAAGGTGCTTTACAACCTAATGCTTCGTGTAACATTGTGTTGAGCATCTTCAGAGGATTTGACAAATTTTGATAAAGTTTTTACCTTGTTGACGAGTGACAAATGATAATGTAAATTCTTGATTTGTTTTTGAAAATTAGATCGAAATTAATAATAACGATGTGCGTTGTTCCGTTATTTTTAATTAATTGGTTGGGAATACGACCCACTCAAAATAACTTTTTTATACTCCGATGTGTAAAGTTGTAAAGTTGATACTTAATACATTGCAGACAATGTGTAAATTAACGATTTTCGTATTTTACTTTATTTTATTTACATATTACAGAGCTACCACCATCAATACACGTTTGATATTTAAATTGTCTTACCTAAATTTACTTTTTTACCTCTCGCTAAGAGAGGTATTGGATTCATGCTAAAAATCGCATATCCAGATTTTATTGAATAAGCACGTTTTAAGGTCCCTACAATCCGATTTTAACATTTTTACGATGATGTCTGTGTGTGTGTGTGTGTGTGTGTGTGTGTGTGTGTGGATGTGTGTGTGTGGGATGTTGGAAGGACGGTTACTCAAAAACTATAAGACTTAAAATTTGTTTAACAACGTATTTCCCAATCGGACATTCATGGGAAGATCTGAAAAGGTTTTGGTAATAATTGGACAACCGGAAGTAGAAGATTCTTGAAAAAAAATCTTCTAAATATTATTTTTTGAAAATTTTTCGTGGTAATATTAAAGAAAATTAAATTCTCTATCTGATACATTTAAATATTTTATTATATATTCCATAGATTTAGAGATAAAAGAAGTATAATATATAAAATAATCTGTTGTAATAAATTTGACAGCCGAAAGAATGCCATGAAAAATAGTTGATAATTTAAATTATTTGTAACTGACAGATAAATGTCAGTGTCAGAAATAATGAGTAATGAAAGAAAAATGTACTTGGAGAATCCCTTAGTTCTTGATCTGTGACTATTATGGAGATGACAAGTCTAGGTTGAAGGACTTAAATTTGTTTCAACCATTATGGGACAATGTACACCAGTACTATAGACTAGAGTAACTTTGAATTGCGAAAAAGCTATCAAATTCTTCTCAAGTAAGTTGTAAATATTGACAAAATAACACATCGATATAAGAATAATCGGAGTGCAATCTATCCGTCACTTTATTAAAGGGAATTAAGGTTATTTAGATATAACATGTATGAAAAAATAAAATGTAAAAGAAGATATGTAAGAATAGATGCACAATCCATATATACATTTTAGACCGCCCAAAATTAATGTTTTTACTAAAAGAATATGAAGAGAAAGTAAACAACGTTGTTCGAATTGAAAATTGCAGTTACCAGCCTAATATTTATATATGGTAAACTCTACTTTGTAATTTATTGTAACATAATTTATGGTAAAATATCTTCATGTTGAGACATGCTATTATTGAATAATAAAGAAGTTTATACGTCATAGATTTATATGAATATATTATTTGTATTTATAAAAATATTCTTTGCTTTATGCATACAGCCAGGTAAAATATACGGCGAGAGGTTATGTGCTGGCCACATCAGATTTTTTTTCTATACATTCATGTTGGTAATACTTACAGAACTACAGTATTCTACATCATATCTGTTATCTGTTAAATGTGAACTCGGTATTTGGTGTTTTCAAATTGTCGTCTGCTCGTCTGTCCAATTTCTAATTTGTTTCAGGAATTTTATTTAAGGTCATATAAAAAATATTGTATGCAACTCAAGTGTAAACAATCTTTACGACATTCGGGCAATAATTTTGAGCTCATGTTATAAAGATTGTGTTTACACTCTTGTTGTATAAATAACTATTTCATTTACAATTATTTTTGAGTTTTCTTGATATATTTGTAAACTAGGTTTAGGGGCTCACAAATCATGATATTTTGGTATGATAGTAGCGCTTCCGGTTTAGCCGGAAGTGACATTAACTTATATATTTCAAATGACACCCGATATATAATTTTATATATTTGGAATCTACGAAAAATTACGAATTCTACGATATGGTTGAAGTGAATTTTTGTTGGAGAAATAAATTACAAAAAAGTAAGAAAAAATTATGAATAATTAACCTGGTAAGCCATATCAGGTAGGCTGTTATAACAAATTGATCATTTTTTTCTAACAAAATATATAATTTTACAATAATAACAATATTGTTTCAACTGTTTTCACAGCCTGCCTGATATCATGGCGTAGCAGGTGCATTATTCATAATTTTGTTGAATAAGTCAATTTATATAATAGGGTCCTTCACTATTAACTAATTGTATTAAACGTAGATGAAAAGGACCATCACAATTTAATAAAAGTTATTAGTTCTTAATTTATTCGAGTTTTTAATACCCTTAACTTAATCGTTATATATGTACTTTATTCCAAGTTCTTACTACTTTCAAACTTTCTAATATCGCCTTTCTGAAATCCGGAATTCAGATAACGAAACAACCAAAGTAAACTAATAACACTTTAGATAGTAATTACTTCCGTGTCGAAATAGATCAATTTAAGTGACTCCAGTTGTTAGAGAACTCCACTATATGAAAACAAAATAAGTGTAACATGTACGACTACGTCATAGAATATAGAATAAAAAAATTACGACTTAAATAATAATAATTACGTACACAGTGTGGTTATAAAAATTAAGGACTGATTTTCTGTAGCTCCAAATAATAGCGCCGTCTACGAATTGGCACTCAAACTATTTTTGACTAACCTTCATTATTATTAATACTGGTTCAGTACAGTTCTCGTATGGGCGTAGTTGGTTGCCCTCTTAGATATACCTCGTCATGGATGGGCCCGTCGAACAGCGCTCCGCAATCAAATTTTGTGTTTTCGTTTGTGCAAAGAATCATCCGAATCGTTTGCTTTTGTTTAAAAAGCATTTAGAGATGCTTCATTGACTCGTTGCAACGTTTTTGGCTGGTAAGAGCGATTTCAAGATGGGTGAAATGAATACAAAGATGACTAAAGCGTGACCATCCCGCATCAAGCAGAAACGCCGAAAACATCGAAGCAGCTGGACATCTGTTGGTTTTCGATCAACGTGTTACGATTAAGATGGTTGCAGGGTAGTTGAACATCGACAAAGAAACGGCTGGATTCCCCAAAATAAAATTAATGCTAAAAGGGAACTATTACGACGATGTAACACACATTTAAACCATCGTGACGGAGGTATTGAACAGCATCCCAGTTTTAGTCTTTCTGAACGCCGTGAATGGACTGGAAGATCGCACCAAGCGCTGTGTGGATGTAGAAGGAATGTATTTTGAAAAATAAATTGTAATTTTGATGATATAACGGCTTTTGTTTTATTTATAAGGAAAGTCCTAAAACTTTATAGCGCACTATATATGACTTTCTAGAAATACAGATCGCTTTCAATTTAAATAAAATTCAATAAAAATATTCAAAAACAGTTGAATCTATTCATGTTATAAACTGTGATATTTTTTTTTAGAATATAATATCTGCATGTCGGCTAATTTTATATTATACAACTAAGCAAAGGCACAAGTATTATCTGACGATTACCCATTCAAATAATAACCATGCTAACCTGTGCTTGACGATATTCTGGTAGATCACATTCGAGTCGACGTATCTACGATGATAAGTCCAATTAGTATGTTATTGTTGTTAGCCTGTTAACGTCCTTCTCTTTAGTAAACACACCGGACCGGATTGTTTGACTTCTCTGCAATGAAATTTTAAATTCGTTATAGCAACTTTACGGTCCTGTAAAGGAAGGTATTTTAGGTAGGTTTACACTTCAACGGTCATTCAACCTTTCTTGAAGTGTTGATAGATGGAGATAATCATTTTTTATATAATCATCGTATTTTTTATAGTTCACAAATAATATCCATAACCGAAACCCTTTGGTATATCAAATAGTAATATTTAGAAAAATAGACAAAGCAAAATGTTAGAGATAACTAAAAAATATATTAGCATTATTAGCATAATAGAATATAAACAGACAGACGTAGCAAGCGTCAAGTGAAAAATTATGCTTGAGACGAAATTTGTAATGTTGACATATTATGTCAAAATTATTCTACTGAATAAAATTTAGTTCCTCGAAAATCGACGGAGTAATTTATTCTGTAAATTTACTCATCTAGTATTTTTATTCTTGCTTTATAAAACGAAAATCTGTGAAATACAGTATTTTACTGCACGAGTAAATTTTACTTTGCTAGTAATTTACTTATCCATCTTTTAAAAAACTAAGCATTAGTATATTTTCCTTTTCATATGTAGTGTTTAATTTTTAGCAGCATTTTGATTTTATTTAGTAAAGCAAAAATTGCTACAGCTCTTTCGTCCTCACTCGAACTCATTTTATTACAAAGTATTTCCTTGATTCACACAACAGTGTTTTGAAAACACAACCTGCAAAAACAACAATAAACTAGGGAAATAGCAATTTAAAAACCAACGGAATAAGAACATTTCATTGGTATTATTACCAATTTAACTTCTTTTCGTTACAGAAAAATTCGCTGTTTTTGTCATTGATAAAACAGAAAACCATCGATGACGGGTGTGTACTGTTGTTTCATCGGAAAGCTCTTCGATGTTCTCTGATGCTCTTCGATCAGTGTTCCATAAGCATAAGGGATTTACCCTATTTTACGAGACAGAATTGTCTTTGAGCTAAAGTTATTTATGATATTTTACGACTCATTTTTTTAATAATACAGAAATACAAAAAAAGGCTAGCTGTGAGAGTGGTGTTGCTCAAAAAAACAATAATATTAAAACTCTATATGTCATTTTATAACAAGTGCACGAATAATTGTGTCTTAATTTGTGTATATAATTTGTTTTTACTTCAATTACACAAAGTAAACATTTTTTTTTTAAATTTGATTCGATTCGGAAATATCGACAGGAGACCATGATTAACTTTTAAATAAATTCCTTCTTTGGAAACTCATTTTAGTTTACATTTTACTGATAAAATTAAAATGTACCAAAAATTTTGTGAGCCACTCTATCTTATACTTCACGAAACGTATGTACATACACTATTATATTGAAAATCGTACAACACTAGCATGGTTACCACGGTAACATAAAAATTTCTTGGAAATTTTTTATTACTTGGCTTACCTAAGCAAAATTAATAAGTGGAAATTTTTTGTCGAAAATGTCAGTTTGACATTTAAAAAAAATATATTGAATTGCCATTGTATCAAAAATACATGTTTTAGAAATAATAAATAATTCGTTTTATTTCAGTATTATTTTATTTTATTTTATTGGTGTCGTTACGATTTTCTTGCCTAATCTGCCCTCGAGCATTTCATATCCGGGAATTTTTTTATCGTGCATTCCGACAACGTAATCTGCATTCGTGTTCCACTCGTGCTGATTATTACGTTGCCGGAGTGCACTCAAAAAAAAATCCGGAAAGAATTAATGTTCTGGTGAGATTATAAGTGAATATTAAAATTTAAAGAAATTAGCTAAATAATTAAAAATCCTTATATAAAACTTTAATTCTAAAGAAAATAATAATAAAATAAACCTAAACAGCGAAATATGGGTATTGTATCTCACAGATACAGCGCGACCAACAATGTTGTTATAACCGTGACCTCCGGAGCAAACTGCGGTTGCTTTCAATTTTATTCAAAAGTTTGTCTACAATGTAAATGAACTTGATGTATGTAAGTTTTCCTCTAACTATTTTTGGAACTTATTTTTAATTCACTGTATCACTTCATTTTCGTCATGTTCAGGTACGTTGCTTATACCGGTACGTGACTTCCCCTGAATACTTTATTTTCCATTTAAGATTGTTTCCTTTCTGGTTAATACGAGGATTTTTCTAAGTAGAAAATAATTACCATATTTTTTAATATCCCGTCCAAACTTATCGATAAAGTATCAATAATATGTCCAATAAATAAGTTTACTTGTCCAATAGTATCTTCTCAAACCCTGATTAATGATTTCATCGCTACTTTTAGTTTCCAATTCACAATAATTATAAATGGTACAGAATTGGCGATATTTTTCTCCTATATAGATTATTTTGAATTACATTTAACGTTTGTTGATATAAAGATAATGACCTATATACTGTTCGTGCTTTTATAATAAGAGGGGTGAATAAAAACGCGCTATTACAAATTTGTCTTATAGAGTTAAAAACTACATTTACAAAAGCACGTTTAGCATACGCATACAAACCAATGAAATTGAATTACAATCGAAAGTGACGTTATCTTTTCGCGGTAATACAAGCAATGAAATCAAATTAAATGGATACAAATATATCTATTAATTATTTTTCTGTCACACACGTGAAGAAAAAAATATAGTTTGATAGTTAGAGATAACCGTATTCATAATGTGACATATCAGTATCATGTTCGTTTACCTCCTTTTACATTAATGAAGCTCTAAAAATGATGAAACATGCGTAAACCATGAACTTCAATGCGAAGCAATGATAGCACATAATACAACTACGAAGTACTTGAATTCAATTTTAGAGACACAAAAATATTAAAGTATGAAAATAATTTAAATAAAAGACTTACACTAGAGATGTTACAAATACACAAACATAAAAACTCGATTTACCCGCAGACAGACATACAAAATCTAAGCATCATATACAATGGCATATTGGTGAAATACTACAGAAATTTAATAAAATAAATACGTGTTGTATCTTGCTCCTCCAACTACAAGAACCAACCCTTCGTCAGTTTTATAATAACCTGTGATATGAATGTATATGTGTTTTATATATGTTTTATAGTATGACAAAATCTACAACCTTCTTTTTAACTATGTATAATTCATTATATTTTTCAACAAATCTAAAATAAATTCAAAAATGTAAGTAACCAGTTCTTAAAATTTGTAGAGCATGATATTTGTATCCCGTAATGTTTTCCAGAACCCTGAGGATAGTCTAATTGAGACCCAAACGTCGGTATTGTTTATGTTTCAATAAATAATCTTCTAACAAAGGACTGAATCTCCATTATTTTCACATCTCTAAATCATCATTTACAGTCGATTAAAACTTATTGCAACACTTGTGTTAAAGTCTTTTGTGAATTTTGAGTAGTAGTAGAAGCATTATTTTCTCAATAATTAATAACATAACATATTTGTACTATGAAAACACTCCAAAGGATATAAAGGTTTTTTTTTTGTGAAACCAAGCAATTTCCTTGCAAATTACTTATAAATTCCATTCTTGTATATGAATAAAACAGTGTAGGGGCCTTTCTGTCAGTAATTCTCTAAACAAATCTCTCTCCCTCGCAATATTTTCTTCATTTTCAAGTCACTGACGACTCACCCACCAACGCACAGTGTCCAACGTGTAGAACCATCTTACGCTAAATTGAATGATTAGAGTTGATGTGTAGCGAAGCGGAAGCTTGCCTGCTACGAGGATACGGGACATGAATGTGTCTTTGGGTCGTCTGGAACCCCATCCTGCAAGAGGAGTTTGCCCTTTCCCACCAATGGAGCAAAAAGGGGAATAAAGAGTGAGAAATAGGGTAGCAGCAATAGAAATAATAATGTATACATGGCAAATGAACTACAGAAATCAAATTAGATTCCTATTCAAAATAAATAGAGGGGAGACTACGACTGAAAAAGATACGTGTTTAATGATATTCAATTAAAGTTCCCCTCTGAGAAAACAATTTTAGTGGTGTATTTGTTTTTATGGGAAAAAATCATTGTCACTATATGTAAATTTTGCAGATTTTTTAAATTTTCAAATAATACGAAATCAGTTCAGATTTATCGTTTCGTTGTTTCAACGTTATTTTTTATTCGTTTTTGCCTCTTATTAATCACTTTAATCTGTTGTTGTAGGGTTGGCTTTGACGTAATTCATTATGATTTTTTAAAATAGTTTTAGGGATAAATAATGAGTAAAAATAAAGCAATGATAAATTAATTTCTTCTAGAAACAATCTATTGTGGCCAGCACAATACCTCTCGCCTTTTATTTTATGTTACATAGGGCGCAAGCAGATATGGGGGCCCATGTCAGAATAACAGCTAGTAATAATGTATATAATACATAATTTTACATTCAAAACATCATGATTTTCCAAATCCATGTGAATTATTTTCTTAGACAAGTATATTCCATACTATTGATGGCAAATAAACAACATATGACAATTGTGAAATCTATGTAAATAACTACTAGCCGTCATTTTGACATGGATCCCCAAATCTGCTAGTCAAGGCCAACAAAGTCACATGACTGCTCGCGCCCTGTAAGTAACGAATTTAACATTTCTTGTAGACACAAATAATTTAAATTGTATCTCTTCTTTCGATCTATGAGGAATTTTGTCCTACTCTTTCAATATGTTCAAAATTCTCCAAATTCATTGACGATATTATCGGTATTTCATAAGGATATATGTAATATTAATATTCCTATAATTTTAAATACATATTTAATTAACAATACAATAAGATATATTAAATGTAGCCGTACCTAGCAGAAAAATCTTCTAGTAATGTTAGTATAATTACTGATTTTTGACAGTTGCATTTTGTATTTATCTGTCAATTACAAACATTTAAATAACCTCATTGGTTTCCATGATTCCATAGATTATTACATATTATTATATACTATATCTCTAAACCTATAGGAGTAATAATAAAATTTTGAAATGTGTCAGATTGAGAAATGAATTATCTTTATTATTTGTAATAACATAATTTTTTTTTAAATAATGTTTAGAATTTTTTTTTAGAAACTACCACTCACGGTTATCCAATGTTACGAGGATCTATTCAGCTTGTCCCACTTCTGTTAGATTGAGGAATCCGTACTTAAGCAAGTCTTTAGTCTTATAAAATTTGAGAAATCGTACCTCCAACATCCACACACACATAGACACATACATCCACACATACACACACACACACATTCACACACATCCACACACACACACATACACACACACATCATTATAAAAATGCTATATTCGGATTAGGTTCCTTAAAATGTGCTTATTCACTAAATTCTGGATATTCGATTTTCAGCATGAATCCAATACCTCTCTTAGACGGCAGTGGCGCAGTAAAAAAAATCTGTTGTGGCCAGCACAATACCTCTCGCCACTTCCGTTTTTGGTTACATAAATATAGGGCGCGAGCAGTCATGTGACATTGTTGGCCTTGACAAGCAGATATGGGGGTTCTGTCAAAATGACAATTAGTAATTTTGTACATAAATGTGAAATGTTAGATTTTTTCATCAAAAAATTCAAGATTTTCTAAATACTTGACAAGCAGATAAGGACGCCCTTGTCAAAATGACAGTTAGAAATTATTTACATAAATGTCAAATGTCGTAATTTTTCACGTGGTTAATTTGTCACCAGGAATATGGAATTTACTTGTCGAGAAAAAAAAACCACATGGAATTGGAATATCATGAAATTTTGGATGGATTATTGACATTTGACATGTATGTACATAATTACCAGCTGTCATTCTAACTCGGGCTCCCATATTTGCTTGTCCAGTCCAACAAAGTCACATGACTGCTCGCGCCCTATAAATTTCTCATGTCTTTTCTTTATGTTTAGTTTTCTCCTATACTTCTAAATGTTCGAATTTCTTCCAATTTCTTGACGGGATTTCAGATGGGTATATGTATATAACTAAAATTTTAAATATTTAATTGTTATTATTGTTATACAACAAGAAATAGTAAACTTACCAATATCTCAGAAAAATTCTTCAATAATGTCAGTTAAACTTCTTCATTTAACGTAAAAGCGTAATTTGACGTTTTACTGCTATGTTGTCAAAAAAGAATATGTAAGATTTATTTTCAGCTGAAATCTATATAAAACCATATTGGTACTATGGCAAATTCTGAATCGGTTCTTATTCACTGCCATGTGTTTAGTTGAAATAGACAATTTTAGAATTGAGCTGCCAATACCGCCCAAACAGGTTTATGAACTACTGTTGGTTTTTGACAATGACATTTTTCTGTTTTTAAACAAACATCTGATGGTTACTATAGTGTTGTTTACGCTCTGAAATTTATTACAACAGATTATTTTATATTATTATATACTATATCTCCAAACCTATAGGAGATATAATAAAATTTTAAAATGTATCGAATATAGAATTTTATGTTCTTTAATGCTAATAATAAAAAAAATTCAAAAAAATAATATTTAGAATTATTTTTTTAAGATACTACTACTTCCGGTTTTCCAATTGGTACCAAAACCTATTCAACTCTTCCCATTAATGTTAGATTGAAGAATCCGTAGTCAAACAGGTCTTTAGTCTTATAGAATTTGAGAAATCGTGTCTCCAATAACCTCACACACAAACATCCACACACACACACACACACACACACACACACATACACACACACACACACACACACACACACACACACACACGCAGACATCATTGTAAAAATGTTAAAATCGGATTCTATGGACCTTAAATCGTGCTTATTCAATAAAATCTGGGTATGCGATTTTTAGCATGAATCCAATACCTCTCTTAGCGAGAGGTAAAAAGATATAAGTGAAAAATAAGAAATAATATTCCGAATTTGAAAAGACTCTTTTTGATCGAGAATCAGTACATTGAAATGTATATACCATGAAGTTTTTTACTCTTTTTAACACCCTGTAAAAATAAAGCAAAATTTAATCTTGTAGATTGTGGATTGCACATTTTGAACTTTAATGTGTTCCAAACTTTCATCGGTGGTTCGTTGCCCTACATTCATACGTAAATGCATTTAAAATATTGTTCAGCTGCATTACATCATTTATTGCAATAAAATCTCTCTAAAACAGAATATTTTTTTTTCGGTCTATCTTCTAAAGAAATGTAACAATACAGCATATCATCACAGTACAGAAATACGTAACCAGTGGCCTTTGATCTTTAATTGAGTTGAGCGGTCATTCGCTACATGGCAGGAATTCGAATAACCGTAATTTATAAATAATATATTTTTTGCACGATCAGGTTATTTTAATGTTTACCGATAGGGTTTCTAAGGCAGTAGGTATTATTTACAAATTACTGATCATGAGACAGAGAGGCGGAGGCGGTAAATAAAAAGCAACGATCAAAGTTTACTTTCAAGATGACAACTAAAAAAATGTAATGTCAAAATTATATTCAAATCTTATTTTTTTAAATTTTGTGTGTCGATCGTGCGAAAAATCTTATAATAAGTGCTCTTCTACCGGTATCATTCTCAATCGACAAGAGACATTTACTGATGAAAAAGTTCAATTATATTAAATATAATAAAAAAAAAAAATTATAAATCAAAATATTTAATTTTGTAAAGAAATTACAAGTGTCAACTGTTGGAATATAATATATTTTGTTGATTTAAGATTTTTGTATATATTAAAGCTTAGCGCAATATAATCGCATACAATACAATTTAATTTAATATTTATGAGAAAATTTAGTATACAGAAATGTGAATTGAAATTTATGTATGTTAGTTACTAAAGTGTTAACATGGTTATTGGCCTATTCTGTAACTCATTGGTTAATTTTTAACTACTATTTACAAATATAAGCAAACAACTCTATTATGTCACAAAATGGTTAATTTTTAGCAAATGGTTAAAAATGTTATTGAATTTGACAACTAAAAAACCATTTTTTGTTGTTTTCTATATTTAATTAAGGCTACATACCCCAATATTAGTAGCATATAATTGAAACAGGTTGATATAATAATCCTACCGACTGTAGCCAATGTAACAAGATAAACGTGCAATAAATCTTCCCGGCTTCCGCTATACAATTATTAGGGCGGACTGCTCAATGTAGCCTAGGTAAAGGAAAGGATTATTACTACCTGTACCAGTGATTAGCGAAGAGTTGAGTAACCACCTATTGCGTCGCGTGAAGGTTGGACCGAAAATGGGAGCAGGCGAAATATAGATAAGGATACTTACCCCGTGCCAGGCCAATGTCTTGGAATTGCTGGACGAAACGGCTGAAACCTTGTGGTTTTTAGTTCAGTACACTTCACTGGTTATTAGATTTATTTTAATGAGATATCAACACTGTGTAGTTTTATAAGATCAATATATTAGGTAAATGAAATAGAAATGAATACAATAATAACAAATAATACTTATATCTTAAGCGAGTGTATATTACACGCGGAGCGAATATGATAATGACTGGCGTAGTTTGGCGTCGAATTGCTCTTCGCAAACTCTATTACGTGCGAATACTTATTCGCGTGAGCGTGACACAGAACGTGTCCTAACGTTGAGATTTCCTCTGAGTAACTCCTCTTGCGGTGGTTAAAGAACTTCTAGCTATATATTTCTGCTAACTTAGCAAAATTTAGCCATCTACCCCTCTAGTCTGTATACATACACATCACGCCATATAATGTACGCATTACGCCATATCATACAATGTAAAATATAAATATATATCATCACGGCATATTACCCATTGCTGGGTGTGCCAATTTGCTTTGTACACAGATTTCGGTAAGGATGATGATATATTATTTTTCGTGCGGGCGTTTATCAGGCGTCGCTTTACGGACAATCATTGATGGCGTTTGTGAAAAAAAATATATTAAACCCAAAATTATGAATGAGTAGGTACTGTTTGATTCATCCAACCATACTTTATTAATATTCTACGTAAATAATGTTAATAAACAAGTCTTTATTTGATTTTGCTAGAAGTACTTAAATAAAAGTTGAGGGTGTTCTTTTAAACATTCTTTCATGTTATTCAAATATACGGGACCACATCATCACATCAAACATAAATAATTCGTAACCGCCCTGAAACCTAGAAAGAACAATACGAGTACATAGAAGGCTACAATATGTTTTTTACCTCTCGCTAAGAGAGGTATTGGATTCATGCTAAAAATCGCATATCCAGATTTTATTGAATATGCACGTTTTAAGATCCCTACAATCCGATTTTAACATTTTTACGATGATGTGTGTGTGTGTGTGTGTGTGTGTGTGTGTGTGTGGATGTGTGTATGTGTGTACGTATGTGGGATGTTGGAAGGACGATTACTCAAAAACTAAAAGACTTTATATTTGTTTAACTACGTATTACCCAATCGGATATTCACGAGAAGATCTGATAAGATTTTGGTAACAATTGGACAACCGGAAGTAGAAGAATCTTAAAAAAAATCTTCTAAATAATATTTTTTAAAATTTTTTTTGGTAATATTAAAGGCAATTAAATTCTCTATCTGATACATTTAAATATTTTATTATATATTCTATAGATTAGAGATAAAAGAAATATAATATATAAAATAATCTGTTATAATAAATTTTACACCCGACAGAATGCCATGGAAAATAGTTTAAAATTTAAAATATTTGTAATTGACAGATAAATGTCAGTGTCAGAAATCCGGAGACATTACTGAAGATTTTTTTCTGGGAGGTACATACATTTTATTTCTTATTTTATTAATAGTTTAAATATTCAAAATTATAGGTATATTACATATATCCTTCAAAAATACTGTCAAACCTGACAATGATTTGGAAATATTTCGAAAAATTAGGAGAGGTCAAAATTTCTTCATAGAATGAATTTAAAATTAAACAATCTAAATATAAGGAATAGATATAAGTAGAATTTTTGGTGTAGAGTACGTATACAAGAAATGTTAAATACAATAGGGCGCGAGCAGTCATGTGACTTTGTTGGCCTTGACAAGCAGATATGGGGGCCCATGTCAGAATGATAGCTAGTAATTATGGATATAGATGTCAAATATCATACTTTCTCATTCTAAATTTAGTGATTTTCCAATTCCATGTGGTTTATTTTTCTCGACAAGTAAATTCCACACTCCTGGTGACAAATTAACTACGTGAATTTAGAAAATCTTGAAATTTTTAATAAAAAATTCTGACATTTGACATCTATGTACATAATTACTAATTATCATTCAGAAACGGGCCTCCACATCTACTTGTCAAGGCCAACAATGTAACATGACTGTTCGCGCCCTATACTTATGTAACCAAAATAGGAAGTGGCGAGAGGTATTGTGCTGGACACAAGAGATTTTTTTTTCTTTCTATTGCAATGAAAACGACATAAAACAATATTTTCGATTTCCATGTTAACGTGTTTGATAAATAACATCTGCTTGTCGAAACGATTTGTTGCGGAAGATAGACCACCTGCGACGCAGAGACCGTCCCATGCGACTACTATATGAAACTTTTACATGCGTCCGACATTATACACACCTGGACCTTTTGAGTCACTAACCGTGCAGCAATTCTAATGCAATCAGCACTGCTTGTAATTTATAAATAGTTGTCCCAAGAATGAAAGTTGACTTCTAAATCGTTAATAGTTAGGGAATTTTTCAGAATTATTAAACCTTTCACTTTCAATAGTTCCACCTTTCCCTAACAAAATCGACAAGTTACATCCACACCGCTGCTTGATTTAAATTTTAACGTATTTTATACCTTATAATTTTAAGAAATAGAGCTACACTAAAATAATGTTTAATTATAATAAAAAAATAGATCACAATAATAAAAATCTGTTGTGGCCAGCACAATAGCTCTCGACAATTCCGTTTTTCGTCACATAAGTAAAGAGCGCGAGCAGTCATGTGACATTGTTGACCTTAACAAGCAGATATGGGGGCCCGTGTCAGAATGACAATTAGTAATTATGTATATAGATGTCAAATGTCAGAATTATGCATTAAAAATTTCAAGATTTTCTAAATTCACATGGTTAATTTGTCACCAGGACTGTGGAATATACTTGTTGAGGAAATTAAACTACGTGTAATTGGAAAACCACTAAATTTAGAATGAAAAATTATGATAATTGATATCTATGTACATAATTACTAGCTATCATTTTGCTTACTTTTAATCATCTTTTGTGTTTTCTTGTTCCGTCAACTGTAGAGTTGTTCTTGCTTGACTGCATCCTATAAATGTCCTACCATTTTTGGATTGTACAACCTGCTGTAAAAAAAAAACTGATGTATGATTTTTTTGTTACTTTAGTCGAGGTATTCTATTCTATCTCTTATATTTCCCGGTTTAAGTATAGTTTCATCTTCTGGTGTATCTGTGAATCTATTCACCAGTTCTTTCTGTTGTGGTGACATTCATTCGCTCTTTCATTGTATTCAGTCGCAGTATCAAAAATCGTCAGAACCTATTGGCGTGTTCTATATTTTGTGCAATGAAACTTGTGAATTTAGTATTAAATCAACAATATTTTTGAATTATCTACATTTCATCGTCAGTTTCCAAACCATTGCAACTGCAAAGTAAAAAGCTATGATAGCCTTTACAATAAATAACCGGAACAATACTAGCACTTACAGCATCCAGGCGTCTCTTGTATCACCTTATGTTCGTTTCAAGACAAAGCCGTCCGCAAGGCTTAGTCTCTCGGTTGTCGTGCGGAAAATAACGACACGTGGCAATATTGGCAACACAGAAACGACACAACTGACAACGACGCCATTTCCGTGTATTTAGTCGGTAATTGCGCGCTTAATGCGACATTGTGAACGTGCCCGGGCCGCGCTCCAAATCATAGATTCGACGAGATGAGAACGAGATACTCGTACACAAGGATGTATTATCGAAACTACAGCAGGTTAGGTTGGCAAGAAGCAACTTGTTTTGTTTGAGAACAAGTTTTATTGTAAAATATTTTGATGAAAATCTTGCAGGATAATTGAACTGCTGGATGCTTATACAGGATATTCGTAAAAAACATAGGTATTTAAATGACTATATCATTCATTAAGTTATAAACCAATAAGAATTTGTGATTTTCCTTAGTTACTACGTATTACAGCGGTTATTATTGAGTAACCATGGTGAACGAATATACGAACTTTGGTATATTCGAATATACCAACATTCGTATACTCACTTACAGGTACGTTTGGTTATTTTGTTCTATGTACTCAGAACTGTCAATGTGATTTGAAATTATATTTACGGAGTATAAAGTATGAATTTTTCCTTCGAACACAGTATCGAGTATATAAATGAATCTGTAGTTAGACTTTGAGGATAAAAATCGTGCTTTGTATGCTTTAATTAGACATCTGAAATAACACTGAAAGCTCCAAATGCACCGAAACAAATAATTGAACGCACCTATTATTTGACAGCATGTCGCCTCGGTGGTCGAGCGAGTTGAAACAGCGTCCAGTAGCGCTCAAAGCGATCTTCACCGCTCGAACCCTGGGGTCGTGGGTTCGATTCCCACCTGGGGCTTGGATGTTTGTAAGTGTCTTTCAAATACAATAAATATGTAATGTAAAAAAATTGTAACAATAAAACAAATAAAGTATTTGATTAGGGGCTATAACTCACAGAGTTGAAAAGCCGAGAAAATATTAAAATATTATTATTTGACAGCAAGATATTATTGAAGTAAAAATTTGACAAATTAATAATTATTTGGATCACAAATCTAGAAACTGAACTGTTGCTAGTTTATTTGAAATACGGGTATTTATTTTGCAACGCGAACATTTCAATGCAATTTTACGTACTACTACAGCTATATTTAAAAAGATAGATTACGTAGCATATAGTTTGGCGTTTCTGTCAAAAGAAAATATACCACAGGCCTACGTTAAATTTACTATTTAATTTATTTTTTATTCATGATAAGTCTACCTGTATACAACTCGACAATAGAAAATTCTCGACATACTCAACGAGTTGCCTATTGGAAATACCACTCGACTTTTGGTCTCGTGGTGTTTCCAGGCAACACTTTTCATATAATCGAGAATTTTCAATCGTCTTGTTGTATAATATATGAGAATTTAGTTTTAGTATTGGATACATGTTAAAAATCGTATATCCAGACTTTAATGAATAAGCTCGTATTAAGGTCCCTACAATCCGATTTTAATATTTTTACAATGATGTTTGTGTGTATGTGGATGTATGTGTGTGTGTGTGTGTGTGTGTGTGTGTATGTGTGTGTGTGTGTGTGGATGTTGGAAGGACAATTTCTCAAAAACTATAATACTTAATATCCGTTTAACTACGTATTTCTCAATCGAACATAACTGGGAAGAACTGAAAAGGTTTCGGTAATAATTTGACAACCGAAAGTAGCAGATTATTAAAAAAATCTTTTAAATATTAGTTTTTGAAAATTTTTGTTCTTGGTAGTGTTTCGAGTAATTGTTAACACCTAATATTACATATACCCTTCAAAAATACTGTCAATCCAGACAATGAATTGGAAAAATTTCGAAAAATTAGAAGAGTAGGACAAAAATTTTTCATAGAATGGATTTAAAATTAAACAATCTAAATATAAAAAATAAAATAAGTGAAATTTTTTGGTGTTTAGTGTAGGTATACAAAAAATGTCAAATACAATAGGGCGCGAGCAGTCATGTGGCTACAAAGATGCCAAATATAATAATTTTTCATTCTAAATTTAGTGATTTTCCAATTCCATGTGGTTTATTTTCCTTGACAAGTAAATTCCACACTCCTGGTGACTAATTAACTATGCGAATTTAGAAAATCTTGAAATTTTTAATGAAAAATTCTGACATTTGACATCTTTGTACATAATTACTAATTATCATTCATGGCATATTTTTTTTATTTTTTATTAAAAATTAATTTTTTTTTCATACGATAGATTGCCAACATTTTACCTCAGAGTAATGTATGTTATTGGTTTACAAAATTATATTTATCTTATTGTTATTTATGAGTGCATACATAAATAATGTTAATAATATTCTATGAAATTAGGTAACAATATATATATATATATATATATATATATATATATATATATATATATATATATATATATATATATATATATATATGCAGACATCATCGTGAAATGTTAAATTTGGATTCTAGAGACCTTAAAATGTGGTTATTTACCAAAATCTCGATATGCAATTTTTGCAAGTTCCCTATACCTCCCTTACCGAGGGTAGCGGGAGGTAAAAATCAACAAAATTCAGTTTTTGTCATTATCTTGTGCCCTATAAGAATTTTTGGAAAAACAAAAGCACATCTGAAATAGCCCCTATATGTACACAAAAAGTTCCAGTATTTCCCATAGACGCCAAATGCATGTTTCTATGTACGGAAGTCAAATTGATAGAAAGATGTATATATATATATATATATATATATATATATATATATATATATATATATATATATATATATTTGTAGATTGAAATGGCATGTCAGAGTAATGAATTGTTAAATTATTCAATTTCATATTAATAATAATAGCCATGGCTTTTGAAATGTCAAATTGACATTTAATTAAATACTTTTAAATAGAGATACGTTTCTTTGTCCATAGCTTATTCCGAGTTAGGATTTTTGTTGAACACGCTGTATTTTGTGTGTCAAAATTCGCTATAACTTATAACTTGTGCAAATTCAGCCGTATTTTGTAAGATAGTTGTTATGTCGTAGCAACATTGCTATAGTAAATAACCAATAATAATTGCGAATACTGAATAAAACATGAAAATGACAGGCTTTACATTAGGTTCTATTGGTTAATTTTTTTAGCAACGTTGTTAAGATTTAACAACTTCTTTACAAAATAGGGCTGATATTATTGTTATAATTTTTTTAAATTAATTTTTGTCAAGCATTTTCTAATCTGTTATAACACTTTGAAAAGGAAATAATACAAAAAATTATTGCAAACGAATTCTGATAAATTGTTAAACAGGTGTTTATCTTTTATTTCAAAAATGCCAGCCTTTTGCTATAAATCGAAAATTGAATAAATTTAATAATTCATTTAACGAAAGGGTGGGGGTGGCAACCGTCTGCAAAAAAATGATTTATTTTGTTAATCCCCTATGTACACCTTGAACAAAAAAAACATCCGGTACAGGTAGATATATTATGAAAACGTGAACGATTTGAATATTTACAATGAAATTATTTTTTGTATGTAAGGTAATTTCTTATTTTTCATGAAAAGTTTTCCAAAGAAATTTGAGCCTCTTGCCTCTTAAAAGTTTTCCATTTCAGTGGCCGGAAGCCAAGACTTGCAAAACTTAAAAAAACAATAACAAACACAACGGTGTTGTTTTAGGCAGGTTTACATTAAAAAGACGTTAAAGTGTGAAAATATTTCCATTAATATATCTACTATGTTTAGGTACATATAGTTTTATCTGACAATATTATTAAATAAATTTTAATTAATAAAAAAATAGCGAAATTTTATTTACCTTTAGACATTATTGACAAAAAGTTAACGAAATCAAGATATAAATGACTAGTGAATATAACATTTCAAGTTTTACTACTAAGATTAAGATCATCATTGCTATCTCGAAAACTATAAGAGCTACAAAAGCGTTTAAATCGACAAACCATTTCTATTTCACAAAACAGCTTTTAGAAAAGAAAATTTATTTTTTCGACCAGTAGTTCTCAAAATGCGGGACATTTTTTTTTTTATTTTACATGAGAACATATACTATTTATTTGCTCATTCGTTAGAGAATTTAATTTTTAATTCAGTGATATAATATTTTTATATAAGGATATAACGATTTTTTCGAGAAAAATGCAGATAAAGTTTTATATTAATTTGTTTAAAATAAAGCTATAATAAGAGTGCCTTGAATGGAAAAAATGAATACATGTTATTTTTTACATAATATATATTACTCATTATAGCATTACATAAAAATATTGTCACACTACTACCAGTTCGAAGATGCAGGAGTAGGATCGCGTTTACCACGGAGGGATGTTTGAGGCCCATATATTGTTGCCTCCTCTCATATCTGATTATATACTTTCTTTCTATAGTTGGAAGCTTCACATAATTAATGCGCTATTCACATATTATTTCTTTCATGGCATTCTAATTCTATTTAAAAAAAAATACCACGTATTCATTTTTTCCATCAATGACACTCTTATTATAGCCATATTTTAATCAAATTAATTTAAACCTTAAATGCATTTTTCTCATAAAAAACATTATGTAAGGGTATTAAAGTATTAAATCACTGAATTCAGAATTAAATTCTCTAACAAATGAGCAAATAAAAAGTATATATTCTCAGTTATAATAAAAAAAAAATGTCCCGCATTTTGAGAACTACTGATCGAAAAAATAAATTTTCATTTCTATAAAGCTGTTTTGTGACATAGAAATGGTTTGTCGATTTAAACGCTTTTGTAGCTCTTATAGTTTTCGAGATAGCAATGATGAACTTAATCTTAGTAGTAAAACTTGAAATGTTATATTCACTAGTCATTACTTAGCTATATCTTGATTTCGTTAACTTTTTGTCAATAATGTCTAAAGGTAAATACAATTTCGCTTAGATCTCGTATTATGAGAACCACTGGTAGAATTTTTTTTTCTTTTATTTAAATCTGTCTTCTGAAATAGAAATTGTTTGCCCATTTAACCGTCTTTATAGCTCTTATAGTTGTCAAGATAGCAATGGTGGCCCATTTAAAATGAACACGCTGTATATATATAATTAAATTTATCAAAAAATATTTATGCCAACATTATAAAATACACTACATGCAACGAAGGATGAAATAATCTTTAGAAGTAACAAAAATTTAAAGTAAATTACCTTGATATTTAGAACATACGTCAAGTTGAAAGTTTTTGATCAAATATTTTAAGAATCTAACGTTCAAATTCTTTGAATATGTAAAGTTCCAGTATTTTATAGTACAATCAGAAGTTGTAAAAATTGATGCACATCTTTGATCGTCTAAAGCCACCTGCGATTTATAGCACTAAATTTAATTTTTACCTCTCGCTAAGAGAGGTATTGCATTCATGCTAAAAATCGCATATCCAGATTTTATTGAATAAGCACGTTTTAAGGTCCCTACAATCCGATTTTAACATTTTTACGATGATGTGTGTGTGTGTGTGTGTGTGTGTGTGTGTGTGTGTGTGTGTGGATGTGTGTGTGTGTGTGTGTGTGTGTGGGATGTTGGAAGGACGGTTACTCAAAAACTATAAGACTTAAAATTTGTTTAACAACGTATTTCCCAATCGGACATTCATGGGAAGATCTGAAAAGGTTTTGGTAATAATTGGACAACCGGAAGTAGAAGATTCTTGAAAAAAAATCTTCTAAATATTATTTTTTGAAAATTTTTCGTGGTAATATTAAAGAAAATTAAATTCTCTATCTGATACATTTAAATATTTTATTATATATTCCATAGATTTAGAGATAAAAGAAGTATAATATATAAAATAATCTGTTGTAATAAATTTGACAGCCGAAAGAATGCCATGAAAAATAGTTGATAATTTAAATTATTTGTAACTGACAGATAAATGTCAGTGTCAGAAATAATGAGTAATGAAGGAAAAATGTACTTGGAGAATCCCTTAGTTCTTGATCTGTGACTATTATGGAGATGACAAGTCTAGGTTGAAGGACTTAAATTTGTTTCAAACATTATGGGACAATGTACACCAGTACTATAGACTAGAGTAACTTTGAATTGCGAAAAAGCTATCAAATTCTTCTCAAGTAAGTTGTAAATATTGACAAAATTACACATCGATATAAGAATAATCGGAGTGCAATCTATCCGTCACTTTATTAAAGGGAATTAGTGTTATTTAGATATAACATGTATGAAAAAATAAAATGTAAAAGAAGATATGTAAGAATAGATGCACAATCCATATATACATTTTAGACCGCCCAAAATTAATGTTTTTACTAGAAGAATATGAAGAGAAAGTAAACAACGTTGTTCGAATTGAAAATTGCAGTTACCAGCCTAATATTTATATATGGTAAACTCTACTTTGTAATTTATTGTAACATAATTTATGGTAAAATATCTTCATGTTGAGACATGCTATTATTGAATAATAAAGAAATTTATACGTCATAGATTTATATGAATATATTATTTGTATTTATAAAAATATTCTTTGCTTTATGCATACAGCCAGGTAAAATATACGGCGAGAGGTTATGTGTAATTTTGTCAATATTTACAACTTACTTGAGAAGAATTTGATAGCTTTTTCGCAATTCAAAGTTACTCTAGTCTATAGTACTGGTGTACATTGTCCCATAATGTTTGAAACAAATTTAAGTCCTTCAACCTAGACTTGTCATCTCCATAATAGTCACAGATCAAGAACTAAGGGATTCTCCAAGTACATTTTTCCTTCATTACTCATTATTTCTGACACTGACATTTATCTGTCAGTTACAAATAATTTAAATTATCAACTATTTTTCATGGCATTCTTTCGGCTGTCAAATTTATTACAACAGATTATTTTATATATTATACTTCTTTTATCTCTAAATCTATGGAATATATAATAAAATATTTAAATGTATCAGATAGAGAATTTAATTTTCTTTAATATTACCACGAAAAATTTTCAAAAAATAATATTTAGAAGATTTTTTTTCAAGAATCTTCTACTTCCGGTTGTCCAATTGTTACCAAAACCTTTTCAGATCTTCCCATGAATGTTCGATTGGGAAATACGTTGTTAAACAAATTTTAAGTCTTATAGTTTTTGAGTAACCGTCCTTCCAACATCCCACACACACACATACACACACACACACATCCACACACACACACACATCCACACACACACACACACACACACACAGACATCATCGTAAAAATGTTAAAATCGGATTGTAGAGACCTTAAAATGTGCTTATTCAATAAAATCTGGATATGCGATTTTTAGCATGAATGCAATACCTCTCTTAGCGAGAGGTAAAAATGATTAATTTAAAACAAAAATGTACTATAGATTCAACCTGTACACGTAATGTCATTGTTATTCATTATGTAATATTTTAATAGCATAGTATACACCAAATGAGGAGAGTAAGTTTATGATTTTTTACTTATATAGTAAGATTGTGGCACGAGAGAAATCAAACTTTGCACACGTGGTGTGTATGTTATGGTAAATTTGATTAATCAGGTGATCGCTTCCAATATATATATATATATATATATATATATATATATATATATATATATATATATATATATATATATATATTCGCTGATGCATATGATAAATAAGACGGAGCAAATAACCTAACCTAAACAGTTTACTACTGGAAAAGTAAGTGATACGGTACGTATAAGAATTCCTAAAGTTAACGGAGCTAGAAGCGACTCAAGAAATTACTTGGCAGTTATTATGGATATAGGCAATTGTTAACTTCTAATTTCAATTAATTATAGGAAATAATTCATAATATCCGGCATGTTTGATAAATTATGCATATTCTATTAAGAATGCTAGGTAAGTAACTATTGTTTTATTTGACGTATCAATAGCACGAACGTGGCACGAACTGTCAAAGTACCTAATCATTTAACAACTATGTCTAGAACTTTCACTAATGTGGAATATGTTGTCGTGGTTTTTGTAATAGAAGCGGTCTAGTTGTACTAGGAGAATACCGTTAACGATATCCAAATCGCGAATTCCCGCATCAACATTATCAAGGTTTTTCAATGTTTCAGAGATACAGGATTTGTCCATGTCCACATTTAGAAAGGGAGTGAGATTATCAGAAGCTGATACTATGGTAAATGCAGTTGAAGTCGATCTATAAGCATTCGCAAAATACCTAGCAGAACCGATGCTAGCTACTGATACACCAAATTAAACAAAAGGTGAACAATAGCTACTTACCTAGCAATGGTATTAGAATAGTTTTTGATTATTATAGTTTTATGTACAAATTCCATACATAAATTTTCTTGCAAAAGATTATAAATTTCCAGTAATATTATTTCATGCAAATGGCACTTGACACTGACATCTTTTTCTTTAGCTTTTCCCATTCGTTAGGGGTCGCTATTTTTATTTTCTTCTTCCATTCATTTCTGTTTTGCGGGTCATCCTCACGTCAAAATTTTTCATTCAAAATTTCATTTTTTGGTATTTTATGATTCCTTTTCTCGGCAACTGAATTCCACACCCCTGATAATAAATAAACCACATGAAATAAGAAAATCATGAATTTTTGAATGAAAAATTATGACATTTGTCAGTTATGGACGTAATTATTAGCTGTCATTTTGACACGAGTCCACATTCGTATATGCTTGCCAAAGTCAGTAAAGTCACGTCACTGCACGCGCCCTACACACAAAAGATCCTATATTTCCAGTTAAATTATTTAATAAAACTATGCGAATTGCACTTGACACTAACATCTTCTTTAGTTTTTCCCATTTGTTAGGGGATCGCTATTTTTTATTTTCTTTATCTACTAATTTTTGTTTTGCGACACGCAAAACGACACGTCCTCATTCAGTTCCTTTTCTCTTTTTTCATCTTATATTTGGTCTTTCTATGTTTCTTCCACCTTCTGTTATAAGTTATTCATTCTTCCAATATACTCATCTCTCCTCACGACATGTTCAAACCAATGTAATCTTCTCTCTTATATCTTTCTAGAAACGTTCAACACTACAGTTATTTCCCTTACTCTTTCATACATTTACTATTTATTGATACTGACATCTGTCAATTTGAATTACCTGAATATATTAGCAGTTTCCATAGTTAAGTTAGCATAGCTGGCTGAATTATAAAATTTATTATCTTTATAATTCTTTAACTCTATGTCTGTTGAATATGAAATATAAAATGCAATCAAATCGTATAGAGAATATTATATTCTTTAAGTTATAATAACATTTAACTGAGTTTTTCAAGAAAAACTATTAAAATCTTCAAATGAGGGTACTTCCGGTTGACCAATTATAACCAAAATCTAATCAAGTCTGCATATGGTTGTAAGGAAGAGGAATACGCAAGAATTGTAATTTTTGGAATTCTAGTATTGGAGATATCGTGCACGAAACGCCGGTCCACACACACACACACATACATACACACACACACGCACATACGAACACATACACACACACACACACACACACACATACAGACATCATCGTAAAAATAGTAAAATCTTATTGTAAAGACCCTAAAACGTGCTTATTCAATGAAAACTCACCACCGAATTTTTTGACCAAAGACAATACCTTCCTTACCTATAGGTGACGGAAGGTAAAAAATTAAGTCTATATTTAAAGTGGCCGAAAAAAATGTAGAAATATCTAACCATGTAAACCAGCCGAATTATTATAAGTTTGGGCTCGTAATATACCGTACAACGTTAATTTATTTGTAGTACAAATTACGGATTTCCCGTGGAGCGAAAATAGTTACTTTTAACTTTGGAGAAAAAAATGCGCTTTTATATTAAGTTTTATGGCCGCAACAGCAAAGTCCATATGCAATCGATAAGTTTCCATGATTAAGATGTAATATAAATGACAAAATGGCATCATCTTGGTCGGCAATTTTTAATTATTTATTATTATTCAACTTATTCTCAAATTCTTGTAAAATGTATCTCAATTTCCTTCCACGTATTGTAAAAATTTTGAACATTAAAACGTAATATGTAATCTTCCCCCAGAAAGGATTTACGAAAACAAATACCTAAATATATTAAAAACAGTATTTCAGACATTAACATTGAAATTTCCAACTTACACATTATTTTCAGTAATAACTATCCATTGTAACTATTGTCCTTTATCATTCTTCCTCCTGAATAAATTTTTCCATTAATTCCCTGTGTCCTGCACATCTGATTCTGTGATAACAGCGCTGAATAAAAAAATATATTTCATCGCAAGATCGATGCTTCCAATTCATCTTCCTTCTTCTGCTCACTTCACTGCGGCAGAGGCAGAGCCATCTCTCCACTGGCTTGGAATTACGCGAATTCACTGCATTCTTCAACTCGGAGACCGGAGTGAAGTTCTAGCGAAAGCCGAGCGTTCGAGCGTTCTTGGCGACTGACCAGAGGACTTGTTTTCAGGACAGAATAAATAAACTACGAAGGGTCGACAAGGGATGGATGATGAGGGATAATTATTAATCTGAAAGGATAATTGAAGGAGTAAATAATGTGTAGGGTGAAAATATTTATTGATTTTGAAATGGAAATTATAATTTTCCTTAATTTGATGTTATAAATAAACCTATTTAACCCTATAACTGCGACTGGGTCTAAGAGGCCCAATTTTAAATTTTATATATCTTTTAAACTTTAATGAAACTTGCCATATAAACATGAATAAAGCTATAAGTATTAATAACCAAACTAATTACAAACAAAATTTAGTTCACCTTAAAAATATCTTTCATAGTTTTTGAATTTACCGCGTTTTACTTTATTTGCTTTTAGTTACTTTTCGTTCGGCCAGCCTGTGTCTGTCTGTATAGGTTGTACTTGCATTGGTTGCAAATTTAAATTTCATTGCCGCAAAATGTTGCTGTTTAAATTTTTTTGGTTTTATAACCTTGCTGTATTTTAAATTACGACTTCTAATTATGTATCATAATTATTTCACAATGTAAATTGTTTAACGATTCTGTAATTGGTAAGTGAACAATTATTCTAATGTTAAAATTGTACTTATTTAAATTTTTAATTTTATTTAGCTGATGATGAGTGGGTTATACACCCGAAACGTCCAAATATATTATTGTCAATTAAATATGTGAAGGCCTGCATGTATTTTTTATTAAAACTCCTACCAATTGAATCCCAACATTCCTAAGAAATTTAAACTTTAATATAACTTTTATTTTTGTGAAATTTAAATACATTTTCTAAAATATATTACTCATTATAGTGTTACATAAAAATATTGTCACACTACTACCAGTTCGAAAATGCAGAGTAGGATCGCATTTACCACGGGGGGCTGTATGAGGCCCATATATTGTTGTCTCGTCTCATATCTGATTATAGATTTCCTTTCTATAGTTGGAAGCTTCACATAAGTAATGCGCTATCATTGTTTTTATTGGTACTGCCGTATCTCTAACATCGTAGTTCATTTTACTCGTACTTCAGTCATTGTATCTTCTAAAAATGTTTCCCAAAAAAAGCCTGACAAAAATTTACTGAAATACTTTCTTGAGAATGAAACTTATTCAAATATATGAAAAAAATAATTTCAGTCTACTGAAGTAATGTAAGAGGAGGACATGACCTAAGGTCAAAGTAATGATGTTGAGCCCTCTGAGAATATACAACAGACGCTTCTGCTGAATCAGATTTATTCTTTTCCAAACACGTAAATGAAATTTAGACAGCGGCTCCTGTCTCTAGATTTGCAGGAAGACGTAGGAAAAAGGACATATTGATGAGGATAAAGGACCTTCGCGCTTTGTATTTAAAATCTGCGAAGATAAAATGCTTGTTTTATTTTTTTATTTCATCTAAAACCTTATAATATAAATAACCCTTAAAACATCACATGGGCCAATCGGTGGCAAACGTATGCATTAATTTTCCGTAAGCATAGGGTTTGGATGATAATTAAAAATATCGAAATAATGTGTAGGAGTGCCGTTAACATTTTGGTACAAACATAAAATGTAACGAATATCAACCTTGATTCTTTCTTTGGTGTTTATAGAATTCATATCTTTATTCCATCTAAATAATGAATTAAATAATGCTGCTATTTACGGCCAATTGACTAAAATAACAAAAAAATATTGAATATTGTAAATAAAATGGTTACTATATTGCAGAATAACAAAATTACTGTCATTCCTTTATATACTTTAAAGTTACTCTGTATTTTTTATCCTCTTATATGTCTTTACCAACAATTTGTTGACTTGGATGAATAGTCGATTATTGATATGCATACAGTCAATTTCATTACTAATAGTTTTATGCAAAATAATTACTGCAGATATTTGTCGTCTTTGTTCGAGTGAGGCTAAATCAAATCTTTCTAGAAGTTGTGATTGTGATGTACCTCTTTGGGGATAAATTCCTTCCAGAATGTAAGTTGCAAATTTTAAAAACTTTCTTTGAATTTGCTCTAGTGATTCTAATTGGTTACTTTATATCGGATTCAAGAACACTGAAAAGTATTCTAGGTGAGCACGAACCAGAGCAACAAATAAAAGACGTAAAGTACTGAAACTAGAAAACTTGTCGGAATTACGGATTACGAATCCCATCACTTTAATGTGGACGATGTTTTATTTGCAATATGTGTGGTGAAAAACAGTTTTGGATCAAAATATACCCCTAGATCGCAAATGATTTCTGGTCTATGTATGAAGGTTTTTATTGTTTACAGTGTAATTAAAAGTAACTACACTGACATTATTCAATATAAAGAAGAAGCGTATACTCATTGTACCACTAGCATATAATATCTAAGTTATTCTGTAATAATTAACATTCATTTACGGAAGATATACTGCATAATAGTTTTAAATCGTCTGCATAAAGTAAGTGGTTAGCAGTGAGACATGCAGCAATGTCTTTAATGAAAATATTAAATAAAAGGGGCCCTAAAACATATCCCTGGGCACACCCGATTTCTGAGAGAAATATTCTCATTGGTGTCCATTAATACAATTAAACTGAAGTCTATTGATTAAATATGACGATATGAGTTGTAAAATACAATCAGAGAAGCCATAAATTTTTGTTTTTGTACGAAAATTTCATGGTCCAACTTGTCAAATGCCTTTGAAAAATCTAAATAAACAGCATCCACCTGACCATGGTTAACCATTGTCTCGCATATTAGTTGGGTCCTGCACATCAGATTAGTGAGTGTTTATCTGCCCTTCATGAAACCGTGATGATTTACAGAAATCAACTTATGTACATGATTAAAAAAAATATTATGTAAAACTTTTTCAAAAAGCTTACTAAAGTTACATAAAATAGCAACAGGTTTGTAATTAATGATGCTCTTATAATGCTGATCATCGATTAAGAAAATTAGGAAACAAAATCTCCGATCAAAGGCTCTACACAGGGTGTTTCCTTTAAAACAACCAGCGCTTTTTTGGGCGAACTAATGACTTTAGAGAAAAATGTTATATACAAAAAATTACCAGGAAAAAGGGCTTAATTTATGAGGAATAATAAATAAAAAAATTCAACCATTCAATTATATTTTTTTAAATGGCAACCTATGTAATTTTTTTGTCCATTAGATAGAGAATTTTTTTCTGATTTCAACGATATAAATATGATATGGGGTTGTATAACAATTATTTCAAGAAAAATGATATTAAAAATCAGAAATAATTTTACAATATTGAAGTAGGCTATGCAATAAACAACTATTAATACGACTATTGCCTAGGTTACGATAGTATATTATTTTCTTATATCTAAAATAACTTGTTTTACTAAGAAATTCATAATAACAAATGAACTACATAACGAAGAAATATCAAAAAATAATAGTACTAACATAAAAAGAAAAACAATAGAATTTAAATTTCTTTCACACTCTCCATACATAACAGTAAGATTAAAATAGTCTAAATTTGTTAATTCTTGCAACTGCAAAGCCATTTTTTATTAATAAGTAATTAAACAATTACGAAAACAATCACTTAATAACGTAAGTAACAAAACTATCTGTCACCTGTATCATTTGTTTGCATTTGTTTATTGCATAGCCTACTTCAATATTGTAAAATTATTTCTGATTTTTAATATCATTTTTCTCAAAATAATTGTTATACAACCCCATATCATATTTATATCGTTGAAATCAGAAAAAAATTCTCTATCTAATGGACAAAAAATTTATATAGGTTGCCATTTAAAAAAATATAATATTATTCTACCGTTTGAGAACCACTGGTTGAATTTTTTATTTATTATTCCTCATAAATTAAGCTTTTTTTCCTGGTAATTTTTTGTATATAACATTTTTCTCTAAAGTCATTAGTTCGCCCAAAAAAGCGCTGGTTGTTTTAAAGGAAACATCCTGTATATTACAGGACAATGGCGGGAAATGATCGGAAAATACATTTCGGTACCTACCACTAGAAAAAAAGTTAAACAAATGGAATACAAGTTTTATAAGGCTTTTTTGTGTTTCACTAAAAAAACCTTTTCTTACAAAATGGAAACAGCATAATAGTAAATTGTATTAAGCATCTTTTGTGACATATCTAAGGCTTAGACCACAAACGATTATTCGATAAACTAAATATAGGTATATGGCAAATTAATACTGGTGTCCCTCAAGGAAGTATTCATGCTCCAGTTTTTTTTTTATTCTATGTGTATATGTGAATGACAATAGAATTTATTGATAAAGATATCAGTCTCATACAGTTGAGGTTATCTCCATGGTAATCTCTGGCAATAGAGTAAGAGAACTCCATTAAAAATGTGAAATGAAAATACATGCGCTCTCCCACTAGTTTAATGAGAATAAATTATATCCCCAGAGGTCAAAAACCACTTACATTCACTTTTACCAGAATATAACCACAATAATTAATTTTACCAGAATATAAATACAATAACTAATTTAGATATTTATATCTATGATACTTTAATGGGGAAAATCACAAAAAAACGCTACTTTAAAACCTAGAACTCTTGTCTACTTCTTACGATATACTTTGCCCTAGTAGTATCGCGATTACGTTATGGAATAGGCCTCTTGGGCACTATCTTGGGCTTCACAAGTATTTATAATTCAAAAACGAGCTGTAAGATGTCTGGGTTAAATAACCGACACTCTTGTTAGGCTGTATTTAAATATGTCTATAATTACAGATAAATTTACCTTAAATAAAAATCATCATTCTTTTAATACAAGAGCAAAAGATCAGTTTAGAATTATTACACATGTTAAAAGTAACATAGGAAATACATTAAATATTTCTGGCTTAATTTTTACCTCTCGCTAAGAGAGGTATTGGATTCATTCTAAAAATCGCATATCCATATTTTATTGAATAAGCACGTTTTAAGATCCCTACAATCCTATTTTAACATTTTTACGATGATGTTTGTGTGTGTGTGTGTGTGTGTGTGTGTGTGTGTGTGTGTGTGTGTGGGTGGATGTATGTGTGTGTGTATGTATGTAGGATGTTGGAAGGACGATTACTCAAAAACTGTAAGACTTTAAATTTGTATAACTACGTATTTCCCAATCGGACATTCATGGGAAGATCTGAAAAGGTTTTGGTAACAATTTGACAACCGGAAGTAGAAGATTCTTGAAAAAAAATCTTCTAAATAATATTTTTTGAAATTTTTTTCTTGGTAATATTAAAGAAAATTAAATTCTCTATCTGATACATTTAAATATTTTATAATATATTCTATAGATTTAGAGAAAATGGAAATATAATATATAAAATAATCTGTTATAATAAATTTTACAGCCGAAAGAATGCCATGGAAAATAGTTGAAAATTTAAATTGTTTGTAATTGACAGATAAATGTCAGTGTCAGAAATCCGGAGACATTACTGAAGATTTTTTTCTGGGAGGTACATACATTTTATTTCTTATTGTATTAATAGTTTAAATATTCAAAATTATAGATATATTACATATATCCTTCAAAAATACTGTCAAACCTGACAATGATTTGGAAATATTTCGAAAAATTAGGAGAGGTCAAAATTCCTTCATAAAATGAATTTAAAATTAAACAATCTAAATATAAGCAATAGATATATGTAAGTAGAATTTTTGGTATAGAGTGTAGGTATACAAGAAATGTTAAATACAATAGGGCGCGAGCAGTCATGTGATTTTGTTGGCCTTGACAAGCAGATATGGGGGCCCATGTCAGAATGATAGCTAGTAATTATGTATATAGATGTCAAGTATCATAATTTCTCATTCTAAATTTAGTGATTTTCCAATTCCATGTGGTTTATTTTCCTCGACAAGTAGATTCCACATTCCTGGTGACAAATTAACTACGTGTATTTAGAAAATCTTGAAATTTTGAATGAAAAATTGACAATTGACATCCATGTACATAATTACAAATTATCATCCTGAAACAGGCCCCACATTTACTTGTCAAGGCCAACAATGTAACATGACTGGTCGCGCCCTATACTTATGTAACCAAAAAAGGAAGTGGCGAGAGGTATTGTGCTGGCCCCAACAGATTTTTTTTTAATGCATTACCAAAGGAACTTAGTGTGATTTCACCTTATAATTCTTTTAAATACAAGCTAAAATATTATCTGTTACAGAAATATTTTTGTACCTAGTATCGAGGAGTACTTGTTTGAAGCATTCCTTATCTCTTGGAAGAATTAAGTTTAGAATCCTTTATCTAATCTAAATTAAGCCTATGTTAAATATACTTATATATTACTTTCATCTATTGACTTATGGTGCTTTTGTGTATACAGTTTTTGTATCAAAAGACTAAAAAAAAAAAAACATACCGATCTTACTTTAGCGTCCGGCAGGTTTGTTACCGAATATATTATATGTAATATTTTAATATAAGCTTATATATATATATATAGTTACAAAATTTAAAGCTTCTCCTATTCTTCTGCTAAAAGTATAATATTTTTCGTATGCACAAATAAATTCAATACCAGTGTGGATGGTACACGAGCTAGTGAACTATTTAAGTGTTCTTCAGTGTTAAATTACTAAAAATATCATTTTCACTACCTACGTGTAAAAATAATACACTAAAAATATAACATGAGCGTAAATATTTACTGTGTACGTTTACCCATCTCGTATAAAGGCAGATTTGAATTGACATCAAAATATGCATGTAAGAAACAAGTTTAATGATGATAAGAACATTCTACAGCTTGAATTTATTCTAAAGACTTGTCTCTAATCGCATATATTTTTTTTCATAATATGCGTCGTGAGACTAAACGCCTGAAACCAAATAAACTTTAAGAACGTTTTCTCCCTTTAGTAAGCTTTAAAGTGCTACCTTTTGCTATTAATTCTCATAGAAATTACTGAAATTTCGGTTTCCGCAAAATTAAATCTTGCCACACTATGGGAATGTATCAAAGATAAGATCCAAAATGACCCCTAA
The DNA here is from genome assembly GCA_951394225.1 of Harpalus rufipes. Lineage (NCBI taxonomy): Eukaryota > Metazoa > Arthropoda > Insecta > Coleoptera > Carabidae > Harpalus > Harpalus rufipes. The sequence continues at coordinate 17,501,659 of OX596277.1, forward strand.
ACGCAGTGAACCTGTTAAGATGTGGTGTCGTGGCGTAATTAAAGATATGTCAACCCTTATGTAGGAATCACGATTTATAACTGAACCTACGAAATTTTTTAATCTGTTTACTACCAAAATAAAATTAATGGCTTCAAGTAAATATGTGCAACCGACTAGAAAATAGAAATTTTCTAGATAATATTTTAATGGAAAAAATAACACGTAAATAAGAATGCACATATTTTTAACATTTTCTTTCTATAATGAGCCGGTTTCACACTTTTTAAATAGTATTTTAAATTAAAGTTTATGCAATATTTTTCTTAGTAATAAAAAAATAATAATTTATTATTTTCGTAAATAATTAAATAGAAAGATTGGCCCCATAAATAGTTATGAAAAACAACCCCCCCGCTCCTGTGACGTTGGAGTACATACAGCATGTCATTAATGGCTAATAAGAAAACAGTTTGTCCATCACTTACGTTATTTATATAAATAAAAGTAGGCGATAGTTTGCCACATGTTAAACTGTATGTACTCTGACGTCACTGTCTGTTACAGATTACGTGACTTTTCAAAATATTACACAAATTTCAGTAATTAATTGCATAAAATCTAATGGATTTTTCGTGATATTTTCAAATTTGAGGATCTTTAAAAATCAATATGTTTTAAAATTTAGTACTTAGAGGTCATATGAAATTTCATGCAACAGCCCTATTGTATTAAGTGTAACATTTGAGTAAGTATTCTACTTTTGAATGTATTATCAGTACCTAGCAAATAAAATAGCGTACGTACCATATCCGGAACATATTTTATCAGGTTCGGAGAATTTCTTCCTAAAAATTGCTTATCTCATCCAGAAAAATGGCATTTTCTAAACTTGAAACTTTAATATACTATTACATCTATATCGGGAGAGCTAATCGAAAACTATATTTTACGGACGGTCTAGGAGCATCGTACAGTATCCAAGCATAAATCGATGTACTGCTCAAACTGTATATTGGATGGATACAACTTAAATAAATAATGTTATATAAACACTTCGATTATAGGAAGGCCGTGGGTTCAAATTCTAGCGAGGTCCATGAATTTTTCTTTATTTCTTCGTTTATTTAACTTCTCGATCTAATATAGCCCATTTGTTCGATTTAAATATAAACACTTATGGCTGGTTGCACCAACGTAACTTAAATATTAAACTTGGTTTAAATTGACAATATTGCATCGAAATGAAATGTCAAATGAATTATAATATATTGCTGTCAAAATATCGATTTGCATTTTTTTGTTTAAGCTTAGCTTAAAATTTAAGCCTTGTTGATGCAACTGGGCATATATGGAGATTATTTTCAATTTATTTTTCCTATATTTCAATTTTAACCGATATAGTTGGATTCAAGAAAGGTTATTATTCAAGGTTATTTATTCTAAGAAATAATAAATAACATTTTACATATAACAATAGCGTAATAACGTATTTTTACCTTCCGTCACCTAAAAAATTTGGTGATGAGTTTTTAATGAATAAGCACGTTTTAAAGTCCCTAGAATCTAGAATACGATTTTACTATTTTTACAATGATGTCTGTATGTATGTGGATGTGCGTGTGTATACATACATATGTGACCATCGTTTCGGATCGTATAACTCCATTATCATAATTCCAAAAATTATAATTTTTCGTATTCCTTGATTATACATCCAAACGAAGAGGTGATTAGATTTTGGTTATAATTGATCAACCGGAAGTACCCTCACCTGCAACTTTTAATAGTTTTTCTTGAATAAACGCAGTTAAATATCATCTTTTGACATTCCATGTTATTTTAAATATTAAAGAATTCAGATTTCAGATAATTCTCATTGACAGATGTCAGTGCCAAGTGGAATAATTTACATTGTGTGTTTCTGTTGTAATTTTACTGGAAATTTGATATAATTACATAAATGAACAGTGTTCTTTAAAGAATGCATTTTAAAGCTGGACCTAAACCCTATTCTAAACTCCGTCGGAATATTTTGCAAGAAACTTCAGTCAATTTGTTCAAATTACATAGAACTGACAGAAGATAATGTGCGGGGCATATAAGGTTTTTTTTAGAATGAGATGTGGTGTTTAAATGTACGTTAAATTTATGTTGTGATAGATATATACGAGTATATTAGCACTGCTTTTTAACACAAAAAATAATAACATCTGGGATATAATATAACAAATTACACTGTTTTTAAGTGTATACCAGGTTTTTGCGGTCCTCTCGTGGTGCACTCGATCACGCAGCTAAAGTGCTGTTTTTAGCTAAGGAAAACACTAAAAACATGTACGTTTCACGATCTGAAACGAAAGTTTTGTGTGTACTTCTTCGGACATATTCTACCTAAAATTTCTATGGAACTGTGTTGTTTGTGGCATATTATGATAGATTATACTAATTTCTAATTTATACAAGATTTTTGGGTATCCTCAAAGTGTGTTTGGTATCTTATTTTATCAAGACCTCTATGAGTATATCGGAAACTGACATGGGACGCGGTATGTCAAGTTTACATTTTAGTCTTGTGTTTAATGCGTAAAACGTCGAGCATAGCGTTAACATATGTAATTCTGCGTAAGTTACAATATTTTTATTCATTTAAAATTTAATCACAAATGTTACGTGCCTACGAGTACATAATGTAGTGAATTTATCTACAATTAATAATAAACCAGATAGCGAATAGATGAATCATCTTTCGTATTTTTGACTACATATATCGGTGTTTTTTTGTTTCATTATAAAAACATACTTGTGTGATAGCAATATTTAAACCATTGGCAGCATTCAGCACTTGACAGCATTGGCAGCGATGAACACCGAAGTTTGCCGAATACAATTGCTGGACCAATCGCATTCGTCCATTCATTGCGTTCGGCAAACTTCGCTACTCAGCGCTGCCAGCGCTATGATGTACTGAAAGCAGCCATTGTATTTACGCCGCCTATCATAATATAAAAATAACGATAGTTTCATGTTTGTGCAGTGGTTGTTTCGATATCACTTCAATATCTATTAACCATTAGTGATGCGGTATCATCAACATACTCATACATGCCATAAATGCTTGGGTACGCTGTACAGAGCTTCGATTTTCGAAGCGAAATTTGTGAAAGAAATTGCAGTGAACATTTTGCGTCATGCTATGTATGAGGAGTGTACGTTGGCACTTGAATGTTCAATGTGTACAACGAAACGAGGATCGTTTGCTGAATGTAGTGTTCAAAATAAGAGTACCTATTGTATAATTTTTAATAAATATTTTATTTAAAATAAACTGTTTTAAAATTCTGTATATCTAGTAATAAATGACAATGTTATTTATTACTGTAAAACTAAAATTAAATTCCGATTTATTTACATCTGTAAGTAATAATTACCTTTTTCGCGATCGTCCCGAAAATGAGCTGTTTCTGATCACTTGTTCGATCAGAAAATCTTTCTTTACTGAACAAGCTCGGAAAATTGTCTATAAAGGATCGGAAAATAACTTTCTGATCCTTACACGAATGTTCCTATGGCGATCAGTTGTTTATTTACTTATTTCTTATTTCCTCGCAATTGAAAACAAAATAATACATAGTTATAGATTTTATTTATTCTTTTTTCAGGACCGCGAAACAATTTTTGTACCTAACATGACCTGAAAGTGTCTTTTCTGGGCTCGCAAGATTCCAAAGCTCGCGTACGGCTCGGTTGCTCACTCAGTAAAGTATCACTTTCAGCTCTTGTTACGTAAATTACTATTTTATGAAGTAGCATTTTATTCTCTGAAATCTTGTATTTTAATTAACACGAACCTTGACAAATGTAAACTGGTAACTAAGGAATAAATGTATATGTATTGTTATTACCTTACTGACATGTCAACAACAGTCTACAAAATGAAACTAAAATAAAATGAAAGTATAACGCTCTTCATTAACATATACAGACACCATTATTTTATCCACAGAAACGAACTCTTTGTCGGCACCTTTGAACTTTTAATACCAAACTGAGTAACCTTGAATGAAGCCGTCATGTTTCTGGTGCGTGTAATAGCGCCAATTCAAATTGTACCGCAAAGTTATACATTACAAATAAAAATACAAGTATATTACATGGTTTTAGTTTAATATCCGTATACTTAGTAACATGATACCTTTTTATAATTTATACATAAATTTTTGTATGGAGTATAAGGAACTATTTTAAAAAAGTGGAATAAAAAGTATTTGTAGTTTTGTCCAATATTTTAATGTTTTAAAATAATTAATTTCCACTACCTTTATCTGTTTAAAAATTTCTATTCATAAATTTTAATGTGAAGAACAATGTTACTCTGGAATATAATTTAATTAAATAACCATATGGAAACTGCGAACATGTATGATGAAGTGAAAGAGACCAAAATATTTTAATACAATTTTGTACAACATGCTGCTGTAAACATGTTAGTTGGCCTACACAAATACCATAAAACATGTATTTTTTCCAAATATTATTCATATTTTAATAAATTAATGCTGCGTGAAATTTAAAAACACCTTTTTATTATCGTTCAAAACTATTATATAGGCGGCGATATCACCAGGCAGACACGGATGCATATTTTTTGAGTCTAATTTTATGTAAAAAATGTACTGAAATTTTATTAAATTGTTATAGATTTAAAATGTATGACTGTTCAATATATTTTATGTCCAAATAAATAATTTTATATGAAATCGTCACTACAGTGCACAAAAATTGTCATTAAAAATTCAGAAATTGGCCCTAAAGTAGGTAATCCATTATACGACGATTTCATACAAATGCAGTGTTGCCAACCGTTTGAAATTATTGTACACGTAAGATAATTTAGGCAGGTATGTAAAATGACAAAAAATGTGTGCAAGAAGAACGAATTAAATAATTCCGATGAAGAAGTTTGAGATAAAACATAATTTTGAGTGTTCTTTATTATAACCTCAATGTCCGGAGGTTAGCAACATTGATCGTCAGACTGACATATATAATGAAACCATAACCTATAAATATTCCTTTCATTTTCATTTTTCGATTTCACAGAAAATTTAGTATACACCTCGGCATTGAAGTTCCTTTTTATCACTCATATATGGTTTATTTTCCTCGGTCTTACGGCCTCGATAAATAAATTCCACATTCGTGATAAAAAATATAACTTCAGTGCCTTGATACCAAAATAACTATTATTGAATATTTTAATTATGCGATAAACGTTAAACTCTAAGCCCATGTTCCTAATTAAAGGCATGCCATGTTTTGATGCGCTGATTGACGCATGCGCGCTGTGATAGAGAATCCTTAGTTTTGAATATTTGTTATATTGACATTTGTCAAAATAATTGTTCTATTTTTCATAGCATGCTGAAAGTAGCATTAATGAGAGAATTTCAAAAAAAATCTTTTTTTTGCCGATTGACATTAAAAGTGCATTTTTTTGACAGCTAACAACCAACGCATAATAGCCATTCAAAAAACGCATAGCAACATAATATGATTGCAATAACTTTCAAAACAGGTATTAAAAATAATCACTAAATTAATAATAATGCTAAAATCAGCAAGAAAACAATGTGTATAACACGGCACTAAACACAGATTTACAGGTGCAAATCTGGTATTTTAGTGCCTAGTTAAACAAATAACTATCGTTAATAATATCTTCATTTTCTGAACTAATAAACTATTGCACAAACCACGGATGTTATGAATCATAACAAGCATTAGATATCTTAAAATATTCGCTCTACAAGCTCGGATTTCAAACCGACATCTTCGGCAGTTATGATACTCATAACAATGCTAAGTATGTTAATAGCTATTATAATATAAATCCATAGCAATAACATTTCATGTTGACAACTAAAAATAAATATAAATGTCAAATGTAATTCACAAATATAATCTTTATATTCCCTCAATTCTACATAACAACGTTTATTGTTATATATTTTAAGTGAAATTATTTTACGAACAAATTTAATTCCAATGTAAATTGTACATGCTAATACCGTAATAATTGAATATTTTAACTGTTTCCATACGTAAGCGTCGTAGATTGCAAACTTAGGGACCGGTATTATAAATAAACGTCCAGTTAAATTTAATTCCATACAAAATTTAAACAAAAGCAACGCGAAATTTTGTAGCTATGATTTAAATATTATTGTTTTACAAAAACATGGAAATTGATTCGAATTTGTTCATTTTATTAAATATAAAAGTAAATTTAAATGGACGTGTATGTGTACAGCATATACCTACTAATTAACTAATATATTGTGGATCCCTTGCTCTCCGTGAAGCCTAGACTGAGAGATGGTTTGCTGCATAAGTCTATCTCTTTCAATTTCAGATTTGAGAGAGATAGATTTATGCAGCAATGATATTCCCATCTCTTATAGGGCTATTCTGTAAGATCTTTATGACATAACGAATCGGTAAAACGTTATATCGTCATGGTAATAACGAAAATCGTTTTATAGGCTTATTCTGTAAACGATCGTTATGACATTTATCATTGTTAAATCGTTATCATAACGATAATCGTTAAAGTGGTATTCTGTAAACAATAATTTAATTCTACATAACGAAAAAAAGATACCGATATCGTTATTTCTTAACGATTGGAAAAATCATTCGTTATCTCAACGTTTTGTCAATAATTCAGTATTTTTATTCATGTCAAAATAAAATTGCTAATATGTTGAGTAGTGATCTCAAAAACCAGTCATATTACAGTTTTCTGCAAGGTAATATTAAAATAATTTAATAAGTTTTTATTCGTAGCGCCTAGCGCAAGTTTCCTAATTTGTCTACAGATGGTAGTAGTTGCTCTAGCATAACCTACAAAAAGAAAAATAATGGTCCGACAGCTGACAGGTTGACAGCAGACTCCAACCAGAACTAATCTAACCTAGAAGTTTTGTGAGTTATATTGAATTATTTTACATATTTCATTTAAAATTATATTTTGATTTTAGGAAATAAAGTTCTTAACTTGATCCCAAGGTTATTATTTTTGAAAATGTGTTACATAATACGGATACAAAGATAAAGATTATCGCTAAGTAGAAATAACGATTTTCATAATAACGATTTCGTTATGGTAACGATTCGATTTTACAGAATAGGCCTGTTAGTCTGGGCTTCAACTAGTTTCTACGTAAAGGATAGGAGCATTAACAATATATTAGTTAATAGGTATATGGTGTACAGTATGTCCCATTTAAAGCTGCCACCATTATGGGATCTCGAGAACTGTAAGAGATAAATGTCAGTTAAATGGAACTTTTTGTGTACATATAGGGGCTATTTCAGATGTGCTTTTGTTTTTCCAAAAATTCTTATAGGGCACTAGATAATGACGAAAAACTGAATTTTGTTGATTTTTACCTCCCGCTACCCTCGGTAGCAAAAATTGCATATCGAGATTTTGGTAAATAACCACATTTTAAGGTCTCTAGAATCCAAATTTAACATTTCACGATGATGTCTGCATATATATATATATATATATATATATATATATATATATATATATATATACAGGGTGTTCCACGACTCGACCGACAAACTTTTACCATATATTCCAGGGGTCATTACTATCAAAAAATGTTATATGACCTATAGTTGAATTCCTCTTTGTTTCGGAGATATCGAAGAAATTAAAAAAAAATGATAATTGAGTTAGCCTTGACGGATTTGTTTAACAAAAAAAAAAACAGTTTAATGTCGTGTTTACTATCGTATTTAATGCTGAATGATTTTTGTGCTGTCTTATTAATTTAAGCCATTATGCCGCATTTTACTAATGCAGAATATGCCGATATGGTTTTCGTGTATGGTTTTTGCAATGGAAGTGGACGTGCTGCAGCTGCGGAGTACCTTAGGCGATACCCAGATCGCATTGTTCCTCACCATACAACTTTTTCAACATTCTATGACTCGAAGGATAGCTGTATGTTTAGAAAATGGCGGTTCTCATTTTGAACAGTTGTTGTAATTTTGTGTTAATTAGCTATCCATTGATGAATAAATTTTCTTTTATCATTTTGTTTCTTAATTTCTTCGATATCTCCGAAACAAAGAGGAATTCATCTATAGGTCATATAACATTTTTTGATCGTAATGACCCCTGGAATATATGGTAAAAGTTTGTCGGTCGAGTCGTGGAACATCCTGTATATATATATATATATATATATATATATATATATATATATATATATATATATATATATATGTGTGTGTGTGTCTGTGTGTGCGTGTGCGTGCGTATGCGTGTGTGTGTCTGTGTGTGCGTGTGCGTGTGTATGCGTGTGTGCGGTCGTGTGTGCGTGCGTGTATGTGTGCGTGTGTGTGTGTGTGTAGAGATCCTCTTTACGCTCTGACGCAAATACTATCGTACAAAAAATTTTGAAACCCTGTATTTCTACCTTACTCATATATGTACCTATAGAAAGTACCATTAGAATTTGGTGTAAATCAGATAACCGGAAATGGCACTTTACTGGAAGCTCAAAATAGTTTTTCTTCGAAAAATACTTTTAAGTGTTATTTTTTTCTAGATTTGTTATTATAAAAACTAAAGTGTTTTAAATTTTCTATAGGATTGCGATAATACTTTTTGTGTATATTTTATGGATAATCCTCACGGGCACTCAATTATGGCATGGAGAGTGCAGCACTAGTTAATTTAGTGTCATTAAAATTCAAAGTAGCGTTGATCTCCCGGGAAGTGACGAGTGTACACGAGTGGTCAGCGAATTGCTACTCTAGGCTACGAATATTTCATCCAATCATTAGATACTAAGTCGTGTTGACATTCATTTATTTATTATCACATAAATAAATATTTAGTCATACATTATAACATTATTGTATAGGTCACCTATTTAGAGCTAACATTTGATAGCTAAAAGTTAAAAGTTATTGGTAGAAACGGGAAACTATTCGCATTTGTTTAACCTAATTTCATATATACATAAATTCTATCTTTTTCGCAATGGAGTATAAAATGAACGAAATAGAAGAAAAAAATCTCTTTCTCTCCTATTTTATTGTTAGTATTTTTTATGCGTAAACACAATTACCAAATTTCGCGCCGCTTGGAGTTTCAGCTTTCTAGATTTATTCCGTTGTAGATTTGTGGGGAAAATAAAAAGTTGGCTTTGATAATGACGTTATAACTTGTGTGGTGGGAAAGTGTTATTGTAATTCTTTGCCAGCTTTTGATTTATTATCAAAATTTTATACAATCACTGGAGTTCCGAATGTTGCGAATTTTTTCCCATGTATCGATTGATCGTTAGCAGCATTTTTTTAATTTTTTGCGATATTTTTGATATTCCGGTATAAATTTTTGATGAAATATATCTTTCAATTTTCTATATATGTATAATCGGAACAAATATGTCAGTATTAATATTTTTATGTACGCCTGTTTAATTATAAATATCAGATTTTTACAAAAACCGTACATATCGAAAAATTCAAATTTTCTGGAAACAAAACTGTTCATTATATGAATGTGGCCATTTTTACCTTCCGTCACCTATAGGACGTAAGGTAAGGAAGGTATTGTCTTTGGTCAAAAAATTCGGTGGTGCGTTTTCATTGAATAAGCACGTTTTAGGGTCTTTACAATACGATTTTACTATTTTTACGATGATGTCTGTATGTGTGTGTATGTGTGTGTGTTCGTGTGTGCGTGTGTGTGTATGTGTGTGTGTGTGTGTGACCACCGTTTCGTTAACGATATCTCCAATACTAGAATTCCAAAAATTACAATTCTTGCGTATTCCTCTTCCTTACAACCATATGCAGACTTGATTAGAATCAGTCAAGTACCCTCATTTGAAGATTTTAACAGTTTTTCTTGAAAAACTTAGTTAAATGTTATTATAACTTAAAGAATATATTATTATCTATACGATTTGATTGCATTTTATATTTGATATTCAACAGATATAGAGTTAAAGAAGAATACAAATAATAAATTTCACATAAATTTCATAATTCAGCCATAACTTAACCATGGAAACTGCTAATATATTCAGGTAATTCAAATTGATAGATGTCAGTATCAATAAATTTAAATCAATGAAAGAATAAGGGAAGTAACTCTAGTGTTAGAAGTTTCTAGATATAAAAGAGACGATTACATTGGTTTGAACATGTCATGAGGAGAGATGAATATATTAATAGAAGGTGCAAGAAACATAGGAAGACCAAATATAAGATGAAAAGACTGTATTGTAGAAGACTTGAGAGAAAAGGAACTGAATGAGGACGACACGCAAAACAAAAATGAGTGGAAGAAGAAAATAAAAAATAGCGACCCCCTAACTAATGGGAAAAACTAAAGAAGAAGAAGAAGAAGAAGATGTCAGTGTCAAGTGAAATTTGCATAGTTTGTTTATGAAATAACTTTACTTGGAATATAGAATCTTTTGCAAGAAAATTTATGTATAGGGCGTGTACAGTGACATCACTTTGCTGACTTTGGCAAGCAGATATGGGGACCCGTGTCAAAATGACAGCAATTAATTATGTCCATAACTGACAAGTATTATAATTTTTCATTCAAAATTTCATAATTTTCTTATTTCATGTGGTTTGTTTGTTATCAGGAGTATGGAATTCAGTTGCCGAGAAAGGGAATCACATAATACCAAAAATTTAGAATCTTTTGCAAGAAAATTTATGTATGGATTTTGTACATAATACACAGGATTGACGGAAGCTATTGTGCTGGCCGCATCAGATATTTTTTCGTTCATATAATAAACATAAAACGAGGTGTTGTTTAAAATTTTATTATATAAATTTATTATTCATTAAAAAATAAATAAAATCTGGACTTATTTGATTAGTGTAGGAATTTTTCATTTATCAGATGAAAATTATGAAAATGAAGAATTATTTAAGCCCAACAGATGAGTTAGAATTCATAACTTACTCTACGTTAGCCAATCAATCACAAACTTTTAACAATTGAAATAATCTTTTGTGGTTAATTAAAAATGATGTGCTTGTGCGCTTATGATAATAATATACATACTGGGTGTTTACTTGAAATCCGTAATATAAGGAATACAATGTTAATATTTTTTTTATTTTGCTGTAGTTAGTTACCTGTTAATTTTAGGTGTAGAATTTTATTAACTACAACCTTTATTAGAAACATTTTTGGCTTAAATTAATAAGGAAACAAAATAAAAAAATTAACACTGTATTCCCTATGTTACGGATATCAAGTACACACCTGGTATGTATTTATGTAACTTGTGTGATATTAATTTTGAAATGCTAAATTTTGTGTATACAGACCGAAAAGTAGAACTTCATCGTAAGTCGTAGATAAAGCATGGTACCTTCTCGCGTGAAATGCCTAACTCAATCATCCTTATGGATTACACTATTACACCACACCTATGACTACACGCTTGTTGAATAATATATTACCCTACGTTATTCACGCAATAAAATTATTCAAATAGGCAAACATAATATGATATTTAATTAGTCTAGTAAGGGTCAATATTTTGAACTCCGGCTAAATTGTGGAATAATAAACCACACAATAAATTTACTCTTGAATAAATTTCGGGATAAATTAAAATGTGTATTTCCAAATATTTTTATTCCATGGACTGTTATTCCAAAGTTAAAATGTTATAACACACCGTAGCTGTCGCTGACATTTTAATAATACAATTGGAAAACTGGTATATTGATGACAGTTTATAATTCTATTGCGGTTGAAGAATGTAATATTATGTAGAATGGAAATAAAACGAGAAAGAAATTCTAAATTCATTGTCAATGAAATGAGATTATTAATTGAAATAGTTCTTGTGGTGCAATCTCCACGTCATTAATGACTGCCTGTGAGATGAATAGAATAGAAAAACCGATAAAGTTTTAATTAAGGAAAAAAATGAAGTTTGGAAGAATATTGAACAAATTTTTAAATTTATTAATATATATATATATATAAATATAACAGGGCATTAAAAAAAAAGTGTTCGGAATTTTTAAGGGTTATAGTACCTATAGACCAAAATAAGTGAAAAAAGCCTAATAAATATGGGTCCGCAAACTAACCATTTCTAAGATATGAGCTATTTTCAGAAATGTACTATTTAAGAAATTAAGAAAATAGTGTGTGGTTTCAAATTTAAGCCATGTTACAATAGGTGTTCTACATGTCGCCCTTTCATCTCAACACATGATTCACATCTTATAAACGAGTTTTAATAAGTCAAGAGACCTATATATATATATATATATATATATATATATATATATATATATATATATATATATATATATATATATATATATATATATATATATATATATATATATATATAGAATCGCAGTGCTATTCTGAATTTATGTAGTATCAGGTGCATAGTATTTTTAGATCATTAAAAAAATCTATAATATTCTTATTATTTAAACTTATTTATTAATTCCGTTTCACAACCATGCAATACTCATTTCACATTTTCTAATTTATTTTTTTCTTGAAGGAATAGGTCAAATTAAATATGTAGGTGTATGTTTTACACTTTACAAGTCTTTACAATCAGAGATATGATTTTTTAAAAGTTGTCTTAAATATCAAATATTTGGACGCTGACGTCACGGCTAAACGTCACGGTTTGTCGGATGCGGCAGCAGCCCTCTACAGGTTGTGTTCGGAACTATGATTGTTTGGATTATCAATTCTCAGTTTAATTTTGTGACAGCAACATATTGTTAACGAAACACATATTTCACACAACTTTTGGTATTTATTTTATTAAATGTTTTATTTACATACCTTTATTCTTAAGTCTGGTGTCACCTGTCACAATTTTAGGTTAGCTTGCAAACGGATACCACGTGGACCGTTGTGTGTGTGTATGAGAGGAATGTCTTTGTGTGAGTAACAAGCCATTACGTCACGAATTATCAGCCGTGAAAGTTTATTAGCTTTATGAATGAAAAGTCGCATATTTCATGTTATTTTATATTATTATATTTATCAAATGAGACGGATTTCATGATTTTATAAAAAAAAAACAACGAATTTTTTTTTTTTTGAAATGACCCCATTCTCGTACAGTAGTCATACATTATAAGCTACAAATTATCTTCATTCTTTCCTGCGCTTTTCAGTTAGTTCTTCTGAATGTCCATGAAGTCTTTCCAATCATGCGAATTGTAACAAGCAAGTGGGTTATAATATGGCTTGGTGGTAGCAAAATAAGAGGTCTTCAAAGTATCCTGATGGGTCATTATGAACACGCCTCTGCCAAGGGGGAGTGGGGGTTAGGCTTTATGTATTATTCCGATGTAATCAGTCTTATTATAATACAAAATAATTGACGTATAAAATAATTGTATGTAAATAATTTGAAAATGATTTGACAGATGTAAAGAATAATTATTTTCTTAAATCTGATCTAATAGTATACAATAAAAGAATATAGTTAATTATTTCTTCACTATTATCGTCCAATATGTCTTCAAAATCACTGTCGATAATTAATTATAAATGTCAAGTTTAACCACAGAATAAATATTTATTCGCTGACAGATCGAACGATTAAATTTATTCTCAAGATAGCGTATTTATTTACCCCAGGAATAAATAAAAAACAAGTTTGGAAATACAGAATTTTATATATTTTATATAACCCGGGTATAAAATTTATTTTATGAATAAAAATATTTAACCGAACTTGGAAATATCGGCCCTAAATCGTTCAAAAAAACATTGCTTTAGAACCAGTATGACAAATTCGATATAGTTCTTTTTTCAGGAATCCGAATAAACTGTTTATTTTGCTATTTTGCGTACATTTTTAATTTATTTGAATGTAAATATTTTTGATACGAATTTGTATACAAATATCTCTTCACTCGTAGGAGAAAGATAGCATTTTTGGAGAAAAAAGTTGTTACATTTGGAAATATGTTTAATAAAATAATGTAATTATGTGTAACGTACGTTTTGGATTCAAATCCAAGTTTTATTTCCAACTATTATGTACATGCCATGTATTACACAGATAGAAATATATTGTAGAAAATGCAATGTGACATAAATTTTAAACTAGTTATAGTTGCCCCGGTGATATATTTTCGTTTCAAATTGGAAAATATTGTTACTGTTGTTACCGTCTGAACACTACACAATACACAATATTTCTGTATCAAAACTCGCAGGTTCCTTTGTGCGGTAAAGTAATTTCATACAAACACATAAATCCACTGTAGTATTTACAATCAATCTACATATGTAATATAATGGCAATTTTATGCTTTCATTGCCCGGTTGTATATTTCACTTCGGGTCATAAATATCGAATGATAAATTACATGTTTTACAAATTTACTATCTACAAACTCGTGTGTACCTATGTGCAAATTCGAAACTATTAATTTAAATAGGATTCCTGATCACAATATAATGGTTCTAACAATTTGATTTCGAATTCGATTGATCTCTATTTTAATTTGCCGCTAAGATAGTATTGGTATCGTAATAAAAATCACAAACTGATATTTACTAAATAAGCACGGTCTCTAAAATAAGATTTTAACATTGGCGAGATCACTAAGGGAGTCAATTTTGTGCTATTTGAAAATTATAAATGAAAATATTTATTGTGATATATCTGTAGAGTATATGATATACTTATATAGTATTATGATATACACTACACTGGTATAATGCAAAATTTAACTTGTATACACTAAGTAATAAAATAAACACGAAAGAATTTGAATTTGGGAAACGAGAACTATTTAAGGTTTTTATTTATTTTCAAGCAAAACATTCAACTCTCTTTATGTCACTAGATCTGGCGATCACATGATTGCTAGATTATAACTATAACATACCTAAAATCAAACACAAACAATTCTACTAAAAAAATTACGATATCGTATTATTGGAACAGAGAGTTCAATAATTTAAATATTTGTTCCTATTTTTTTTTTATGGGTATAATTTTTGAATACAAACTTTTTCAGCGCTTTTAAGTATTGTTTACCAAAAGATTAATTGAGTACCAAAAATTATAAATAAGCACTCTACAAAGTGTTAAAAAAGGGTATTTTTTGGGGGTATATACATTTCGACGTGCTGATTCTCAATCAAAAATGATTTATTTAATCATGTACCTGACGTTCAGTAGCAAATATTCAATTCGAAATTATTTTTAATAAAAATAATATCTGCAGTGACCCAGTAAAAATGTAGACTTCAAGAATTAAATAGAAAATAAGAAACAATTTCTCGAATTTGGGGAAAAAAAATGCCGATTGACATTTAAAGTACAAACGCATAGCAACATAATTTGATGGTGATAATTTTCAAAACAGGTATTAAAAATTATCACTAAATTCATATTAATTCTAAAATCGGTAAAAAAATATGTTCAACACAGCACTAAATACAGATTTACAGCTTCGGCAGCATTCATTGGTGGGCCTCCTTATATCTGCCACATTCATTTTCTTTTAAATGATACTGACATCTGTCAATTTTAATTATCTGAATTGTTAGAAGTTTCCATGGTTAGCATAGCTGATTGATTTATGAAATTTAATATATTTATAATTCTTTAGTTATTGTATATTTATTGAATATGAAGTACAAAATGCAATCACATCGTATAGAGAATAACATTCTTTAAAATATAGTAACATTAAATGTCAATAAATAATATTTATAACTGTTTTTCAAGAAAAACTGTTAAAAGTTGCAAATAAGGGTACTTCTGGTGAACTAATTATAACCAAAATCTAGTCATATCTGCATGGATCTAAACTCGAAGAATACGAAAAATTATAATTTTTGGAAACGTGGTATTGGAGTTATGCGATCCGAAACAATCGTCACATACACACACACATACAGACATCGTAAAAATATTAAATTCGTATTCTAGGGACCCCAAAACGTGCTTGTTGATAAGAAACTCTCTATCGAAATTTTTGACCAAAGACAATACCTTCCTTGCCTAGGGGTGACGGAAAGTAAAAACAAGCAATTTTGTCGTTTAATCATTTTTATGTAATCTATTTTTATAAATTATATAACTTTTTTCTGAGTTATTTCCAGAAACAAAAACCTACAGATCTCGTAAACATTAAATGATATCGTATACGGAGCAGAAAGTTCAACAAATTAAATTTGTTTAAATATTTTTTTTTCTATTTATACTGCAAATCTGGCTTTTGAATGTATTCATTCTAATTTAAAAAATATGTTTTTCATTTATATTTTGTAAGTATAGAATTGTATAATATATAAAGCATCGTCCACAAGTTTTTATGACCGCTTTACACTAATACCCTAAATTAAAACATTCATGGATAATGATGTGCAGTAGTTGAGGCCTCGAGGGTGGAATTACTGATACATCTTGCTCTTGCTGTCGAAGTGCTCCGCTTAGTACAGCGTCAAACTTCGCACAAAGACGCCGAGCCGAGTGAAGTGAACATTTTGGATTTACCTGAAATTGCTACTGTACGACTGCGAGTACAACATCTCCACGAGTAGTGGGTTGAAGTTAGTGGAGTTAGTTGTTCAGCTGGTTCACGAATGTTAGCGTTTCAACAGTTTCAGTTGGGTTATTTTTTCAAGAGGCTTTAGAGTATTTCGCGCAAAAAGCAAAAGCTATTGAAAGAACGAAACTATGGTACAACTATTTTCAATATGAAGAGGAAACTATTTGTTAATAACTCTCGGAAATTTTGAATAGAATGTTCTCCAATTCTGCATATAAAAGCTTGTGAAATGATAGCTGATAATTACTCCTAAAAAATATGTCTATTATTATTTGCTGAAAAACAAATCTGTTGCACTCAATACATGAAAAGCAGTCTGAACTGTTACTTATTTTAATTTACTACGTTATTTGCTTTAAGTGATTGATTGTGATCCGGACCACCCGGATTCGAATCCGATCGTCGTTAAACTGGAAAACTACTGATCCCTGTATCCCTCACAATGATGTGAGTGAAATATAGACAGATGAGTAGGTTAGAATAGCAAATTTAAGGTAAAAGCTATTATCATCTGTAAAAAAAATCTTGACAAAAGAGTGCTCTTAGCACGGTGGTAACAATTTTGCTTCGTATGTGAAAAGTCGTGGGTTCGAATCTAGTGAACTTTATTTTATAGTTTGGTTTACGAAAGATGACAATTCAAGGTCATTTATTAACCGCATGGTATAATATTACTAGCAGATAACTTCACTGCATTTCGTATACATAGACGTGCAACATTAAATATTTATGGATACATTTGAACTGAAAAAAATAAGTATAATTTATTTGAAAATTGTTTCTTTTTAAATAATGCCTTTCTCAAAGATTTATGCGCTTCACCTATGTATTTTCAAAACCCAAAAACATAGACTTGACAAAAACCATGGTATAATAATTTGATTTAAATGTCAACGTCACTGGGTAACTATTAGGACAGAGGGCAGTGCAGTACATAATTAAATATCTGTAACTCTACAACATACGTCATTATTATTTGTAATGTGTTGGAAAGTAATGTCACCATTTACGTATATCTGTCACACAACATAAACTGTATAGACATACGTCAAATAATCTTTCTCTTTCTACCATGAAATGTTGCTAAGTTACTGCTGTATAAAGTGCTGTGGATTCTTTCTTCGAACAAGTAACCATGAATAGTCACCTTTCGTGAACCAAAGTATATTTAAAATTTAAAAAAAATAAAAAATATAAAAGTTGGCTAGATTCGAACTCACGACCTGTCACATAAGAAGCAAAAGCGTTACCTTCGTGCTACGAGCCTCTTCTGTCAAACTTTCTTTTACAAATGTTAATAATTATTACTTTAAATTTGTTACAATACCTTTTTTAATTATCCCTTATTAATTTTGAACAGTTTATTATTAAAATGTTTTAATAGGTGCTCACGAACATGTGTACAAAGTTTTATAACAATCAGTTTTAATGAGAAGAAAATATTCAAAATATTCTAGTTTCCCATATTAAATGCATATGTAACGAATATCGAGCGCAACCCTGTATGACCATTTGTAGCATAAATCATGCTATTAAGCGACTGTTAGAAACTGGATCAATTTTCGGAAAACCTGAGAGTAGAAGGTAAAAATAACTGTTATAAATGACGAAAATTCAGAATTGGTACATGAATTCTCCCAGATTTTCTGAAAATTGATCCAGTTTCTATCAGTAGCAATGGCACGATTTACGCTACAAAATGGCCATCTCCTCCCTGAGAATACTTCCGCAAAGTGCTATTATTAGAACTAATATGGAGATAATTGGACACAACTTATACTAAATTTAAAATAATAAACAACTAACTCGAAATGTCACTGAAATTTACATTTTTTTCAATAGCAGCCTATTTCGTTTTAAGATTATTAAAAAAATATCAACGTGTAATAGTTGATTTGAATGGCAAATTTAGAAAATTGCTATTCGTTTGCTTTTTTTGTACAAATGTTTGAAATTTGCTAGAAATACTTTTCAATTCTTTGTCTGCAAAAGATTAAAAATGTAAAATCGATATCTTAATGTACTCCGGAGTTATGATTTTTAAACAGAATCCGTTTTTTAATAGCCACCGTTATAACGTTAATATCAAATTTTGGGAATAAATGTAAATAAACATGGGTAGGTATAAGCCGTGATTATGTATTACATTATTTGTGGTACTATGATATCATATAAATGCATATTCAACAATACTTTTATAGTGTTATAGTGCTACATATGAAATCTAATTAGACTATGTGGTTTATTATATTAATTGCTTGTCATATGGCGCTGTGCCTGTCTTCAATTTCTGATAGCTTCTTTCATCTCCTGCTCTAATAAATTCTCGGGTGAGCTCTGTTTGGTCTATGATCTATTATTATTTTTCCTTTGTTCTCTATCTTTGTTGTCATATATTTCCCTTTCTATAAAGTTTTAAACTATTGTCTCCACCTCTTCATTATACCTGCCTCTTCTATAATTATATCACCACTTTCATTTTTATGTTTCTTAGGGTTGGTGTTTTATTTTGTCTGGATTTTCTCAGTATTCCAAAATAATAATTTTTGGTTATTTTTGTACGCATTCTTCATGTTTTCATCAAATTCTATCCACGATTTTTCTTTGTCTATTTTTACCATTTTCTTCACCTCTTTCCTTTCTTTTTATATTTGTGATCACTTTTTTTTACTTTAAGTAAATTTTACATTTTTCTTGCTTCTTTTTTACCTCTTCTTTAATTTTTTCTGTCCACGAGCGTGTACCTTCGAAGCCTTTGTGTGTGATTTTTGCAATTCCATATAGCAAGTAAGTATTTTAAAATTTGTTTATTAAGAAAAGTGCTTTATTTCATCATACAAATGTATATCAATATATATATTTGTGTTGAATACTAAACATTTTTCAAAATTGCAACATATCATCTATTATAATATGTCAAAAACACTACTGTTGCACTCAAAAATATGAATAAAAATAACTCTATTTCTTTTCCTACATCTGTATATACATATACAAATGTTTAACATGTTTATTCTCATTGCTTTTTCCCGAGTGAAGGATATTTGAGTGAGGTCGCGAATTAGTTCCAGCTTCATGGTGTTATATGGTCTGTGAAACTCTGTAAATACACGTAGTTTGGAATCCTCTGCAAAAACATTTTGCCTTCTACACAACATTCCTTTCTAGTTTTTTCGAAAATTTGTAAAAGATTTATCGAAAAGAGAAATTATTACCGTGTCAAATAAAAGCAGTAATAGAAGCGCGGATAAGAAACATAAAAGGAAATTTTATGTCCTTTTTTACGATTGATTTATATAATCTGTTTCCCGTTTACAAGTATTAGAATAGATAACAAGTTTGCAGACGTCTCAGATTTATGTCTAATCTTAGTAGTTTTCATAAAATGCTCTTAAAATATCTAACTGATAAAATCGTTATTTCCATAAAAGGAGAATCGTTCTTAACTAGATTCTCTAATACTAAAATATATATTCCAATCTGCTCTAAGCTCATTTTGCACGGTCATAATTTTGTGAATTAGAAAATGCAAAAAATTAAAAAAGGTCATGATCATGTAAAACAGAAATCTGAAATTTGATCATAAAAACATATTAATAGACGCATTTAGGTGCAAAGGGATCAAAATGTCAAAAATATGTCACAATATTTTTTTTGCATGAAAAGGTTATACTTTATGTACGAAGATTATAAAAATAGTAAAGGGCTAAATAGTTGGACATGTAATTGAAGTGTGAAGCTAATGATGGAACAAATTTTGTGCATAATGGATAGTATAGGGAAAAAGAGAATAAATACAATTGAAGTGTGAAGCTAATGATGGAACAAATTTTATGTATAATGGATAGTATAGGGAAAAAGAGAATAAATACATGCTCACACATTGACGGGTTGTCGGTGTCTAAGTATTATTTAACCAAACTGAATAAAAATGTTATTTATAAAGCAATTAATTTGTAATATTTAAAACATATTTCTTTTTCAATAACTTTAAAACAAATTCGAAAAACGGATGTTTTTGCAATTAATTCAATATTTTTCAATTATCTCATATTTCTTACATTCCGGCACTTTTAGGTAAGGAAGGTATTGTCTTGGGTCAAAAAATTCGATGATGAGTTTCTAGTGAATAAGTATATAAATACATAGTGATGATGTTTCTCTCTCTCTCTCTCTCTCTTGTGTGTGTATGTGTGTGTGTGTGTGTGTGTGTGTGTGTGTGTGTGTGTGTGTGTGTGTGTATGTGTGTGTGTATGTATGTGTGTGACGATTTTTTCATAGATGATAACTCCAACATTACGATTCTAAAAATGATATTTCTTTCGTATTCCTTTTCTTTACATCCCTATGACGAACTAATTAGATTTTGGTTATAATTGGCAACTGGAAGTACCCACATTTTAAGATTTTAAAAGTTTTTTTTGAAAAAACGCTGTTAAATATTTTTTGACATTTAATGTTATAAATATGAAAGAGTATTCTATTATCTAAAAGAATTGATTGCATTTTATACTTCATATTCAATAGATATAGAGTTAAAATTTTATAAAAAAAATTAAATTTCATAAATCAGCAAGCTATGCTATAACCATGGAAACAGATACTATATTAAGGAAATTCTAATTGACAGATGTCAGTGTCAATGAAAAGAACATGAATATGACAGAGATGAGGATATTGGGATAGATGTTGTGGAAGATACGGATAGATAGGAAAAGAAATGAGTGGATAAGGGAAATGGCTCGAGTGATAAAAGTTTCTAGAAAGATACAAGAGAGACGATTACATTCGTTTGAACATGTCATGAAATGAGATGAACATATTGGAAGAAGAATGAACAGCTTAGTAATAATAGGTAGAAGAAACAGAGGAGGATCATAGAAAAGATGGAAGGAGTGTAGTGTGGAATGGGAAAAGCTAAATAAGATGTCAGTGTCAAGTGCAATTTACATAGTTTGTTTATGAAATAATTTTACTGGAATTATAGAAAAGTTTGCAAGAAAATAATATACAGAATTGATGGAAGGTAAAGTGCTGGTCACATCACATTTTTTCTTTAAAATTGCAAGAGCGATGTAAGATTAAACAAACAAAATCTCGCAAATACTTTGTTTCAGAGAAACTTGCAAAAGTCAGTATGTACATAACCATCATGGCGAAAATATAACTATGAAATGAGAAACAATTTTAAAATTTTATTCTACAAAATTAAATATCGTAATATTTTCTTAATAAAATTTGCAAAATTATGTCTGAATCTTTAGAGATATTCACTTTGGAATGAATTTTTTTTTTCTTAACTTGACCAATTTTTTTTGTTCATTATTTAAATTATTTTCATTGTTAAATCTTGGATCGCCCTTATAATTTGAAACAAAAAAATTAAATAAATTTAGTAAGATATTATTTTAAAAAAATATTTCAGATTAATTGTTTTATCTTACAACACCCTGTATGTTTTAAAATTTTACGGCACAGATAATGTGGAAGAAAAAACTGTTTTCCTATTTTATGTCACGGTTTCTCGTATTCACTCTATACGTATACCTCGACATATACTGTATTATATGAACAAAATTTACAAGAAACATTTGTAATTAATTGATCTTTTTTATTTACACTCAAAAATTGTTTAAAATATTTTTATATGAAAATATTTGAGAGTTTCAATATGTTGTTCTCGTTATTGTGCAACCGACTTTTTCTTATAAAGTAACGATACCACATACTGACACTGTTTTATTCTTTTTATTTTTCTGCTAGAAATAAATTATATTTATACGGGAGTCTCGTTCCAAACACAGTAGGAGACGGACATGTTTAATTAAGCTCCGTAGTGATGGTGTAATTTCATTACATTAAATTAATATGATAGTGAAGTGTGGTTAGGTGAAGTATAGTAACGTAAAATGAAAATGTGTAATAATGAATATATATATATATATATATATATATATATATATATATATATATATATATATATATATATATATATATAAGGAAATATAAAGGACTTGGCCGAAATAAGGAATTTATTATTTATCATTGCAGTTATTTTTTTTAAGATAAGAATGGAAATATTTCTCATTAAATTCAACTTCATAGTATGTAAATATAACATTATGTTACGCCACAATTTATTATAAATAATTAATTTGTATGGATTATACGTAATATACTACTTATATAGTTTGGAAATAGTAATTTGGGGGTTGGTCGTATTTATAACTAGAGAAAGAGTATTCGAATAAAATAGTGGTTGGTCCATTTTTGATTTATTTATTGTCCTATCATCGTAATAATTCAGAAGTGGGATAAAGAATCTGGCTGTAATTCTATTGAAACAAAATGTCGAAAAGATTTAGATACAAGTGATAGTAGTTCTGATTATTGTGACGGCGATGTTACACATACGGAGCTATTTGAAGAGATTTCAAGAAGCGTCTAGAAGTTTAGACCGTGTACCCTCGTCAAATTATAACACGCAAGGTTGTGAGTAACGCCACTAGTTGATAACTAATAAGCTGGATAAATAAAATCGAAAAATTATCGAGAATTCACAACTGGAACTCAGAAACATGTGCGTTTGTTACATGCAATCAAATTAGAAGGTATAGAAATTTGTGACACATCAATTTAAGCAGTTACTACAAATCTTGGACAGAATGGAAACATGAGTTAGTAGATTATTGTCCTATGCATCAGTATTACTCAACATTGGTTAAAGAAGTTACAAAATCTAGCCATGGCAACTTATTTCGGTAAAACGCACTATTAGCAATATGCAAAATGTATGAACAGGGAAAGGTATTTCTAATCATTGACGGGTTTACCTGAACAATTTAATAGTAGCCTATAGGCAGACGCTTATGGATAAATAGAAGATTTATTCTAAATCATTATTAATTGCAATCTAGAGATGTAAAGTGTAAAGTATGGCAACATTTGGTGACACTTCAGGCAGATGTTGAATGGCCGATAAAGGACAAAAAGGGAAGTATCATTCAATTCTTGTTATTTTATTAATCTATTTGTAATTGGAAATTTAGCTCATTCAATTCTTGATATTTTTCCTATTTGTAACTGGAAGTTCAGCTATAGAATATTGAAGTAATTTAGGATTAAACTAAGATATCAAAATTTATATTTAATTCGGACAGAATGTGCAGTACAATGGCAGAACAGTTTTATAGGCAAAGCAAATGTAATTGTAGTGTAATTATTTCGTTTTACAAATAATAATATTGGTCCTAGAAACAAATTTTGGGAATAATGGCATTTTGATAGGTCACCCAGTAGTAAATAGTCCAAAGATCACTTTTAAAGTTAATAGCACTGATTTAGAATTTGTTGAATTAAACGAAATATTTATAATTCATGTATTTATTTCAGCACTAATGTTGACATTGTTGTATTTAAATGAAAATATTACAATAAATCCGATGAAAATTTGTCTTATACCTGCGACTTTCGAAGATGACAATCTTAGTCCAGGACGGAAAAGAAATTGTGGAGTTTATGAATATTGGAGAAGTTTCGATAATATTTAATAAAAATAAATTATTGGCTAAAGGTTAGAAAATTAACGTAATGAGGTTGTTTATGAGGCTAAAAACTAGATCTCGCGAAAATATTTACAGGTAAACTTTGCACATTATTACAAAATTAAGTAAGTAGTATGTTCCGATAATCTTGAAATGCAGATGAATTTAAAAGTAGATATGCCAGTATTATTAAAAATTGTACCGTTTAGCAAAACTGAAAAATTAATTGTTAAATAATAATATAATACGTGATTCAAACTCAGATTTTTCTAGTCCAGTTATTTTAATTATTTTATTTATGCATTCGTTACAGAAACTGTCATTTTATTACAGGTTTATTTAGCAGACAAGAGTTATCGGCTATGTGGTAAAGGGGTGGCTGTAAGGGGAGGTAGGAGGCCACTTGGGTGGGTTTTTACTCCAGTACTTAGTTTCTCACTTAGCTCCAGTACAAAGGGTTTTACGATAATAATTATAGTTGAGATATAACCAAGTAAGAGAGAGAGAGAGAGAGAGAGAGAGAGAAGAAGAAGACCTCATAAAAGTAAAATGAACAAAAATAGTAGTAGTGAAAGTGAGCAAAATATAAGAGAGAGAGACGGCCTCATAAAAGTAGAATGACTGATAAAAGTAGTATTATATAAAATATGGAAATGTCCTGATCATTTTTTATCACTCGCTAAGAGAGGTATTGGATGCATGCTAAAAATCGGATATCTAGATTTTAACGAGTAAGCACGTTTTAAGGTCCTTGCAATCCAATTTTAACATTTTTACGATGATGTGTGTGTGTGTGTCTGAGTGCGTGTATACGCGGATGTTGGAAGGGCGAACTATGACTTAATATGTGTTTAACTACGTATTTCCCAATCGGACATTAATGGGAAAGAGATGAAAAGGTTTTGGTAACAATTGGACAACCGTAAAAAGAAATATAATACAAAAATCTGTTGTAATAAATTTTATAATCGAAAAAAGGCATGGAAACCAAGAAACCAATCCGAAGACATTACTAAAGACTTTTTTTGGGAAGTACATACATATATTATTTCTTATTGTATTAATAGTTAAATATATAAAATTATAGATACATATATTACACATACCCTTCAGAAATACTGTTCATTCCGACAATGAATTGGAAATATCTCGAAAAATTAGAAGAGTAGGACAAAATTTCTTGATAGAATGAATTTAAATTTTAAAAATCTACATATAAAGAATAGATATAAGTAAAAAATTTGGTGTAGGGTATAGGTACACAAGAAATGTTAAATACAATACGGCGCGAGCAGTCATGTGACTTTGTTGATCTTGATAAGCAGATATGAGAGCCCGTGTCAGAATGATAGCTAGTAATGTCATAATCATAATTTTTCATTCTAAATTTCGTGATTTTTCAATTCCGTGAGTTTATTTTTCTAGACAAGTAAATTCCACACTCCTGGTGACAATTAACCACGTGAACTTAGAAAATCTTGAAATTTTTAATCATAAATTCTGACTCGGGCCCCCATATCTACTTGTTAAGGCCAACAAAGTCACATGACTGCTCTTGCCCTACACTTATATAACCAGAAACGGAATTGACGATAGGTATTGGCCACAACAGATTTTTTTTTTAAGTAATTGACAATTACCCTTATAATTGCGGTATGAGACAAGTGTGGCCATACAAACATAATTCGTGCAAAGGTGCTATGATAATCATAGCAGTATGAGTAAAGTACGAGCCACACAAACATTATTCGTGCAAGGATTTTATGATACTCTTAGTTGCGGTATAAACCATATTGTAATTCTTTTTTTACGAGGCTATCCAGTAAGGACAGTTGATAATATCAGGATAGCCGTATGTTAGGCCAAAATTTATAGTTAAAGCAGTGCTATTCTAAAGTAATGTTACTTCATACTCGTAGTGTATGAAAATACAGGTCCTTGACTCTTCTTTGTTGAATTTTGGTGTCGTATCTAGCATATACCCCGCTAATGCATAGAGATACAGCACCGTGTTCTCTTTTGTTTCAAGTTTCACCTTGCCAAGTTGTGCTAACCAGAATTGTTAGACTGAATTAGTGAACAATATATTCCTCGCTAATTAACATAACAATTAGTGCTGCAGATCGTTTGGCTCAGAGCAAATACAAATGCAACTCATTTTACTTAGATGCATATGCAAATTGCAAAGATTATTTCACGCTGTTTTATTCTAAATATGCATAGAAATGTAAGACATGTTTGATGAGACAAGTCATTTTTTTATATAAATATATTCTATTGTAATAAAAACGTGAGACACTTATCTACATTGTATCAGTAGAAAACAGTTTCAATACGTTTGTATCAGCATACAATAATTGCAGATTAATGAAGAATAACATATGTCACATAACAATAAATGTATAAAGGTAAACGTAGGTACCTTTTATGAAATTATACGGGATCTTATTAATGATTATGTTCCCATAAAATATATTAATAAATATTCATATCCTCCTTGGTTTTCGTTGTTGTTGTTAAAGAATCTATTGAAGGAAAAATATAAATTTTTCAAGAAGTGGAAGGTGTTCAGAAACAATATTGATTACCTTATTTTTTCTCAGTTACGGTTGAAAATTAAGCTAAAAATAAAAGAAGATTTCAATAGCTCTGTTCTTAATATTGAAAATAACTTACAACTCAATCCTAATTTTATTTGGAACTATACTAAAACTCTGAGGAAAAATAGTAGTATTCCTAACAAAGTTCAGTATCTCGATCATGTTGCTGAAAATGGTTTTGACGTTGCAAATTTGTTTGCTGATTATTTCAAATCCGTGTATGTTAATGTTGACGAAACTGATGTAAATAATTACACTGCACCAAATGGTGCTCATGGAGCTGTTAATTTACGATCAATTTATCTTAAATATGATAAAATTTTGGATCATTTACTACACCTGGATACAACTAGAGGTGGTGGACCCGATCAAATTCCTGCTATTTTTATTAAAACCTGTGCTCATTA
Organism: Harpalus rufipes; assembly: GCA_951394225.1. Classification (NCBI taxonomy): domain Eukaryota; kingdom Metazoa; phylum Arthropoda; class Insecta; order Coleoptera; family Carabidae; genus Harpalus; species Harpalus rufipes. The sequence goes on from OX596277.1 coordinate 17,528,827, forward strand.
CCTTGCAAAGCCTCTATATATTCTTTTTAATCAATCCTTGAAATCAGGAACTTCCCCAGATGTTTGGAAACTTTCACATATTACTCCAATACATAAATCTGGAGATATATGCGATGTGTCAAATTATAGGCCTATTTCGATTCTTTATATTATTCCTAAATTATTTGAATCATTGGTAGTAAAAGAATTAAAATACAATTTATAAAATATTATAATACCCGAACAAAATGGCTTTTGTTCTAAGAGCTCTGTACTAACAAACCTTATTCCATTTACTGAATTTCTTAGCTCTAACATGGACAACAAAATAAAAATCGATACAATTAATACAGATTTCAGCTAAGCATTTGATCAAGTTCATCATCCTTCGTTGATTTACAAACTTCAAGTTATTGGAATACATAATACATTTTTAAGATGGATCGAATTCTATATAACCAATAGGTCACAATTAGTTTATTGTAATGGTTTTAAATCTCACTTAATATCTGCTCCTTCATATGTACCTCAAAGATTGCATCTGGGCCCTTTATTATTTATCTTATTTAGAAATGATATTTCGCAATGTTTATTATACGCAGATGATTAAAAAAAAATTAAAGCCATTACAAATATATATGACTGTATTGCATTACAAACTGATCTAACCAAATTATATATTTATTGTCAACATAATTATTTACATCTTAATTCATCTAAATGTTATGAATTTCACTAGAAATCGCAATTTAATTAGTTTTAATCATAATATTAATAATGTTCCTCTGGAAATAAAGTCCATAATACGAGATTTAGGTATACTCTTTGTTAAGCCTAAACTTTTGATAACATCTCATATTGACGTCATCAAGAAAGACTCATACCATACAATGGGTTTCACATTTCGACACTGTAAAGTTTTTAAAAATCGAAAAACAGTTATTTGTATTTATAATTCTTACGCTCCAAACTTGAATACGCGTCCACAGTATGGAATCCTATGTATAGAACAAATATTAACATTATTGAAAATGTACAAAAGAAATTTGTAAATTTACTTTGTTATAAATTTAATATTAATTGTCCAACTTACACATGCAAACTAGAAAAATTCAATATGACCAGTTTAGAGAGTAGGCGAACTTATTTTGATATGATTTTTTTGTATAAAGTTTTCAATAATTTGCTTCATTCTACTAATATTATTTCACTGTTTAATTTTCATATTCCACCAAAAGTAACAAGGTCCTATAATTTATTTAAGTGCCCTATAAATAACATAAATAAATATAAGTACTTTTCTATTAACCGTATAATGTTTTATACAACACTAATTTTATACACTTAGATCTTAGATCTGTTCAAAATGTCTTTCAACACCTTTAAAAAATTCTTAAAATCTACCTTACTATCTTTATAGTTGTTTTATGTACTCTCTGTTTGCTGTAATGTTTTTGTTTATATCTAATATAATAAACTAGAACCTTTATTTGGCCTTTATTGTGCTGTTGGTTCTTCAACCTCATTAAATAATAAAAAAAAAGTCTTCGGAAAAAAAATGATTGGAAGATAATGTACGAGATATTATAGTTTAAGGAAAGTATATTGAATCTGCTTATTACTACAACCAACAACTAACATAAGTTAAGCTTTAACATTCATGTTTAATATACTCGTAGGATAGAGCTAGCGGTCCATTTTCTTCTTTACCTTAATTCTTTTAATTTTGGGGCTTCTACACATTTTTGTACATCTTTCTTGTAAGTATAACTCCAATTCCAATAGGTCTTGCCTGAGTACGTTATGAGGATTATTTCGCGAGTTACTAATGTTATTTTTTGCCTCTAAGCACTGCGTTGTTATACGGGCATAATAGCTTGAAGCTGGGTCAGACCAAAACGTAATCTATTCGTTTATATTGTGTAAATTGATGAATTCAACTAATTTCAACTGTAAATTTTGTGTATAAACCTCTAAAACGTCCAATGAACTGTCAGAAGTCGCCTGTTTCCGAAATTTAACACACAATTTGCCTTCCAATAAAAATATTACAAAGTTACGTCATGTTTCACCAGTTTACAACTTCTAAGTCAACTTCAATGAAGCCATGTCAGAAGTCGGCCAGAACAACAAGTAACAACATACGCGTTTTGCACTGTTTGGTGCTCATCAGTGTGGAGTAATCTGTGGCGTCAGTAAACCGGTGAATCATGACGTAACTTTGTAATATTTTTATTATAATGTTGGTCCACGGAGAAATTCGCAATTTGCTTTTGCAATTTGTATTTTTAGTTTATCTTTCCTTTGAATTTTATATTGAAACTTTTTTGGAGTTACTTACAAGAAAAATGCACAATAATGTGTAGGAGCCCCGAAATGAAAACAATTAAGTCGCAGATTTTTCAAATAGTACCCAAAATAAATTTTAAAGCCCGCCAGAGACTCATGGTGCAAGTCAGAACTAATCTAACAATAGAAGAAAACAGGCTAAGGGCCGGTTTCATAAAGGTCCAGTTAAATTTACTTCCAAAGTAAATTTAATTGTATGAACAAATTCGAATCAGTTTCCACGTTCTTATGACATTAAATGTATTGCTGTCAAAAAATCGCATTGCACTTGTTCAAATTTTTAAATTTATTTCGGAAGTAAAATTTAATCATAGATTAAATTGTTTTATGAAACCGGGCCTACTACCTCTATATTAAACATGAATGTTAAATCTTAAGCTATGTCAATAGTTCTAGCAATAAGCGGATTCAATATACTTTCCATAAACCACAGTATCGTTCATTCAAAAAAATTCCGAAATGTTATGTTACATATGTTAGTATGTGTACAGTGTGTCAATTGTTCTTTGTTTAATGTTAGTTTCTGTTGTTTCCATATGTGTATTGAAATATGAAATAAAATATTTAAATTTCAACTTGAAATAACTCTTTTGTTTTTAATTTTAGAGGCATAGTGACAATGAATTTTTATATTCAGATAATAAAAATATTTTAAATGGTACCATTTTCAATATGGCATTCCATTTAAAAAAGGTATTTTGTTGAATAAGTCGCGTATTTGATGTTCAATTGTTTTTTATTTTCCACCGTTAAATTTGTCGTATAATATCGCCCAACTTTGTCTATTTAATCGTCTTTCTATCTCTTCAAATAAGAAAGTTAGCAATGGTAGCCCGCTTACAGTGGACACACTGTACATGAATATAAATATTGCTTCTCAAATGTCTTTGAAATATACAATCATGTTAATATGTATGAAGCGATAATTTGACTAGGACCCTCATAACTAGAATAAATTATTCATAATTGAACAAGAGCACCAAAACAATAACTATTGACAATTTATTGTATTGTACAAACAATACCCTGTATGTATGTAATAATTTATGTTATGAATCAAATACCTACCCGCAAATACCTTGCAGCCTTGGTTGAAGTACGGCTATTGACCCACTAACGATGATGTAGTAAAGCTATATACTTTTTTATGATATTCAATTTTTATCGAGTTTTTCACGTCCTATAACAAGCTATCAGCTATCAATTTCATATTAAATTATTTTCAATATTCTTGTTAACTAGGGTATTACGTTGTTATTCTCTGAAATTTTAAACGCAAAGAGTGTAAAACAGAGAAAAAAGTCCTTCACGTCTTAATCTTAATTCCATGAGTCAGCTGTCATGCATATAATTAGTTTGGGGCAAATTATTAATAGGACGCTAACATGTTCAGCCGAGCAAATTTATTAATCAGCATGTCGGACTATCCGGAGTACCGGTATCAGGAACGGGAACCCTGATCCCCTATCTCACTTTTAATCATTAGACCTAATGAAATTAAGGGATAGAATCCGGTAATTATCAGGTAATACGAGAAAAAATCAATAGCCTAAAAGCCTTTAATTGCAGTCCAATCCCTATTATATTACTAGAAGAAGCAGTGATGGAAGCGTAATCTACGTCTTGTAATTTACGTCATTGTTATACGTAGACAATTAAAACTGTGGCTTCATAGCAAAAGCAGATAAATATCTTTTTCAAATATTTCAGGAAATTAAATTTAAAGTTTGAATATCTTGAAATATCATTTTGCAATTTTGACAGTTAATAAAAGCAGGAATTGATTATTAGTAATGAATATATTATTCTAATTGCTTAACTTTGCTATTCGATTTTTATCTCTCGCTAAGAGAGGTATTGGATTCATGCTAAAAATCGCATATTCAGATTTTATTGAATAAGCACGATTTAAGGTCCATATAATCCGATTTTAACATTTTTACAATGATGTCTGTGTGCGGCTATTGTGTGTGTGTGTAAGGTTGTTTTTTTTAATCTGCAATTTAAGATTAAATTACGCAGTTCACAATGTATGTGTATTTGCGTTGAATTTATTTGAAATTATTCCTAATGCTAGATTTATACAGCGTAATCGGTAACGTAACATATCGCGCCGTAACTTAACGTAAAGAATAAAACAATGCAAACATATGTGACAATTTATACAGACGTAAGTCATAATGTGACGTACCGTATCGTAACGTGTCAAAAACCCAAAGATCGCCAACTTTTATCTTCGTACGTTACGGCACGTTACGGTACGTTGCAATATTACGAAAATTATTACTGCCCTGCGCTATTGTCTGTTTTGTGTGACCGTTACTGATATAAGAAACGTGTGTCAAGTGTCAAAGTTTAGATTATTATATTAAATGGAAATGATGGATATATAACGAAATATAGTGTATTATGAATAAAATAACCTGTTAAATACAAATCTGACGTACACTTGTATCGACAGAGCATGAGCATATTTTTTACGAAAATGTACCGTAAAAGTTCTGTATAAAATAGCTTAGAAAAATCACGCAATATGATACGTTACAATAACCCACGGCACGGTACGTTACGTTACGGCTTACGCTGTATAAATCCACCATTTTCTATCGACGTATATTATTTTACCATGAAATTAAAATACAATATAAACTTGGTATAACCAATTATTTTATACTTTAATATATGTTAGGTAATAAGGAACTAGAAAGTAATTATAAATTTACGAATACTAAAGTGACTTTGAATACATTATTGCAAACGTTGTAGAGTTACATAGTCAATTTTGCTATATTATTTTATTTTTGCAAAAATAGAAAATCACGGAAAAATGATATGTTTTGCCATGTAACCAAAGAAATATTCTACATCTTAAAAATTGTCATAATGATCAGTTGACAAAAATAACAACAAAATTCAAAAGGATATAATTAAGTTTAAAATTAAAATATTTAAAAAAGTATACAAATTCAAGTTAACCTCTGACATAAAGAAAACAAAATCAAAAATAAGTTAACCTCTGACATTAGCACCTATCAAATTATATTCCAAATGAGCGAATAAATAACTTTTTACAAGAGTTGTGTATAGGTCAAAAAAATTACTCTTTCAACAACCTACCTACGTAGTCGAATTTGCCCGTTACATCTTGTGTGCGAGTAGAAATATAAAATTATATATTTTAAACGTAGACATCCAACACTGCCAAAAAGGTATTTTCCAAAAAATACCCCATGAATATTTTATTTAATTTATATATTTTATTTATTATTATACATACGTTATACTCTTGTTTTATGATATGTTATTACATTCATAACTACACTGCTCACAACAAATTATGTAAGTAGTTGTAATCATAACGTAACTATTTCTTAACCAATCACTAACAGAGTTATAATAGAAACTTCGCTCTCTTGAGTTAGATCCATCATTACACGCTTGTTGAATAATATACTAGTTCTATGTACTGGAGTTCTTAAGCTGAGTGCATTCCAAATAAGTTATAGATATTTGTACCTACAAAGGATGGCTGTATAAATATTTTTTTTACACTTTTTCTGTTGTCATAATATATATACATATATATATATATATATATATATATATATATATATATATATATATATATATATATATACATATATATATATATACTTATTTATACTTGGTGGATACAAATAAATAAATTAAGTGAACGATTGTGGATCTAACTATTTGAGTTGGAATCCTGCTGATGTCAGTTATTTATGAATCATTTCATGCAAAAAGGTAAAACCACGATGCACTATCCACAGCAGCAATAATGTTCATGACGTGCGCCGTCACAGTCATTTACATTACAAGCGACATAAATAAACAAAAGCGGCTTTCGCTGTGAATATTGAATTCAACTTTTTCTACTACCAACTACAATTTGCCATATATTTATATATAATATGCTAGTATTGAGTTTATAGAGTGTTGATGATAAATCATAGTATGTATCAATAAAAACAAAACTTGTTTTCTTCACATTCTTAAAAACTTTGGTTGAAAAAATTAACAAATGTAATTTGGGGAACATTCCAAAGGATGAAAATCTGGAATTATTAGTTTATAAATATGATATAAATTTATTTTCGTGAGAATTTTGTAGTCTCTGATTTTGTCTTAAGATAAGTACAGACCGGCAACAAAATGTTGACAACAAGTTGACAGACGTTGGCAATATCTTTATGGGGTAGAGCAACTTGTTTACATAGTCAACAGTACTGCGCGTCTAAACCAAAACGAGTTGCCTTCTTAACCAAATTCAGTTTTGAAGTAAAATTGGATCCGACTGTTGCTGGTGGCGCTAGTGCTGCTTTCATAATAATAACTGCTCATGTATATGGTAGCAGAGACAGTTTTTTGCAAAATGGGACAAGCTGTGGCGAAAAATAATTAATGTCTGAATTACTTTTGAATGATGGTAGCTCGTACCGCAATTTCATTAGATTAACAAAATCTGATTTCAAAGAACTTCTTTTGTTTGGTAGCTACAAAAATCTCCAAAAGGAGTACAAATAATATCGTGGCTTGTTGACAACACCGTACACATTGAGCGATGTTTACCATTTGAAATGGGTAACACGGATACAACCAATATGCAACAAATTTCTTTGATATACCGCACGATGTTGACAAGTTTCCATCAACTTGTTATGTTAAGGGATAAATGTCTACAACACTAATATTAACTTGTATCCCGGCCATTGTTGGCGGGTCTGTAGTAAGCTTTACACGTTTAGCAACAAATACTTTGCATGTTTTACCTACGTATATTATTTAAACGTAACCAGAGTAAAAAATATCATTTAACAAATCAGTGTTAGGAAAAATATATTGACTCGTACCACAAACCTGGTTTTAAAAACGCTGTCTTGAAGATGCCATATATCAATATTTAAATTCACCCTTATTAACGTTTTTTGAATTTTTCAAAATATTTTAAACAAGAATATTGTTGTATTCAAATAAATATTTTCAAAAAAATCATTCTTTACATATGAGTGTATTTAAATATTGACATTTGGAATTTTCAAACAAACGTTTTCAAAACAAAGCTTGTGGTACCAGCCATTGTCATTAGCAAACTGGTACACCCACGTCATAAGCTGGGGGGAAATATTATTTTTTTATATAACTTTATTTACATAAATCTAACAATCTAACCATTTCATGACTAATTTATTGAAAATAATAATATATTGAAAGACAAGTATTACAATGTATACAATGTATTAAATTACTTTTATTATTAAATTACAGCAACAGTTTGAAGACACATTTGAAATTTAATTTGTTTTGATATTTTGTTAATAGTTACAAAAATTACGTTAGAGTTTAAATTTATATTTATTATGTTATGAACCTACAAATAAATACTTTGAATATTAATTTAAAAGAGTGCTTTAGTGTTTGATGTAAATATTTTACTATAAAAATCCTAATGTCAGTAATTTTGCATGAGTAATGACAGGTAATGACATTTAAAATGAAAGATATTTGTTTGACACTAAATTATCAGCTTAACAATTTCAAAAATCCCCATAAACATTTGTACAAAAATTTTCATTGTAACACTGTTTTTGATAAAAACAGTTGCACAAAAATCACTTTGTGGTTGCGAAATAGGAAAAATTATTTATAATAGTAATTTATATCTGTATTTGAATAATTTTTTATGACGTATAAACTATTCTTGACGTTTAGGGCTGAATTAGTCGAACTTTTTAACTGTTTACTTGTCTCGGTTGGTGAAATTTTGCTTGAAATCGTATGGAACATCAGAAGTATTACCACAACAATTATTTTATTATAAACAATGCACAACATAACGGTGTATTACAAACATAAAAAAACACTAATTCATGAATTGAACATAGCATAAAGTTAACCTCCATATAGATATAACAGCTGTGCACTGCTGAACCTGACTTAAAACTTATGTTATCTTTCTCGTTTTCCATCGAGTGCTGATAAAAACTATATTTTATGGAATTTTGAAAAATAAATAATTGAAAATTCTCACCAAGAAAATTTAAAAGCAATATTGAATTGTTTATATACAATAAAAATAATAAATGCTCGATATTTTAAGATATTACGCACAATAACAAATACTAAATACCCCCGTTAAAATATCTAGCTTATCTAACCTTTTTACCGAGCTTTTATTATTTTTACTCTGCGAGTGTATAATTTTTACCGAGCTATGTATTACTATTTTTATCAGACATTTTAATACTTCAAGCAAAAAATAAAATATCGAGCACAATAAATTCGTGTCGTGAGAGTATATTGTGTAACATGAATTATTTACCGAGCTTTTAATTTGTTCCTTTTTCCATCTCTTTCTATCATTATCTTCTATGTCACAGGATTCAAGGACTTTCCAGGGTCCTCTGAAATAACAGATTAAATTCATTTACAGTATTTCCAAAAATATTTTAATTATTTTAGATATTACCTATTATTATTTAAGATGAACTAATAAATTTTACTATTTGTTTAAGGTTAATGCTCAATTTTAGATTATTATAATTATAATTATGAAATCTTGGTCTATGTTGTAAAGTGAATATACTTAGGCAGTATATCAAATAAAAGGTGGCTATACATGCATAGAATATGAACAAATAACTAGTAGATTATATTCGTATACACATACATTTAATTAGGTTATGTTAGATTAAATAATCATTATGCATACTGCATGTAATTCCTAGATAGATAGATTATGTGAAAAAAGTATTTTTTGCCAGTTGACAGTAAAAGAGCGATTTTTGATAGTAAGCAGTCTGTGATATTTTACTTTCACTGCCTATAGGCAGAAAAAATATTTACATAGCAACCGCACAACAACGCATCACTAAATTAATATTAATTCTAAAATCGGCAAAAAAATAATGTGCGCTAGCGTATGTTGTAAATCTGTGGCCTGTTTCATAAGTAAATACTGCGGTAGATATCAATAAATTACTGGTATTTTCTGTGACATTTTCTAAATTTTATTTCATAAAGCTATTTATGTAAAATGAAATACTGTGGTGGTAGTAGTAGTATTTACTTAGATACTAATAATTTCATTTCATAAAAACTGCATGTTGAAATTTACCGCGGTATATTAAAATCAGAAATTACCCCAGTCGAAAAGTGTGTAAAATAAAGATAAGAAAGTGTTGAACATTCAAAATACGTATATTTAATTATTTATATATTCGTTAATAAAAACCAGTTTTTACCTCTCGCTAAGAGAGGTATTGGATTCATGCTATAAATCGCATATCCAGATTTTATTGAATAAGCACGATTTAAGGTTCATAGAATCCGATTTTAACATTTTTACGATGATGTCTGTGTGTGTGTGTGGATGTGTGTGTGTGTGTGTGTGAGTTGTTGGAGACACGATTTCTCAAATTCTATAAGACTAAAGACCTGTTTGACTACGGATTCCTCAATCTAACAGTAATGGGAAGAGTGGAATAGGTTCTGGTAACAATTGGACAACCGGAAGTGGTAGTTTCTAAAAAAAAAATTCTAAATATTATTTTTTGAAAATTTGTTACTACAAATATTAAAGATAATTAAATTCTCAATCTGACACATTTAATTTTTTTTATTATATCTCGTATAGGTTTGGAGATATAGTATATAATAATATAGAATAATCTGTTGTAATAAATCTTCGTTGCCAGAAAAACAGTTGCGATATTAATTTTTTTGTAATTGACAAATAAATACAAAATGTCAGTGTCAGTTCTGGCAGGTATGAGTACATTTAATATATATATATATATATATATATTATTGTATTATTAATTAAATATTTATTTAAATTGCAGGTATGTCAATATCACATACATATATCCTTTCAATGAATTTGAAATATTTTGAACATATTAGAATAGTAGGATAAAATTTCCCATAGAACGAAAGAAGAGAAACAATTTCAATTATTTGTGTGTACAAGAAATGTTAAATTCGTTACTTATAGGACACGAGCAGCCATGTGACTTTGTTGGCCTTGGCAAGCAGATATGAGGATCCGTGTCAGAATGACGGCTAGTAGTTATTTACATAGATGTCACAATTGTCATATGTCATAATTTTTCATTCAAAATTTCATAATATTCTGTTTATTTGTCATCCATTAGTATGGAATATAATTGTCGAGGAAAATAATCCACATGGATTTGGAAAATCATAATGTTCCGAATGAAAACTTATGATACTTGACACCTATGTATATTACCAGCTGTCATTCTGACACGGGCCCCCATATCTGCTTGTAAGGCCAACAAAGTCACATAACTGCTCGTGCCCTATGCAAGATAAAATTAATGGCGAGAGGTATTGTGCTGGCCACAACAGATTTTTTACTTTATTTCTAAATTGTCTATTTCATATAATTTAGCTTTCTTCCCGTCACCTGAACCAGTTATTTATATATTTTTGCCATTAAAAGTACTACATGTTACAAAATTAAAAAATAAATAAATTATTAATTAAATACAACTTGAACGCTTGCACCTGCGTTTGGTTAAAATATAAGAAAAAAATATTTTCTAAGATTGTCCGAAGTATTATGTGTCACGAAGTGTAGTCTATCATTAGTTATATTCTCCGTCAAATAAGTATAGACTGATGTTCAACTTTTTTCCATCTCCCCTTCTGCTCACCCTGCTCCTTGCCATGCGGTGTTGCCGCTTCTTCATAACTTAGCATTTTTAACATTGCCCATGAAATGGCAACAGTGTTGAAATCTCCAGTTCATACTTATTTGACGGCAAGTATAGTAATCCCAAAGAAACTGAAAAATCTTCAATTTCATTCCATTTCTTCTATTCTTCATTTCATGCTAAAACATTGAAAAATTTGGCAAACAGAATATCTTTATATTTATACATTTCCCGAAGGATATTAACTATTTTCAAAAAATCAAAATTTCTTTTTGACATATTTTCAGATTTTCATATGACAGAATGTCAGTGTGCTACAGCGGTAATTTTTCTACAGCAGTATGTTTATTTTTTTAAAACAATTATTTGTTCCTTAGTAACGTCAAGTCTACTTAGGTAAATACGTAGGTATCTACTTACATATGTTTTATGAAACAAGTATATTTACTCAAGTATTTTTTTTAAATTTATCCCAGTAATACTCGTATATTGAAGTTGGAGTAACGATGTTCGGCTGGAAGTTGATTGAGGGAAGAATAATTTAGTCGGAATGCAGTTTTAAGATGTTTATTTGATTTTAAACCGAAGTTTCAATTTTGATTTCACATAAAAAATACATATTTTTTCTTTCTGATTTGATTTAACCCTGAAGATGATCATTGTATGATCGAAACGTCGGTTTAAAATCAAATAAACATCTAATAGGCCTATTCTGTAAAATCGAATCGTTACCATAACGAAATCGTTATTATGAAAATCGTTAGTTCTACTTAACGATAATCGTTATCTTCGTATCCGTATTATGTAACACATTTTGAAAAATAATAACCTTGGGATCAAGATAAGAACTTTATTTCCTAAAATCAAATTATAATTTAAATGAAATATCTAAAATAATTCAATATAACTCACAAAACTTCTAGGTTAGATTGATTCTGGCTGTCAATCTGTCAACTGTCGGACCATTCTTTTTCTTTTTGTAGGTTATGCTAGAGCAACTACTACCATCTATAGACAAATTGGGAAGCTTGCGCTAGGCGCTACGAATAAAAACTTATTAAATTATTTTAATATTACCTTACAGAAAACTGTAATATGACTGTTTTTTGAGATCACTATTCAACAAAATAGCAATTTTATTTTAACATGAATAAAAATACTGAATTATTGACAAAACGTTTAGATAACGAATGATTTTTCTAATCGTTAAGAAATACCGATATCGTTATCTTTTTGTCGTTATATTATTGTTTACAGAATACCACTTTAACGATTATCGTTATGATAACGATTTAACAATGAAAAATGTCATAACGATCGTTTACAGAATAAGCTTATTAATCGATTTTCGTTATTACCATGACGATATAACGTTTTACCGATTCGTTATGTCATAACGATCTTACAGAATAGCCCTATTAGACTGCGTTCCGACTAAATTATTCTTCCCTCAATCAACTTAAGGGACGCTCAATATATTCAAGTAATTACCAGTGTTTTATGAAACAGGCCACTGGTATTTTAGTTCCTGGTTAAATAAATAACTATTGTTTTAAATTTCACATAATATGGCAAAGACGAATGCTTTTCAAATCATTTTATTGTTCACTTATAAATTGTATATGGAAGAGTGTTTGGTGACAGCTATATATAATGCCTAGATAGATTATGTGACGAATTATTTTTGGTTTAAAAATCACGTAAGATGGTGAATGTTTTTAATAATTATTATTCGTCGGATAATTTTGCATTTATAATAAATGCCTTCGATAAATATAAACTGCTGTATGTCACACATAAAGAACGTTTAATAATTCGTGTGTAACCGTATAACTATATTTCCAAAGATATAGTACAACTATAATTTAAATATTTGTTGAAGTGTGATTTTTGAACTGAATTACGTTGAAATGACAGTTTTCAATTATATATTTAATTATAGCAAGTATGCAAATAAACTAATTTATTTCATTGGCAATATAATATATACAGCAAAAAGTACAATACGGATATTTACATTAAATTTTTGGCATCTGCCCAATTTCAAAATTACAATAATTATTAATATTATTAAAATGCAAATTTACATTCTATCTAAATAACCACGATATAAAATATACTGGTTGTTTCACTCTCCTTAAAACGCGTGTCACAAGTGATATGTGTTTTCTGGGGTTTTCCGCTAGTGGCACAACGTGACCTAGGGATTCGTCATTTTGAAAAAGATATGGTGAAAATGATTAGGCAGAAGACTCACGTCATCAACCTAAAAAAAACCTTATAGAAAGAATTATAACTTGTAGTAATTATTAGTTGTTATTCATTTCCTTAAAAAAGAAGAAAATATATACTGCCATTAAAGAAACGTACATATTAATTAATTTACAATTATTTCTAAGTCAATCCGTATTCCTTTTAAGGAATATAAAATTATATGACACAACATGGTCATTCTCAATAGTGCCAACGTATCGTACGAAGCTAAACTACAATTATTTCAAATAATTTTATATTCCGTAAAATTAATAACGATTGACTTAGTAATAATTGGATATATCACTAATATATACATTACTTAATACTAGTACTTTTTTTTCTTCTTCTTTTAAAAATAAATAACACCCAATAATTTCTACAAGTCATATTTCATTTTATAAGTTTTTATCATGTTGATGACGTGAGTGTTCTGCCTAATCATTTTCACTATATTTATAAAATCTCATCAAAAATGTTTATAAGTATTATGAAGCATTTATTTGTATTTTATAATATTCCGTTATTTTAAGATCGAATATATTCTCTATATTGAGGATATGTTCTTTTGATATATGATTTAAAATAATAGTAGGTATAGGCGTTTTTTATTCAGAGCGGTTACCTGTAGTTACATGGTAACCGCATTTTATTGAACATCCCTATTAATTGCGGTTACGAAAATATGTAACTGTGGTATGTAGGACGGTAACATGTCTGGTTACTATAGCAATCCGTTTCTAGCGTTTTGATAGTTTCGATATTCTGGCAGTTAGCACTTTTCATTAAAAGTATAAAATGGAATCTGTGATGTTTTTGTCACCGTAGTTTGTATTACAACAATATCCTTCAAATCACATATATCACATTGCGAACAAAATAAATATTTGACAAATGTCAAATAATTAATTCTACAGAAACGTTTGTAGTAACGAGGTTCCCTAGTTTACGCCGCGGTAAACCGTATATAACCGGGTTAACTGAACAAAACGCCTTATATTATAACATAAATTACAAAAGGCAATCTATTCTAGCATGAGTTAGAAATTCGGACACGAATGCATAGCAATGAATGGACAAACGAACGGAGTATTTTAATAGCCTTTTGCAACGAGTGTTTTATACTATTTTTTCTGGTTCGGCTTTTATTTACATTATTTCTTTATAGAAATAATTGACAATTTCCATTAAAGGATATTTTTAGCGTAATGCTTAGCTTGCTGACAGTGCTTTGTTTGTTTTCGTTACCTAGATATACCAGTTCAAATAAATAGAATATTACTAAAACTCGTTGAAGAATAAAGTTTTATCTAACATTAATAAGCGTGCTAGAATAGGTCATTCTTATTCCGAAACAGAGAAATTGTTTTCTTTTCTTATATTTTCTTTGTAAATATGTAGTTTGCTAAAATAGGGTCGTTGTCACGTGGCGCATTTATAGGACATTCTAGGAAACACATATCAGAACCTCAAAAACTGTGAAATCAGTGAATGTTATAAACCAATATATTTTAAATCGTGATTCTAAATCAAGCATGGCCAACATACGACCCGCATAATAAAATTATGCGGCTCATGCCCCGAGGTTATATAATTCATTATTACGTATTCAGTTGCCACTTTTTTCAAAAATATTCTTTTGTATAATTTTTTTAATATACCAACTTTAATTTATTTTTTGATCTTTAAACAAATTCCACAGTTAAATTTTATTTTAATGTAATGAATTGTTATGTTTTAGGTTTATTTATTTAAATATTTCGTCCGGCCCCACGAAGAAAAATATTCATAATGTAGCCCGTGAGCTGAAACTGGAGGCCATTCTTGTTCTAAATATCTAAATGATTTATAACATATCCAGATGTCCTTGAACAATAATTAGAAACATAAGAAAAAGAAAAAATATACTTTCATTACTTTCGTCAGGCCAAACAGTAAACATTAAAATTTAATTTGAGTGTGAATAAATTGTTATCGTTACAGATCTAAGAAAAACACTGTAGGTATGGACGAAAATTGTTATTCTAATGTATTATTAAGTCGATTCTTAGACTAAAATATCAGTCTTTTGATTGAAAAAGTCGGTAATATTTTTCTTTGAATTTGAAACTCTTACAAAATTCGTTTCAAAGTAGATTGTTTACATAAAATCTGTGTTGAAAATGTAAGATATATTTATATTAACATAAAAGAGAGGTGAAATTGATTTTATGCCTGTTACTAATTCGGCGTTTGTAAAACCGTAGCAAACAAATAGTAATCCACGTTAAACAACAAGTAATTAAGAGGAGCCGCCAAGTTGCAGTAAAGTTTGCGGTTGTTTTCTTGTTTGTTTATTTACAGAGAATCAAATCTTCAGTGTTTGTAAGATTCTGCGACGAATACATGAATTAAATCGAAGGAATATGAAAGTTTTCTTAAACTTTCCGAATCAATTTTCTTTTAGTACTTTTTTAATTTTCGGAAGTTATTTGCTGAGTAACTAAGAGTTGAAGCATAACAAATGTTAGGTATAAGTAGGGATGACAATTAAAACTGCATGAAAAGTTTATAACGATATTTTTCGCGATGTTGTGCAGTCTGAGAAATTGACGAGATAGCTCTGAAAAGTTTCGCTAATACTTAAATCGAATTTCGCATTTCTGCTGAACATTAATTCCCAATATAATTTCTTCTCAAGATTTCCAAATTATCATAATTTAACAAACTTATGGAAAGAAGTTTCACGGAAAAAATATTCCAAACTTAACCGGATCGCAATAAATGGAAGTTTACTTACTTTTTCTTTTCATTTACCCCGCTTTTAAAAATTCATTTCCACTAAAAATATTTTAATTAGATCCCTTTTCTCTCAAGTAGAACTTGAACTAAAAACTTTTTATTAGATGTAGTATATTTTACGTAAAACTGATAAAAAAAATCTTTTATAATTATATTTAATCGGTGCGGGTAGACATGGATATGTACATTTAATCTAACCAGTTCTGGAACTCCGCCGTATCGCCTGGCGATCGCATGACGTAAAACTGACGTCACTGTAACATTTTGGTACTGCCTGCCGTATCACCTGGCGATGATGATGACGTCTAATGTACGTCATGCAATCCTAGGCCCGTGGAGAACTGTTACCGACTCTGGTGTAATATCAAACTAGCGAACCCTTAATGCTGGGACAAATAAAAGAGTACTATACTTTTCAATTTATAAAATATTTCCAATACTTTATTATTTAATAATTAAATAATGTTCACTTTCCCATCAGGACTAATTCCCAATTTCAGTGTAACATAAAAAGTATAAATAAAATATAAGCAAAAATACATGTAATAATATAGATAAGTGGTGTGCAAGTGGTAGCCCTTTTACGATTTTTGGGTGGCCCTTTATGAAATTAAAGAAAAAGTATACTTTTTCTAATTTTAAAATCAATTTCAATAACTATAACTATGTGTATTATAATTCTGTACACATGCTAAGTATATGGATCAAGAATAGAAAATTATACTTTATATTTTTTTTTATGGGAGTTAGGTAATTTCTTGACTGAGATGGATGATGAGAGAAATATATTTTCTCTCATTTTTATGTTTATAAGATAGCGTTTATTTATACTACCTTAAACATAATTTAATTTTTTCACTACTAGCTACACAAAGGTACTTTATTGACCGAATAGAGTGCCGTGAAATAGAATTTCTCAACCCGTCCATGGTTACCGGTATATAATTTTTCATTATTAACCGATAATAAGTTAATAATGAATAAATTTACAGTTTTTGATAATTCTGTGACAGATTTAAATCGGAAATGTTTATAGTAAGTTTAAGTATAACCAAGAGACTTTATTTATTAATATTTTATGCATTTAAATGGTTGTTTAAACAGCTTAATTCAATATTAAAAATTCGGATTAATTTGAGTATTTGTTTTTCGCGTCGAGAACATATTAAATACTTGACATTTCTTTCATGTCAATTTCGCTTAAATCTTCACTAATGATTATTTTTATAAAACTCACAATGAGATGATAAAATTTCAGTTTTTGTTTTAATTAACAATTTTACTAGCCCAACTATGCATCAATTGTGCCATCACATTTAAAAGTAAAATGACGTTATGGTGGGATTAATTTCATAAATAATTATTAAAATTACATGCTAGTAGTGAAAAAAATAGTATACGAGTATATACCACGGTTATGAAGAGCATTATTGCCCTCGCGAATTATAATCCCGAGGGAACCGAGGGATTATAATCTTTTCGCTCGGTCAATAATCATACTCTTCACAACCTTGGTGTAACTATTAATGTTTTTGTTTAATTACGATAGATATGAATAAAAACTTAAATTATGGAAACAATATTTTTTTTTATTGAAACAATAATTTTATTCTCGCTTCTCTGAATTTACAGCCGAACAGAAAAACATAGCACTCTTTACTAATCCGTTTTAATTAATTGAACAGCAAATAAAACAAATTGATACTGAGATGCAATTAGAAATAATGGATATTATATTTAATGCTGCTTAAAAAAAAACAATTACGATGAATTTTGTAATTTAGTAAAGTGCGAAATTATAATTTTTTGGAAATTGCCACTCCGTATGTAGTTAAGACAATTTTCACAGCGATATGTTCTTTTTGTTATAATATGTGTTTAGAATAATAATACGAGTACTAATAGGTTAATTATTTATTATTAATATTAATTATGCACCAGTTATTTTTACAATTTCGAATACAATTTTTTTGCTAACTTATCTAAGTGGCCCTTTGGGAAATCTTTTTTTTTGCCGCTATTTAAAAAGGTAGCGCACCACTGATATACAGGTGTAACAGAATTAAGTACATTAAATTTAATCAGTGATAGAACTAGTTGAGAGCAACAATATTTCTTAATAACTTTTTTTCGAAATATCACTTTTTTTAGCACTGGTTAAATTTAATGTACTTATTTCTGTTACACCCTGTAGATTATACAATATAAAAAATAAACAACGCACCGGTTGGCGGTTGTATGTTGCATCTGTAACCAAATGTGCTTTTTACGTAATTTTGTACTTAAATTTATTAAACAGTCGTGGTGCCGAGCCCTGGGACTACCGCCCCGTCTATACACGCCCCCCCCCCCCTTCGATGGGCCAGCAGAGTTCTAGCAGAAATGTCTTGAATATATCGATACTGCTGGTTGCATAGGAATATCTGTTTTTACGACCACAGCATTGATAATAAATAATCATTACACGAAATGAAGACTCTTAACTACACTGGTCTGAATAGATTACGCAACCAGCAGCTATATTTTGTGACCAAACTAATTATTGGGGACTTAAAAAGTGTCAAATTAATTTCAGGCATAATTGGCAAGTTATAAATCATGATTCAAAAATATCATATTTGTAATCATAACGATACAACCTTAAAAAACTGATTGTCCTTTCGTAACTTAAGTTCAAATGACAGATAAATAAAAAATAGTGTAATTTTTTTTTCCACGGCCTACTTGATTTTATTATTCTCAATCATTCTAGCGTGACCCTCGTATTAAATGCTAATTGAAAAAGAAAATAAATGCTCAGGAAAAAGGTTAGTTTAGGTTATATTAGATATTTTTACTAGGCTTTTAGTAATTGTTAGTGTGAGTAATTTCTGAAAATACCGAGCACTTTATTGCTATCCTATGTATATTATTTTCTCGTTTTCTGGATTAGAATGTCACATTTTAGCACGCATATTAATGTTAGAAGGAGTTTCATTCTTAAACGATTTTTGGTGATATTTTGTTATTTGAGATTGACATGATTACAATAAATACACTAAATATCTAGACAACCGACAGAATAAAAAGTACAAGAAGTCGCAGAAGGCAATTCAAGCACTCGTTCGTTCGCCCACTCTCTGCTGTACGCTTGTGAGCGAATTTCTAACTCGTGCTAGAATACGTTACCTTCTGTAACTAATATTGTAATATACTATTATTACTTATATATTTTCTTGACTTGAAAATACTGTCACATTTTATGGAACATGTTGCAGAAAACTTGTTACTTTTATACATACCTAGAGACCCATATGTTAATTGTGATTTTATATTAAAAGCCGTAAATAAATGCATGCTACTAAGGGTCCACATTGGACCCTAGCGGAAAGTGCAAATTTTGGCCCAAGCGGCAAATTCAGTTTTGGCCTTTTAACTTTATCCGTGATTTTTTTTTAAAGGTATGCAAAAATTTGATCCCAAATTGATTTGACCTCCTATTTACAATATGTAGTTAGCCCGACCTTGATGCTACTACATTATAATCTTATGAAGTTAAGTATCACTTTTAACAAAAGATAGGATATTTGCAAAAAATTCTAATAAAGTGAACAATTCCCGATAATTAAGAATATTTAAAGTTAAGTAATATTTTGTGTCTGTTGGGTTTTTTAACAGAAAGTACCTTTTAGCTTTTTAAAATAGCAGATTTTTTTTGTTAACAGACGTTTTTGAATTTTTAATTTATGTTTCAACTTCTTTGTTAATGGAACCACATTTAATGTAAATTGTTTTAAAACTAAAATCTATCTCTATAAACTGATGAATAGAAACGGTAGTAAATTGAGGTCAATTAAATTATAATTAATTGTACCGTCGTATCAGATTTCGTTTAAACGGATTTGAAATCGATATCATTCATTTGTCCTGATTTATAATCAGTTTATCTTTGTACTCTGCTTTGAGTTATTTAAATATTTACTGACGTTTCGTATTTTTAGAATCGAAATTCAAAGGTATTTGACTGATAGAAAATTGTTCGCTTCAAAGCATTAAATTCCCTTCTCGAAATTAATAACAAAATTTTTGAAGGTAATCAGTCATTTAATATCATAATGAGGTCATTTCATTATTTATCTTGCAATATGAACACCATAGGTACATTCTTCATAACGGTTATGAGTGTCCATGTAATGACTTTTGGTTAATATCAGTTGTAGATTGTTGAATACAATACCATACTTACATTGGGCATTAGAACGCGAAACTAGCTTATTCCACTAAGAATGAAGCATTGCGTAAGTTAGGGCGTATATTTCCGCGTCGGCGATTGGCTAATTTCTGGAACAGAGCTACACTAAAATTTTCAAGCCTATAATTTAACTGACAAATTAACTTCGTCTTTTTATTATTTTTAATAATACGAGTAAATGTGTTTATATATTGTAGTAAAATGTTGCTTAAATAATATTTGCAGGAAGTTTAGCAACGCTATAATAAATTTAAGTAGTACCGTTTTATCCCGAAAAAGTGAACGGCATTGGCGAATCTAAGTCCTTTTTACAGTGGCTCGAGCCACTGTGAAAATTTTCTGAACCACTGTAATTTTTTTTTGAATTAGTACTTAATAATATTCATTAGTAAAATGTTCACTTATGCTTCATTCATATTCATTCCATCTGTTGTTTATTGGCATTGCAATAATAATTCTAATAAATTTTATTTCTGAAACTTTCTAATATTTGTATTCAAAATCTAAAATTTAAATTCTTTTCTATTTAATTTGAGCAAGATTTAAATTATTAAAACTTTATTGAAAATTTGAATTTTATCAGATGTATTGTAGAAGCTGATGGCATTTTGAAATTGTATATAGAAATATAAAACTAGTAAACACACTAAATGTAATAAAACTATCACGAAAAAGACAGTTGATATGGCAAAAAACTGCTTCTCCTGCTAATAGAACAGAAAAAATGTTTTTTTTTACATTATTGATTCTTGCTTAACATAATCCACAATATTAAAAAAAGTACCTTAAATTTTACTACATTAGAATATCCCATTCAAAATAATAACTGCATTAATTTTAATGTCTAAATCCCATGAAAGTAAGGTAAAAATTGTAGCTTTTCATCTCAGAAAATAAAAAATAACTTTCAATATAGGTAAAGGTATTTGACATTAAACAAAAAGTTTTTCACCTACACTTAAAACTGAACCACTACAGTCACGAAAGTCTAGATCCGCCACTGATAATAGGATTACTATACACGTGTCGAACTCGCTGCAATTTAATTTAATTATTTTTTTTAAAATGTGCAGTGGATTATATCGTAATATATTTACATTTATGATAAAAAAATTAGTCGACATTTATTTTTGTCGTGATCAAAAACTTTTTAAATAAACTAAAGTGCTTTAACAAAGGAATATAATATTCATCAAATTAGTCATATTCTTGATACAACTAAGTATAAAAACCCAGATTATACAATTTAACTTTTTAACTTGTCATGTTATTAGTTGTTCCAAATTTCAGGGGCGTAACCAGCAGTGTGCAAGGTGTGCCGGGCACCCGGGCCCCCGATATTAGGGCCCCGCAGTAATTGAGAAGTTTCAAAAAATTATATACAGGGTGTCCCTTAACTTCGAGCAAAAACTTTAAGGGCATATAGTACTGCCCAAAATGAATAAAAAAGCTTCATCAACATAGGAATGATCTTCAACTGTTTCCGAGAAAAGCGAAAAATCTAAGAAAAACTGACAAAGATAACGATCGAATAAAATTTTGTCTATGTCAGTAAAAATACTATAAAAAACAATAAAATTTTATATGAAACATTTTTCTCAATTTCTTATAGTTATGTAGTTATATGAAAATTAAATATTGACCAAGGTCGCCACAACATTTCACTTTTGATTTTTATAAAATAACAAAAGGCCATCTAAGATTACCTCTCAAAGGTAAACAAAAAGTCTCAATTAATCAAAATCGTAATTCTTATAGTTTTTGAGATAGCAAAGGTAAATCTCGTAAAAACTCATTTTTCACTGCGTTATATCTGGGAAACTATTAAAGATCGGACACATTTTGACTAAGCTTTTTTTACTCATTTTGATCAGTATTATATGCCCTTAAAGTTTGTGCACCAAGTTAAGGGACACCCTGTATAATATAATAATAATATTTTGTCGGCTTTTCAACTTTCACAGTTATAGCCCTATCTATATTTTTACAATTTCTGTTACATATTATTATAGCGTATTAGAAGACACAAACATACAAGCCCGTGGTGGTGATCGAAACCACGACCCTAGGGCCCGAGCTGTGAAGGTCGCTTAGAGCGTTTAGGTATTTTCATAATAATTTGATCCAGAGGCAAGAACAATGAAACAAGAAGCCTGCCTTTACGAATAGCGAGTATACACACATTGCTGCCCAAGCCCATCAAATTTATTTGGAACATTTTCCGAATCGTCATCTTCCAAATGTTCGTATCTTTGTACATGTTGTTCAGCATCTCCGAGATCATGGGTCCTTTAAGCCTGCTTATTAAGATCCTGATAGAACACGCCCATGCCCTAGTATACGAAGAATAGCACAACAATAGAAAGTGTCACATATAAAAATTGGAGGATATTGAAAGAACAGTTACATCCTTGAAAATGCAGCTACAAACTCAAAGTGTCACATAAAAAAATTGGAGGATATTGAAAGAACAACAGTTACATCTTTGAAAATGCAGCTATACTCAAATCGGATATGCAGCCAATGCACGTCATCACTTAGGGGGAAAACCTGACTGCATTAAAATCACTAATATGGAAAATTGAAATAAAATTTCAGTCATTTTTAATTGTCAAAAAGTATATAGACTTGTAGAATTATTATTAAGATGTATACTAGAGGTCAATATTTATCATATATGATATAAATAATATATAAATAATGTACATCCACCTTATATTATTCGCTTATTTGTTGCTACACTTGGCAACATTGATAATTTGTATATTTATAAGTTCCTCCTTGGTTTATACTTTCAAGGTTATTATTTGACAATTTGAATTGCATTGTTTTTGAAATATTTTTCTTCGTTGTGAATTGGGTGGCAGATCATGAGAAGATTCTGATACAAGAAGTGTAAAACGTAAAACTGTAGATGAAAACGGTATATTAAATATATTTTTCAATTCTTTCTCAAATAGATAATTAAAATTTATTTGCAGGTACACTGTGCTTCATGCAAGAACAGAGAACGGTTTCGTGCCCAATGCATCATTACTATTCGCACCCAAAACAAAAGATGCAGATTATCATGGTGAAATTAACCAACAAAATGGTTCATAGATCAACTGCCACCAAATTTAAAAGAGAAATCAATAATTATAATAGACAAAATGCTTATTACCACAATTCTCTCTAATATAAAAAAATCCAAATACAGGTTGGAAAAATGATGATATTAAAAAATGGCTTCGGGACAAGAATAATAACATTTATACCGTATTATATATTATAGATCAATTTTGTATATTTTTTGTGCTCGTATTTATATGCTGTTTTAGTTAAATACAACTATTGTTATTATTTAAATTGCCAAATAAGCTCATGAAGATATAGTAACACGTTAGTAATTTATTAATAGCAGAACATAAGATGTCAACTTTCAGTTCAATTGAAAAATATTACATGAATGATACAATATTGAACAAAATCACCCCAATTTGGTTAGACTTTAACTATTGTATAATAAATAAAAGCTTGATATTAGTAATGTTATCTTTATTTTACTTTTATTCTTAATCATATTACGAACATTTATTGACAATTTAGGTAATTTATCGTATTTATTACAGTGTGAAACAAAATTATTATTTGAAAATATCACGACTGTTTGAAATGCAATTGTATACAACCTGTATAACTTTTTTCATTACGATTCTCAAACTTATGTAAACGTACCAGTTCATGACGTCACACATCTAGTTACTTTTATTAATGACGTGCATTGGCTGAATATCCAATTTGAGTATACAAGCATACTCAACAACAAGCAGATGCTAGAAAGAGTAGAGGATTCATTTCGTCGACGCCTTCAATGACAATGACCGTGGCTATTTTGAACATTTTTGTGATTTCATTTATGCCTGCATCTCTTTTAATCATCTTTATGCGTTTTATTAATATTTCGAAACATGTATTAGAAAACAAATAATGTCTTTTGTTTACTAGCTAATCTAAATGAAAAATATGAAATTTTTAGATTTATTATATTGTTGAAAGCTGGATAAAAATCGTTATAAAATTATTAATCATTGAACGGACACTAGGCACATAGCAGTAATCCCCAGACCTACGAATCATATACGAGAAGATAAATTACTCGTGCTGAAATTAATCTCAGCAGTAATAAAAATTACAAATCCTGCCAAGTAAAGTTTCTTATCTAATGGATAAAAAGTCTAGACGCCGTCTTTTGTCTTAGACAATCCCCAGCCTTCTAGGATGTTAATTTATTATAGAAGAATTGCTCCTTCAACTTATATAACGAATTTTTTATCTCAGACAATTTTTCACATGTAATTTTCTTCTAAATTATTTTCCTGCCGTCAAATACATTATTATACCTTCGCAAAATTCAATTTCCGTAGTTAAAATTATCATTTTTAAACGCGGCTGAATTTATTTTGTATATAGGTAGGTATTGAAAGAAAGCAAAAACACCATATTAAAGGAAGATTTAAGACTCATTCACAGCACCTAAATTAAAGTTATTATAAATATTAATAATTAAAATATAACTTTATTATAAATTTATATGAATAAATGAGAAAAAGATAATAAAAATAACAAGCACGATGAATAAACTAATATAAACACTAATAAAAGACTAATTCCTGGTTTCACCAACATTAAATATTTCTTCGAATAAGTGAAAAATATCGCATCAAAATATGGCAGCTAGAATAAATACAGTCATTTGCGTAACGTTTTATTACGTCAGTGTGAGAATAATGATTGCAAAATAAATACTAATAATTTGACGTATAAAACGTTACGCTTTTGCTCGTCTCTTGTTTCTAATTCCATGGCTAATACTATTAAATTGTAATTCCATGAATTTTCAAATTTTATTCCTGCAGTTAGCCAAAATATTTTTTTTTTATTGATTCGAATGTAGATTTTTTTTTCTTTACAACATCCATTTGAAACTTTTTGTCTAAAATAATTAGGGGAGCAATGCGCACGGAAAAAACTAATTTCCCATGTTAAACGCCTATGTTTCACTTTCCTTGATACGCGCTGTATATAGGATTAGAGACCATTATATCTTATAGGAACAATTATAGTCGTAATATGCTTTTATCAACAATAAACTTGTGTGAATTCAAATCTGCCTGTGTACGAGGTCAGTTCTTTCCAAATTGTTGAACGCTCAACATCACATGTGTTATTGTGTGTGGTAATTCTGAATTAAATAATTCATAATAATAATTTATTTGGCTAAAGCGATCCAGCACAGATATGTAGCAAGTCAGTAAAACACAAAATCCATTAACATAAAAATGATAGTTAATTGCTTATAATACTTCAAAAATTAAAAATTAAATAAAGTAGTTCATAATAAAAAGAGAATGGGTAAATTAAATACTAAATAAAAATTAATAGGTGTTTGTGAAATGTGCAGATGCATCATCTGAAAACAATGAATACAGTACATAGGAAGTATATATCTAGCGCGCGCTGCTTGCAGCTAGAAAATGACTTTAATTATATGTATCTCATAAGCGACTTTTACTTAGAACCATTATACCTACAGCCCATACGATGTAACTTGGCGAGCCAAAAGAATGTAATTCAGTTCACTATTCCTAAGTTGCGTTTTGTCAAATATTTACTTTCACTTCGATGCCACACAGCTTCAGAAGTGGAATAGTGATTTTACAATGTTTTATTGCCTTACACAAAGCAAATTTCACCCTAATACACTCAAACTCGGGGTGTCAGGTACTTTTTAACCCAAGAAGTTATATTCATAAATAAGCGTTGGTGCATATATAATATATAAAATAATTAATTATAATATGATTTATATAATAAATAATTCATTCCAATATTTGTAATATTTATTTTTGTATAAATAATTACTTTTTTTTCTAATATTCGTAATTTTATTGAACTTCATTCTTCTTCGGTACGCCTATGGATTTTATAACTTCCCCATTACCGCAGTGATAATGTGAATTGCCCCAACTCGCCAAGTTACATCGTATGGACAGTACATGTTTCCCAATATTTATCAAGTTACTTGTGTATTCTACATTTTATAACATTATAACATTTAAAATAGAGAACGGAAATAAAGAAAAATAACCATAGACGTTGAAAGAGATATCAGTAATGCATTCTTTTAAGTTTCCATCTTTTTAACTAACTATACTACAGAAAATCAAATACTAGACAACAATAATTATTTATTAAATACTTCCACGTTATATACTATTTTAACTATTTAACATGTACAGTGGCTCACAAAATTATTCGTAAAGTTTACTTTTATATACGTAAAGTACATACCGTTATATGGAAATATTTGAAATAAAAATTTGGGGATAAAATAACCGACACCGCACAATTGGACTTCGTACATAATAGCACGACACTAGTAAACCTCAAAAAAAGTATCCTCAGTGGACATCGTAACTAAGTTGAAGTATCCTAAATTAATAATAATGAAAAAAAAAGAATATAAGTTTGTAATAGAGGTTTTAAGTAGTATTTTTAAGTTTAATGCCATATGGTCTGACAAATAATATTTATGCAACAAGAATGTAAATACAATCTTTATGACATGAGGTCAACATATTTCGTGAAGAGGCTCGCCGAGTCATGAAAATTATTGACCGAATTTCATAATGATTGTTTACACTTGAGTTGCATGCAATATTTTTTTATATGACCTTAAATAAAATTCTTGAAACAAATTAGAAATTTGACAGACGAGCCGATAACAATTTGAACACCAAATACCGAGTTCACTTTTATAAGATAACAGATCTGAAGTTGAATACTGCAGTTCTGTCAGTATTACCAACATGAATGCATAGAAAAACTAAATTTGGGTAACACAATTTAAATGCCGAACGTGTATTGATAGTGGTAGCTCTGTAATGATTAATAAAATAAAATACAAAAATCTTTTACTTTACAGATTGTCTGCAGTGTGTAAAGTATCAACTTAACACACTGCAGAGTGGAGAATAAAATAGTTATTTATGCAACAAGTGTGTAAAGCAGTGCGTTTTTGATCGAATACGTAAATTAAAACACGAGATAAAAACTACTTTAGACACGTGTTCAATACAACATTTTTCCTACAACCGAAATATTAAAAATTAATTTAAAAAATGCATTGATAACTGCCGTGAATTGTGGGTAGGATACTGTTATGATAGCAACAGAAGATAATACAAACATTCAAAAAATTAGTTTGAAAGAAATAAATATTGTTAAATTCTGGTATATTTTACGTGCCATTTTGTAATTTTTACTGGACTCATATCACACCTATTTACTTTTCACGCACTAATGCTTGAAAAGTGACTCTTTACTAAAGTATGTACTTTACCCACGGTTGTAGGAAAAATGTTATGTTCTGCTCTCAAAAACATTTCAAATTATTTAATTTTTGCTTCAAAATACTACTAACAGTACCACATAAATAATAACAATAAATGTACGAAGTACAATTATTACGATTCAGAGTATAATTTTTTAAATATTATATAAATAATAATATATCATCCCGATTGAAGCCATTTTTGAGTGATTAAATCTATTTGTATGCACAGATTTTGGGGGCTGTACTCCACTTGATATTTCAAACTGCGTTAACGAAAATGTCTGTAGTGATGATATATTTATTGAATGTCAGGCACTCAATGTCATTAGAGAACATGCAGTATTTTTAATTTGTATAATGTGGAAAATATATTTCTTTAAACTGTATCCGTCCTTTAAAGTTTCTCTTCAATTACAATACACGATAATCAAGAGTAATAGCAAAGCTTATAATGAAATTGTAAATAGAAAAGTTAAAAGGAATAAATAGAATTCTGAAAGCTACATTTCATTTGGGATTTAAAATGTATTTGAAAGAATATATCTTTCAGGTATTAGAACAAAAGTATTCCTTCTGTAACGATTCTTCGCTCAGTAATGTATAATTCATCTTATGTTTATGCCGTTGCACTTTGGATTATCAGCGTCATCTTGTATTTGGGATTGTGTTAAGTTGATAAGAATTTACAACTCCGTCTGAGCTCTCGCTTTTAATCCGTGGTCATGAAAATTCAAGCTCTTCAGCTCTTCTGACGAGACAACGATATCAAATTGAATAATTCAACAGATTAATTCATAATATTCATGGAACAAACAGCTCATTGGATAACCCTTTTAATCTCTGCCGAATAAAATGATATAAATATTACAAGAGGAATGAACAACTTTATATACTATAATACAAATTTATCATGTTTATTTTACATTTTAATGTAAATTAATATTTTAATTTATACAAAATATGCAGTCCAGTTTGTTTTTACTTTGAAAAACATGTTTACAGTCGAGATATTCTGTCAAAATAACTAAATACATAATGAAGAACGCATGAAAAAAAAATACATTGAATTATTTTATACGCAGAAAAGATTTCAGGATTTATTGGAAGAAATAATGATACACAATAGCGTAACAAGGACAATTTAAGGACCGCCTACACAATAAATTCTAAATCAGGAACAATTAAAATAACATGAAGAAAATATAAAAACACTTGCTTTATTTTCTTTTTCAGTAAACATGAACAAGTTATTACTAGCGGTATTTAATATAACTTCAAGGTTTGTTTATATTACAAAACAGAAATTTTCGTCATCTACGCCTGAAGTAATTATTTTGTTATTTATGCAAATGAGTAAAAAATATAGTCTTAGTCTTATTTCATGAACAGCAACGTTTGACCACACAAGCCTAAGCAACTTGTACAAGTCACTGGAATCCAATACTAGAATCTAGTCCAGTAAATAGTATCCATTTCTATTTACTAGCGCCAGTTACTACCCCCACTACTACTGTATTATTTATTGGACACGTCTGAACAGGCATTACAGTAAATCAGGCCAAGTGTCTACAGATTATATTTTCATTTATTTTCCTATAATGGTAAAACACAATACTGTACCTATTCTGTAAGTAATTATAAACGTTGAGAAAGGAAAACCGTTCGTGAATAATTTGTCTTTTCACTAACTTAAATAACAAATATAATTTTTTTTGAATTAAATTTGTCATCACAATTTCTGGAGTTATCGGGTGCAATAGACGCGTGCCAACGTCTTCTTATGTCGTTGAATTAATTGGATATATTCTGCCATAAATCCGGCGACTACTACTCGGACGACTACGGTTCCAGTGGACGACCAGCCTTACATTTTGTTAAATTATACAGAGGTTATGATATCCCTGTTCAGTTGTAACTTCTAACGAAAGTTTTTTTTTTCGGTCCTCTGATAACTGCAATGTTTTACAAGCTTTTTAACTATAGTATTAATTTTATTTCCTCTTTATTACAGGAAAGATTTTAAATCCGGTACATTGATCTAAAAAGGAGCGGTATATAAATTTACTGGAAACGTGTGTTTAAACAGTTACTGAATCAAAATGCATTTGAAACTAGCGCTGGATCCCAGCGACTGGTACAAGCTACTGTCCGCGTGTTAATTCAGCAAGTCGAGGTCCTATTAGATAACAAGATACGAGGGTCATTTCATAAATATTGCACACAATTGTTAGTTTATTCATGTGCTTATTTTTATTACACTATCTCTTTACATTCCTTCAATATAATCTCCCTGCTTCTCAATGACCGAGTTACAACGTCTGGGACGTTTTACTATTCCATTCAAGACACCATCTCTGTTCATCTGTCAAATGGCTTGGGTAACGACAGCATGAAGCTCTTCCAGAGACGGAAAACGATGTCCACGCTTAGTATGTTTCAGCTTTGGGAAAAATCGGACTCATGTCCGTACTGTAGAGAGCATGAGGTGACACTTCCCAACCATATTCACACAGTTTTTCAGTTACGACATTCCCAATGTGGGGGCGAGCATTGTCATGGAGAATGAGTGGCCCAGCCTCGAGTAACTTCGGTCGGGTTTTGTGCAATTTTCTGCGTAGTTTTTGCATGAAAACCCGATAATAAACTGCTGTAACACTTGTTACGTATGGAACTCCGCCTGTCATGATGATACCTTTGTAATCATAAGCAAGATCATCATTTGTTTGACTTTTGATTGAGCTCTCCAAAAAATTTTGGCCGTGCGGAATTTGGACCTTTTCACTCGTTGGGCTATGAGGTTCAACTCCGGCTAAAAAATTCTATCCCATGTTTCATCAATAGCGACTATTTCTGCCACGTAAAGTTTCGATCTTCATCACCGTCATAATACCCAAGACACGTGCAGGCTCAATTTCTAGCTGACATTTGTGAAAAATAGATTACTCTATAGTTAAAAACAAAACACACGCTGCTTCCCCATGCCTTATACTACCAATCTGTGCATTATTTATGAAATGACCTTCGTATTTTCTACATTTATTGTCACAAAATACGCTCAAATAGGCTGCCTGTTACTTAAAGGTAAAAGCTTTGAATATATGATACATATAAGAACGGCAACGTAATGTATTTAGATTAAATATTTCGAGTGAAGGTGCCATCTATCCCTCCGTATACGAATTATTTCTGAGTTAGTTCAAAAAATACATAATAGGTGGATGTTGCACAGTGTTGCCACGTAGCTGGAACAGCAAGTTCAGATTTTATAAAGGTATTTAAGTTTGCTACTGTAAAACAAGTATACATGTACATTGAAGATTCAAAATATATTATCTGCTTATTATGAAACAATATTTTTGAATTATTGATTATTGAATACCTCTAACAAATAGTATCTGGCAATGCTGTCAGCACGATAAACCGTAGTTCATAGTTTTGTGGTAGGAGTCACTAGCTATCTATAATAATTTTGTGAATAAAAAGAGACAGATATAGTATCTTGCTAGGCCATATGCGTTGTCGTTCTTATATGTATTATATATTCAAAGGTAAAAGTTCGTATGATTTATTATGGAAATATAAACGATTTTAGCATATCTTCGTTTATTAACTCCACAGCACTTACAGCAGCATGAATACGAACTTCGCCATAGCCACCTAAGTGATTTATATTACACACAACTAAATGAAGCAACCATGCTTTAAAACTTCATCATGCTTCCATGATTAACCGTGCGAAAGTTTATACCTTCACGGAGGACGTAGGAGGCAACCTATTGGAACACATTTTGAGACAACAGATGTGGAAAATATTTTGTTTTCTAATATTATTTAAAGTTTAATTTTAATATTTGTTCTTTTATCGATAACTTGGTAACAAAGGCTAATCAGGAAATCACTTTTGTGACACGCTGTACATATTGTTCGTAAAATAAAAATAGAATTCCCGAGGTAAAATAATGTTGATCACAGTAGATTTTCTCTAATATGAAATTTACATTGCATTTTGGTATACAAATTGTTATTTGAAAAGCTAATTGTATTGTAAATATTAAATATTCAATGCTTATTTGAATATCATTTCACGATTTGCAATGTATTTAGACAATTGAACAAAACAAATATATAAACAACATGCTATTTACTGGGCAGCTCATTTCATGACAATTTCAAATAGTCTAATGAATCCCACTGATCCCTGTAACAAAGTTTTAATTACCAAAAAAGCAACAAATAAATTTGTTCCAGTTTTAGCAGTCCGTCAAATTATTTCTCTCAAACATGTACTCATCAAATCTACTGCTTAATCACCGTAAAAATTGAAACCCAATCCTACACAAAATCAAATATTCGAACCAATAAATAAAAGACTCCCCCTCAAAACAACCACGACTGACGAACTGTACTATTACGCAGGGTCGTATTGGCCCATTTGCCCTCTATTCTGTGCTGACTGTGGCTTTTTATTACAGGTAGAGTTCAAAGGGCTGACCGGCCCCATAGAGTTCAAGGAAGGAAGGCGGATTCAGTTTAAATTAGATCTGCTGAAGCTCAAGCAGCACGCCATAGTCAAAGTAGGCGAATGGAGCCCTGGTAATGGGGTCAATATAACGGATAGAGAAGCCTTCTTCGATCCTGGGCAGATGAATGTTACATTGGTTGTCATCACTATACTGGTAAGATATTTTTTAGTTTTCGTTTTATATTTTATTTTTCTGATATATTTGATATCTGTATTATTTTTACTAAAATATCAGTTCATGTGAATTCACTTCAGATAATAACGATGATATTTTATTACCAATTATTCTATTATTCAGCAATATTTTATATTAAAACCTGAAGTTTTATTGGTTTTATGCTTTTCGTATATTCATTCGCATCAAAAAATAAGAAGTAAAAATAAATAACATTATAAGCAATTCAAATTAACTTTTGTCGCCATTTTCAGCACGTAATATGACGCTACAACAAACATATTTACCAATTGTTATTCATTTGTGTATAACTGCATAAATTATACATAAATGAAAATTTAGAAAATTTATTTTATGGCGTTTAAAAATTACTTATTAGATATCAATGTCCATCATATACAGAATGTTTCCTTTAAATCAACCAGTGCTTTGTTGAGCGAACTAATGCCAAAAAAAAAAAATGCTATATACAAAAATTATAAAGAAGAAGGGGATAATTTAGCAGTAGTAACAAAAAGTCAATCAGTGGTTCTCAAACGGTAAAATACAAATAATTTTTTTTTAAATAATACCTTATATAATTTTTAGTCCATTATATAGAGATTTTTTTTCTGATATGAACGATATCAATATTGTATAGGGTTATGTAACAATTATTTCGAGTAAAATAGTTTTAAAAATTAGAAATAATGTAATAAAAATGGCTTTACTACTAGTGTAACCTAGACAATAGACGTATCAATATTTGTGAATTGCATAGCCTATTTCAATATTGTAACATTATTTTTAATTTTTGACACCATTTGTCTCGAAATAATTGTTATACAACCCTAAAAAATATTTATATCACTCAAATCAGAAGAAAATTGTATCTACTAGACTAAAAAATTATACCACTAATAGAATTTCCTGTTTGTTATTACTGAAAAATTATCCCGTTATTTTTGATCAATTTTTGTATGCAACATGTTTCTCTAAAGTCATTAGTTCGCCCGAAAAAAAGCACCCTATACAAGTAATATTAAAATGAACATAATCATTAATTTTTATCCCCTAATATCAAAATGAAACTTTAATGCATTTAAATCGAGCGCGCATCAAATTCAGCATCAGCCTTGTTTGTGACGTGCTGGACACTGGCAAATGCTATTGGATAATAGGTGTTCGAACGCGCAAACCAAGGGCGTGTATCGCCTCCACCAAGTTTACGCTGATTTTGACGTGACAAGAAACGACTTACCCAGCGTGTTTCATATATCCGTCTCACACAGCTGTAGAAACTTATGTTCTCGGTATAGATGACGTTACACGCGCCGTCATTTTGCTCGGCCCGCATTTATTGAAACTTAAATAATTCATTTATGGCGTATTAGAAACCTTTAGGCGAAAATACAAAATATGAGTAACATTTTTATGTGCAAATTAACATATTAAAAAATGAAAAAACTTGGAAATCCCTATTTAATAGTGCTAGCCATTACTTTAAACATAAACTGGTGTCGGGGTGCCACTCGTGACCCCATCAAGCAAAACGTTTTCAGTGACAATGCACATGTTGATTAAAACCGATCATATTTTATTTGAATGTTTCCATTTCATATTTTTTTAGAAGCGAATCACTGTACCAGATACTCTGAGCGTTAAATATACCCTGAATTTCACATTCACCCAGCAACAAAAAAAAATTAAGGCCACATTACTTTTCCAAAGTGTATTATTTTATATACATGTTTTTATTGTATTTTTTATATTTAGATTTGAAAATGTTTATAATCATAACCGAAAAGTCGTCATTTTTTCTACTTCAATAAATAAATTATCGCCGAATGAAGCATTAACTCCAAGAATCCTACCACTGATGTAATATTGTATGTCATAGAAATTTTATTTTTGTAAAAATAATATTTAACTCTGTCTTTATAATTTTTTAGGTTAATATTATTTTACTATTTTCGTAGTGTGAAATTATTCTCCCTAATAAAAACAAATAAAAGGTCAAAAAATAACATATAATATATATATATATATATATATATATATATATATATATATATATATATATATATATGTCAATAGTGTTTTTTTTATTATTATCAATTACTATTATAAAACTAATATGTTTTTCTTGCGCTCCACCCAAAGCTAGTTTTTAATCATTTGGATAACTATGGGTTGATATTGTCTGCTCTACATCTTTTATTTGAAGTATTTTTTTCAAAAATAATTAGCGAGGCAACAATCTTGTATATAATAAAAAAATCTGATGTGGCCAGCACAATACCTTCCGTCAATCCTGTGTATTATGTACAAATTCCATACATAAATTTTCTTGCAAAAGATTCTAAATTTTTGGTATTCCCTTTCTCGGCAACTGAATTCCATACTCCTGATACTCCTGATAACAAACAAACCACATGAAATAAGAAAATTATGAAATTTTGAATGAAAAATTATAACACTTATCAATTATGGACATAATTAATTGCTGTCATTTTGACACGGGTCCCCATATCTGCTTGCCAAAGTCAGCAAAGTCATGTCACTGCACGCGCCCTATACATAAATTTTCTTGCAAAAGATCCTATATTTCCAATAAAGTTATTTCATAACCAAACTATGCAAATTGCACTTAACACTGACGTCTTCTTCTTTAGTTTTTCCCATTCGTTAGGGGGGTCGCTATTTTTTATTTTCTTCTTCCACTCATTTTTGTTTTGCGTGTCGTCCTCATTCAGTTCCTTTTCTCTCAAGTTTTCTACAATACAGTCTTTTCATCTTATATTTGGTCTTCCTATGTTTCTTCCACCTTCTATTAATATATTCATCTCTCCTCATGACATGTTCAAACCAATGTAATCGTCTCTCTTATATCTAGAAACTTCTAACACTAGAGTTATTTCCCTTATTCTTTTTCATTGATTTACATTTTATTTATACTGACATCTGTCAATTTGAATTACCTGAATATATTAGCAGTTTCCATGGTTAAGTTAGCATAGCTGGCTGAATTTTGAAATTTATATGAAATATATTATCTTTATTCTTCTTTAACTCTATATTTGTTGAATATCAAATATAAAATGCAATCAAATCGTATAGACAATAATATATTCTTTAAGTTATAATAACATTTAACTGAGTTTTTCAAGAAAAACTGTTAAAATCTTCAAATGAGGGTACTTCCGGTTGACCAAATATAACCAAAATCTAATCAAGTCTGCATATGGGGGTAAGGAAGAGGAATACGCAAGAATTGTAATTTTAGAATTCTAGTATTGGAGATATCGTTGACGAAACCGCACACAAATACACACACATACACACACACGCACACACGAACACACACACACACACACATACAGACATCATTGTAAAAATAGTAAAATCGTATTGTAAAGACCCTAAAACGTGCTTATTCAATGAAAACTCACCACCGATTTTTTTGACAAAAGACAATACCTTCCTTACATATAGGTGACGGAAGGTAAAAATAACACTTACTGTACATATTCCCTATTTAAAATATTTCAATTCTAGATTATAATATTCAACAATATTTTATTTTCAAATACAAAACATAAAATAATATAATGAAATCAAATTTTATAATTTTCATCTAAACACAGCAATTATATGTTTTAATTAATACCAAACTCATAAAAGAAAAGTTCTAATTAGTATTCTTTTTTATTTTATTAGTAATTATCCCTGTTAAATTTATCTTGAACAGAATTTATTTATTTTGCTTTAAAATTTCAACTTCAATTAATGCATTTTTAACTACTTAGTTGAAAAGTTTGCTGCACCTAAAGTGTGCCTTGGAATGATGGTATGTCACGTAAAAGTGTTAAAATCTAGTTGCCTTTGCATGCTTCTATTTAAGTGAATCTATCCTTAATAGAATTTACAACTTCGCAAGCTCTCGCTTCATTCAAAAAGGAGTAATTGAAATTTTATTCTCTATTTTAGCGAATAAGATCTGCCTATGTACTCGTACTATGTCATTAAATTTTAATGTTACTATATTTTTTCATCAGCATATTGATAGCGCGATTTAAATATTTGAATATTAATTCTCTATAACAAAGTTATATCATAAAATATACGATCTAAAATTAAAATTTATTTCGGAAATTCTCTGCAAATGTCTTTAACAGTTTCATTAATATTCAGAATAACCACTTAACTTAACCTACATTACTTTGTACGGAGTCATCTTTTATATTTCCCCAAATTGGAAATCACAGGCATCAAATTTTCGAACATAATTTATTCAAATAAAAGTTGTGGCTTCATCACAATTAATATTCATACGCAAAAATAGACAAAAAATACAGGTTTAACAAAATATTCCCACAAATAAATGGGGTCTCGTGGCCGTGTGCCTGAGTGTCTGGTTGCGAATCTGGGGACTCAGGTTTGATCCCGACCGACGCCAAAAATTACTTCGAATTTTAATAACACTAAATTGACCCCTGTGGTGCAGTCTCCACTCCAGATTTGAGTAACCGTGAGGTGACGCCTACACGGTATAAATATTTCATTATTACCGATATCTGTGTACAAAGCAGATTGGCACACCCAGCAATGGGTAATATGCCGTGATGATATATTTATTTATTTATAGATGTTCATTTTCAAAACTGGAATTATTATTTTTAAATTATTAAAAAAAAAATCTGTTGTGGCCAGCACAATACCTTCCGTCAATCCTGTGTATTATGTACAAATTCCATACATAAATTTTCTTGCAAAAGATTCTAAATTTTTGGTATTTTATGATTCCCTTTCTCGGTAACTGAATTCCATTCTCCTGATAACAAACAAACCACATGAAATAAGAAAATCATGAAATTTTGAATGAAAAATTATGACACTTGTCAGTTATGGACATAATTAATTGCTGTCATTTTGATACGGGTTCCCATATCTGCTTGCCAAAGGCACGCACCCTATACATATTTTTTTTTTGCAAAAGATGCTATATTTCCAGTAAAGTTATTTCATAAACAAACTATGCAAATTGCACTTGACACTGACATCTACTTCTTCTTCTTTAGTTTTTCCCATTCGTTAGGGGGTCGCTATTTTTTATTTTCTTCTTCCACTCATTTTTGTTTTGCGTGTCTTCCTCATTCAGTTCCTCAAGCTTCTGCAATACAATCTTTTCATCTTATATTTGGTCTTCCTATGTTTCTTCCACCTTCTATTAATATATTCATCGCTTCTCATGACATGTTCAAACCAATGTAATCGTCTTTCTTATATCCAGAAAGTTCTAACACTAGAGTTACTTCCCTTATTCTGTCATTGATTTACATTTTATTGATACTGACATCTGTCAATTTGAATTAGCAGTTTCCATGGTTAAGTTAGCATAGCTGGCTGAATTATGAAATTTATATGAATTTTTTTATCTTTATTATTCTTTAATCCTATATCTGTTAAATATGAAATATAAAATGCAATCAAATCGTATAGACAATAATATATTCTTTAAGTTATAATAACATTTAACTGAGTTTTTCAAGAAAAACTGTTAAAATCTTCAAATGAGGGTACTTCCGGTTGACCAATTATAACCAAAATCTAATCAAGTCTGCATATGGTTGTAAGGAAGAGGAATACGCAAGAATTGTAATTTTTGGAATTCTAGTATTGGAGATATCGTGCAGGAAAAAACGGTCACATACACACACACACACACATACACACATACACACACACATACAGACATCATCGTAAAAATAGTAAAATCGTATTGTAAAGACCCTAAAACGTGCTTATTCAATGGAAACTCACCACCGATTTTTTTGACCAAAGACAATACCTTCCTTACCTATAGGTGACGGAAGGTAAAAATCAGAACTCATAATACAACAATAATAGTAAAACCCAACGTTTAGGCAGCATACATTACTGCCCTCTTAAAGGAAAAATAAATAAATAAATTATTTTTACTTTTATTATTATTATTTATTTATTTTTCATACCTTTTTTCTGCATACAAAATTAATTTTACTTATTGATTCAGATACAGAATTTTATGCTCTACAACTTTTATTTACTGCGTTTTTTACCTAAATTAATCAGGAAACAGGAAATTACGAAAGTAGGATTTTACATGTTTAAAGTCCAATTCCAGTCACTATCCTGTAGATAAGTGGTGCGCAAGTGGTTGCCTTTTTTGCGATTTTTGGGTAACCCTTTATAAATTTAAAAATATATAATATATAATTTTTCTAATTTTAAAATCTATTTCTATATCTATAACCATATCGATCAAGGTAAGAGAGCGTTTATTTATACTACTTAAACGTAATTTAATATATTTTTTTGTTTATTCCGACAGATATAAAGAAAAACTTAAATTATTGAAACAATAATTTGATCTTCGCTTCTCTGAATTTACAGCCGAAGAGAGGAATTTAGCATTTTTTACTAATCAGTTTTCATTAACTGAACAGCAAATAAAACAAATTGATGTTGAGTTGCAGTTAGGAAGAATGGATATTAAATTTCATGCTGTACTAAAAAACCAATACGATGAATTTTATATTTTCTTCAATGTAGGTGAAATTATAAATTTTTGGAAATTATTGCAACACCAAAATTTTCCGAAGTTGACAATTTGAACAATGATATATTATATTTGTTATTATTTGTGTTTGGAATAATACGAGTATTAATAGGTTAATTATTTATTATTATTAATTATGTACCAGCCATTTACTTTTACAATTTCGAATACAAAATTTTTGCTATCTTATATAAGTGGCCCTTTGCGGAAATGAATTTTTTTTTGGCCCGCGATTTAAAAAGATTATACACCACTGCTGTAGATGAAGACAACAGGGAAAAAACCAGATATGTTATTTTTCTTTTCAAAGCGATAAATACGTATTTTTAATTTTAAACACCAAATAACGAGTATTATAGAAAACAGCCCAAAAAAAATCGACAAAGAAATTCTTTATCAGTATAAACTATCTAATGGAAGACTACATAAAATTAAGCTGTTTTTCCTAATTTTAAAGTTCTAAAAACCGAATGAAGAATTGAATGATAAAAAGAACAAAATTTTGAAAATGAAGTGACATCTGCCTTTCTCCCTGTGCTTTTCACATATTTATTTATTTATTCATTTACGGGACGAGACTAAAGGGAGATTTTAACAAATGATGAAATATCGAGACAAAACGAGATTCATTATAAACTCGAGTAGCCTCGTCAAACGGCAACACAATTGTATTCACATGTTTTAGTCTCTAAATAATGACCAACTCTCCTTATGAACCACTAAACGGAAATATTCTAACATGACCACTAGATCAGATATTATAAATATTTTATCTTTCATTTTCTCCACCATTACATGTTCAAACAAAATGTTCAAATATTTTATGAATCCACTACATTTTATACTCCGAAATTTATTTATATTGTAGTATATTATATTTTTCTTGCACTATCCTAGAAAACTTTTCTGCTATATTCAACTACAACATCATATACTTTCAAAACTATCTACCGCTACTTGTATAAAATATTTATCGATGTAACGTACACCGTCAGTGAATTTTGCTTTTCTGTTATCCGTTCTCTCGTTCTCCATATTTCCCTTCATTCATTATTGAGCGATTTACGGTTAAGTATGTTTAATAATTGCGCGAATATGACGGTTAACTGTCAATTATGAAATAGATAATGCTACGAGGGATGCGGTTTCGTCGGATTGAATTTTACCGCAGAGAGCGAGAATACGTAATACAAGTTTTAGTGGATGGAATTTTGATTTGGAGATACGAGTTGTAGTATTGGAAATGTGGGAAATGGTGGAATGCTTTTGTTTTTTGATTGTGGTTTATGGAAAATGGAAGGATTTACAAACAAAAATTTATAAAACATGCACGAATAAATTGCAGTGAAGGAATTAAATCATTAAATGTAAAAATAAAAACTTTTGTCTCTACAAAAAAAAAAAATAATACAAATTATTATACCTAGAAATGAATAGGAGGTATGCTTCAAAAGTATTCTATAAAAAAAT
The DNA here is from genome assembly GCA_951394225.1 of Harpalus rufipes. Lineage (NCBI taxonomy): Eukaryota > Metazoa > Arthropoda > Insecta > Coleoptera > Carabidae > Harpalus > Harpalus rufipes. Next base: position 17,569,247 of record OX596277.1, read on the forward strand.
CTTTGTTATATAGGTGTTAAGAAAGGGTAAAAAAATTGAGAGTATATACATTTCGATGTACTGGAAACAGGATTTGTTCAAAATTACGAAAATTATTTCTTATTTTTCATTTATTTCTTTTTTAGTACGCCACAGCCGACATGAAAATTATTAAAAATAATAAATTATTAATTACTTCGTAATTATTTCCTATTCAACGTTACGTGATTGGTTAATTTATTATTTTTAATAAAATATTCATGTTAACAGTGGCGCAATAAAAAATAATTAAATAAAATATAAGATAACTTTCCGAATTTTGGAAAAATTATTTTTGATTGAGAATCACATTAAATGCATATAAGTACCCATATTTTTTACCCTTTTTCTTAACAACCTGTATATTTCCAGCTATAAATCTTGTATCAAATGTAAAAATATCACTGAGGCTGCACATAACAATTTTTAAATTCTGGTAATTTTCTAAGATATTTTAATTTTTTTGTTTTAAAAAATTTACTTAGTTAATTCAAAACTTTTGATATTTTTTAGCAGAATTTAATGATAAGATCGTCAGGTTTACAAAATGAAAGTTCCATTTCTAAATTCCGCGAACCTAAATATGGATTACATATTTTCTGTCCTAAATCGAACGAATCCGAAGTACAATAATATACACAAAAAATATACGTGTAGAGGGTAGGGGGGGGGGGAGGGCATAGAATATTTAAGGTCTGAAGGATGTCGCAAGAAAAAAATGGGGAAACACTGACTTAAATATAATACAACTTAAATTAATATTTTTTTTTATTTATTTATTGCCGAGTACACCACCGGGATCGGTAACTTAATTTTATATTTCAATTTTCAATTAATTAACTCTAATTGATACGATAGCAATAAGTACAATATATTGTATATTTTCTTTTTGTCTTAGGCATTTGGCTGACATAAGTATGTACGATTTACTTTACATGATTACCTATAGCCTGGAAATAATTGAACAGATACAGTTTATTTCTTCCTTCGGAAATGTATATGTCAAAATATACAAAATAATAGGTACTATAGATAATTTTATTTTCAATTCACACCATTTTCTGGTTGTTCCAATGCCAATATACAAGCTGAGTCTGGGAAGATGCTCCCCTTTTAACTTTTTTATCATAAATAATAGGAAAAAATGGCGCGTGTAAAAGTTTTATTATTTTAAATACTATTTGATGGCATATGCAATTATATTATATTTCCAGTAAAATTATAATACACAATGTAAATTATTGCACTCGATTCTGACATCTATGGCTATAGCATAGTTGGTTGATTTATGAAATTTTATTTTTACCTTCCGTCACCTTTAGGTAACGGAGGTATTGTCTTTCGTCAAAAACTTCGATAGTGAGTTTCTAATGAGTAAGCTTCCTAGAATACGAATTTACTCTTTTTACGATGATGTCTATATGGATGTATGCGTGTGTGTGTGTGTGTGTGTGTGTGTAAGTGTGTGTATATCAAATATTCTATTACCCGTGTGTGACGATCGTTTCGGATCGCATAACTCCAATATCACGATCCAAAAATTATATTTTTTTCATATCCTCGAGTTTAGATCCATATGCAGACCTGATTAAATTTTGGTTATAATTTGTCAAGCGGAAGTATTTGCAACTTTTAACAGTTTTTCTTGAGAAACGCAGTCAAATATCATTTATTGACATTTAATGTTATTAAAATTTTAAAGAATATAATATTTTCTATTCGATTTGATTGCATTTTATATTTCATATTCAATAGATATAGAGGTAAAGAATTATAAAGATATTAAATATCATAAAACAGCCAGCTTTTCTAACCATGGAAACTACTAATATATTCAGATATTTCAAATTGACAGATATCAATGAAAAGAAAATGAATGTGGCAGAGATGAGGATGTTGAGATAGATGTTGCAGAAGACACGGAAAGATAAGATAAGGAATGAAAATATAAGGGAAATAACTCGAGTTATTGAAGTTTCTAGAATGATACAAGAGAGGTGATTACATTGGTTTGGACTTGTCATGAGGAGAGATGAAGAATATATTGGAAAAAGAATTAATAGCTTAGTAATAGAAGGTAGAATAAACAGAGAAAGATTCAAGATAAGATGAAAGGCCGTATTGCGGAACACTTGAGAGAAAAGGAACTGAATAAGAACGACACGCAAAACAGAAAAGAGTGAAAGAAGAAAATAAAAAATAGCGACCCCTAACGACTGGGAAAAGCTAAAGAAAAAGAAGATTATCAAGTGCAATAATTTTACTGGATATTTAGAATCTTTCGCAAGAAAATTTATGTATGGAATTTGTATATAATACACAGGATCGCCGGAAGGTAATGTGCTGGCCACATCAGCTTTTTTATTAATGTTTTAACTCTATATCCATTATACATGAAGTATAAAATGAAATCAAATCGTGTAGAAAATAAAATATTATTTAATTTTTATAATAACATACAATGTAAAAAAATATATTTAACTACGTTTATTCAAGAAAAACTTTGAAAAGCTACTAATAAGAGTACTTTCGGTTGACCAATTATAAGCAAAATCTAAACGCCTCTTCGGTTGGATGTAAACTCAAAGAATACTAAAAAAATATAATATTTGGAATTATGATATTGAAGTTATGTAATCCGAAACGATTGTCACATACACACACACTCACACACACACAATCGTATTCCAGAGATCCTAATACGTACTCCTTCATTAAAAACTCACCGTCGAACTTATTGACCAAAGACAATACCTTCCTTACCTCAAGGTGTCGAAAGGTAAAAAGTTAGGGGGGGGATCTTTCCAGACATCCTGTATTTTATTGAATAGGATATTTGCTATACTCCGTTCGCTAAAAGAAAAGAATGTGGAAATAATTTTTAAACAGAAACAAGTCATTCTACTGGGTCGGTTCCAAAATTATCCTTTTTTGACCAATAAAATGACTTGTATCTGTTCGAGAATTAGTTCCACATTCTCTCGTTTCAGCGAACGACAGGATTTGAACACGATACGTGGTAGAAGATCTATTTGAATTATAAACGGTAATTTAATCCTTTGAACTGTGAGTTGTAATTGTTTATACAGGATGTTAATGAATACGTATTACAAATTTATAGTGTATGTAGGGGATGCAAAATAATCTAACTTTTACTAATAAACCCATATCCAGAAACTCACCTTTTTCGAGCTACAGGCTCTTACAAAAGTAATTATCTACTCTAAATTTAGTTGACTGTGACCAATCATTTTAGTTATTATTATGTTTATTTTAATTTTTTTAAATAACTTTATCCACTTTTGTAATACATATTATAATAATTACTCAAAATGCTGACCACCAATTTCAATGCAAGCATTGCATTTTTCGAGCATATTTTAATACTTTGTTCAAAAACGCCAGGATTTGTTTGAATTTCTTGTGCTGCCGTACACTCGGCCTTACATTAGCGTGATCTCGAACAATATGCTCAGTTATAATGCGTCTGCAATTCCATGCTAGAAGTTAAAATAAAAGAAATAATAACTGAAATGGTAGCTCGAAAACGGTGTGTTTCCGGATGTGAGTTTATTAGCAAAAGTTAGTCTATTTTGCATACGCTATAAATTTGTAACAAGTATTCCTTAGCACCGTGTATATCTATTAATTAGTATTTCTATTTTTTTATTGTTGAGTATGTTATTAATTCATGAACAATGGAACCTATCTACGACTAAATTAATTATTTAAATATTTATATATGTACTTGTACATACATACTCATATGTTTAATATGTAAACATGTTATTTTATACCAGCATAGAGGAAAATCAAATAAAGCTTATATACATTTTTAAACACAAAACAGCTTTATGTAATTTTTTTTTTATATAGTTAATGAAGCGCAATGTCCCTAAAACATCCAATAAAATAACCATTTAATATCCATGTACGTTTTTCAACTTATACCCCATTAAAAAAAATTGGTTTGTTGTTTTGAAAGATATTGTGATGATCGCTTTTAAAGTAGTATGTATAGCCGCCCAAACAGATGACATATAAATAATTTAGAATACATTTCGTAGTTTTTCTTAATTTTGTGAACGATTGCAAAAAAAGAATATTGTTTGCAACACATACGAAAAACGTAATTGTAAACTTCTTGCAGCTTGTAGGACAAGCATTCGTTTCAAAATCACTAATGAGGTACTGCAAAACAAATTAACATACCTTTTTATTCTGAAATTTGACTATGTACTTTCTATAATATTAGTAAAAATAATTATCTGTTCAAATTTCTGTTATATTAAACACAGTAGCAATTTTAAAGTATGCTATGTTCGAATTGACGCCAAATTACATTGCCTGTAATATCCAAGAAATACTAGCCAATGACAGAACTGGAAATAAAATGGTGGTTTAAATACAGCGTAAGCCGTAACGTAACGTACCGTGCTGGAACGTAGAATAAATAACAAAACAATGCAAACATATTTGATAATTTATACAGACGTAAGTCTTAACGTGACAGACCGTGCCATAACTTTGCCAAAAACCCAAAGATCGCCAACTTTTATCTTTCTACGTTACGGCGGCACGTCACGGTACGTCGCGATATTACTAAAATTATTACTGCTCTGCGCTATTGTCTGTTTTTGTGTGGCTAATATGTGTCAAAGTTTAGCTAATATATAAACGGATATAAATATAAAAATACTGCATTACGAATAGTCTGTTTTGTGTGACTGTAATTGACATGAGTGACATGTGTCAAGTGTCAAAGGTTAGATTATTATATTAAATGGAAATGATGGAAGTATAGTAAGTGCGTTCAATGAAGTAAGCAAATCAAGGAAATACTAAGTAAGCAAACGAGACTTATTGCTGTATGACGAACTTTCATTTACAGCTGTCATCCAGAAAGTTACACAGTTGTCAAATGTAACATGTGTATCTTTCTTATCTCTTTTATTGGTCTTGAACGTTATGCAAAATAAATTTATATATAGGTACAGTTATTTGCAGATAGTGCGATTAATTTAAAAGATTTTTTTTAAGTCTAAGAAAATATTTCAAATTTAATAATATAAACATTTACCCTTTTTGACATGTGGTTGACGGTACACACCATGTAATGAAATAGAAACAGTACAAGTTAACTTCATGTATGTATAATTTTTATTTCCCGCCACTTATATTTGATAAGTTAGCAAGACAAGCGAGAAATTTGGCGCTTGGACTGCTTGCGAGCAAATCAAGCAAATGCTAGGCTAGCAGAGTCGTTCTACAAATTTTACTTCCGGTTGCTTGTTTTACTGGTCTTATTGAATGCACCTAATTAAATATAGTGTATTACGAATAAAATAACCTGTTCAATACAAATCTGACGTACACTTTTATCGACAGAACATGAGCATACTTTTTACGAAAATGTACCGTAAAAGTTCTGTATAAAATACTTAGCTTTAAAAAATTACGCGTTACGATACGTCGCAATACGCCACGGCACGGTACGTTACATTATGGCTTATGCTGTATAAATCTACCATAAAATTTAAAAAATATTTAATATTTCCTATTTAATAATAATAGATACACCAAGTGAGTTAAGATGTTTATTCACGAAAAGAAGGTTTAAGCCGCGAGCCCGTTCGGCGAGTGGATTAAGTTCTTGGAGTGAATAAACATTTTTAACTCACGTGGTTTATACAATATTTTATTCAAATTTGACGAAATAATAATAAAAACCATTATAATATTTAATTTTGACAAAATAAAAAACATCAATTAGTAAGCTATATATCAAAATCGTCGTTGATAGACGTCAAGTCGTTTATTTATAAATTATAAACAAGCTTTATTTTCTGTCATGTGTGTTGTGAAAAATAATGAAAATGGCTAATCTGTCTGACAGACTGTGGTGAAAGTATTATTTTCGTGACATGATGTTTTAAATGTACACTCGAGTACTTGGCGAGTTGGGGCAATTCACATTATCACTGCGGTAATGGGGAAGTTATAAAATCCATAGGCGTACCGAAGAAAAATGAAGTTCAATAAAATTACGAATATTACAAAAAAAAAAATTATTTATACAAAAAAATATATTACAAATATTGGAATGAATTATTTATTATATAAATCATATTATAATTAATTATTTTTTAAATTAATAAAGTTAAGAAAATAAAACTTCTATTGCTTTGAGAAAAAAATGCACCAACGCTTATGTATGAATATAACTTCTTGGGTTGAAAAGTACCTGACACCCCGAGTTTGAGTGTATTAGGATGAAATTTGCTTTGTGTAAGGCAATAAAACATTGTAAAATCACTATTTCACTTCTGAAGCTGTGCGGCATCGAAGTAAATGTAAATATTTGACAAAACGCAACTTAGGAATAGTGAACTGAATTACATTCTTTTGGGTCGCCAAGTTAAATCGTATGGACTTATTTGTTGCAGAGTGTGATAAAATTATGTGAGAGTTAATTTTATTTTAATTCACTAGCAAATAAACAATTACTTATAGTTGTTGCTATGGAGGTAATAATGACAGTTTAAAACCCCAAAATTGAATAAAAATATTTATGCTTACAGCAAAATGATCTTCACAGAATGAACAAAACTCATTTCTACAACCATGTTTGAGACTTTACAAAATATAAAAATCAGATTAAAGCAAAGAAATAATATCGTGCAACATCTCATATTACAAAAATAACTACGTAATATGCATTACGTACTATTAGTCTATGGTATTACTCATAATTGTTCCTTTATATTAAATCTTGATCAATATACTTCGCACTCTTTATCATATTTTTATATTCACGTTTTTATAAATATTAAACACTCAAATGGTCGCCACAAGACCTAAAAAAGATAATCCATTGTAACCTCAATACAATTAACTTATTTTTGCTTCCACCTTGCATGTTTTTCACCATCTACACCTCCTTGCATGCTGCATGAAGGAAACCCCTTATATGATGATGCATCCCGGTAAGAACTACACTGGCAACGGTCGCTTCTACGGTTTTTGCGTCGACGTTCTCGATGCTTTGGCTCGCCAAGTCGGCTTCGAGTACCTACTGGACCTGGTGCCTGATCGAAAATACGGAGCAAGAGACCCGGATACTGGACTATGGAATGGCATTGTCAGAGAACTCATGAATCATGTATGGAGTAGATCAATGCTAGATTGTATTGTTAAATGTTGTAATTTTAATTAGAGCGATGAATGAGAGTAGAGGTTTTGTTATTATAATAGTGGTTGCATTGTGTGAATATAACAGTGTGTTTGTTGGGCTTGTATTGCTATTCTGGGATTAAAGTTTGAATAGTTTCAGAGTTTAGAGTTGTCGTATGCTCATGTAATTGTTGTTTTAAATGTTTTAATTACAAAAATGAATATTCACGTGCACTAAAAAGAGTACTTAAATAAATAAAAAAACTGTAGGAATAGAAACATAACTTGTTTTTGTATTTCATTGAGGTAAGAATTAGAGATGAACCTCTTTAGTTCAAAGGGAAGAGAAAATCCTTCAAAATCACTGGAATAAATTTCAAGTGACTGCAGTTCAAAATTATTTAGTTTATTACATACATATTTTAACGTACATACGTACATACAATTAAATAAAGAAGTTCAATTCTTAAAAATTTGAATAGGGGATACCACCATTTTTTTTATTTTATCTGAAAATATAAGTAAAACTAAATCTGCTGGTGAAAATCCGGTAAAAATTTGCTATTAGTAAGCAAGTTATGCTACCCCGAAGTTTGAAAATACAGATGCGACGTTACGAATATAATTTTTTATATCAAACTGTTTTCCTCGTAGACCTAAATGTTCTTAAAATATATGCTATTTCTAAATTATATTTATAAAAAATAAATTAATACTATGACACTGTACAAGTCTACATGCTTTATAATTGCAAGTGTATTTAAATTATGTAGTTTAATGAATGCAAGACATTTCTATTTAAATAAAAACTGTTTGAAAATTGCAGTACTGGACTGATAGCCACACCTCCGCTATTTGAATTTCCTTACTTCCATTGGTAGCAAGCTCCTTCTCCTAACTCGGTATTCGTTAAATATTTATATGCGATATTTGAGTCACCCATCAAAATATTATATATATATATATATATATATATATATATATATATATATATATATATATATATATATATATATATATATGGAATTCATATGAGTGACGAGCTGCTGTAACAAAAATTTTCTTTTCGAAGTATTTCAGTTATATCATTTTATTTCTCGATTCATTATTAAACATATACTTTCACTAGTTTTGTACTAATTCTCTTAATTCAATCTGCTATTACCTATAGAATAAAAATGGCTATTAAGATTAAATTAAAAACTTCGATTTAATCTCATATACAGGATGTTTCAAAAAAAGTAAAAAAAATAAGGGCATATAGTGCTAACCAAAATGAGTAAAAAAAAAAAGCTTAATCAAGATAGATCCAATCATCAATAGTTTCCGAGATATAAGGCAGTGAAAACTTTGCTATCTTGAAAACTGTAAGAGTTATGGCTTCGTTTAAAGGAGACTATTTGTTTACCTTTCAGTGATCAATTTAGATGTGCTTTTGTTAAAAGTTAAATGCTATGGTGACCTTGGCCAACATTTAATTTTCAAATAACTTCGTAATTATTAAAAATTGAGAAAAATGCTTCATATCAATTTTTATTGTTTTTTTTTATAGTCTATTTCCTGACATAGACAAAATTTTGTACAATCACTATCTTTGTCATGTTAAGAAATGATGAATCTGAGTTATAGACTAAGACTGAATACACTGTCATTTCAAAAACATTCCATGTGGTTTCAAATTTTACAATTCACGTACTAAAACACATGTTTTGTGACATTCACCTTTTTCCGCTAGTTCTTCAATTGTTTAAATTTGTGATGCTATACCCGATACAAATTGCTTCGATTTGTATGATAGTAAAAGAAATTTTTAATGAAATAGGTTACCAGTGGCAATCAAACTTGGACTATAATATATGTAGCTTTTTATATTAAATATTTCATTAAATTGATTATTATTCACCTACATTTTAAATTTTTGACATATTTATGCTTTTATTTGTTGATAAAGATCAATATATGTAATACTAATAATTTTTAATGAATTCCACTGGTTCATAACGGCATGAGCTAGAACTACCGATCGCTTTCAATTTAAATGAATAGTAGAGATCCCATTGAAATTTTATAAGAGCTTGTACTTATTTACATATTTTTAACAGTGCCACTATTGTTACCTTTTTTATTTAAAGAAATAGAAAAAGTACCCATTAAGTTGTCGAAAATATTTATGTAATAATGTAAAACTAAAAACTATTATATCTCTTCTTATTTAGGTACATTTAAATTGATTTTATATTATACCTATTGCAGATAAGCGAAACAATTTTTAATATAATGGTTATAAAAAGTATCATTCCAAGGCTTTCTTCAAGATTAATTAAAACTTCGTTATCATTATGCAAAAATAATTCAAATAAACGAGATATTTAAATTTAAAATTTGCGTAAAGAATAAACGATAAATGAAAATTTTGTTGGCAGGTAATTTTATGAAACAAATTGTATATCAATGAACTTTATTAAAAAGTTTACGGATATATCCAAAAGATATTATTTTGCATATAACATTCTTTTTTTTTAAATAATGTCATTTTACTTATATTTCTCTTATTCTATGCGCAGTTGTTTTCTCTTTTAGGAGCACAAGAAAATCCTTAAAATTATTTTTTGAGAATGCAAATATGAAATTTATTTTATTATTAAATTTAGAGTCTCATGCGTATAGTCAATATTAATGAAAGAGAAATGTCATTTATATGTCTATTCGCCTATGATGTCTAAATCATAATATTGCACATGATCATGATTGGGAAATTAAAAACTAAAAAGAATTTACAACGGTTAACCGTTCTGGATATTTTCACAGCTTTTTGATTATTTTTTTCAAAAATCGTTAATTTCGTAGACATGCAGAGTTTTTATATCGAAAAAAAAGTTTACCGGGAGATTATTTAAACATTGCTTTTAATTACCAAAATACAAGAATTCAAAGTTTTATAAATAAGAGTTAATTTTCATATTTTGAGTCATGGAACTTTTTAACGTTTATATCTTATGTTTCTTAAATTATTATTGTTGGTAAGTAATTAACAACGGGGGCATAAATATTAAATTTTTACCTCCCTCTACACTTGGTAAGCGAGATATAGGGATCTTGCTAAAAATCGCATATCGAGATTTTAGCAAATTAAGGTCCCTATAATCCGATTTTAACATTTTCACGATGATGTCTGTGGGTGTACATGTGTGTGTGTGTATGTGTGTGTGTATGTGCGTGTGTGTGTGTGTGTGTGTGTGTGTGTGTGTGTGGAAAGAAGCCATTAGATTTTGGTGTCAATCGGATAGCCGGCAATGGCAGTTTACTTGAAGCTCAAAATACATTTAAATGTTATTTTTTCGCATTTTGTTATTATAAAATTAAAGATGATTCTATTTTCTACAGGTCTGCATTAATACTTTTTCTATATATTTTATGGATAAATTTATAAAGTAATATAAAAATTATATCTCGGAGCTTATGCTTTAAACACAACTCCATGGTTACACAGTTCAGCTCAAATGTAACTGACAGATAAATGTCAATGTCAAAAAAGTAATCATTTCAAATTAATAACAGTAACGTTTTAAAAAGAGAATTGTAAATAGAACAATAGTTATATGGAAAGAACTTAATATACGAGTACATAATTTCAAATTAATAATAGTAACGTTTTAAAACAAAAATTGTAAAGAGAACAATAGTTATATGGAAAGGAACTTAATATACATAATTTCTAGCATTAGTAAATATGCAGGTATGTCTTTAAATAATAAAAAAAAATACATTATCACGCCATATTACTCATTGCTGGGTGTGCTAATTTGCTTTGTACACAGACTTCGGTAATGATAATGATATATTTATATCATGCGGGCATTTAGCAAACGTCACCTCATGGAGACTCATTGCTGGCGTGGAGAGTGCACCACAAGGATTAATTTTGTGCCAATTAAAATTGGAAATATATGGCGTTGATCGGGATCGAATTGGGTTCTCCAGATTCGCAACCAGACATCAGGCACGCGGCAACGAGACCCCATAGGTATGAAATTAAATTAGTAAAAATTAAATGGCGGGAGGTACTGTGTTGGTCACATCAGATTTTTTTATATATAAATCGGGTATGTACTTCAAATCTTTTATATAGAGAAGGGCAGGGAACCCAACCTTTTTCAGCGAAGAACCGCATAAAAAAATATATTGTTCTACGTATTCAATATTTATGACCACGTTATAGGAAAAATGATTTTCCTTTTTTTGGGCATTACGCTTGTTTTTTTTTTTTTTCTTTTAAAAAATTCTTATTTATTTTACTGAATTATTGTGTGTTATGTGCAAATATCGTGTTTTGTCAGTTACATTTTAATTTGAAAATTAGCACGAAATAATTTGAGTATAATTCATTGTTAAAGTTTGTTACTGTTATTATAAATCAATTATATAATAAATGTACTTATTACAATTTCATAATCCTGGAACTATTGATTACAAATTGTGTACAATTAATTTTACCTAATTTTTAAGTTAAATAAATTTGTATATTTTTTATGTGAAACCTGGTTTTAATAAAAAATCTATAGTTTTGGTATTTCTGTTTAGGGGCAGATTTGTATGATAGAGTGGCTTTAAGATTTTGAATTATTGTTACAAACCTGATTAATTATTGTGTTTACTGCTATCTTAATTGGATAAATAATTAATTCTAACAGTACTAATTTATTCAAAGTCGATATCCTGCAGAGTAGTGCATATGTAGGTGACATAGTTACCAAGTTACATGTGTAGGCGTTCAGTAATAACCAGTAGGGATGGGGCAATAAATTTACCGGAAAAACTTGAATATATGTGCGCACCAGGAATCTTAATAACGGAGAAGATGTAATTAGTAACATGATTTATTTATTACCGAATTTACCAGATTTTAATGAGAAAATACAAGCAAAAGAAGAAGTATCATGAAATATGGCCCAGTGAATAATTTATAAGGTCGACCAGAAATGATTTACAACAGTATCAATTTTCATTTTTCGTATAAAATTTAAATTATACTATCCAAGTATCTCGATTTTATAAAATATCGCCTCAGTGGTCCAGCGTGTTGAGACATCGTGTCTCCGGCAACGCTCAAAGCGACCTTCACCGCTCGGACTCGGGGATCGCGGGTTCGATTCCCATCAAGAACATGGATGTTTGTAAGTGTGTTGATATACATTATAATGTATAATACAGGTGTCCTGTGAAGGAACTAACAAACTTTCATCATGTATTCTAAGGATTCTTCTAAGTAACAAAGGTCATAAATAAACTATGGGTTAATAATGAAAAAGTATATTCTAATAAGAATGCTAGATAAGTAGCTATTATTCAACTTTTGTTTTATTCCACATATCAGTAGCAAGAACTGCCAAAGTACCTAATCATATAACAACTATGCCTAGAATTTTCATTAATGTGGAATATGCTGACATGATCATTGTGTATGATTTTTGTAATGAAATCAGTCGAGCTGCATTATCATAACTGTCGCTGTTTTCTTAAAAACATAAGTAGGCATGTAAATTTTAGGATTTTTTGAGTTACCACGGAAACGAAATGTCATTGATTTTGTATGAAATATAAATAAAAAGATATGAAAAAGATTATTCAAAACGTCGCATTTAAATATATATTTTCAGCGTACTCTTTAAATTTTGCAGCACAGATTTGCTCTGAATTTCCTGTTATCAGAACAGGTGGTCCTTCGAACAAGAATCCCGAAAGTAAATCGTCAAGATCGTCTGAGGGTACATACGGTAGGACATTTACAGGTCGGGATAAATTCAAAATTTTGAAATACATATTTGATTTCACAATAACACTTACGTCGACGATATCCACATCGCGTAGTTGCACATCTACAACATTTTCAAAAGTTTTTCAATGTTTGAGAGCAACAGGATCTTGTCCACGACAACTTGTAGAAAGGGAACAGGATTATCAACAACAAGCTGATATTATGTTAAATGCAGTTGAACAAAGACCATCTAAAAGCATTCACAGAATATCTAACAGGACCAGGTTTATCGAAGCCAAGTTTGGAGAATTTTGACAATTCGTGCTATTGATGCGTTAAATAAAACAATAGGTGAACAATAACTACTTACCTAGCATTCTTATTTGAACAGACTTTTTGATTATAGGGCACGAGCAGGCATGTGACTTTGTTGGCCTTGCAAGCATATATGGGGGCTCGTATCAGAATGACAGCTAATAGTTCTTTATTCAAAATTTCAAAATATTCTGATTTCATATTGTTTATTTGTCATCAATAGTGTGGAATATACTTGTCGAGGAAAATATTCCACATGGGTTTAAAAAATCATAATGTTTTAAATGAAAAATATGACACTTGACATCTATGTACATTATTACCAGCTGTCATTTTGACACGAGGCTCCATATCTGATTGCCAAGGCCAACAAGTCACATGATTGCTCGCGCCTTATTAAAAATTTTACGTGTTTCTGTCGATATCTCTAAAACGGAAAAGAATTGACCCATAGTTCATAATAACTTTTTTACTTAGAATAACTCCTATACAAGGTAAAAGTTTCGCGGTTTCGGCAGGGGACATCTTGTATAATAATGAAATATAACAATTATTGTAAAATGAAATTTTTTTGATACAGTTGAAAAGCCGACAAAAATATTATAAAATATAGAAATAGAAGTGCATATATACATCGGCGCTCCAAAATAATGTTGTAGTGATTTGTAACAAACGTAGTGGATGGCACTCTGTCTGGGAGGTACACTAATTGTACCCATTTTTTATATTTTGCTTTAGAATCAATTTTTTATATATCTTTTTATGTTTTCAACTTTAAGATTTAATATAATAGTACGTGAAAAACCGCGAACTCCGAACGATCTCGCTTGGAAACAGTACAAACATATATCTCGCGATACCAATAAAAAGATTAATTATACTCATATTACATATAGTTTTTATGACGTTACTTTCCTAATATTCCGTGAACAATTAATTATTAAGTCCTGGTGAATCCATTAATTTTTCACAATAGTATATTGAAAGACAAGTGTTATAATGATCCTTATTGTAATACAGTACGCGTAATCGAGCTGTATGCGAGTTAAGCAAAGTACAATCGGACGTGTATAATACGTGTTTTTAAAAATTTTTCTACTTCGCGTTAACTAAATGAATTTTATACAAATGTTTTTGGGATTTTTTTGAAATTGTGAAGTTGGTAACTTCGTGTAAGTGCCAAATAAATATCTTCTATTTTAGTTGTCATTACCTGTCTTTACTCATGAAAAATTATTGAAATTAGATTTTTATTTGTGGGATCATAACATAAATATAAAGCTTAACTCCAAACTAACTTGTAAGTAACTGTTGTCAAAATGTAAAATGTCAAAATAAAATAAATTTCAAATGTTCATTGAAGTCCGTGAAGTTGGCCCCTCAAAACCATTATTTTTAAAGTAAATATACATCAAAATATTGTACTTATTATGTACAATTATGTGCAATAAAAATTTAATTTTGTACGTTTCTAGTTAGCGTATAATTAATTTATGTCAAAATGGAGGGCCAACTTCACGTAGCCCTTCTGTCACGGCTAAAAATGACATAAATGACATTGACATAAAATTGATGACAGTGACATAAATTTGACATTGACATTTAATTGACATTGACAAAATATAGGACGACTAGACTTATTTAGACATAGACGCTTTGTTGTTTAAAAAAAAAGATAGTAAATAAAAATAAATAGAATTAGATTGATATGTATTGAACTGCATTTTGAATAATAAATAATTTGTCATTCGAGCCTGGATTTAATTTACTCTTTTATAGGTAAACATTCTTTACACCTTCATTAACAAATGAGATCAATTTTATGTAACCAATAATATTGTACATACATATTATGTACAATTATGTACGCGTTCAACGAAATTTTGTACTATATTCATAATCCTATAATTAAAAATTAAATATATGGAGAGCCAACTTCACGCAGCCGCAGTGTGATATTTTTTTTTTGTCGCTGAGCGTTCACCCATCCAACATATCGCTGCTATGTAACCGCTGACATTCTAATCACACTGCCGTACCCTATTATATACTTTATACTTAATAATGTATTAATAATTAATTAGTGGGTTATGAATGTAGTACAAAATTTTCTTTAATGTGTACAATATTTTATATATGTACAACATTGTGCGCTCTATAAAATTGACATTATTTGCTAAAGAAGGGCTACGAGAAGTTGGCCCTCCATATATTTAATTATTAATTATAGGATTATGAATGTAGTACAAAATTTCATATAATGCGTACATAATTGTATGTAATATGTATAATATTATGCGCTATATAAAACTTATCTCATGCCACAATGAAGGGCTGCGTGAAGTTGGCCCTCCATATATTTAATTTTTAATTATAGGATTATGAATATAGTACAAAATTTCGTTTAACGCGTACATAATTGTACATAGTATGTACAATATTATTGGTTACATAAAATTGATCTCATTTGTTAATGAAGGGCTTAGTGAAGTTGACCCTCCATTTTGACATAAATTAATTATACGCTAACTAAAAACGTACAAAATTAAATTTTTATTGCACATAATTGTATATAATAAGTACAATATTTTGATGTATATTTACTTTAAAAATAATGGTTTTGAGGAGCCAACTTCACGGACCTTGTTCATTGCATTAAAACTCTAACAATAAACAAGGTTAAGTTCAGAATAGCTTCTTGTTAATACAGGAATAGCTATTTCTAGTTTATCACAAGCGTAACCCACAAGTGTATAATAATAAACATGGAATATGACTTAACTCTAGAATAAACTCTCCATACACATCATTTTAACACAGGGTAAGAGATATTCCCGGAATACCTAATCTGGAAATAGGAAATGATTTATTATTACCGCTATCAGTGTTACCAACCTAGATATTTTAATATTTCTTATACTTGCCGTCAAATAAGTGTGGACTGGAGATTTCTACATTGTTGCCAATTCACTGGCCATGTTGAAAATGCTAAATTATGAAGAAGCGGCAACACAGCATGGCGAGGATCAAGGTGCAGAGAAGGGAAAAAGTTGAGCATCAGTATATACTCATTTGACAGCGACTATAAATACTTCTTCAAATAGGTACTTAACTATTTAGCAATGAACATAACCACAATATGGTGCACAAAGCACCGGGTGCGAACTTAAATTCTACTAATCTAAAAATACTATTAGTTACCAACTTCACAAATAAAAAAAATCTCCTCAAAAACAGTTGTACAAAATTCACTTTGTGTACACGATAAAGGGAAAATTATTTCTTTCGTTTGTTTAATTGGTTACTGTATTATTTAGTAACACCACCATAAAACATTAAGGTAAACTTACTAATATCAGGGTACAATTACTGTCAATTTAACGTTTAAATTAAATTTATATCCATTTTTACCTTTCGTCACCTCTAGGTAAGGAAGGTATTGTCTTTGAACAAAAATTTCGGTGGTGAGTTTTCATTGAATAAGCACGTTTCAAGGTCTTTACAATACGATTTTACTATTTTTATGATGATGTCTGTATGTGTGTGTGTGTGTGTGTATGTGTGTGTGTGTGTGTGTGTGTGTGTGTGCGTGTGTGTGTATGTGATGGCGGTTTCGGCAGCGATATCTCCAATACTAGAATTTCAAAAATTACAATTCTTGCGTATTCCTCTTTCTTACAATCATAAGGCAGACTTGATTAGATTTTGGTTATAATTGGTCAACCGGAAGTATCCTCATTTGAAGATTTTAACAGTGTTTCTTGAAAAAACTCAGTTAAATATTATTTAACTTAAAGAATATATTATTCTTTCTCTATACGATTTTTTGATTGCATATATATTTCATATTCAACAGATATAGAGTTAAAGAATTATAAAGATATTAATTTTCATAAATCAGCTAGCTATGCAAACTTAACCATGGAAACTGCTAATATATTCAGAAAATTCAAATTGACCGATGTCAGTATCAATAAAAAGTAAATGAATGAAAGAATAAGGGAAATAACTCTAGTGTTAAAAGTTTCTAGATATAAGAGAGACGTTTACATTGGTTTGAACATGTCATGAGGATAGATGAATATATTGAATAGCTTAGTAATAGAAGGTGGAAGAAGAGAGAAAAGGAACTGAAGGAGGACGACAAAATAATAAAAAATAGCGACCCCGTAACGAATGGGAAAAACTAAAGAAGAAGAAGATGTTAGTGTTAATTAATAAGAAAATCTATGTATAGGGCGCGCCGTGCAGTGACGTGACTTTGCCTACTTTGGCAAGCAGATATGAGGACCCGTGTCAAAATGACAGCTATTAATTACGTCCATAATTGACAAATGTCTTAATTTTTCATTCAAAATTTCATGATTTTCTTATTTCATGTGGTTTATTTGTTATCAGCAGTAGCGTAACTAACCCTTCCGGGGCCCCGGTGGGAGGAGCATCGTGGGGGCCCCTACAAACATGATGAGCCAAAAAAAAGGTCGCCAAAAAGAAATTCACAATTCACTGAACATTTTATTTGCAATAATCTCGTTAAATCACCTTTTTCTGTGTTTTTTATGTTACCTCAGTTTCACAAAAATTTACTGTTTTACAATCTTACATCCTAGTGGAATGTACCGCGAAATTCGAATTATTTAAGGTGATTGTGTCTTCTTAATTTATTATTTTCAAGTAATAAGTAAGGAAACTGTGATGATCGCAGATTACTTTCAGTGAAAACTGTCGGGCCGTGGTTTGCAATAAAAGTTGAATGTTTTTCATTGAAAGTATTCTCTCATTATCACCGAATCGCTGGGTTATATTCAAGAGTTCTTATATTCAAATATTCAATTATAATCGCGTCAAGTCATATTCAAGTAAAAAAAAAAACACAGTTGTACCCGGGGGCCCCAGGCACTTGGACCGGCTGGACCGGCGATAGTTACGCCACTGGTTATCAGGTGTATGGAATTCAGTTGCCGATAAAAGGAATCATTAAATACCAAAAAATGAAATTGTGAATGAAAAATTATGACATTTGTCAGTATGGACATAATTTATACCTGTAATTCTGATACGGGCCCCCATATCTGTTTGCCAAGTTCAGAAAGGCACGTGACTGCTCGTGCCCTATACAAAAAATTTCTTGCAAAAAATCCTATATTTCCAGTAAAATTATTTTATAACCAAACTATGAAATATTATTTACACATTTAATGTTATTATAAATATTAAAGGATATTCAATTATCTATACGAATTGATTGCATTTTATATTTCATATTCAATGGATATAGAGTTAAAGAATTATAAAAAAATTAATTCTATAAATCAGCCAGCTATGCTATAATCATGGAAACAGCTACTATATTAAAAAAATTCTAACTGAAAAGAAAATGAATGTGGTAGAGATGAGGATGTTGAGATACATGTTGGGGAAGACACGGAAAGATACGGTAAGGAATGAATGAATAGTAGAAATAACTCGAGTATTAGAAGTTTCTAGAAAGATACAAGAGAGACGATTACACTGTTTTAAACATGTCATGAGGAGCGATAAAGAATATATTAGAAGAATGAATAGCTTAGTAATAGAAAGTGAAAAAAACAGAGGAAGACCAAAGATAAGATGGAAGGACTGCATTGCGGAAGACTTGAGAGAAAAGCAACAGAATGAGGACGACCCGCAAAATAGCAATGAATGGAAGAAGAAAATATAAATAAACCCTTAACGAATGGGAAAAGCTAAAGAAGAGAAAGATGTCAAGTGCCATTTGCATAGTTTATTTATGAAATAATTTTACTGGAAATTTAGAATCTTTTACAAGAGAATTTATGTATGGAATTTATACATAATACACAGGATTGACGGAAGGTATTGTGCTGGCCACAACAGATTTTTTTATTGTACTGTAACCGGTGGTACAATACATGCTACGTAAAGTTTTTTGTTCTGTTAGGTTTTACAAGACTCGGCATTCATCTCGGCCTAATAAATTACTTTCTCCGCCAAAAAAATTACTTACGTAGCATGTAATACATAATAATTCCTATTGTATTATTTTTACAAAATTTATAAACATATGTAAAAGAATCTATACGAACATAGATAAGTTACATCTATAGAAAGCTAAAAAAGATATCTTTTCAATGAAGTAACTTTTCAATATGGCGTCAATATAAAAACTAAAACATTGCCATCATACTCTAAATCCAACAGTTGAGCATCTTCATTCGAACATAAAATAGTGCCTTAAAGTGGTACAAACCAAAATCCAGTATTATTTCACATTTGTAAAGTACTTATCCACAGAAATAAAAAAAAACAGAACGTTTTATATTATTCCTATATCTTGTGACCTATCTGGTTCTCAAATAACGACACATCACCAAAATGATCTCCTGATAGAGCAACTTTTGTTTAACTTCGTATCTTTCAGTTCTCGAAATCCCGATGCAGCTTTAGATTTTTCGGGCATTTTGTATATTTATCCTTCGGAACATTTAAGCGTAATTAGTTTTTTTTTGTTCTAAATCAAATCAGTTTATTTTTACGTTATGTAATCAGAACAAAATTATAGTTCAAAACGACCGGCTTAAATTCTGGATTCTGCATAGTTGGGTGGGAAATGAATATACTTTTTGCACGATTTATACCAGAGCTTTATCCATTGCGTTGTGTTATGTCAGACAATGAGGATGTCTCATTTAACAACGACTTTAGAACTGCAGTTATGCTAAGTACATGTGATTTATTCTAGGCATAAATACTGTGGTTTAGCAATAAACTCTATTATGCATGAGACAGATTGCATGAAGCACGGATGCTGTATAAGAACGTTATTACTTTTATTTACTTTCTCCCAAGCAATTTTGGTTCCTATTATTTAAAATTATGTATACTCATATCAGGGTAAAATGTATATAATAAATAAGAATTTGTTTATTTTGCGTTATGGATAAATTCTAAGCTGTTCACATAAGTATATTAATCAATTCAAGTAGTTTTACAAAAATATCACCAGTACGTCTTCTTGGTTAAATATTAAACAAATCTATAAATTATTAATACGTACCCTAACACTGCCAAAATTAATTAAACTTGGAATTAGTACTTCGGTACTTGATTCAAATTCAATTGAGGGGCTAACAATGACGAAAATTAAGCAATAGTTTTAATATACCTACAATGTACATGTGCCTAAGGTTTGATTTTCAACATTTACAAAAAGCCACACTATAAAGAAGTAACATAAAATATTAAATTCAATTTTATCGGTTACAAAACGTGCAGAATTAAATTTTATGCAGTATTTATTTGAATAATTCCTGCCTAAAATTAATAGGCCACTGTTGCACAATGCTATTAAACGCCTATAATTCGCTGTTCGTATTACACCCGCTACCTATAACTTTTTTTTCCAATTAGTGTTATTTTGGAATTCAAAAATGATCGAAATTAACTTCTCTTTTTTATTAGAAAATAGATTATTACAATTTTTGAGAAAACAAAATCGATTTACTTCAATAAAATGTTATACGAGTATACGAGTAATATGTAAGTACATAAAGGTGTACTGCATCTTGAATTGTAAATTATTTGTATCATCTTTCAATTTCCTATACAAATAAATAAATATGTTATCTTCTTGTTAGCATATAAGTTTGATGGTGACTAAATGCATAATACATGTGTTTTGAAATCTGTAAACAGTAAACAGAAAGTCCGGGATTGCTCATTGCGATTCAGTTGTAACTATGTTTCTGTGGAAATTTATACCCGCAATCCTATGTTTCTGTGAGTCCAATATTTGCTTTGTGGTCTCATCAGGGAACCGCAATACAACACATTCATAATAAATGTAATCGTATACGCTAATCCCAGAAATTCACATTTCCGTTGTATTGGCTTTGGAATTATGGTTGTCGTTAATTAATAACATTATAATTATGTTGTTACAATTTACTATTGATTTGGACTATATCCTTACAGTGATTGCTATTAAATCTATAATTATTACGTCACTTGATGAATAATAATAGTCTGTCCCAAGGCGAGCTTACGTTATCTTTATTTTAAACACTACTTATTATTATTCTAGGAAATTTCGTATCTTTTTTCTGATATGCCTGTTTCAACTAAACTATTTTCAAAACAGTAGTACTTCCGGTTTAACCGGAAGTAGTTCGTAACTTTGTTATTTTATACAGAATGCTATATATATATTTTTATTTTATCATTGAATTCAGCAGAAACAATAAAAACATTTTATATACAACCGGTAAATAATGTTTACTTTATTCTTATCAAAATTAGTACTTAATGTTCTTCATTATTTATCGAGGGAAATAAAATGACAAGTACTCCCTGGGGAAATAAAGTGATTCAATTCCATTGGCAGTGCCACCTAAGAAGAATTTTATTTTCTTAGTATTCAACAGTTAATTGATATTGATTAAAAGATATGTGGAATATTATCAATTATTTTTTATTTTGGAAAAAATATGATTTTCGTGACAATAATATACAAATAGTTTTTTTTTTTGGTTTATACAGGAATGTGCTTCATTCTTGCTAATTTTACATGCTGTTGAATCGTCTCTTTTGTTGAATAACGAATTTGTCCGTTTATATATGTAAAATATGGTATACTCGTATAACACAGGAGCAAAGTGTCATTATTTGCCTCAAGCGATTGTATCCCTCGGACTTCGCTCTCGACAACTAATAACGAACATTACTCCCTTGATATACAGGGTGAGTCTGGGAAGACGCCCCCCCCCCCCTTTAACTATTTTATTATCAGTAATAGAAAAAATGGCTCATATAAAAGTTGTATTATTTTAAATATACTATTTGATGGCAGGCGGAGATATTTTTTATAAAGTCAGGTGTCACAGGAGTGTTTGATTTATGGTTAAATAATTTAAACATTATGCTTAAAAATTAAATATAGTCAAAAATGTTACTTAAAACTGTTGTTCGGTAAAATTCAATATTTTTAATTTAAACTTTTATTTAAAAACTATACAGATGTGCAATGAAATGCGGAACGTAAGAGTTTAACATAAGATTTTAAGTGTGCGGAAATTGGCTCTCCGTCACAATTTTTTTTTTCAATTTTTGGATGGCCCTTTATGAAATTAAAAATATATATTTTTTTTCTAATTTTAAAATCTATTTCTATATATATATATATATATATATATATATATATATATATATATATATATATATATATATATATATATATATATATATATATATATATATATATATATATATATATATATAAGAGCGTTTATTTATACCATCTTAAACCAATAAAAGATGGTGATGAATCATGTTTTGGGTTAGCGGGCCAAACGGTGCCAATCATATCATGCCATAAAAAAAATGACATTTTGAAATAAATTCAACGATGTCGTGTTAAAAAAACAACAGAAAGTCCAGCGAGACACTTTTTAAAATGGTTTTCAATCATTACTTTTTCAATCTCAATTTTAACAATTTAACAAAACAAATTGCAGTAAAACTGTCAAACGAAAAATTTAACCTCGAAATTTAAATAAAATATTGTACGCATCTGCGACGCACATTAACGTATGTGCATAACATAAATTTATAAACTGGTTCTATCGTGAACAGAACGGGGAAATAACGTTGCGTAAATAGAGCGTCAATCTATAAATCAGGTTTTTAGTGGATAAACACGAGTAAGTTAAAAAAAATAATTACATGCCTTTTAAGTAGTATTTATTAAAACATAATAAAATGTAATCATCATCTTGGTCATTAAAACTTTTCGTTACTAACCACTTTTTTCCTTACTTTTACCCTCACCAGGAGCAACCGTACGTGATGCTGCGAACCCAAGGTAATCTAACTGGCAACGGCCGCTACGAAGGTTTCTGCATAGACCTTCTGCGTCAGATTGCAGCCATGGTAGGGTTCGAGTATCGCATCGAACTCGTGCCCGACGGAAAGTACGGCGTCATAGACTTGGAAACTGGCGAATGGAATGGTATCGTCCGACAACTCATGGATAAGGTTAGGGAAAGGAAAATAATTATTGCATGAAGAAATAATGCATGAAAAATTGTTAATCTTATATGTCGTTCGTGTTCTTTTAATCTTGTTGCTACAATTCTACCCGTTTGACCATGTATACTTTTTCACACTGGCAAGGAATCTTATAAATGCCAGAACAATGTAGAGGTACTATATCTTGACTACTGTACTTTGTTATTTAGCTGATGAAGACAACACTTCGCTGTCGAAACGTCGTTAAATAATGAAAATTATACAGAACTAATCCCAAATATTGTTTTTATTTCATTATATTAAATGTTAATTCAACGAAAATATTTATCATATTTTTTGTTATATTTATTTGACAAAAGTTATTTATTATAAAATCCATTACATACGCATACGAGTACACAAATTTGCCCATTTATCATAATTACTTAACACAAGTTTTAATTATTACTAGAGCGGCGCCATAAACGTCTTACATGGGAAATTATTTTTTCTTTACACATTTCCCATTTAAATTAAATGTTTTAAATAAATGTTATAGATACTTAATTTCTTCACCTAAATCACTAAATGGATTTTTTTCACGTCTTATAATCTGTAAATTTGAATTTTAATTTTCATACATATGGGTCATTTGTAGTACTATTAATTTTAATAAAATTATAAAGAAATGCACATTGTAGAATGGGGAAGTTCGTAGGTAAATATGACACTCGCTATGCCAATTTGTTGAGAAAATCAATAGATTCAAAGTAAATATATCAAAACGATACTCCGTCCTGTTAAACCTTTATAACCATATTCTTCAAAGTTATAAAAAAATTACGGCCAACCAAGTTTAGAAACATATCAAGCTGAATTTCTTGAACTATTTCTTTTATAGCTTTGAAGAGTTCTTGAATCTTCCCCTCCAGTACTACATGTCTTTGACTCGAAGAGAGAGAGATCATTTTGTATTATCATGGTCTCTCTTCTCTTTTCAACGTTTTGATATTTGCTCTGTGTAATTTTTCCGTGGTGTTTGACGTATACAGGGTGTTCTTCGGAAATGGGACACTTCGATTCCTCGATTATTTTCTATATTATTGACATTAGAAGAAAATCATTCAAATAAAAGTTATAGTAAATAAATCAAGGGGGGTCATTTGCTTATTGAAAAAAATTTAACCAGTGGTTCTCAAACATAAAATCATATTTTTTTTAAATAGGATAGTATATATCTTTTAGACTCATTCGATAGAGTATTTTTTTCTGAATTCAACCATGTAATCATTTTACATCCTTACGTAAGAAAAATATTGAGAAAAATGCAATTGGAATTTAAACAAATTTTCTTTTATAGTTATTTTTCAGAAAAAAAAAACCTGATATCTGTCAATTTGATTTATTTACTGCATAATTCCTAATAATAAGAGAACTATAAGTAATTAACAAATATTAATATTTCGTTTAAATTGAAACTTTATTTTTTTCATGCTGAAATATAACTATAAAAATCAAATTTATTTAAATTTCAATTACATATTTCTGAATATTTTTGTTATGTAAAGATGTAAAATGATTGCATGGTTGAATTCAGAAAAAAATACTGATCGAATGAACGTAAAAGATATACATATACCGTTCCATTTAAAAAATATATTATAGAATCACTACCTTAATTTTTTTATTGAATGAGTGAAAGTCCACAACTTTTATTTGAATGATTTTTTTGTATTATTTCCAATAATAAAGAAAATAATCCAAATTTCTGTGTCTCACGAATCAATTCGTACCATTTTAAACGATTGTTTGGGCATGAAATGCGTTGCGCTCGACTAGGTGCCGAAAGACCTGAATTTTCTGCAAAGACATGCTAGAACGAGTCAATTCCGACCCCACATTCATACAACACATTGTAACTGGTGTTGAAACATGGGTTTACGAGGTTGGCATGCAAAACAGTCAACAAGCTTCGGAATGGCGCCTTCCAACTGAGCCCAAACCGAAAAAAGCACGTCAAAGTCGATCAAAAGTGAAGGTGATGTTGACAGTTTTCTTCGATTATCGCGGTGTTGTGCACTCGGAATTCATGCGTTATGCGGCGTTTGAGAGAGCAAATTCGTCAAAAAATACCAGATTTGTGAAAAGAAAACTCATGGATTTTGCACCACGATAACGCACCATCTCACAAAGCTATCGTTGTGAACGAATTTCTGCCAAAAACTCAACAAATCTTATCGAACAACCACCGTATTCTTCTGATATGGCTCCGGCCGACTTTTTTCTATTTCCAAAACTCAAATTACCACTTCGGGGCACCCGTTTTCAGTCGATAGAAGACATAAAAGAGAATTCGCGGCGAGTACTGAAGTCGATTCGTGAAAAAACGTTTAAAAAATGTTTTGATGATTGGATTATTCGGTGGCATAAGTGTATTATTTCGGAATGGGCCTACTTTGAAGGCGATAAAATAAATTTGGATCAATAATGCATACTTTGTGTTTTATTGACCAATTTCGGGTACTTTTTTGACATAGTAGTACAAGTTTTAATTTGTGATAACTGTGATAAGTTTTAGTGCCGTCTTTGAAAAGGTCAGAGAACTAAATTTGACAGCCGAGAAAGTGGCGGGAAATATGAATTCATTTTGAATTATTCGAAACTGTAAATTTTAATTCTTGATAATGTAAATAATAAAAAATCTATCGAAAATAAATAATTTATTAAAGACATCAAGAAATGTGAAATATATGTTGAACTATAAAGAAAAATACAGTACTTAATATGTTAATGTCTTTATTTAAAAATATATACATTACACTATTTAAATCAAATAAATAACTACAAATCTCAAACTACACGGCGACAACTATTAAAATTTAAGTACATACTACTCAAGGAATCAAAAAATTGAATTATTATTATTACAAGAGGTAATTTCATTTCAAAAAAGGGTTGTTATTTTAACTGTCTGCCAGAAATGCACTGCTTCATTGACCTCGTTATCGATGTTCGTCCACTTTTTAACAAATCTACCCTCTTACTCCTTTTTACCTCTCGCAAAGAGAGGTATTGGATTCATGCTAAAAATCGCATATCCAGATTTTATTGAATAAACACGATTTAAGGTCCATAGAATCCGATTTTAACATTTTTACAATGATGTCTGTGTGTGTGTGTGTGTGTGTGTGTGTGTGTGTTTGTGTGTGTGTGTGTGTGTGAGGTTGTTGGAGACACGATTTCTCCAATTCTATAAGACTAAAGACTTTTTTTGGGAGATATGAGTACATTTAATATATATTATTGTATTATTAATTTAATATGTATTTAAATTACAGGTATGTTAATATTACATATATCCTTAAGAAATACTGCTAATACCGTCAATGAATTTGAAGAATTTTGAACATATTAGAATAGTAGGATAAAATTTCTCATAGAACGAAAGAAGAGAAACAATTTCAATTATTTGTGTGTATACAAGAAATGTTAAATTCGTTACGTATAGGGCGCGAGCAGTCATGTGACTTTGTTGGCCTTACCAAGCAGATATGAGGATCCGTGTCAGAATGACGGCTAGTAGTTATTTACATAGATGTCACAATTGTCATATGTCTTAATTTTTCATTCAAAATTTCAAAATATTCTGATTATTTGTCATCCATTGTCGAGGAAAATAATCCACATGGATTTGGAAAATCATGTTTCGGATGAAAACTTATGATACTGGACACCTATGTATATTACTAGCTCTCATTCTGACACGAGCTCCCATATCTGCTTGCCAAGGCCACCAAAATTACATAACTGCTCGCGCCCTACGCAACATAAAATGAAAATGGCGAGAGGTATTGTGCTGGCCACAACAGATTTTTTTCCTAAAAAATCTGTTGTGGCCAGCACAATACCTCTCGCCACTTCCTTTTTTTGGTTACATAAGTATAGGGCGCGAACGGTAATGTTACATTTTTGGGCTTGACAAGCAAATGTGTGGGCCCGTTTCAGAATGATAATTAGTAATTATGTACATAGATGTCAAATGTTAGAATTTTTCATTAAAAATTTCAAGATTTTCTAAATTTACGTAGTTAATTTATCACCAGGAGTTTAAAGTTTACTTGTATGCCTTAGATATTTAACATTTAATTCTGCTCCACATGGAATTGGAAAATCACTAAATTTAGAATGAGAAATTATGATAATTGACATCTATATACATAATTACTAGCTATCATTCTGACATGGGCCCCCATATCTGCTTGTCAAGGCCAACAAAATCATATGACTGCTCGCTCCCTATTGTATTTAACATTTCTTGTATACCTACACTCTACACCAAAAATTCTACTTACGCATATATCTATTCCATATATATTTAGATTGTTTAATTTTAAATTCATTTTTGATGAAGAAATTTTGTCCTCTTCTAATTTTTCGAAATGTTTCCAATTCTATTAATACATTAAGAAATAATATAATGTTTGTACTTCCCAGAAAAAGTCTTCAGTAATGTCTTCGGATTTCTGACACTGACATTATCTGTCAGTTACAAACAAATTAAATTTTCAACTATTTTCCATGGCCATTCTTTCGGCTGTAAAATTTATTATAACAGATTATTTTACATACTATATTTCTTCTATCTCTAAATCTATAGAATATATTGTAAAATATTTAAATGTATCAGAAAGAGAATTTATTTTTCTTTAATATTATCAAGAAAAAATTTCAAAAAATATTATTTAAAAGATTTTTTTTCAAGAATCTTCTACTTCCGGTTGTCCAATTGTTACCAAAACCTTTTCAGATCTTCCCATGAATGTCCGATTGGGAAATACGTAGTTAAAAAAATTTAAAGTCTTATAGTTTTTGAGTAACCGTCCTTCCAACATCCCACACACACACACACACATACACACACACATCCACACACACACACACACACACACACAGACATCATCGTAAAAATGATAAAATCGGATTGTAGGGACCTTAAAACGTGCTTATTCAATAAAATCTGGATATGCGATTTTTAGCATGAATGCAATACCTCTCTTAGCGAGAGGTAAAAAGACATCTTCATTTTTTACCTCTAATCTAAAACAGAATTATGTACATATTATTTAATTTATGTATATGAGAATTACCTATAGATTATTCTAAACTGTGTGTCATCATATTTTTCGAAGGGGTTGATTTGTGGAAAATATTTTTTTTGTTTTCTTTGACGTTCAACTACATCTTGAACATCATTAATGTTATCCAACATATCTTGTATGTCATCCATTACGCTCGTATTTCTTTAAATAAATTAATCAATTTACTTTTACCCCAATATCTGTAAAATAAGTTGTAATTAAGTAGGTTATATTTAATTGTCTTGTTCAAAATTGTTTTATTTTTAACAAAACTAAGTGTAATACAAATATATAATGTAAATATGTACTTACAATTGTATACATACATAAAATGATATTCAAATTATATAACCACACGCGTTTGTACTGATGTTTCGCTATCTTAGACCAGTGTAAAACTAGGGTGTGTCAGGTTTAAATACTGGACCTGGTTTAAACTGGAACTACCGTTAAACCGCTACTATGAATAGGGAAAATTGTCGGTCTACGCAGGTACAAAGATAATCCTAGTTTAAACTAGCATTCGGTCACTATGAATACGGCTGTTATAGTTTTTGAGTAACCGTCCTTCCAACATCCCACACACACATACACATACACACACACATCCACACACACACACACACACACACACACACACACACACAGACATCATCGTAAAAATGATAAAATCGGATTGTAGGGACCTTAAAACGTGCTTATTCAATAAAATCTGGATATGCGATTTTTAGCATGAATGCATTACCTCTCTTAGCGAGAGGTAAAAAAACTGACACTATACTATTTCAACATTCTTTGATGAATCTTATGAAGCTTCACGTCCTTTCGCCTAATAATGTAATATTTTGCTGCTCTTCTACGGTGTAAATATCTAAGAGCATCACCATGATGTAAATTCTCCTGGTCCACTTACATAAACCATTTATTCTATTTGGGCACTGTTAACTTCTGCAAGAATGTGTCTTCACTGTGCAGGAGTTACAATTATTTCATGTGATTTTTTTCTGAAATATTATGAATTTGTTGTTATATTTTATATCACCCCCGTATAATAATGCTAATATGTAAACCAATATACTTACCGAAAATATATTGAATGATGAAGTACTATATTGCTATAAAGATACAAATTCACAAATAACAGTTTTAAATGCCAATGAATTCCATACGATGCAATAGAGAATTGTGAGAAATTTACAGCAGTTCTCAAACATATGTTACCTTTTTATAGTATTTTGACATTAAATTTTGAGAATCCCTGTAAAATCTAAGCTACTAAAGCCATCTATGAAAGGGTCAGGAAGTATTTCCAAACGCTACTAGATTGAAAACTTGTTATCACGTTTCTGAATGCAGATTCACCCCCCTGATTCACCCTTTGTAAACGTCACAGAAAAAGCATATTTACTACTTTTCACACACACTACGTATCACACACATATAGAGCAAATAGATGAAGTGAATCAGAATCAGACCAAATAGATAAACCTGTGCCATAGGCCTGTTGTGCCCCCTATCCACGTTCATTCCTTTTACAAAGGCTTGCTTTGTGCAAGCCAAATATCAGAATAATTCAGAAAATGCACACAGACTAACTTACACACACACACACATTCCGGTTTAACAGCGCAGACCAGGTCCGCGCAGGCAAGCCGGAGAAAAATCCGCTCCAAAATTTAAGCTACATGTATTCACATGTATCTATATTGTTTCTTTGTTTATATTATATAACCCCCTTGCTCATTTCACTGTAAATTTATAAGCAATAAATAGTGATATGATATAAAGTATACAACATAACGTAACAACTTTTATAATTGTTTGGTCATAGTAAATTACAAACTATTTATTGCTCTATCCGATTTTTCTCAATTCAATTCACATTTTCAATGAATAATTATTTATACCTTGTTCATTTTATGTAGTTTGGTATGATAACTGAAATAATACAAGCAATTTAATTATTATTTTATCATATTCCATGTAACTTAACACTACAAGATAGTTGAATTCTTAACGCCTTCTAATTTTGATTATATTATTATTAGAAATTGTTTTTCCGGAAATATAAACTATGCATTCAACATTTTATCTATATTATTATTACTATAATTATTGGAATTATATTTTTTATTATTGTATAAAATATCACTGGAGTTACGAATTTGTCTTATATATTTTATGTAAGCAAAATTTCATCGTGAAATCATTTAAACCGGCAGTAAGAGGGGCAGTGGTGTCGATTAATACCAATATAAATACAGCTGTCGGTGCTGTCACTGCTGTTCAAACAAACAAGCAAATAAATATTTGTGTAAACAAACGATACACATGTCCAAAATAACTGATCGTTTTATGAGAAACGAAATATCAACACAATTTCCACACTATTGAAAAGTGATAATGATTTGAATTTTTTTATTTGAATTAAATAATATAGTGATACACTACACATTTTCTATATTTATAACAATAATAATTTTCGTATGGCAATAAAAATGCCGAAATCGTGCATTATAATTTTACTTGCAAAGAAGGAAATTAAAAAAATATATTTAGTGCTACCGTACTACAGTGTACTCGTACAGAGTGTCTGCCGTTAGCGGGCCACCATTGCTAACTTTCTTATTTGAAGAGATAGAAAGACGGTTAAATGGACAAAGTTGGGCGATATTATACGACAAATTTAATGGTGAAAAATGCAAAATATTAAACACGCGACATTAGGGGAGAAATGAACTACTAAAAAGAACAGTGTGTTTCTTAAAATAAGAAATAGAAAATAAAAACATATATAGCGTATAACATAATCTGTAGGGTTTCATCAAGTCAAGTAGCTTGATATTTTTGTAAATTACTTGACTTGACAATCAAGCTTTTCAAAAATTCATTACTTGACTTGACTTGATTTTCTATCGTTACTACTTGACTTGATCAAGCAATTTCAAGCAAATTCAAGCCACTTGATAACGAATCGATTATGTACGAAAAAGCACGAATCAGTAGAATCTAGCTGTGTGTGGTACGACGTGGCGCGCCATATGCTATGCTGATTCACTACTGCAAGTTAAAATTTCTGCAGAGGTTTAAAAAATTCACTCAATATTGAAATATATACTAGAATGACCAGAGAATATGTCGACAAAATTTGAAGTCCTAATCATTATTATTAAGATAACTGTAGATGGTTAAACTATCGCACAAAAGCCCAAAAAGCTATACTCCATTCGAATTAAGAATAATAATTGGGACTTCAGATTTTCTCCACATATTCTCCGGTCATTCTAGTATATATTCCAATAATGAATGGATTTTTGAAACCTCTTAATATCTCGGAGAAAAATAAAGTTCCAAAATGTGCCAAAACCAAATGTTATTTAAATGGGGAAAAATCAAGTGCATTTAGGCACGGTCAAATATTAAAATTAATCGGAATCATTGCCAGTATAATTTTTATTTATTTATTTGGAATCACTTTAGGGGACAGCCCGGTTAAAATTCGACTTGCTCCTTTTAAGGTCCACCATAATACATATACTATAAATAGTTTGTTAGTCCATATATTATACTTTTAAATCTTTTTTTTTTTATTTTTAAATTTGAATGTATGATTTATTTTTATGAATAAAAGTCTATATTTCAAGATATACTCGTATTATTGATATTGTTATAAAACATAAGGAAGTATATAAAAATGAAATGTAGTCTTGAAGAACTTCTCGATTTTTCTGGTAATTAAAATTACTACTTGATTTTTTCAAGTAATTGAAAAATAACTACTTGAGTACTTGACATTTTAACTACTTGACTTGACTTGACTTTCGGCTACTATTACTTGACTTGAGCTTGACTTGATTTCAAGTCAAGTCAAGTAACTTGAATATCAAGTCAAGCCGTGAAACTCTAATAATCTGCTGAATTAGCTTACGGCTATAATCTGTTTTATTACCTTATGTCATTTGTTTTTGCCACCTTAAATTATTTTACATTGTTATATTTCCAGTAAAATCATTTCACAAAGATATGATGTAAATTTTATTTGACATCTGCTTCCATGGTGCAGCTTTAGCAGCATTAGGTTGCAAGATACTTCTTTATAATTCTTTATCTCTAAATTCATTGAATATGAAGAAAAAAATATAATTAAATCGAATAGAGAATAACATATTCTTTTATTTATAATATTATAAAAGATCAAAAAATGAAAATTAGCACCGTTTTTCAAGAAAAACTGTTAAAATCTTCAAATTAGGATACTTCCGATTAACCAATCATAACCAAAATCTAATCAACTCTTCATATGGACAAACGAAAGAGGATATCGAAGAATTATAATTTTTCGAAAGAGAAATTTTTGTCACACACACACACACACACATATACACACGCACACACACACACGCACACACACACACACACACACACATACACACACACATACAGACATCATCGTAAAAACATTAAATTCCTATTGTAGGGACTTTAAAACGTGCTTATTCATTAAAAACTCACCATCGATTTTTTTTACCAAAGACAATACCTTCCTTACCTACAGGTGACGGAAGGTAAAATAGATTAAGTTTTTCAATATGTTCAATTAAAATAAAAGCTACAAAGATCTATATACATTTTAAATTATTCTTCAACTCACTTTAAGACTGACAAATATTGTAACGTTTATAAATATTAGCTGCTAAACATGACAAAACTAACCTTAAATCACCGTTTATATTATAATTTTAAAAATACAGGATGAAATTAACAAATTTAAAATACGTATAACATTACATTATAAACTTTGAAGCTGTATGATGAAAACTTGCACCGTTCGATAAAAATATTAATTGGACCTGACAGAATTTATGCTCCTATTACACATTGCACAAAAGATCCATAGTCATTTATAAGATACAAAGTACATTGTTTTAATAGCTGTGCTCAAATAGCTTAGAATTGAATATAAATGTAGGTCATTTAGAGAGACTGTAGGCTGACAAATTCTACCTCTCAAACAACAAATAAAAGTTATCATTGAAACACGTGAAATACCTGTTCCATTTTCTACAAAGGAGAAACCATTAGTAGAAAGCGAACGTTGTTCCGAGGCCTGTCAAAACATCAAATTTTCTCCTTCGATATAAATTTAAAACAAACACACCTGCGTTAGCATACTTGCTTTGAGTTTCCTACAAAGTCTTCTGCCTATTTTGCATTAGAATTAGTCATTAATCTAAATGGAAATAGAACAAAAATACTATTTAGCTTGTTAGTAACTTTCGTTTGACGTCCTAATTACTCGTCTTCACATACACATCATCTGGTTCGGCTTCTGTATGTGCTGTAGATTGTAGAATGTTGAATGTAGAACAACACCGAGGCTTGGCAATCCTTTTGCCTTTGAGAGTTCGCGCAAATTACGCCACTGCACTTCACACATTTGTCATACGAAACAAGAGGCAGGTAGAAATAGTTTTCATTTAATTAAACACCGTTATTACGGAACTAAGCCATTTACCGCCAAGGAGAGAATCTTGGGAGCGTTTCTTGTACAACGAGAAGTGAATAGTGAAGATTAAATTAAATACCAGTGATTAGTTTTTGCAAAATTTATTACTCTATTCGCAAAACAGTCATTTGGAATACTGATCGTGTAATTTCGTTAAATTTATGTAATACTTCTCACCCAGAGAATAGGGAAAAAGCGCCTATGTATATGTGTATGATGTGCCTGTGTATATGCGCGGAGTCCTTTGCAGTTTTTTTTCTAAAATAGGTTTAAATATCGCTTTTTGCCAATTTATATCATTATATTAAAGTGTTACTATAACAGTAGCGTCATTAGGGGTGGAACCAATGTTCATATATTTTTTCATGACGACTGTTTTGCATGAAAAATTTAACTGAGGATTTTTTTGCAAAAATTGAACATGTACGAATATTCAAATTTACAGGAAAAAAAACTTCTCATTTCAATACCGTTCATATGACTGGCGATTTTTCTCCATATCGTATAATACGCATACAACAAGGTATTCAGTTAGAAATTATATTTTATGGATCCATCTTTTATTAAAATAACTAAAAAACATAATTACTTATTTGGTGACGGTAAATTTGCATTTATCCGATGAAAATGAAGAAGGAAACGGTGTTTAAAAAATAAAGTTGGATATTAGTACTAGTATTTATTTAGGTTTTTACCTTCAAGAAGGCAGCAGTATATGCTGTTTGGAATAATATAAACATAACTACTTGTTTTATTTTAAAGTTAGATATTTATTTTTCAGCTATTTATTATTTTGTTAAAAATAAAAATTCAAACCCATTAGAACAATATTTTGAAATACAGAGGGGGATTAATTTGATTCTAGTAGAATGGGTTCTTCTAACGACGAAGTATAACTAGACAAAACATTCCTTATCCCTCCTCACTGAATGTTTTGATTTCGGCTGGCCAGAAAGAGATAACTAGAGATAGAGGTATATTTAGTCTCATTCGAGAATTTCTCACTAGATATCGTCCAGTGTTAAAGTCAAAATTTAAACGCCAATAATATGAAAAATAGGTTTATCGTTATAAAAATTAAAAAAATTCAACTTAAAATATTTATTAATTATATATTATAGTTACAAAATACAAAATTATTAAATAAATAAATATGTACGAAAACAAGCTAACCTCACAACCGACAAATCAGTTCTTTGTATAAAGTTAGACTATATTTCTTTTCTTTTCACATAGTATTCTAAATAGTCGAAAACCCTTTTCAGACCTATTCTTGCAACAAGAAGGCATTTTTAAATATATTTTATAAGTGACGAGATCCACAGTTCGCCATTTGGCTCCAAATATTGAAAGGTGTAAATTTGCTACAAGATATTCCTTTCACACTCTTAATTTATTTTGAACATATTGACTGTTAACTCTACGTTAATTTCAAAAACTGGACCGATAGGGCCATGAGTAATTTGTCCACAATGATGTTTAAATGTAGTGGTAATCCAACCCCACATCATACAACGTGACACAAAACTGTATTCTCCATAGAGAGATACATTAGCGGCTAAAGTGGAAGATAATGTCAGCCATTGGATAAGTTGACCATAGCTCAGTTGGTAGAGCGTTACTCCGGCAAAGTAATGGTCCATGGTTCAAATCCATGTGGCTGACATTATCTTTTCACACTTTCTTAATTTATTTCGAATATTTTAACACCTTTGCAGGATTATGTACTTGATGAAGACCCTCTGACCAATCACAGTACACAATTATTAAATTTAATTTTAGATATTTATTTTAAAATTAGAATACGTCGAAACGAAAGTTATTGTTAACAAGGTAACAAGAATAAGAAGTTTTTTTTTATTCCGATATCTCATTTACTAAGGTAGATAGGTACTGAATTAATCGACTTAAAATATGTTGGATATTATAATTCGTATGTTGGTTTTAATCATAATTTAGTAGTTTTATTTTTTTTATTTCCAAAGAATATATTATTAAGAATACTTGCGCCTCTAGTGAGCAATGCTCCAACGAGACTAAACATATCTCTATATCTAGTTGTCTCTGTCTGAAAGAATGTACTAGAGCGATGACGTAATCCCGGAATTTCCCAGATGTTGAAATACCCGCGACGCGCCGGCTAGAGGTTAATTACGCCGTGACCTCATTCTTTTGTATACAGGTCATTGTCGCTTCGAAGGCTTCTAGAATGATATGAGCTGTATAAATACCGACCGAAAGAAAGCGGAGAGACAGTCTGATATATATAAGCAACAACAATGAACTTGGTGATATAAATATACACTTAACCAGTTGTTAACATAAATAAATGTAGTTATATAAATAAGTGTAGTGATATAAATATTGTATAGATAAATAATTGTAGTGTTTAAGCATTTAATAATATTCTAAGTGTTTATAATTATTTAATCATAGTGTTAGTTGTTTTTATTATCTTTTAATATTTAATCCTTAATTAATTATCGTTTAATAAACGTATTCTTTTATTAATAATATTTGTCTATGTTTTACACTTCACCCATATAAATAAAAACGTTACAATTATGATAAGGATTATCCAAAAAAAGTTATCAGTTTTTAAATATTCCAGTTTTTAATACCATTACTCTATTCCAAATTCTTTACTGTCAATCCCTCTGCGACTGTGCTTTTGCTACCACCTTTTAAAAATCAGGAAGCTATTTTCAAGTAAATGAATGTATAAAATAACCAAACGAAAGTAAACTTAATACTAAAACTTCATTAAATAGACTTTTACTCTTTTTTTAAACCCCCTCAATTATGCGCATTTTGAAATTTCTTGATTATAGTATTTATCTACTAGTTAACTTTAACTCGTACATTTTAGTGAAAATTGCTTCAAAATAAAAATCTGTAGGTAATGAATGAAATGAACAAGTAAAATTTTAAAACTTCGATTCCTAAATCTATTTAAACTAATTTACCGTCCTTTTTCTTCTTCTGTCAATATCGATGTCTGTAATTTCGCCATTATAATTTGTTGAGCTAACGGAGCAATTTCTTTATAACTGCTTGTGTTTTAAAATTCCACGTACGTCTTACAATTTACTCTTTCTTTGACTTCTCAGCTTAAATTGAAAGTAAATAATATTATTTATATTCTCCACACGCTTGACAAATTGCGAAGATCAATCAACTTAATTCTCAAACAAACACAAACAGTTGATGGATTGGTGCCATGACAACTAGAAACGTTTCTTTTGCTTTCTGTAGGTTATAACAGTGGTGAATTTAATCATTTGCTTATAAAGCGATACTTCATAAAAATAACTTGAGTGAAAGATAATAAGAAATGGTTCTTATCCATTTCAATCAATTTTTGCTAAGGGAAGTGTGTTGAAAATGTAAGACAATTATTTCTGTTTTCCTTAAATTGGAAAGAAAAATCTGCATGCTTAAATAAAACTGTTTTAACCAGAAACTGTTTCATTTTCTCTTACAAAATAAAGCTTGTTTTACATTATACTTTTTTTGACTAGTCTAAACTAATTCTTAATAACTTTTTCTAGTTGAACATATAGTTTTTACGAGTAATGTATGGCATATTGTTTACCATATAGATTTGTTATTTGCGGAAAAAATAAATAAGGTAGCGAACTAAAATTTAGATAAAAATGGTGTCAGAGCAAAAGAATATATCTTTTATGATATTTGTGTAAGCAAATGAGAGAGAGATATATGTATGCCAATTTGTTAATTCGTTGATGACCTTGATCGGACATCTTTAAAAAAAAATACTGTAAGTACTATTTATAGTTTTGAGCACAAAATTTGCCTCCTCATTTCTATAATAATAATAATAATTTTATTGTCCAAAAGACTGTACAATGCACAGTATAGAACATGTCAGAAATATGATAAAAGATAATAGTAATAATATAGGTTAATAATTATAATATTCTTGTAGTGAATAAAAACTATGTTTCTGTAAAAATAATTTCAATTTATTTTTAAATGTTTTTAAGTTATCACATTGTTTAATTTCAGGAGGTAATTTGTTGAACACATGTGAACCCTGCACTTGAGGTGCTTTAATAACGAGGCTACTTTTAGTCAATGGGACTCTATAGTCAGTTTTATTACGCGTGTTGTAATTGTGTATAGAAGAGTTTTTTTGGAATGTTGTCTCTATTACGAAATATAAAGATACAGATTTCGTAAATATAGATGCAGATCAATGTAAGGAAATTAACTTTTTTAAAAAGTTGCCTACACGAGTGTGTTTGTGGGACATTGGCTACACAGCGTACTATCTTTTTTTGGAAGACGAACACATCATGAGCGGGAGGAGACAGACCCCAGAAACAAATACCATACCTCATTCGAGAACCTATCTGCGCATGATAAAGCATCACAAGTTGTGAGGTTGTGAGAATATTTCTCAAGTACCAAATTTGGTAGTAGATCGAAGCGAAAGTTTTGGTAAGACCCTCACAGTGAAAGTTCCATTTAAGATGTTCTTCAATAGAAAGACCTAAAAATTTACATTTATTGGTTCTACATAATCTATTATTTCTAAAGACACAAGCCGCCACCGTTCTATTCGCCCGTGAATCAGCAGTAAAAAATGTTATTAAATGTTCATTTAGTTCTAAAGTAGGTACTCAAATATACTTTAGTTTATAAACATTGTCAAAGTCCACATGATTCATGTTAACAATGTTTAATGAAATTATGAAGATGCGTATGGATACAAGTTACACTGTTATACTTATCTCCTTGTTGCTCGTCACTTCCCGATAATATACTTATATTGATTATAGCTTTGGGTCCGTGTGCGTGTTTACCACATCTTATCAAATTGTATGCGTGAGGATATCAGCGTTGGGGATTCCCGCGTAATTCTGCGTGGCAGTTTGGGTTAGGTTGGCAAGATGTCGCATTGCCAACTTCAGGTATTTGAAGGGGAGCGTAGCGATAACTCCGCGCACTTTATGATCTGTATAAATCGGGGAGGCGTGCGGAACAGATTACACAGGATATATCACGTACTTCAACTGTGAGATTTATAAGCCACAGAATTATTGGATGTTTTACAACGAGTAGCTTACTACTATTCCCAAATAACTGTCCGTAAGATTTTATATACTTTGAAATATTTTATAAAGTGACTCCCATTTATTTCATATTGCAAACCAACTACAGGGAATTTCAGAAGGGTACTAAAATTATGCACACATGTTGATATAATAGTTATTCATATTCATGGTACAAGTTAGTAAAATCATATTTCATCGACAAGCGTAAAATTTAACAGACGAGAAGGCGAGATGATAATCAAGTGTGCTAATTTTCGCGAGTTAATAAAATTACTTTGCTCTTTAATGTTATATTAGCTATTTACATGTTAGGTTGCAAGTTGATGGTGTTTTCACACTACGTGAAGATTAATAAACTCACTTCGTTCGCTCGGCAACATGCCATGTACGATAAACACGATTTTGCAATCGTATACGAAGTTTTTTCTAAATCCGATTAAATTCAAGATTTACTAGAAAAAAATCTAATGTGGTCAGCACATTACCTTTCGTTAGTTCTATGTATTTTGTAAAAATTCCATACAATTTTTTTTTTGCAAAAGATTCTATATTTCCTGTACATTCCCTTCCGGCAGTTTCATGTATTTTGTACAAATTCCATGAAGAAAGTTTTTAGAAAAATATTCTATATTTTCAGTAAAATTATAACACAAACACACTATGTTAAATGCACTTGACACTGATATTTTTCAATTGGAATTTTCTTAATATAGTAGCTGTTTTCATGGTTTATAGCATAGCTGGCTACTTTATGAAATTTAATTCCTTTATATTTTGTTGACTCTATATGCATTGAATATGAAGTATAAAATGTAATCAATTGGTATAGAGAATAAAATATTCTTTTCCGTCGACCGTTTATTAATAGGCTATCTTAATGTATAGAAAATCATTCATTAATAACCCCTATTAATGCATGATTTTTATTAATAAACGATTTATTGGATGCGTTCACCATATGAAACACCGCATGTATTGCTAACGCTAAGTTGTAGCAAAAAGGTAAACAGAATTAAAAGTCATGCTTTTGACACTTACTAGCTAGGTATATTCACGTAGCATACCTTTAAAATGAATTTGAAAGAATAAAATTCCTCAACTAACATAAAACACCGCTTGTGTTGTCTAGCATTAAGTAAACTGAACGCACCCACTGAAAACAATTGATGACAAAACTTATTGATTTTCTGACGTAAAATTTTACGTTCGGTCAATCATTACTAACCTAAAAAAAATTGTCATGGAATAAAATTAGATTTTCCATTTAAGTAAGATACGGTCAACGAAAAAATATTGTAACTAACACGTGTTTTAATTGGCGATTAATGATCTCAACAATTAACGCGTCTCGATCATTAATCGCCCTCATTAACACACTTGATAGTTAAATAACTATTAATATTTATAATAACATTAAATGCGAAAAAATGATGTTTTACAGTGTTTTTTCAAGAAGAACTGTTAAAATCTTCAAATGAGGGTACTTCTGGTTGACTAATTATAAGCAAAATATAATCTAGTCTGCATATAGATGTATGAAAGAGGAATACGTAAAAAATGTAATTTTTGAAATTCTAGTATTTGAGTTATCGCGGCGGAAATTATAGTGACGCATACACACACACACACACACACACACACACACACACACACACACACACACACACACACACACACACATGCACACACACACGCACACATACAGACATCATCGTAAAAATAGTAAAATCGTATTTTAGGGACCATAAAACATGCTTATTCATAACAACACAGAATTATTTGACCAAAACCAAAGACAATACACATTCCTTACTTAAAAGTGACGGAAGGTAAAAATAATGAATATTCATATTAGAGGTTAGCTGTCATACTCTCATATTAATGCGAAATAGTGACAGATCTGTATTCAACTTACAATTCAAGTCGTCTGAACTTTAATAACGCAAACTTCTCATATTTACTTAATAGTTATTACGTGTCAACTCTAGACCATATTCTGAATGAGGTAGACAATTTTTAGAAAGGGCTAATGGTGAGTTCAGAAAACACTGATAATTGATATCATTAAAATTATTTAAAATAAAAGAGAATACAGGGTGAGTCTGGGAAGACGCCCCCCCCCCCTTTAACTTTGTTATTATAAGTAATAGAAAAAAAATGGTTCATATAAAAGTTTTATTATTTTCTATATACTATTTGATGGCAGATGTAGATATTTTTATAAAATTGATGTGTCTCCAGTTCAGTGTGCATCACCATTATTAATATCCTTTTTACATTTAATAATATTTCTAGTTTATTGTTTTACATGTAAAATATTATCAAATAGTTATTAATACTCTTGCATCAACAAAAAAATGTAGTCGTAATATTTTCTTTTCTTTTGTAAAACATAATGCTTTCATTATTTTCATAGTTTTCTTTTTAATACGAAATGGCGAATTCATGTTTCATCAATAGTTACAAATCGATGCATGAAATCCAAACATTGTTCCGAAATTTATATGCGGATTTTTTTTATCCGCAATTAGCAAACGCGGCATCTATGTTTTGGACAGTTCTCGCATACCTAATTACCCAATCAAGCTATGGCGTATCTATTTTTGCAACATAGGTAACCATATGAATAGCTACGTTAGCTAGATTACCTGAATAACAGATAGTTTTTAGCACCGATACGTGTACTTTATTAATATGTAATTTTATATATAGCTGCTGTTATTAACTATTTAAAAACTCAATCACTTTTTTATTTCTTTATGCACATTTAATTATTAATTCTGTAGTCCATTTTTACTGTACTGTTGTAAATGATGATTTGCCCTTTAATATTACCTAACATATTTTTCATTATCCTAAGGTTAAGATATTTTTAACCCAGAAAGTTAAAAACTATTCATTCTTAGAAACATCTGAAATATTTCAACTCATGTATCCTACACAAAATAAAATAATTTAGAAAACTAATTTCTTAATTATTGATTAAAAGTCTTTTAAGTATTGCACATAGTCACTAGCCTATCTGAAAGCGCATATTCCTTCTTCATAGATTATATTTATTTGCTTCTTGCGTCGTCATACGTTCTACACTCATGGCAAAAAAACGGACAGAAAAGTTTTTATCGATTTGTAACGAACGAAATATGGGTTATTTGTTATTTTTATGGTAAAAATAAATAAATAAATAAATAAATTCCACACAGAATTTTTTTTGGAAACGATTGTATAGGCGATTTCTTTTTTGTGGAGAAATGAACTCGTCTTATCTCGTACTGAACTGAACTGAACTACTCCTAAAAAGAACAGTATGTTTTTTTAAAATAAGAAGTAGAAAATAAAAACATACAGGATGTTTCCTCTAAAACAACCAGCGCCTTTTTGGGCAAACTAATGACTTTAGAGAAAAATGTTATATACAAAAAATGATCAAGAATAACGGGTTACTTTATCAGTAATAACAAATCAAAAATTTAATACCATTTTTCTCGAAATAATTGTTCTGCAACTCTATACAATATTTATATCGTTGAAATCAGAAAAAAATCTCTATGTAATGGGCTAAAAAAATATATGGTGTACCATTTAAAAAATAGAATTCTGTTCCACCACTTGAGACAGATTGTTATTATGACGAAATTAACTCATTATTCATAATTATGCTTTGTGTATAACATTTTTCTGTTGAGTCAATAGTTCGCCCAAAAAAGCACTGGTTGTTTTAAAAAAACATTTTGTATAGCATTATATTTACAATATAATAATCTTCTGAGTTGACTTCTGGCTATAATCTGTTGTATTAGCTTATGTGATTTATTTTTGACACATTAATTTTTTTCACATTTTTATTTTTCCAGTAAAATCATTTCGCAAAGGTATTAGGTAAATTTTATTTGACACTGATATATATGTTAATTACTATTATTTGAATATTCTGTTTCCATGGTGTAGCTTTTAACAGCATAGGTTGCAATATATTTCTTCATAATTCTTTATCACTAAATTCATTGATTATAAAGAAAAAAATATAATAAAATCGAGTAGAGCATAGGATATACTTTAATATTTATAATAACATAAAATGTCAAAAAAATATATTTAATAGCGTTTTTTCAAGAAAAACTGTTAAAATCTTCAAACTAGGGTACTTCCGGTTAACCCATCGTAACCAAAATCTAATCAAATCTTTATACCGACATACACAAGGAGAATATGAAGGAATTTTAATTTTTGGAATTATAGTTTTGTAGTTATCGCAGGAGAATTTTTGTCACACACCCACACACACAGACGTCATCGTAAAAATAGCAAATTCGCATTCTAGGGACGTGCTTATTCATTAAAGACAATATCTTCCTTACCTGAAGATGACGGAAAGTAATTATATCTGGCGTATGACAACTATCTTTAATAAATTGTAATTCTAATATTGACAGGGCCGAACCGTGCGCGTGGGCAGGTTGACCATAAGGGGCGCCATTTCAAGACAGTAAATAATAGTAAACTTATATAAAATGCTCTTATTCTACTTACTCATTCATAAAGAAAAAATACTTTACAACTTACACACTAAGGTGATAGAAGTGAACAATATATTTTTTTTAATTTGCTTGAATTAGATCTCTAGTAATTAAATAATTATTATCCCACTAAACGGATACTTTGCAGCATTGCTATATTGAAATAATAACCGTGAAGTTGATACTGATTTAATATTTGATCCATCTAATTCAAAATAAAAACGTACGGTGTTTCTATTTCTGGTAAAGCTAATATGGCAACATTTTGAGATATTGATAAATGATTATCCACGGTGTATTTATTAAAACGGTCAAGATCTGATTGAATGACAATGCAATCCTCAAGTTTAGTGACTGTATGAAAAATCTTCAGATCATCAGCATATAATAAGAAATATGTGAAGCACTGAGAGATGTCATTAATAAATA
Source organism: Harpalus rufipes (assembly GCA_951394225.1). Classification (NCBI taxonomy): domain Eukaryota; kingdom Metazoa; phylum Arthropoda; class Insecta; order Coleoptera; family Carabidae; genus Harpalus; species Harpalus rufipes. The sequence continues at coordinate 17,613,184 of OX596277.1, forward strand.
TATTGAAAAGAAGTGGACCGAGATGTGAACCTTGAGGGACCCCGGAGGGAATATCTTCATATTGAGATTGAAAGCCTTTAATTATAACACACTGATTCCTTTCTGTTAAGTAAGACTTGAACCAGTATAATAAGCTGCCACATACTCCAACATTAGCAAGTTTTCTAATTAATTATTGAGTGCGCACGTAGAGTGCAAAACACTATAATCTAATTCCCAATATTCTGTATCTAAATAAGGCTTTATTTACTGTATATAAATTTAGAATTTATATATATGAGGGTAATAAAAATACGACTTGAAGCTTTAGTATTTTTAAATGTCAATTAGATCTTAACGAGCAGTGTCAACATTGTAAACGCCATTGCATTAAATATGAATTGAATTCTAGTTTAGCTTGTTTGATAAAATTTTTACACTGTTTACTACCATTATCATGCGACATTTTTTTATCTTTTATTAATATATTCTTACTGAATATTTCATTATACTTTCGAGATTTGTCGATGATGAAGTCGTCAATATCAGAAGAATAGAAACCGAATGGTCAATTTCCATTTGAAGCTATATACAATGTGACGAACCCCAGCCACTTTTGTATAGTCCAGTAACTGAGGTTCTTGTATATGCGAATGGAAATGCGAATACCTACTCTTTTGAATGAAGGTGTCAGGACTGGTGTGTATAGCGTGTGAAGAATGCACGCAGTCCGATTAAATATCCCAATTACAGGCGACCCTTGTCGAAGCCATTTTTCTTACAATTCACTAACTCCCTCTGGTTTGTCTGCTCGACTTGCTTTTGCCTGTCACTTCATTCGGAGCACGCTACCGTGAAAGAGAAAATGTCTGGAAAATCACTCACCCATTACAGACAGACAACAATCCACCAGATATTATTTTAGACAAGTGTTTTATTTAAGATAGATAGTAGATAAAATGTCAATAATCTAAAAATACCAAAATATGTAGTTATAAGAAACATTTTTTGTTAAAAATGCTTAAACAATGTAGGTGATGAGAACTTTTTTGATAACCATCTAGTAAATTAATATGTAACTAAATACTTGAATTTGACGTTGATAAATAATCTCGTACCAGATGCTCAGTGCTAGATTAACCATGAAGCGCATGAGGCGAGCGCCTCATAGCCCGAGCCTCAGGGGCCCGGCCTCGATACCATTTCGTCGAGTTTTTATGTTTTTTACAATTTTTTATTTATATCATCTCTAGAATCGAAACTTATGATTGCATTGAGTATATTTTATTGAAAATATTTGGCTAGGAAAACGTGTATTCATGTTATTTGCTAAACTTTTATAAGTAATTTCATGAAAAATATAGAAATATCTAATATTTTAAGGTAAAACAAATTTAAAACACAATAACCGTTATACCAATTGAAAGAGAAAAAAATCTGTTGTGGCCAGCACAATACCTTCCGTCATTCTCGTGTATAATGTATAAATTGCATAATTTTTCTTACAAAAGATTATAAATTTCCAGTAAAATTATTTCATAAACAAACTATTCAAATTGCACTTGACACTGGCATCTTCTTCTTCTTTAGCTTTTCCCATTCGTTAGAAGTCGCTATTTTTGCATGTCGTTCTCATTCAGTTCCTTTTCTCTCAAATCTTCCGCAATACAGTCCTTCCATCTTATCTTTGGTCTTCCTCTGTTTCTTTAACGTCCTATTACTAAACTATTCATTCTTGTTCCAATATAATTCTTCATTTCTCCTCATGACATGTTCAAACCAATGTAATCGTCTTTCTTGTATCTTTCTAAAAACTTGTAACACTAGAGTTATTTTCTTACCGTATCTTTCCGTGTATTCCCCAATATCTACATCAACATCCTCATATCTGCCACATTAAATTACTTTTTATTGATACTGACATCTGTCAGTTTGAATTATATGAATATATTACTAGTTCCCAAGTTTGGCATAGCTGGCTGAATTATAAAATTTAATTTCTTTAAAATTCTTTAACTCTGTATCTATTGAATATGAAGTATAAATTGTAATCAAATCGTATAGAGAATAATATATTCTTTAAGTTATAATAACGTTAAATGTCAATAAATCAAATTTAACTGTTAAATCTTCAAATGAGACTACTTCCGGTTGACCAATTATAACCAAAATCTAATCAGTTGTTCTTCTGGATGTAAACTTGAGGAATACGAAAAAATTATAATTTTTGGAATCGTGGTATTGAAGTTATGGAATCCGGAAGTTTTGTCCCACACACACAGACACACAGACACACGGACACACAGACACACAGACACACAGACACACATACATACAGACATCATCGTAAAAATGGTAAAATCGTATTATATGGACCCTAAAACGTGCTTATTCATTAAAAACTCATCATTGAATTTTTTGACCAAAGACAATACCTTCCTTACCTAAAGGTGACGGAAGGTAAAAATGAATATATTTTTAAAGTAAAAATCAAAAATGGGTTCCCTTTATAAAATTTAAGTTTATGTTATATCCCAAAAATTTACCGATAGAAAATTATGTTCGTACGCCGCTGGATGTACAATAAAAATATTTTATTTCAACCTTTTTTAGATTATCAATTTTTTAAGAGTTATTTGAAAATAAAAAGCAGTTTTTCGTCATTATCTATAGCAGCCTATGAGATTTTTGACAAAACAAAAGCACATCTAAGAGGACTCCTCTATAGGCGCACCCGATGTCTCATTTACCCGATATCGTATCTCTAATAGTTTTCGAGATCGGAATAATCTCCTTTAAAATCCGGACATCGTGTATTTCTTATTATGTATTTTATATTATATTATTAGAGAGAGTAGTTATTTACTTTATGATTTATTTATGTTTTCATTGTTTTTGTTTAATTTGTTAAATAAATTATATTTTGTAGTGTTTTATATTTTATTCTAGGGGCCCGAAAATTGTTAGCGCCTCAGGCCCGAAAGTACCTTTATCCGGCCCTGTAGATGCTATAAAATAAAATTCTAATAAACTTATGCCCGATATTTCTCGAGTCTATAATAACAAGGTTGTAATGGCAATAAAGTAAAATAACGAGGAACCTAGTTTGAAATTTCAACTCCCTTATTTAAATAAACACATTATTTTTATGGAATTAACATTTTTTAGCTCTAATAATGTGTTAATTCTATTATAAGAATTGTGATGATGTGAATCTGTCACAAGTTTTATGGGTTATATAGTTCAAAACCGTGTAGTTCAGCTCTTATAAATCCGCGGACCGTGAAAACTTTTCTTCCCGGCAATTGGAACAAGGCGCGTAATTTGACCGGGAAATAAGCCGCATCGTGTTCCATTTTAAACCTCTATCTGTGCTTTTATGCAGTTCTTGCTGTCAGTAAACAAACCTAAGCTGGTTTATTTAGCAAAGCTGTATGAAAACAGGGTCCGCGATTGTAGAAAATAGTTGACTGCGAGTATTTCTCTCAACAACTAGTGAGTCGATCATGAGTCCATCGACTGCGAGTAATCCGTCAAGACATCGAAACCGACCTCCAGGTGAGCAAAGTTTTCCGTTTCTTTAAAACCCGTACCGTGAGTTCTCCGTTCGAGTTGTTTAGTTGTTTACTGAAAGTTAGTCTTAGTGTCTCGTTGTAAAATTCATACGCCCGACGTCGCAACGTTTATTGAGCGTAGGCCAAAGCATCTTCGAAAGGCGTATTTGAAAACATTCAGAGACACTACGACTGACACCGGCCGTAATCATCTCCGTGGACTACATTCACCAGTTACGCGTGTCTAACCGTTTTACAGTGACTCGTTGTGAGTTTTACCGACTTGACGTTTGGACGTCGCCGGCGTGTAGATCCGAGCGTTGCAATCGTCAAGTCCGCTTGTTTATCCAGAGTTACTTTAAAGCAGCCCGTTATTCCGAGGCGTCTATTTTATCGTGCATCGACTCAAGTGCGTTTTCCTGACTCTGCGCCGTACGTAAGCCGGGGCACTCAAGACCTAGAGTTTGTGATGTTTGCCTGGGTCGACTTTGTCATAGTACGCCGCGTGTACTATCGATTCCCACATGTTCCGCCAACATCCGGTTACGAGCGTCTCCATTGCGACGCCCGGCGTTGATCTGCCGATTATAGAAAAAACGCGTACCTATACCTCTTCCGTCTTTACCGCGGTTAGCCGCCGAACCAGCGCGACACCTATACGGATCTTTAAGATCCTCGTATCTACCGCTTACCCACCGCCGTCATCGTTGTCGCGAGGCCTAGTGTCGGTCACACCTAAACCGTCCGAATACATTTCTATACGCATTCTTGATATCCGCGCATCTACCGTTCACCGGCCGTCGTCACTGCCGTTGCGACGCCTGTTGTCGTTTTTTCAGAAACCCGTAATTCGACTAATTCGCACACCCAGCATCCAAATTTACCAATCAGCAACCACCATACTATTTTCTTCAGCCAGTTACCACACGATAAAGTTGTCTTGTACATTTTATGTTAAGTGTGTTCTTCATATTTCACCCTATCTCTAAACCTCTAACCAACCGTTGTCGTCCGAGCAATCTCACGACATAGAAAATTATTATTTACTTTTATCAATAAAACAGAAAATAATATTATGCGCTACTAATTGCAAAAAAAATCTAATTTGATTTTAGTATTATTTTATAGAATATTTGGTCTTACTCAGTCATTACAGCCATCACTGTTTTCAAAGCATTCCGCTTCTCGACGCTAATTTCTGAATCTCTTTTTAGCTTCTTTGACTCAGGAAATACTTGTTTTAAAGTTTATCTGTACTATCTTGCAGATAGAACTTCAGTACTACTAAGTTTGATTCAATTTTTGGCAGATAGAAGTTTGTTTTTGTAATATCTCGAAAAAGGACAGTACTATCTAAAAACTTATATTAGAGAGAGGTAAAATATGGCAGATAGAACCTAGTTATACAAAAATCTCATTTTACCAAAAATTTGCAGTTATCTATAACATTGTTATCCATATATCCATATTTTGAATAAATAATAGCATTCATTGGATGCTTCATACTTTTTTCCGAGATTGTATATTAAATCGTACTTAAAAACACACTATTTTAATTTCTATGTGCAATGTTTTAACCAAATTTCTAAAAAGACAATCTCTGGCTTTGCGAACAATAAATGTACATTGTACATAGACACTATCTTTATGGAGAGATTATCTATAGATTTACATACTCCTTTTATCTTCTAAAATATCATTAATCTTCGTGTAATGTTTCATAGCCCATAACTTTTTAACTATAAAATGTTTCACTAAAAACTGTAGCTTTCTTGCTGCGGCTATAGGTTAACAACATACACCATTAAAAAAATAAGTGAAAATCATGTTTCCTCTCCCAATATGAATTATAAGTTTCTAAGAATTATTTGCGACCATCCGTAACATATTTAAACATAGAAGTAGGCCGTAGGGTCGAGGAATTATTGTAATAAACGAAGAAAGAATTTATGAAAAATTCATGGACCTCGCAGGGATTTGAACCCTGGACCTTCTCATATCTAGTGAGACGCTCTAACCAACTGAGCCACAAGATCCCGTCCCATTGAAGTCGATGAATCATTCACAATTCTTTTTACAAATTTCGTAGACGAGTACACTAACCATACGGTGTAGATGAATACTCAGCGCGAACAATGCGCTATATATAACATATATAATTGTTGTGAATCTGCTTGCCTTTTTATAAACGTTGATAAGAATTATTTGCGACCATCCGTAACATATTTAAACATAGAAGTAGGCCGTAGGGTCGAGGAATTATTGTAATAAACGAAGAAAGAATTTATGAAAAATTCATGGACCTCGCAGGGATTTGAACCCTGGACCTTCTCATATCTAGTGAGACGCTCTAACCAACTGAGCCACAAGATCCCGTCCCATTGAAGTCGATGAATCATTCACAATTCTTTTTACAAATTTCGTAGACGAGTACACTAACCATACGGTGTAGATGAATACTCAGCGCGAACAATGCGCTATATATAACATATATAATTGTTGTGAATCTGCTTGCCTTTTTATAAACGTTGATAAGAATTATTTGCGACCATCCGTAACATATTTAAACATAGAAGTAGGCCGTAGGGTCGAGGAATTATTGTAATAAACGAAGAAAGAATTTATGAAAAATTCATGGACCTCGCAGGGATTTGAACCCTGGACCTTCTCATATCTAGTGAGACGCTCTAACCAACTGAGCCACAAGATCCCGTCCCATTGAAGTCGATGAATCATTCACAATTCTTTTTACAAATTTCGTAGACGAGTACACTAACCATACGGTGTAGATGAATACTCAGCGCGAACAATGCGCTATATATAACATACGAGCCCTAACAACTATATATTGGGACAAAATAAAATTCATATATAAGTCAGGTATTTGACAGTTTATTTGTTTTTCTAATAATTTTTAAAATTTAATATTAAGTAACTAGTTAATTAACAACAATTGGGGCCAATCAGCAACACAAAAAACAAAATACTTATTCTATCATCTCTAATTAACAAGAAAAATGTTCATATTGTGTGGCAACTAAATATTGGGACAGTATAAAGTAACTGTTAAAAATTAAACAAAATAAGACAAGTAGGCTGCGAAAACAATCGGGAACGAAACGTCAGATTAATCGGCAATTATATTATTTATCGTATTGAGTGAATCGCTGCGTTTATAGAACAAAATGGTGCGTGGTATATCTACAAATTCAAAAATTCGTGAATTAGTACTTAAAAATTACTGCGGAAATAAAACAATACGTGAAGTGGCGGATGAACTTAATATTCCTAAAACTACAGTGTGGAATATAATTAAACATTATGGGGAAACGGGAAATATCCTAGATAAAAAACGTAAAAGTCCGGGTCGTCCAAAAATAGTTTCTGATAGAAATAAGAGACTGTTAGTAAAACTGTGCAAAAAAGGCCGAAGAAATACTTTAAGACAAATTACCACTGAATGGAATCATGAAACTGGATTAAATCTGTCAAGGGAATGCTGTCGCCAGTGGATTCATAAAAGTGGACTCAAGTTTTATAAGGTTGAATTACAAATAACAATTTAAAAGTGTAATTTTATACAATTTTTTTCTTATAGGCAAAGGAAAAGCCCCTTTTGACGGAAAAACAAAAGAAAACCAGGCTCGCATGGGCAAAATCTAAACTATCTTGGTCGGTAGAAGATTGGTCCAGAGTAATTTTTAGCGACGAATCAAAATTCGACGTATGTGTTGGCGATCACCGCAAACGTGTGATTCGTACTAAACATGAGGCTTTCCACAAGGATTGCCTAAAACGTACGGTAAAATTTCCTACAGGAGTGATGATTTGGGGCTGCATGGCAGCTTCAGGATTAGGATGCTTTGAATTTATTGATGGTACCGTGAATGCCGCGAAATATCAACAAATATTGCAAAACAGTCTGCTGCCAAGTATCGCGAAGTTAAATGTTGGCGAAAATTACATTTTTCAGCAGGATGGGGCGTCCTGTCATACGGCCAAAACCACAAAAAATTGGTTTGGCGACCACAACGTCAATGTTCTTTCTTGGCCTTCCAACAGTCCTGACCTCAATGTCATCGAAACAGTGTGGCTTAAAATGAAACAAACATTGAGGAACAGCCCACAGCGGACATTACCGGAACTTAGAGCCAAAATAGAGCATATTTGGAATGAATTTACTCCTGAAACGTGCAGATCCTTAGTTGAGTCAATGCCCAACCGAATTCGAGCGGTCATAAAATCTAAGGGCGATGTTACTCCATTTTAGACATAAAAATTCGTGCTATGTCCCAATATTTAGTTGCCAAACAATATGGACATTTTTCTTGTTAATTACAGATGATAGAATAAGTATTTTGTTTTTTGTGTTGCTGATTGGCTCCAATTGTTGTTAATTAACTAGTTACTTAGTATTAAATTTAAAAAAATATTAGAAAAACAAATAAACTCTCAAATACCTGATTTATATATGCATTTTATTTTGTCCCAATATATAGTTGTTAGGGCTCGTATATAATTGTTGTGAATCTGCTTGCCTTTTTATAAACGTTGATAAGAATTATTTGCGACCATCCGTAACATATTTAAACATAGAAGTAGGCCGTAGGGTCGAGGAATTATTGTAAATAAACGAAGAAAGAATTTATGAAAAATTCATGGACCTCGCAGGGATTTGAACCCTGGACCTTCTCATATCTAGTGAGACGCTCTAACCAACTGAGCCACAAGATCCCGTCCCATTGAAGTCGATGAATCATTCACAATTCTTTTTACAAATTTCGTAGACGAGTACACTAACCATACGGTGTAGATGAATACTCAGCGCGAACAATGCGCTATATATAACATATATAATAGGGTGGTTGCAAGATTTTTGTATTTATAAAATAACATTATATCCTCGTAATTTTGCTTATTTAAAGATCATTTATTGGAAAAAATTAATAATAATTCCTATATATAATGAATTATTATTGTTTTAAAAATGTGTATATTTTCAAATATATCACGTGATCAAAAACAGAGTATGACGTCAAAAGGCACTCGCCTCAACGCATCCTAGTGACAAAAATTTGTACTACTTTGATTTTTGACAAATGCCAAAGCAGATGTCAAAATTACAAATAGTTGCGTGCTGATTATTTGCAAGTTTGATAAAAGTTTGTTATTAATATTATAAATAAAAGTATTGTTTACAACAATAAAAATGACTATATATTGCATAGTGCCTATTTGCAAAAATTCTCGGAAGAATAATCCGGACAAGATATTTTTCAACATACCACACAATCCAATTAAAAGAAATTTATGGTTTGAAGCTATGGGATTAGAAATAACGCAATATTCTAATAAATCTCATCTTTATGTGTGTGAAAATCACTTTAATGTAAGTACGAAATCATACATACATATAATCATGCGTGTCCCACTTAGTGGGTTCGCATAAACCCGAAAGCAATAAGATTAACATCATACAACAAATCCTTCCTTTTAAACATATTAAAGTGACCGATTTTCGGTAGCGAAATACTGCATCTGGATCACAATAATAGTTAGGAAACAATCATCCTTCGCCACACATTCCTATCTAAGCAGACTTCTTTCGCCTCGGCCACACGCATAATCGCATTCATACATGCTCTTCTTCTCTTCTTACTTGGAAACTCTCTCTCTCTTTAAGCACCCTACTAACCACATCCATCCACTTACACACTGGTCGGCCACGAAATCGTGGTACAAAAATAATATAACATTCTAATTATTTGATCATTACTGCAGCTTCAAGAGGACTTGGAATTTTTTTTAGAATTTAAAATGATGGTTGTAAATAAACGTATGAAGCCAAATGCGGTTCCACATTTAGGATTGGAATCAGGAAAAAATTTAAACTATCATCAAATTTGGATATTGTTCAACCAGAAACATTAAATGAAGATAACACAAGTGCAGAGGCTGATATTGTATTAGACATTTTACAGCCGTCAACATCTTATAATGAAAGACATACTCTGGACATTTCTGCCTCTTCTGTAACTACAACTCAAGACATTGCGGTTCAAGTTTGTTGTAATTTAGTAGATGCTAGTGTGCAAGTCAAACCAGCGTGTCGCAGTAAATACGCAGTGTGTTCCAATTAAAACAAAAGATATACAGTGCTCGCCATTTAAAATTCTAAATATTTCGCGTCGGTCTGGATGGAACCCGGTTGCCCAGATTCACGACCAGACACTCAGGCACGCGGCCACGAGACCCCATGTAAAATATATATTATTAATTTGATATATAGTAAAAATACAAGGAATAATTTAGTATAGTTATATTTAGTACCTAAGGAAAATATAAGTGTACATATTTTTTATAAAATATATTTATTTGTAATTGTAATATCAATAAAATCATGCAACGTGTTTCACAGAGTTCAACAACAACGGAAATATGTTTTTAATCCAAAAATCTTCAGCTCTTTGAATTAAATCCATAATAAATAATTTAACAAAGTCGACCACTACAACGTTTACTTTTTCATTTCTTTCGAAATTCGAATCAGCAACACAAAAAACTCCTTTTTTCTTTCCCGATAAGTACATTTGCAATTGAATTTGCGCGTTATACTTTATCAAGGTTTTCGTCTACTTTAGTGTAGTTTTTCTGTTTTACTTTATGTTCCGGGCAAATTTTACATCGTACTGTGCACATATTATTCTCTCGGTACAGATCAACATAACCAATGGCAGATTCTATGTATGAATCTCGCCCAGAACTGTAACAAAATAATAATTCATTATTAATGATATAAAACGTCAAAATAAATAATTTCTAACCTTAATTCTTTCACACCTCTAATTTCTGCAGCTGTGAAACATTCATTTTCCGAAATGAATTCGGCCACCATCCAACTATCCACTTTTGGCAAATTGTCCGATTTAGCCTGAACAAAATTTTCAGCAGCTAATGCCATATTTATTACGGTAATAAGTCAAATGTCAAACACAAAAGCACACAAACAAACAAGTTTTGTTTACAAGCGACGGAGATAGAGAAACACGCAATTGCATGCGATAAACAAGAAAGGTTGCTTGTGTTCAGGCAGCCAATGGGAATAGGTGCCTTATGACGTCATAAGAGTGGGGGGTAGTTTTTGTCTAGAGTTTTTGGCGCGATTCTTTTTACTTCAATATTTTAAAAAATATGTACAAAAAAATTTTTTTTTTCAGTTTATTATGAATTAATTTGTATAATCTTTCACATAAAATAGTAAAAAAAAAATGTGCAACCACCCTATTGTTGTGAATCTGCTTGCCTTTTTATAAACGTTGATAAGAATTATTTGCGACCATCCGTAACATATTTAAACATAGAAGTAGGCCGTAGGGTCGAGGAATTATTGTAATAAACGAAGAAAGAATTTATGAAAAATTCATGGACCTCGCAGGGATTTGAACCCTGGACCTTCTCATATCTAGTGAGACGCTCTAACCAACTGAGCCACAAGATCCCGTCCCATTGAAGTCGATGAATCATTCACAATTCTTTTTACAATTTTCGTAGACGAGTACACTAACCATACGGTGTAGATGAATACTCAGCGCGAACAATGCGCTATATATAACATATATAATTGTTGTGAATCTGCTTGCCTTTTTATAAACGTTGATAAGAATTATTTGCGACCATCCGTAACATATTTAAACATAGAAGTAGGCCGTAGGGTCGAGGAATTATTGTAATAAACGAAGAAAGAATTTATGAAAAATTCATGGACCTCGCAGGGATTTGAACCCTGGACCTTCTCATATCTAGTGAGACGCTCTAACCAACTGAGCCACAAGATCCCGTCCCATTGAAGTCGATGAATCATTCACAATTCTTTTTACAAATTTCGTAGACGAGTACACTAACCATACGGTGTAGATGAATACTCAGCGCGAACAATGCGCTATATATAACATATATAATTGTTGTGAATCTGCTTGCCTTTTTATAAACGTTGATAAGAATTATTTGCGACCATCCGTAACATATTTAAACATAGAAGTAGGCCGTAGGGTCGAGGAATTATTGTAATAAACGAAGAAAGAATTTATGAAAAATTCATGGACCTCGCAGGGATTTGAACCCTGGACCTTCTCATATCTAGTGAGACGCTCTAACCAACTGAGCCACAAGATCCCGTCCCATTGAAGTCGATGAATCATTCACAATTCTTTTTACAGATTTCGTAGACGAGTACACTAACCATACGGTGTAGATGAATACTCAGCGCGAACAATGCGCTATATATAACATATATAATTGTTGTGAATCTGCTTGCCTTTTTATAAACGTTGATAAGAATTATTTGCGACCATCCGTAACATATTTAAACATAGAAGTAGGCCGTAGGGTCGAGGAATTATTGTAAAAAGAATTGTGAATGATTCATCGACTTCAATGGGACGGGATCTTGTGGCTCAGTTGGTTAGAGCGTCTCACTAGATATGAGAAGGTCCAGGGTTCAAATCCCTGCGAGGTCCATGAATTTTTCATAAATTCTTTCTTCGTTTATTACAATAATTCCTCGACCCTACGGCCTACTTCTATGTTTAAATATGTTACGGATGGTCGCAAATAATTCTTATCAACGTTTATAAAAAGGCAAGCAGATTCACAACAATTATATATGTTATATATAGCGCATTGTTCGCGCTGAGTATTCATCTACACCGTATGGTTAGTGTACTCGTCTACGAAAATTGTAAAAAGAATTGTGAATGATTCATCGACTTCAATGGGACGGGATCTTGTGGCTCAGTTGGTTAGAGCGTCTCACTAGATATGAGAAGGTCCAGGGTTCAAATCCCTGCGAGGTCCATGAATTTTTCATAAATTCTTTCTTCGTTTATTACAATAATTCCTCGACCCTACGGCCTACTTCTATGTTTAAATATGTTACGGATGGTCGCAAATAATTCTTATCAACGTTTATAAAAAGGCAAGCAGATTCACAACAATTATATATGTTATATATAGCGCATTGTTCGCGCTGAGTATTCATCTACACCGTATGGTTAGTGTACTCGTCTACGAAATTTGTAAAAAGAATTGTGAATGATTCATCGACTTCAATGGGACGGGATCTTGTGGCTCAGTTGGTTAGAGCGTCTCACTAGATATGAGAAGGTCCAGGGTTCAAATCCCTGCGAGGTCCATGAATTTTTCATAAATTCTTTCTTCGTTTTTTACAATAATTCCTCGACCCTACGGCCTACTTCTATGTTTAAAAATTATAAGTTTCATTATTTATTAAAATCGTAAATGACTTAGAAACAATTAACAAGAATAATTTAATTTAGGATGCTTGACATATGGAATTTACAGAGAAACAACAATTTTAATCAGATTGTGATTTGTGATGATTCATTTTCTTCCATAATATTTTCAAAAACTTGAATTTTGCGCTAGGCTAAAACAAGAATCTAAAAATCAAAATTTTGACAGTAGATTCAATTTGTCATTTAAAATTTTATTCTATATAGTATTGAGATTTATATACGAGTACATTACACTTTTTTGGAAAAATTCAAAACTAATTTTTAGATACTTCTTTTGACTCGAAACTGGAAGCATACTAGTTTTCATTCAAGATAATATGACGTTGTTTTAACTATAGCCGCCGTTAATTAAGTATTGACTGATGCTGAACTTTTTCCTTTCTCCGCACCCTGTACCTTGCCCTGCTGTAGATATCGCCAGTCCATACTTATTTCACGGCAACTATAATCAATTATAAATTGATATATGGAAATGGAAAACTGGTTACCCAATTTTTACATTGTTTAACATAAAGATGGAAAAAATATAAACTCACTTCACAGTTTATTTCGATATATTTCCAAACCAAATAATTATTTTAATGTTTATACCTATATCGACATTATTGTATTCAGAGCGGGGCACATTTCAAAAATTAAAAGTAATTACAATTACAATCACTATGACCAAAAAATAATTGAAACCCATACTTTTGAAATAATTACTACTGAAAGAAAGTAATTCAATTATTAATAATTTTTGTAATTTAATTGAAATTTAATTATTCATTTCATTATTTTACTTAAAAAAAAAATTAATTTCTAATAATTTAATTATTTTTGTAGCCTCTGTATTTATATAATTAATGGATTTTAATATGCTTTGTCGGCTGTATTAGGGTCGTATAGCAGGTAAAACTACAATTATTTATTATAGAACGAAGCAGATCCTAACGTTCTAATGACAACAAAAATGTATACTTTGCAGTACAAATTAGTATTTTCTTTTCCAAAATTTCAAGTGTCGGTGCTAGTATAAAAATTAAATGTATTTATTCTCTTTTAATTATACTTTTTTGACTAAAATCTAATATGTAAGCAGATTTTAAACTATGTTGTTGACTGAGTACATACAGGGTGTTAATTAAAAAACGATAGGTGTTTAACATGGGAAATCCATTGTTCTTGCATGAAAGGTCCCATATTATTTTAGACAAAAATACATCAAATAAATGTTGTAGAGAATTAAATTCTGGATCTTATTCAATAATCCCATTTTATTTTGTGTGTTTGTTAATCGAGCAAATTAAATTTACAATTTTATAAAAGTTACATTTTTATAGTAGCCATGGTATTGGAAAAAACTTAAACAAATGTAATGACATTTTATCTACCAGAAAAGTATCTGTCACTTTGCGACATATTTAACCGTCCAAAACACTCTGATTAAGTTATCAGCTTCAGTATTGAAAATGGATAATTATTCACACGAGGAAAATTAACAAACTAGTAACTAAAACTATTATTTTAATGCAAATTATATTTATAATTACTAATAATACTATTTTCCATATTAAAGGCCTATAGCCAGTTTTTTAAATATACATCCTGTACATACATAGATATATATATGTACATAGGGCTATAACTATAAAAATAATACAAAATATGATTATTATTATTATTATTATAACATACTATATGTATAATAATTTAGAAACAAGACAAAATAACAATAAAATATGTAAATATATTTTGCAGGAAAAACTATTTCGGGTTGTACCATGGAGTAAATACAACACGACAATAAAGGAATAGCAAATTGAAAGACAAGTATTACAATGTTTTTCACACTATTTTTTTCTATTTCGCATTAATTTACTTTTATTTCAAAATTATTATTGAAAGAAATATTAAAATATCAAAGGTTGGTAACATTGACAGTTATTACAATAAACACTTAAAATTTAATTTATTTTGTTAACAGTACAAGTTAGATTAGAGTTAAAATTAATATTTATTATGATATGAAACTACAAAAAATACTTTGAATTTTAATTTAAAAGAATGCTATAATACTGTTTGCTGTAAATATTTCAATATAAAAGAATCTAATTTTACTAATTTTTCATGAGTAATGACAGGTAATGAAAACTAAAATTATATATTTATATATTTAAAACTTAGACTAAGTTATCAACTTCAATTTAAAGAGTCCCAAAAAAAATTTGTAGAATATTATTGAATGTAATACCGTTTTAGATAAAACAGGTGTACAAAATTCACTTTGTTAACGCGAAATAGGAAAAAACATATTTTTGTATAAAGTAGGTACACTGTTACTGAAGAAAGGAGAAATTTAAACATTGCCAAAATAATATTTTGATTATAAATTTAAAATAAAGAATTACAAACAAATTATTAAATATTATGAAACAAAAGAAATATGTATTTAAATTTAATGTTGTTTTTAAAGTAATAATAATTATGTATTCATACTTCGTATGAAAATAGCCTTTCATGCTTTCAGTTTTGGTAAACTATATTATGTTGCCCACTGATTGAAACATTGTAATATTCAACGAAATAATTTATGCCTGTAAAATATTATCGTACTTGATACTAAAGCTACCTACAAAGTGTTTTATAGTATTTAAATCGTAGTTCATTTTTATGGCTTGCCAACTTTGCTTGATTAAATTCCCTTCAGACCATGAATACATAGTACAAAATATGTGTTCGTAACTGTACCATGCTGAACATGGGAAAACACAATACACCACAAGGGAAATTAAAACGAAAAGAAAAGATTCAAGCTCCACTGAAATCGAAATGTGTAATGTTTCAAACAAATGATAAAACAATGGAAAATATATTTGTGCATATTATCTAACTTTATTTTTTTTAGAATACTCCATTGCGGAATGCAAGTTGAATGATTCAGAGTAAAATAAATTTTCTTTTCGTGGTAAGGGTACTTTTGCAGAAAAATGAAAAGTACGTGGCTCTTATTCTATATACTAAATTGTCTTATTTTTTTATAATTATTTCATCCATAAAATACATATTATTCCAATAAATAATTGGGTAGAAAAATGGATCCCAAAAAAATCTGATGTGGACACCACACGACTTCCTTGTACGATTATTAAACTATACATATTTTTTTAATAAATATATTACAAAATATTAATTTTAACTTCAAAACGGTAAGATATATAGCGACCATAAAGGGAGGTGCACAACTTTATACATATCTCGCTTATACAAAGGGATAATTTAATAATACTTGATGTGCTAGACGCAGAAATTAATTCTCTAAAACTTTTATTTGAAGCATTTATTTCTAAAATTAAAATAAAATCATTTTATTCAAGAAAAACTGTTAACAACTTCTAGTAATGTACCGCTTCCGGTTAGCCTATTTTAACCAAAATCTATTATGTTATTTCGATGATATAAAAGTCTTGTATATCAAATTTGAAAAGTTTTGGATTATATTTTAAAACAGTTTTTCATTACAATCTATTATAGGCTTCATGTAAAGTGCCACTTCTGGAAATTGTGTAATAACCAGAAAAGGAGGTGCACAACTAAATGTTATAGCAGTTTTAAATACAAAATTTCAACTTTCTACGGCTTACCGTTTTTGAGTTATGCGATATACTTACGTACGTACAGACGTCACGACGAAATTAGTCAAAATGGATTCAGGGATGATCAAAATGGATATTTCCGCTGAAAACTGAAAACCGAAATTTTTCGCGATTACAATACTTCCTTTACTTACGCACAAGGAAGTAAAAATGTTTAGAAATCCTCTTCTCTAAATGCAGGGCACATTATTTTGGACCTACTGTATACCATGTGTTTCAGATATATGTTTTCAAAATTAGGTTTCAGTCTATAAAGATCCTGATATTCTGAAAGAGAACATTAATTATATACAACTTAGTTTCAGAATAACGCAATGAATATAAATTATTTTATAAATATTTTACAATGTAATATTCTACTGCAATATTTCTTCTTAAATCTGTATTTTGATTGAAACGTTAATAATTTATAAACTTCTTGTAAAAATAAATGTTACTTAACTTGTCATAGCTTGGAAAATATGATAAATTTCATCTCATCGTCAGTTAATGAATTGAAACCGACAACAACTGTCACAGCTGCGATATTTTTAATTACCCTTGCTTAATTACACAAATAAATATTCGCGTAAAATTGCCATCTTTCAATCTCTTTCACAAGACGCTAGGATAACTATAGAGCTGTCCGCCTTTGTCGTGGTTATTTTTTGCCGCTGATAATTGAAATATTCTAAGCACTCCCAGTTCATTATCGCTGAATCAGAGTGCGGATAGACTGACAATGTGTAGTCCTGCGTCGTCACATTAGAGGGAATTCTCGAGGGATAATAGAGAAGACGTCCATTGATTTTTTTCTGAAGGGTTCGTTATTATTGTCTTCTTTATAAGGTTGTTTACCTAAAGGAAATTTTGTGCAGAAGTTTAAGAAATAAAGTTACGCGCTGCGAATTTTTTTTATAAATACTCGCACGTACATATTCTATATTTATGTAAATATAATCTACAATTTATATTTTGAATAAATTTATCTATATGTACTACGTACTAAATAATTATCAACAATTCGATGAAATTATCAGCTACATTGATAATTACGAAATAATTTTACTATAATTGCCGAAAGCACGTTTCTATGTACCAGAAAGCAACGTGCTTGAGGAAGTTGTGATAAAATTATAAAATTTATTAATGAACCAGGGATATTCAGTGAGATTTTTTTTGCAGTTTTGATATTAAATTTGCAAAGAATTTGTATTTGACAGAATTTTGATGTGTCTAACATCGTTCAGTAGATGTCAATAGTAATGAAAATGAACGTGGCTATGAATATGTTCAGCGTGAAGTGC
The DNA here is from genome assembly GCA_951394225.1 of Harpalus rufipes. Classification (NCBI taxonomy): domain Eukaryota; kingdom Metazoa; phylum Arthropoda; class Insecta; order Coleoptera; family Carabidae; genus Harpalus; species Harpalus rufipes. The sequence goes on from OX596277.1 coordinate 17,630,952, forward strand.
GTAACAAGAATGAATCAATGTGAAGAGATGGTGAAAATGATTAGGCAGAAGATTCATGTCATTCACCTCAAAAAAACCTTATAAAAAGAAATATAACTTGTAGAAATTACTAGTAGTTATTTATTTTTAAGAAAAGAAGAAAACATATACGTATACTAGTATTAAAGAAACCAATATATATGACTTTACAGTTATTTCTAAGTCAATTCCTTTTACGGAATATAAAATTATTTGACACAATATGGTCATTCTGAGAAGTGCCAACATATGGTACGAAAGTAAACTACAATTATTTCAAATAATTTTATATTCCGTAAAAGGAATAACTATTGATTTAGAAATAATTGTAAATATCTTTAATATATACATTACTTAATACTAGTACTTTTTTTCTTCTTCTTTTATAAATAAATAACACCCATAAATTTCTACAAGTTATATTTAATTTTATAAGGTTTTTTTCAGGTTGATGACGTACGTCTTCTGCCTAATCATTTTCACTATAAGACATATACAAAAGTCCATAAATATTTTCCAAATGTACTATTTATTTAATACAGTATATATTTTTTCTTCTATATCATTGAATCATTATTCTTATTGACATACCGTGAAAATTGACAATTTAACATTAAACAATTAATATTTAGTTACTGTCAAAAAGTGTTTATTACTTAGCAACCTAATGCATAAGTGATAATGTACCCAGGACATTATCAGTGTAATGTTCTTCTGATTGCTTACTTTTTTACACGTGATCAGGAATACAAAGATTCAATTGGATACATTTTTAACCAAAAAAATTTCGCATAAATTTGTTTCTCTCTCATTCTATCATCCAGCTTTCTTCAGGAAATTTATTGTCATGAATCATGGTTAGTGTATTGCATATCGTTGTCGTACAATTTTGCTGACTACTTGATAAGATTTTTTTTTTAAATAATAATGTAATTTAATCACAGTGCATAAAAATACTACGGTGAGACAAATCATAAATATCATGTTTACGAAGTTGGCATCCTCCCCGTCAGATTTATCAGCTTATAAGGTTTTGAAAGTTCCTCCTGGCACATAACTTGCATTTGATTTTAAATTGGAATATTAAATTATCCAATTTTGCTTATTTTGCCCTATTAAAATATTGGTTACTCATTTTTACCTCTCGTCAAGAGAGGTATTGGATTCATGCTAAAAATCGCATATCCAGATTTTATTGAATAAGCACGTTTTAAGGTCCCTACAATCCGATTTTAACATTTTTACGATGATGTCTGTGTGTGTGTGTGTGTGTGTGTGTGTGTGTGTGTGTGTGTGTGTGTGGATGTGTGTGTGTGGGATGTTGGAAGGACGGTTACTCAAAAACTATAAGACTTAAAATTTGTTTAACAACGTATTTCCCAATCGGACATTCATGGGAAGATCTGAAAAGGTTTTGGTAACAAATGGACAACCGGAAGTAGAAGATTCTTGAAAAAAAATCTTCTAAATATTATTTTTTGAAAATTTTTCTTGATAATATTAAAGAAAAATAAATTCTCTTTCTGATACATTTAAATATTTTTATACATATTTTATAGATTTAGAGATAAAAGGAATATAATATATAAAATAATGTTGTAATTAATTTTACAACCGAAAGGATGCCATGAAAAATAGTTGCAAATTTAAATTATTTGTAACTGACAGATAAATGTCAGTGTCAGAAATAATGAGTAATGAAAGAAAAATGTATTTGGAGAATCCCTTAATTCTTGATCTGTGACTATTATGGAGATGACAAGTCTAGGTTGAAGGACTTAAATTTGTTTCAAACATTATGGGACAATGTACACCAGTACTGTAGACTAGAGTAACTTTGAATTGCGAAAAAGCTATCAAATTCTTCTCAAGTAAGTTGTAAATATTGACAAAATTACACATCGATATAAGAATAATCGGAGTGCAATCTATCCGTCACTTTATTAAAGGGAATTAGTGTTATTTAGATATAACAAGTATGAAAAAATAAAATGTAAAAGAAGATATATAAGAATAGATGCACAATCCAGATATATACATTTTAGACCGCCCAAAATTAATGTTTTTACTAGAAGAATATGAAGAGAAAGTAAACAAGGTTGTTCGAATTGAAAATTGCTGTTACCAGCCTAATATTTATACATGGTAAACTCTACTTTGTAATTTATTGTAACATAATTTATGGTAAAATATCTTTATGTTGAGACATGATATTATTGAATAATAAAGAAGTTTATACGTCATAGATTTATATGAATATATTATTTGTATTTATAAAAATAATCTTTGCTTTATGCATACAGCCAGGTAAAATATACGGCGAGAGGTTATGTGCTGGCCACATCAGATTTTTATTATTGTAGTCAAATTTTCTTTATTGAAATTAATCATTATTTTTATTGTCATCAAAACTCTTTTTTCTACAGTCTACATAGAAAGTAGCCATTTGCGCTCTCTTTTGTCAACGCAAAATGTCACTTTGCCGCTCTAGCCAAGCCTAGCGCGACAAAGTAGAAAAAACGCTCGCTGTCCAAATTTCTAACTATACAATGTTGAGAAATGTCACTTCTTAATGGAAACGTTTAGTCAGCAACTAATGGCACTGTAGTGACACATTTACCACCTATACAAATCAATCAGACATATAACTGCTTTGTCGGTATGTTACATAACCAAAATAAATGCCGCACTATTGTGAAAACAAAATAGGGCATTCATGTACAAAAACGAAAATATAAAATGTTTAGATTGGATTGAAGCAATAGGTCAAGAAGAATGGGAAATAACGATAAATTAAAATTAAATATAAAAGACGTTTTTTCTATATATTAATCCTTATTAATTGAGTAATACTGTAAGTACAAAGTGTACATTTTACTATTTTTTGTGGCGACTGTAGAAAAAATCTTGTGTGTGTTTCGAGCGCAAATGGACAATGTCCTATTTTGCGCTCTTAATACACAAATAGCTATTTTAGACGACCATTTCAGAAAATAATAGATATTGCGACAGTAGGCTACTTAAAAAAGCTGAAAATATCGTTACACTAGCATGATACAAATATCGCACTAGCAAGATATAGTCATTTCGTAATGATGAGACTAAATCAATATAGACAGCTAGTTTTGGGTGGTTTGTTGCTATGGTTGATTAATTGAAAAAAAGTATTTTCATTTGAACTAAAATTCTTGAAAATACTTAAGTAGATAATTTTTTATAGTACTCTAAAAAGTAGTATTCATAACTCACTCGAAAGTAATGTCGTATTGCTTGTGTTTCACAATCACACGATATTTCTGACTTTCAATACAGCTATTACATAAATTGTGTTACGTATCTTTTGGCAACCGTAGAGTATCACTTTTATTTTGACATCTGTCAAAAACTACTTTACGGCTGCATTTTATTTTACGAACTCAATTGGCACACGTTTGTTTAAATAGCAAATAAATTCACTGTTGTATTATATGCAGCTTCATAAATTTTAAGCGAAAAAAATCTTTACCGCTATCGCTGTAGCTCATTTCTTGCTCAATAAATAATTAATTTTAGGTTCTAGGTTCGACTGTAAGCAGATTGTTGTGCGAGTTGTCAAGATGACACAGTACTCTACAAGTGACATAAATCAAAAACATATGAAATACGTTTTTATTTAAATAAAATTTATAACTTTGCAGTAGTCGCCTAAAAAAATGTTTTATGCACCTCGGCTTAAAAGTTCTTTTTAGCCTCATCTAATTATCTGGCCTCGACCTTCGCCCAGGCTGCAGACTTCAAATTCAAAGAATTTAACAAAGGAATATAATATTCACTAAATTAGATATAGTATCCTTCATACATTTATATACAGAAAGTGGACCATAAGCGTTTAACGTGGGAAATCAGTTTTTCTTTGCGCAAATGTTACCCAATCATTTTATTCAAAAATACTTCAAATAAAAGTTATAGATATGTAAATTGCATCTAACGATTATTTTACCTCTTCATATAAACGTCAAAAATAATTATAGAATTATAGTTTTTGTGAGCTTTTAGTGTAGGTAGCCATGGATTTATGACAAAAAATAAACAAGTGCGTTGTTTTTATATGTCAATTAGAACTATAGTAAAAATGAAGAGGCAGAAGACGCACGTCATCAATCTGAAAAAAACCGTATAAAATCAAATATAACTCCTTGAAATTATTGGATGTTATTTATTTTTAAAAAAAGAAGAAGACAAAATACTACTATAAACGTATAGGTTAATAAAAGTCACAATCATTTCTAAGCTAGTCCGTTTTCCTTTAACGGAATATAGATTTATTTCAAAAATAATTATAATTGATTTTCGTACCATGCGTTGGCACTACTGAGAATGGTAAATAATTTGATTGCTGTAAAAGGAATAAGAAAATATCTGGCCAGCACATTACATTCAATCAATTCTACATATTTTGTACAAATTCCACACAGAATTTTTTTTGCAAACTATTCTATGGGCGCTTTTTTATTTAGCCTTTTTAGCCTTCAGTACTATCTCTGAATTTTTGACACTTACATTAGTGACATTTATCTGTCAATTACAGACATTTAAATTTCTCAAGTAGTTACCATGGAGATGTTTGGGCTGTGAGCAGGCTGTGAAATTTATTACAACAGATTATTTTATAGATTAAATTTCTATATCTTTAAATCTATAGAAGATATAATATATTTTTTAAATATATGGGATAGAGGATTTTGTTTTTACCTCTTGCTAAGAGAGGTATTGGATTCATGCTAAAAATCGCATATCCAGATTTTATTGAATAAGCACGTTTTAAGGTCCCTACAATCCGATTTTAACATTTTTACGATGATGTCTGTGTGTGTGTGTGTGTGTGGATGTGTGTGTGTGTATGTGTATGTGTGTGTGTGGGATGTTGGAAGGACGGTTACTCAAAAACTATAAGACTTAAAATTTGTTTAACAACGTATTTCCCAATCGGACATTCATGGGAAGATCTGAAAAGGTTTTGGTAATAATTGGACAACCGGAAGTAGAAGATTCTTGAAAAAAAATCTTCTAAATATTATTTTTTGAAAATTTTTCGTGGTAATATTAAAGAAAATTAAATTCTCTATCTGATACATTTAAATATTTTATTATATATTCCATAGATTTAGAGATAAAAGAAGTATAATATATAAAATAATCTGTTGTAATAAATTTGACAGCCGAAAGAATGCCATGAAAATTGAAATTGTTTGTAACTGACAGATAAATGTCAGTGTCAGAAATCCGGAGACATTACTAAACACTTTTTCTGGTAAGTACATACATTATATTATTTCTAAATGCATTAATAGTTAAATATTTATAGGTATATTACACATACCCTTCATATATACTGTTATTTCTGACAATGATTTGGAATCATCTCGAGAAAGAAAGGTTGGACAAAATTTCTTCATAGAATGACTTTAAATTTAAAAAATCTAAATATATGGAATAATTTAAAAAATCTAAATATATGGAATACATATAAGTAGAATTTTTGGTGTAGACTGTAAGTATACAAGAAATGTTAAATACATTAGGGCGCGAGCAGTCATGTGACTTTGTTGGCCTTGACAAGCAGATATGGGAGCCCATGTCAGAATTATAGCTAGTAATTATGTACATAGATGTCATATATCATAATTTCTCATTCTAAATTTAATGATTTTCCAATTCCATGTGGTTTATTTTCCTCGACAAGTAAATACCACACTCCTGATGACAAATTAACTACGTGAATTTAGAAAATCTTGAAATTTTTAATGAAAAGTTCTGACATTTATGTACATAATTAATAATTATCATTCTGAAACGGGCCCCCACGTCTGCTTGTCAAGGCCAACAATGAAACATGACTGTTCGCGACCTATACTTATGTAATCAAAAAAAGACAGTGGCGAGAGGTATTGTGCTGGCCACAACAGATTTTTTAATATTTGTAATAACATAAATTTTCAAAAGAGAATATTTAGAATTTTTTTGTTAAAATACTACTACTTCCGGTTATCCAATTGTTACCAGAATCTATTCAACTCTTCCCATTACTGTTAGATTAAGGAATCCGTATTTACATAGGTCTTTAGTCTTATAGAATTTGAGCAATCGTACCTCCAGAAATCATCGTAAAAATGTTATACTCAGATTCTAAGGACCTTAAGACGTGCTTATTCACTAAAATCTGGATATGCGATTTTTAGCATGAATCCAATACCTCTCTTAGCGAGGTAAAAAGGAGTTATTCCATTAATCTAAGCGATCCGTAATCTTGCAATAATTTTGCATAATATTTGTTATTGTACAATATTATTTAACGCATGGAAGGGTATATTGAACGTTTACTTTGTTAGTAATAACCAGGTAACCTTTACGAAATATTTTGAACAATCTGGGAAGTATTGATCTGCGAAGGTATTATTGGAGGATAGCACGAATGAACTTAATTACTGCACAATTAAATTCTGTTTAGCAGAGCATCAGAAGGTACGTATATTACTGAGCAATATTACTGCACAATGTTATTGAATTTACTTGGTAGAGCATCAGAACGTATATATTACTGAATAATAATACTGCTTAATTTAATTGAACTTCTGTAGGTTCTTTGTGACAAAATGATGTCTTTGTTATGCTGTGGAATTAAGTGTATTTAACTATTTTCTAGAAATCTAATTACGATAGACTCATCCAAAATCTGCGAAGAGTGTATGTGTACTTGAACTATTTTAAAATAGTTATTACTTTTTATCACGAATATAGAATTTAGTTGCCGAAGCCGTATGGCCGAGGAAAATAAATCATATATGAGCGATAAAAAGGAATTTCAGTGCCGACGTACATATTAAATTTTATTTGAAATAAAATTTTTGTGAAAATTAAAGGAATATTTATATTTATAAGTTATGTACATTATATCTGTCAGTCTGACACTTACGGCCGAATTCAACATTCCTTAATCATGAGTTGATCCATTGATCAACTCTGATTCTTAATCAATCCAATTCACCATTAAAAATCAAACTATTCTATTGATCAAATTCATTGATCAACTGATTCGTCACATTCTATGAATCAAGGACTGATCACATCTTTGAATCCTAATTTTAACATGTATAGCTCTGTCAGGATCCTGGCTGTTTTAATCATTTGTAACTTTGTCTCATGTTTCTTGTTTATCTTTATTTAAAACCGCATTGATTTTATTATTTTTAAATGTACTTTTATATTTTTCATTTTCACTCTATTTAACACTCTGTTTTTGAGATTATTGTATAGTGAAAATTATTAGGCAGAAGACTCACGTCGTCAACCTGAAAAAAAACCTTATAAAATGAAATATAACTTATAGAAATTATTGGGTGTTATTTATTTTTAAAAGAAGAAAAAAAAAGTACTAGTATTAAGTAATGTATATATTAATGTTATAGTTTATTTTTCTTGTAGTGTTCCTTACGTCATTATATTTCGGAGTAATAATCGACATATAATTATTGTATATCTTCCTATTTGTTACGCATGTATACCAGACAATAGTTTGTTGATTATTACTTCGAAAGATAATGACAAAAGAACACTAGAAGAAAAATAAACTATACAATTATTTCTAAGTCAATCGTTATTCCATTACGGAATATAAAATTATTTGAAATAATTGTTTATTTTCGTACCATACGTTTACACTACTGAGAATGACCATGTTGTTGTGTCAAACAATTTTATATTCCGTAAAAGGAATAAGGATTGACTTAAAAATAATTGTAAATTAATTAATACATTCGTTTCTTTAATACTAATATATTTTTTCTTCTTTTTTAAAAATAAATAGCAACTAATAGTTACCACAAGTTAAATATTATATTTCTTTTTATAAGGTTTTTTTCAGGTTGATGACGTGAGTCTTCTGCTTAATCATTTTCACCATACTTTCTACCTACATGTGACAGAAATAATTGTAAATATTATTAATATATACATAACTTAATACTAGTACTTTTTTCTTCTTTTAAAAATAAATAACACCCAATAATTTATACAAGTTATGTTTCATTTTATAAGGTTCTTTTCAAGTTGATGACGTGCGTCTTCTGCCTAATCATTTTCTCTATAATATTATGATAGGAAAATTATAAAATATATTTTATAAATGAATTAAAAACACATATTAATGCTTTTTAATGGACAATTACCACGAATAAAATTACGTGACAGTTACATTAACTTTCAAAAACCAAAACAAACTGAATCTGTTGGTGATAATTCCTTTGATTCAGAAATCAAGATGGTGAATTAGAACATACTTTGATCTACAGATCAGCTTGATTCCTTAATCAGCCGATTATTAATCAACTGATTAATGGTGAATTCGGCCGTTAATGTTGCTAACTTTCGTATACTGAGGTTATCGTAAAGAACACTCAAAATTATGTGTTTTATCTCAAATTTCTTCATCGGAACAATGTATTGTACATTATACAGATACCGAAATTATCTTACATGCACAATAATTATCATAAGGTTGGCAACACTGCATTTGTATGAAATCGTTGTACAATGGATTACTTTAGTGCCGATTTTTGAACTTTTAATGACGATTTTTGTACTCTTTAATGACTATTTCAAATACATATTATTATTTTAAGCTATAAATTAGTGCCTAGCCTCTTTTGCTAAAAAGTACGTGTTGTGTAAATGACGGTCCACATATTTTGCAAAATATGGTATAATTGTAAAGACGTACTCAGTAGACTGGATCTGTTTAATGATTGCTCCTGATAATTTTAATTATACTTTGTCTTTTCCCGTGATTTGGCCCCAATAGATTTATAATATTTTTCTAGCTTTAAAAAAAGTGTAAATACGTGAATTTCGTATTCAAACTTAAGACAAACTAAGTTCTTTATACAGGTAAACGGTATAAAACGAACTTGTTTCACGTTGCAGCGATTATAAAATTGAATAAAATCATATTAAAAATAACAATATAATTATGAAGAAAATTAATGAAATACATACTTTCGTCGAATAACTTGCTGGAGAATAATTTCCCGCAAGGAATGTTCCCTCAAAAAAACTTATGACGAGGAATTTACCGGACAGTAAATTAAATACCGATGTTCGATGTTATAGCTAAGCGTTTTACAGCGCCGACATTGCTTGAGGCTTACAGCAGTGTTTTTCAAACTATGAGGCGCGCGAAATTTTCCAATGGATGCGCGAAAAGAAATTAACTAATTATTTCGGGTTTAAATACTACTGAAGGGGGGTTTAAGGGGGCGCATAGTCTGAAGGAAAGAAGTTTGGGAATCCGTTATTTCAGTGGGAAACTACCTGCCGATGGAAAGCTGTAGAAATTTTAAAAATTATTTGATCACACTCAGGTACTTACTCATACGTACATCAATTTGACCTATTATTTACCTTAAAATGTCAATCTTTTTCCAATGATTTAACTTTGTGTTATGGCATCAAAATAAAAAAAAAATACAGTTTTGATATTATCACTCGAAATTTATTTATTTTTGTTATAACAATATAGGCATCACATAAATCAAATGTAAAATTAATATAGTAACTCGAAATACAACAACCATAAAAATAATTGAGCCTGGCCATTCTAAAGAGCATGAAAAAGTGCCCTAAAAGTGCCATCCAAAATTTCATTTTCATTCCGGCTCATTTATCTAGTGACCTAAGAATGTTTCAAGAAAACAAATGCAACTTTGCCGTAATTTAACCGACTTCGTAGTGGTCGTTTAGATGGTTGACTACGATTTGATTAAGGAGGAGGAACACACACACTCACACACTTGCACTTATCTTTGACGACAGATGAATACTTATATTATGGACAGACATTATTCAGTATTTAAACTAATTTTTCTTTATTTACATGATTAATATTTACACTAAACTTATTATTATTGATTACACTAAATATAATTAAACGCATAAACTAAACTGTTACATTGTTGTGTTGTAACCTTGCGTACTAGCGTCTAGTACGCGCTCAAAACTCGAGACTACATGTCTTCCGTTTCAGTTTCTAAGACAGACTACTTAAAACAAAGCGTTACCTTCGAGAGAGGATTATCTTAGGGGCACAGGGTGAAGTCTTATCATGTGGCACCCATGGTGTCCTGTGTCTCGCTCACGTATGCTTAATAATTTAAAGACTTATTGTCAAAGATCTCTGACAGCTAGACTAAACAGCCAGTTAATAGAAGATGATAACTATTTCTAAACAGAATTTTGACTAACAAAGATAAGTTGAAATATTATTCCTGAAACTATAATTTAGAAAAGATTATAAAAAGTTATTTAATTTGTATTCGTCTTATTACATCCCAATGGTGAGTCAGAAAACGGACAGCTTGTATAAATTTGGAATCGATTCGTTAGGTAATCTATTGTAATTCGGACGGACCGGGTTCAATTCCGAATAACGTCAACTTGGAATTTCTAACTTTCAAATAACACAAAAGTGACCAATCACTGTGGTGCACTCTCGATCTCGCTTTTGACGATAGCATTGAGAGTTCGTGAAGTGACGCATGGTATGCGCCATCAATGGTACAGACATGTTGTCAATCATCATTATTAAATCTGTTTTCTTTAATTGCTCACCAAATTTTATTGGTTGTACAACCTTTTCAATACATGAATTTTCCTAAAATCAAACAAAACAGAACTGTGTAAGAAAAAGGAGTGATAATTTATTTCTATCACAGTCTATAAATGTACTGGTTGAGTGGTTGGGATGTGAAATGATAATAAATTTAATGAAACATGGTTTAATGAAGTAAAACTTCTCCAATAAATAAAAAACATCCCACGACGGGAAATTCCCGGCATGTCATGGTCATTACGCACATTCATATCAGATGGAATCGATAGCCATCTGCAGAATTGCCGACTCTACTCACGAAATCATCTCATACCGAATTCCGGCAAATTACTTAATTGGAAGATGGGCAGAAGCTGAACGGAATGGACCAACCCTATCATTTTCCTCTGGCCTGCACGGACTGTTTAAAAATGAAATGGCTCTCTCTAATTCACTTTTCCTGTTTAAGTGCTGTAAAAGGTGCAATTAACGCTAACGTCATGTAAGTCACCCATCATTATAACCAAACCGTTCAAGCGAAAATAATTTGCGAATTTCCATAAAGTTTCTCGAGAAGACAAAAAATTGTTAATAAGATTACAAAAGCACATAAAGTAATAGAACATATAAAGCACGAGAAATATGAAAGGCGCTGTCTACAAAATTGCTGTTTTAGTTAATAGTACATTTGTTCTTATTAGGGGTATCACCTATAACTAGTGTGGTACAGTTTGACAATAGTAAAATAACAGACTGTAGACTAGCGGCCGGTTCTCTAAACGACAGATATATTTACTTCTAATGTAAATAAAATTTATTCCTTCAAATTACAGTCGAACTTTTGATACCAATACCAATGTTATAAAATGAATAAAATTCAAACGAATTTGTTAATTTAAATAAATTTACGATGGAAGTAAATTTATTCTATTGTTTATAAAACCGGGAGTAGAAAAAAATTATTTCAACTATAAAGGTGCATATGTAACTGATTTGAAGCTTGCTGAAACTTGAAAGTGAAAATTGTACTGGGTTCAAATTTTTGTCATTCCTATTCATTTTAACACAGGGCCGGCTCGAGCTATAGGCGCACTAAGGGCAGCGGTTCTCAAACTTTTTCAGTCATGAAACCCTGCGTTTCACAGAATCCCAACTCTATCTTGCATTTTTATTGACCATTATGAATCCAAAACTAGGGATTCAATCGATAACAATATATCGGCGATATTGTCTTTTAACCGATGTATCGGAATGGACGATATTTTCTTGCGGATACATTAAAATGTTTCACGCTTCGAGCCCGGATTATTATGACCCTTCAACACCTGACCCCTAATCCGTAATTTTCACAAGGTGAAGAGATATCTGAAAGACCTTAATATTGCAAGAGAAGAGGATACATTAATTTTTTGATACGACGAAGTTCTTTACTAAATTTGAAATTACCTGTGCAAAAGCACTGCAGGTTCCAGATGAATTCTAAGGAATTCAATACACTATTTTCAGCAGCAAGTCTCAGTGAAACTTGCAAAATCACATGTCTCGGCAAAATTTGAGGATGCTCTGTTCTTTATAGAAAAAAACGTTTAAATGTTAATTTTCTTAACTTTCCGAAAGGTATAAGCAAAAATTGTGTTACTTTATCCAAAGTAATTTGGGTTTCACAAGTACATATATAGCATTCACCTTTGTTTTTCTTTTATTTTTACTTTCTCCTAAAATAATAATAATAATAATAATAATAATAATAATAATAATAATAATAATAATAATAATAATAATAATAATAATAATAATAATAATAATAATAATAATAATAATAATAATAATAATAATAATAATAATAATAATAATAATAATAATAATGATAATAATAATAATCCTTTATTGTTTTTCAAGTTTTTCACTTACTACAATCGATTTTATGGGGGTGACACAATTTTTGCACATATTTTTATAACATCGACGTTGAATACATTGGGTTGATGAAGATGAGATGATGAAAAGACACGTACAAACAATCATACCTTACCCGGAATTCGAACCCTGAACCCTTGGGTTATGAGTCGGCTACGTTGGCCACTATATCACCGGGGTTGGTAATTTCTTATAAAATTATTCGTCATATTGGTATCGCCGATATTTTTTAAAAATATCGGTATATCCTATCGCCGGAACCTAGTATCGTTGTATCCCTATAAAACAAAGCTTCCTGTACCAAAAGTTTTTTTGTATAATATGTTTAGATTGAAAAAAAAACAATAGTTTGGAAATAACAATTTTCATTGCGGTCCATGAAAATATTGAAACGTACCAAATCATAAAAAATATAAAACTAATTACAAATGTGAGTTGATTTTACTCTTTAGCACGTATTTTTTAGGTGGTATGTTTATTGATAACTTTAAAATTCTAAATTTATTCTTTGTTCACGGAACCGTTATGGGTCTTCCACGGAACCCTTTGGGAACCGCTGGCTTAGGGTGCCAAAATTTAAGGGCGTTACAGCCAGCATGAGTTAAAGGGAAATATTTATAGACATTCAACTCATAACCGAAATTTTTATTGTATTAACAAAAAAAAAATAACGTTACAAACTTAATTCTTGTTTCTCAACATAGTCCTCTTTTTTCGCAATATATTTTTGTCATCTTCTCGCTAGCTTCCTGATTTCCTTTTCATACAGGGTGGGGCAGAAAAACCTATCCGATTTCAAATCCCTTTTTCTCAAAAGAGGGAGCAGGTAGAGTAGTGGGGTAAAAACCGTTAGAAAGCCGGTTTTATGCCATTTGTCAGTAGTCAACATGCCTTGGTCTGGTGAACATCGTGCTTTTGTTATTGAGCGGTTTATCGAATGCGGCGGTTCGATAATTGCTACACAACGTGCTTTTCGAATTCATTTCGGACTCGGGCGTCATGATCCTGTTCCACATCCATCAGGAACCCCTCCATAGCCCAAAAGTGACTGTGTGGTGTGCTCTTTCCCGCCTAGGCGTCTGGGGGCCTTACTTTTTTGAAGAAAATTGGCAAACCGTAACGGTCAACAGCGAGCGCTATTGTTTCATGCTGGAAAATTTTCTTAGACCCAAAATGGAAGAAAATGGCGTGGAAAATGTGTGGTTTCAACAGGATGGGGCAACCGCCCACACATCGCGACGATCAATGGACATTCTCAGGGAACTGTTTCTCGGTCGCCTCATTTCCCTGAGAGGTGATCTTGGCTGGCCGCCGCGCTCACCGGATCTCACTCCATGTGACTTCTTCCTTTGGGGTTACCTCAAATCGAAGGTTTACCAGCATCGACCAAGGACCCTTCTTGCTTTACGAAGGGAAATTGCTCGGGCAATTGAAGAAATTCCTGTGGAAATGACGGTGAAAGTCATGGAAAGCTACCGCGAGCGCCTAAATCAGTGTATCCGCTCCCAAGGACGACATTTGAGTGATGTGCTTTTCAAAACTTAAATTTAAAAATGGCATAAAATTTGCGATATGTTAATAAAAATTTTTTTTGACAAGTTGAGTGGTTTTAATTTTATAACGTTTTGAAATCGGATAGGTTTTTCTGCCCCACCCTGTAGAATGTTTTTAGTTGCTGTTGCAGCCACAAATGCACAGCTTCGATAACAGCATTATTGGGCTCAAATATCTGTCGTACCTATAGGTGTTCCTTCAAGAGACCAAACAGATAAAAAATCACATGGTGTCAAATCTGGGCAATAAGACGGATATGATAAAACTTCCCAATGTTCAGGGACAGTAGTTGTTTGACAACCCAGCGATAACTGGCTTTGTTGAACTGTAGTTTATCATAAATTATGGCTTCCACACTTCCGACACTTATTGAATGAATATCAGGAATAGTTCTCACAGTTATTCGTCGATTTTCGCAAATTAAACGGTCAACACGTTCAATATTTGTTTCATTCACAGCGGTGAAGATACGTGGAATACGTGGGCATTAGTTACACATTCTCTGTCTTGGTTGAAAATTTGCTTAGGGCGGAGAATTCCTTAGGCATTTAGAGACAAAAATCAATGGGATTCTGGGAAAAAGAATATTGTTTTATGAAATTGCGTCTGTCTCGAATGGCTCAAATTCGCAAAAGAGCTCGTAACATAAAAATTTAAATAATATTTTTTTTCCTATCGGGATACCAAGATTGAAATCTGCCTAGGGCGCCAAAAACTCTTAGGCCAGCCCTGTTTTGACGGCAGAATTGTAACTGATCTATATGATATAAATCAGCTCCTAATATTGGATTGCGGGTATTTCTTAATAACAAAAAGAAATCTGCTCTCTTGCCAAGACAGCTTTATTCATTAGAAAGCCTATGCAAAGTGCTTAGGGCCTACAATTTTTCAGGACCTGCAATATTTCACTTTCAGTAAAAAATGAATATCGAAAAAAAAAACAGAAAATTATAAATTGAAATTTTTAAAGATATTGTTATAATCACAAACACAGTAATGTATTTGGCAGGTTCCAACAGTTTAATATTTTTGAATGTATGTACCATACAGCCACCAACGATACCCGAGGTAAATACATATTGCACGTAGGTATTTCTTTCTTTTTTTCTCTCTCACTCTCTCTGTCTGAATAGAATGTAGAAAAGTGAAAAGGAAAATTTGAAATTATTTCTAAAACTGGACAAAAATTAATTAAAAATTTCGGATAAAGGACACATAGAAATAAAAATGCATAGAGCTTACAAATGTATTAACACAACACCAAAGTGAGGAACGTGTGAAATGATTTTAGATACATTCAAAATGGTTTTATTACATAGATAGCATATCATATGACGTACAATCTTTTTTTTTGACCCCTCAATAAGATGAAATCGCAATTATTTATTTATTTATCGTATGCAATACCTTCCGTCAATCCTGTCTATAATGTGTAAATTCCATACATAATTTTTCTTGGAAAAGATTCTAAATTTCCAGTAAAATTATTTCATAAACAAACTATTCAAATTGCACTTGACACTGACATCTTCTTCCTCCAGTGTCAAGTGCAATTTGAATAGTTTGTTTATGAAATAATTTTACTGGAAATTTAGAATCTTTTGCAAGAAAAATTATGTATGGAATTTATACATTATACATAGGATTGACGGAAGGTATTGCATACGATTTTTTAATAAGAGTTTGAGTATTAACATATAGTAAGAAATGCTGCTCGTATCACTCAGGAGGATAAAGTTTTTTTAATTTATTGTTGTAATAGTTTATCTAATACTTTTCAATAAGATGTTGAAGTTGCACTTTTGAGTCTAAATACATACGGGATTTTGACATTTCAAAATAAATATAACATAAGATAAACGTCACTGTAGTTACAATGTATAACATCAACGACACATTTTATACCACCACAAAAGAATATTTCTTCTGTTACAAGTTTATGATTGGTTTAAATAACAATGAGTACAGACTTTTTTTTCAACTCACGGAAATTAAAAATTAACACTAACGCTTGTGGAGAAAAGAATGTCTTTACTCCCTTGTACCATAAATAACTATTGTATCTAAACCCGCAATGTTACAATATGTGAATTGAATTCCATGCATGCTAAAAAAATATTTATATGTACCCTAATCATCTACTGAAATATAAAAAATAAAAATAAAAATTGATCGAATATTTACTATTGTTTATTACAGGAACTCTTATCTGTGGGATATATTACGAATTTTATTATTTAAGTTAAGGTAAATTAATATTTAACAAGTGAATTTACTAATGTGGTACGAAGCTCGTAAATCATTGGATAAAGCACCGCGATGTAATATTTATTTATTTAAAGTTTTCGCACACTTTGTACGAATTGATAATATAGAAATAAAATAAAAAATTATTTGCGGCATAAATTGTGCTGATTCATATATGATACATTATTCAACATAAAATGAAAAGTTGTGGAGTTGTTTCTGCGAATCTGGGCTCCGGGATATCTGTCCCTCTGGAATATTGAATTCCCGGAAGGTGGCTTTGAATATAAAGTAAACAGGTGAAAATCTGCTACGGCTGCTACCAATTGTTTTTGTTTGTAAATAAGATTCAAGTTTTAACGGTGGCAAAATACAAACACGGGAAACTTCAACGCAAATTTTAATTGTTCACAATTATTTATTCAGAGATGGATCAATAATTATCGCCTTTATTTATTTAAAGCAAGGTTATTGGTTTAAGTATTACGCTAAACAAAAATATTTGTACTCCATTGATGATATAAGTAACACGACAGGCTTTCTATGGCCAAGGACTTAAACCTTTTTTGCTAAATTACATTGTCTGACATCGAAACTTTTGACTCGTATGAAAAAATTAACGAAGATTGAATACAAGGAAAACATTATACAGGGTGGTGGCGGTTAGGAATGAACATAGGGATTTAACATAGGTTTATAGTTTTATCCAATTTCCTGCTCCCCTGTTCGTATTTCGGTGAAAGCTGTACAGTCAAAAGTTTTAAAGAATTAAAAGTTACAAACAAAACTGTTTTACATTTTTACCTCTCACTAAGAGAGGTATTGGATTCATGCTAAAAATCGCATATCCAGATTTTATTGAATAAGCACGATTTAAGGTCCATAGAATCCGATTTTAACATTTTTACAATGATGTCTGTGTCTGTGTGTGTGTGTGGATGTGTGTGTGTGTGTGAGGTTGTTGGAGACACGATTTCTCAAATTCTATAAGACTAAAGACCTGTTTGACTACGGATTCCTCAATATAACAGTAATGGGAACAGTTGAATAGGTTCTGGTAACAATTGGACAACCGGAAGTGGTAGTTTCTAAAAAAAAAATTTCTAAATATTATTTTTTGAAAAAATTGTTACTACAAATATTAAAGATAATTAAATTTTCAATCTGACACATTTAAATTTTTTATTATATCTCGTATAGGTTTGGAGATATAGTATATAATAATATAGTATAATCTGTTGTAATAAATCTCGTTGCCAGAAAAACAGTTGCGATATTAAAATTTTTGTAATTGACAAATAAATGCAAAATGTCAGTGTCAGATTTTTCTGGGAGGTATGAGTACATTTAATATATATCATTGTATTATTAATTAAATATTTATTTAAATTGCAGGTATGTCAATATTACATATATCCTTAAGAAATACCGCTAATACCGTCAATAAATTTGAAGTATTTTGAACATATTAGAATAGCAGGATAAAATTTCTCATAGAACGAAAGAAGAGAAACAATTTCAATTATTTGTGTGTACAAGAAATTTTAAATTCGTTACATATAGGGCGCGAGCAGCCATGTGACTTTGTTGGCCTTGGCAAGCAGATATGAGGATCCGTGTCAGAATGACGGCTAGTAGTTATTTACATAGATGTCACAATAATAATAATAATAATTCTTTATTGTATTTAAAGTATTTTAACTTATTACAATCGATATATATGGAAGTGAGTCAATTTTTGCTACAATTTTGTTTCATTATCTTTGTATACATTGTATTGATGAGGATGAGATGATGAAAGGGACATACACAACAACCATACCTTATCCGGGATTCGAACCCAGGACCCTTGGAGCGTGAAGCGATAGCGCTACCGCTACTCCACCTGGGTCGGCACATAGATGTCACAATTGTCATATGTCATAATTTTTCATTCAAAATTTCATAATATTCTGTTTATTTGTCATCCATTAGTATGGAATATACTTGTCGAGGAAAATAATCTACATGGATTTGGAAAATCATAATGTTTCGAATGAAAACTTATGATACTTGACACCTATGTATATTACCAGCTGTCATTCTGACACGGGCCCCCATATCTGCTTGCTAAGGCCAACAAAGTCACATAACTGCTCGCGCCCTATGCAAGATAAAATAAAAATGGCGAGAGGTATTGTGCTGGCCACAACAGATTTTTTTATTACGTGTTTGGTTTCATCAGAAAATTATAAATGTCTATAATACAGAAAATATTTTAAAAAGATACTTAAAAAAATCCGTCAATTAATAACAATAGTCATGGCACTTGTTTTCTTTTTTTTTCTAGTTTTTATAAATTATATATAAACGTCAACCTAACTTATGTAATATTAAACCCGTATTCTTTTATATTTATTTCACCATGATATTTCTTTATGATAACGACCCGTTCCTCATTCGAATAATCATTATTATTTTATTTAATTATTACAAAAAAAAATGACATGGATAAAATAATATTGTTTTTTATGTCGTAAATCATGACAATTGCTACTAATTAACAGAACTTTTTAGATTTCTTTTTAGAATTCTAAAGAAACACATAATAAAACATTTAAAAACAGTTGCATGGATCTTTGAATTTTGAAAAACTTTGAACTGTACAATTTAAAATGGTTGCTTTGTGGCTATCGATTTCGTCAATATTGACATCCTCAGGCCTACACCTGAAGCATTTTTTTACATATACATATAATAGTTATAATGAATTATAAAATATTTAAAAAGAAAATTATAAATGTCTATAATACACAAAATATGAAATTATATTAGATTTAAATGTATATTAGTTTATTTAGTGCGTGTTTTTTATATAAAATTAAATCCAGAAATATTTGAATTGAATGTAATATTTAAAGCGAACATGAATAGTGTGTACAGTTAAAATTTAATAATAAAATAAATTTAAATTTGACAAGTTTAACAAAATTTGTCGATGTCTAAGTCCATCTAGATAATACTTCAAGACGGTTAGTAATCTTTATATATGTTTTCTCTACAATTAACGTAATTTAATGTTACTATTAAGTTTTATATTTACTAAGCGCCCCCTTTTATTATTAATTTTCGCTTTAAATATTAAATTCAATTCAAATGTTTTTGGACTTGATATTAGCTAATTTTATATAAAAGAACACCCATTAAATAACCCAATATACATTTAAATTCAATATAATTTCATATTTTTGTATGACATTTATAATTTTCTTTTTATATATTATATAATTCATTATAACTATTATATATGTAAAAAAAAAATCTGTTGTGGCCAGCACAATACCTCTCGCCACTTCCGTTTTTGGTTACATAAATATAGGGCGCGAGCAGTCATGTGACATTGTTGGCCTTGACAAGCAGATATGGGGGTTCTGTCAAAATGACAATTACTAATTTTGTACATAAATGTGAAATGTTAGATATTTTCATCAAAAAATTCAAGATTTTCTAAATACTTGACTTAGACAAGCAGATAAGGACGCCCTTGTCAAAATGACAGTTAGAAATTATTTACATAAATGTCAAATGTCGTAATTTTTCACGTGGTTAATTTGTCACCAGGAATATGGAATTTACTTGTCGAGGAAAAAAAACCACATGGAATTGGAATATCATGAAATTTTGGATGGATTATTGACATTTGACATGTATGCACATAATTACCAGCTGTCATTCTAACTCGGGCTCCCATATTTGCTTGTCCAGTCCAACAAAGTCACATGACTGCTCGCGCCCTATAAATTTCTCATGTCTTTTCTTTATGTTTAGTTTTCTCCTATACTTCTAAATGTTCGAATTTCTTCCAATTTCTTGACGGGATTTCAGATGGGTATATGTATATAGCTAAAATTTTAAATATTTAATTGTTATTATTGTTATACAACAAGAAATAGTAAGCTTACCAATATCTCAGAAAAATTCTTCAATAATGTCAGTTAAACTTCTTCATTTAACGTAAAAGCGTAATTTGACGTTTTACTGCTATGTTGCCAAAAAAGAATATGTAAGATTTATTTTCAGCTGAAATCTATATAAAACCATATTGGTACTATGGCAAATTCTGAATCGGTTCTTATTCACTGCCATGTGTTTAGTTGAAATAGACAATTTTAGAATTGAGCTGCCAATACCGCCCAAACAGGTTTATGAACTACTGTTGGTTTTTGACAATGACATTTTTCTGTCATTAAACAAACATCTGATGGTTACTATAGTGTTGTTTAGGCTCTGAAATTTATTACAACAGATTATTTTATATTATTATATACTATATCTCCAAACCTATAGGAAATATAATAAAATTTTAAAATGTATCGAATATAGAATTTTATGTTCTTTAATGCTAATAATAAAAAAAATCAAAAAAATAATATTTAGAATTATTTTTTTAAGATACTACTACTTCCGGTTTTCCAATTGGTACCAAAACCTATTCAACTCTTCCCATTAATGTTAGATTGAAGAATCCGTAGTCAAACAGGTCTTTAGTCTTATAGAATTTGAGAAATCGTGTCTCCAACAACCTCACACACACACACACACACACACACACACACACACACACACACACACACACACACACACACACACACACAGACATCGTTGTAAAAATGTTAAAATCGGATTCTATAGACCTTAAAACGTACTTATTCAATAAAATCTGGATATGCGATTTTTAGCATGAATCCAATACCTCTCTTAGCGAGAGGTAAAATGTTTCAGCTGTAGGCCTGAGGATGTTGATACTGACATAATCGATACCATTTTTTGAAATATAAAATTTTATAAAAACTTCAGAGTTCATTTTTACCACAAACCTATCCACGATATTAATATGAATTCTGAACTGGAGTCCTTCATCATCAAAATATTATTTCTTTATTTAATGCAATAGAATATCTGTAGCACGCAGTAATACATAGGATAGGCCACTCGTACTCAAACACCTCTATAAAATGTGGTAAGAGACAGACTATAAGTACAGGCTGTCTATATCACTGTAATATTATGAATATTTGGGAATATAAATAGAAATAATAAAATAAGAATATAATTTTATACAGAGAATAATACCTATAAAATATAAATACATATGGACATATTGTACAAAAAATTATGTAGTTATTTCAAAACAATTAGTTTTGGAATGTAGTTTTGAATTTTTTTATTCTTTAAATTATATATATATATATATATATATATATATATATATATATATATATATATATATATATATATATATATATATATACAGGTGAGTCACCGAAATCGCCGTCTTCGATATCTCCCTTGTCGTTAGAAATACAGCATAAGTTTATTAACAGAAATTATTCGTCTACTCAAGGAGCATAACGTAAAATTATTTTCACATATACAGGCTGTTGTATTACGGCTCGGCGAGAATTGTTTGTCTTTTTTTAAATGGAACACCCTATATATTTTTATATATTTTGAATTGTATTTTATTCACCTATACGAACGTATAAATTTTGTTTTAATTTTCCACGGCGTTGCCAAGTTATTCCGTTTTTTCTCTAAAAAAGACCGAATACACGCATTGCTTTATAAAAGCTTACTGAAGTTATTTTAATGGTAAGAATTTTCTTTTCTGTATAACTGTAATTATACTCTATGTTCTGGCATATTTTTTTTTAAATGTAATTATACAGGCTGTTCAATAAAGCGAATCAAATGTGCTCAATTTCAAACGACCATAACTCGTCATTTTCAAATGAAACAACCTATATTTTATTATTCAGTTGTGTATTTTTGTATTATCTTCATATGTTATTAAGGGTATCCTATGCCTAAAACCAATAATTTCGGAGATTTTCACCATTTTTCTCTAAATTTATATATTAAACTAAAAATTAAATCTAGTATACCATTGATATTGATTTTGAATAAGAAACAATTGTACTAATGATAGTATATTCATTAGCCAGGTTATTATTAATAACAGAGGGATTAAGTAAATTAATTTATTAATATGAGTCTCTCGCAAGAAGAACTTACGAATATGGTTATGAATGATGAGTTATAGTCATTTGAAATTGAGCATTGAGCACATTTGATTCGCTTTATTGAACGGCCTGAATAATTACATTTAAAAAAAAAATATGTCGGAACATAGAGTATAATTACAGTTATACAGAAAAGAAAATTCTTAATTCTTACTATTAAAATAACTTCAGTAAGCTTTTATAAAGCAATGCGTGTATTCGGTCTTTTTAGAGAAAAAACGGAATAACTTGGCAACGCCGTGGAAAATTAAAACAAAATTCATACGCTCGTATAGGTGAATAAAATAAAATTCAAAATATAAAAAAATATATAGGGTGTTCCATTTAAAAAAAGACAAACAATTCTCGCCGAGCCGTAATACAACACCCTGTATGTGTGAAAATAATTTTACGTTATGCTCCTTGAGTAGGCGAATAAATTCTGTTAATAAACTTATGCTGTATTTCTAACGACAAGGGAGATATCGAAGACGGCGATTTCGGTGACTCACCCTGTATATATACATTGCAAGATAATACTGTTGTACTCGCATAATAATAAATTCGTGTACAATGGAACGATGATGAGGAAAAGAAAGATTGTAATTTTCCGTTATTGATAATATAGTTTCGTGGTACAATGTATCGGAATAAAGATATTCCATTAAAATATTTTCTGCGCATATACAAGATATATAAAAAAAAAATTTACAGCCATTACACCTTACTGGAACAGTGAAACAATTATTCCTTACCGTATTTATTCCACCACTCCATGTCCATATAATATCTTCTTCACAGAAATGTTTTTCACAAAGTCTAAGCAAACTACGATGTACGAGTTAGTTATGTTAAAAGTGTAAAAATTTGAGTTAGTTTCCTCTCCAAAAGGTAATAAAGATTTTTATTATGAATTTATAAAGATATAAAGTGTAGGTAATTAATAACATTTTGGAATTTGAATTACTTAATTAGAAAAAAGAAAATATTGAAACCTGTCTATTGTGGAATGCCGGATTTGAATTTTGAATCCACAATTATTTGTGTGAATAGGACCCATCATTGCATATGATTCATGAATCCTTTCAATTTCTAAGTAGAGCAAGGGAAGAATAATATATGTTACATCTCTGTGATATATTTACTTACAATAGGTTGACCAGCTACATCCCCTAGTAAGAACCTATAAATTATAATGGATTCGAATACTGGTGTGACAGCTACACACATTAAACCGCTGATACATTACGTGTCACAATTGGACTTGAAGTATCTTGTGTATAAACTATAAAAATGTCCTAAGGTTTTAAATATATTCACGCATAAAGGCTTGATCATATCGACGATAGCATTTGAGTATCCACATTTTCTCTTTACTCCCTTTGGCCGTAATGAGGTCTGATATTCATTTTTCGATTTATCTTTTTTCTTTGAAAGATTGAATAAAATGTTGAATTTTAGCGTTTGTAAAGCCCGTTTAACACGCTTATAATTTTTTTAACAAATTTATTACCACATTTGTTAACAAAATTTTGTGATCGTATCATGCGGATACAGTGGAATCTCTTTAAGCGAACAGCACTGCTCGTAGATTATTTGTCCGGTTAAAAGAGGTGTCCGTTTAAAGGGTAAATGAAATTTAAGCATTGAATTTTTCGTATTTCATATGTAAGTTTCTCTATGTTGAGGCCATATGTTTGAAAAATCTTCTCTTCTGTTGTGGATTAACATGTGAATCAAAAATTTTGAATAGCCGTGTACTCTTTTTTATAATTTCATCTGCTTGAGATATCCAGATTATAAAGCTTGCTGCTTATGTACACTGAGTTTGCCTTTGTTGAAGACTTCAATAAGTTGTAGCTTTTCTCGCAAGGGTAACATACGTTTACGAGTACATCTTGTCATTTTTAAAATGAGATTTTAACACATAACCTAATACGTAGTCGTCCTTATTGAAGTACTGTAATAAGAACAAATAAGAACGACTGATTCTGACTGAAGCAGAATATGAGAAAAATTAGTGTCCGTGTCTGTTTAATAGCTTGTCCTCTTAATAAAGATATGTTTATTAGTAAAATCAATATAAAAATGCCGATTCCCGTAAAATTGTCCAGTTAATAGAGATGTCCGCTTATTAGTCATGCCCGTTAAGAGAGATTTTACCGTATATGAAATTTATGCTGGAATAGAACACCTTTAGTCTTAGTCAAAACAGTATTTTCCTTGTGAAACAATTAAGCACCATTTTTTTTGTTAAATTTGATAACAAATATTTGATAAACAGCCTGTGTCAAACAGACTTCCAAATGCGTTTACTTTCTGAAATAAATAATAATATAATTTTTTAAACATTGCACTGAATTTCAAATTATGTGACGTCATAACGTACTGCGCTTCTTAGTAAGTGAAGTAAGAACTAAATTTGATTACACGCTATTAGCAGTGTCATCCACTCACATGTTAGTAGTGTGAAATTTTGAATAATATAAAATTATATTCTTTTCACTTAATACTATTATAATCACATTGAAATAGTAACATTATACCGAATAGCACAAATAGTTTTTAATAATAAATGAAAAAAATAACATCTTAATAAAACTGTGACATAAAATCATTTAAAATTAGTCATATGAATATTTTTTTAATACCCCATTATGGAAAAAGCTGATACAACATTTCTTCTATAAAATAGAAGTCTTATCAGCATAAGTGAATATCAAAATAATATTTTCAAACACATCTAAAAACTGGAAGAATCTCGAAATAACTCACTATTGGCATTGGCACTATAACGAAAGCCACATTTACCACAAACTACCATAAATAGAATTACACAAATGATTAAACTATATTAAAATGTACGTTAAATAACATGTGCGATGACATTGTAATACTGCTATTATCACTTTGAAGTTTTGACATCATATCATCGTTATAGCACGAATAGTTTTTATTAAAATTATTAATTTCACAAATAATTAAACTATACTAACATGTGTCATGACATTATAATACAACATAATTTCAAGTGCAGAGAAATTAATTCCTTAAAAAAATAAAGACCTGCGCGCACAGTACAGTACTGGCAACAAATGTAGATGTAAAATTGAAATATTTTGTTTTAATATATACTGTGGCTGGTAGCACAAGCCCTGTTTTAACTGAAAGGCTGTTTTAAAAAGTGTCAAATTTCGTTATTTAATAAAAATAATAAATGATATCATATTTATCAAAATATGATTTTAAAGCAGAACATGGTTTGTATTCAAATAAATATTTAAAAAATCTGTTGTGGCCAGCACAATACCTTCCGTCATTCTCGTACATAATGTATAAATTCCATAATTTTTCTTACAAAAGATTCTAAATTTCCAGTAAAATTATTTCATAAACAAACTATTCAAATTGCACTTGACACTGGCATCTTCTTCTTCTTTAGCTTTTCCCATTCGTTAGGGGTCGCTATTTTTGCATGACGTTCTCATTCAGTTCCTTTTCTCTCAAATCTTCCGCAATACAGTCCTTCCATCTTATCTTTGGTCTCTGTTTCTTTAACGTCCTATTACTAAACTATTTATTCTTGTTTCAATATAATTCTTCATTTCTCCTCACGACATGTTCAAACCAATGTAATCGTCCTTCTTGTATCTTTCTAAAAACTTGTAACACTAGAGTTATTTTCTTACCGTATCTTTCCGTGTATTCCCCAATATCTACTTCAACATCCTCATCTCTGCCACATTAATTTACTTTTTATTGATACTGACATCTGTCAATTTGAATTATATGAATATATTACTAGTTCCCAAGTTTGGCATAGCTGGCTGAATTATAAAATTTAATTTCTTTAAAATTCTTTAACTCTGTATCTATTGAATATGAAGTATAAATTGTAATCAAATCGTATAGTATATATTCTTTAAGTTATAATAACGTTAAATGTCAATAAATCAAATTTAACTGTTAAATCTTCAAATGAGACTACTTCCGGTTGACCAATTATAACCAAAATCTAATCAGTTGTTCTTCTGGATGTAAACTTGAGGAATACGAAAAAATTATAATTTTTGGAATCGTGGTATTGAAGTTATGGAATCCGGAACTTTTGTCACACACACACACACACAGACACACGGACACACAGACACACAGACACACATACATACAGACATCATCGTAAAAATGGTAAAATCGTGTTATATGGACCCTAAAACGTGCTTATTCAGTAAAAACTCATCATTGAATTTTTTGACCAAAGACAATACCTTCCTTACCTAAAGGTGACGGAAGGTAAAAAAAAACTTTAAACATAAGGGTGAAATTAAATATGTAAATTTGAATTTGACATTTCTTAAAACAGCATTATAGTTAAATCAAGGCTTGTGCTACCAGCCAATGTACAATAAAATGCTGAACATAGGAGTTTAACAGAGGATTTTTAAAATGTGCGGATATTGGCTCTCCTTTTAGTACATTTTAGAGCAAAAATACAAAAATAAGTATAAAAGTAATCTTTACTTTTAAAAAATCTTCTTTTATGCAATACAATATCTGTATTTTCGTCAAAAATCAGATATCCATGGAAATAAACAAATAATACAAAATCTCATTCTGATGGCTCAGTTCAGTTTATTGATGTTAATTTTTGTAATCATTGTGTTTATAATGTTGAAGTACTATACCAGTTTTTTTTTTACCTCCCGTTAAGGGAGGAATTAGATTCATACTAGAAATCGCATATCCAGATTTTAATCAATAAGCACGTTTAAAGATCCCTACAATCCAATTTTAACATTATTACGATGATGTCTGTGTGTATGTGAGTGCTTGAATGTTTACGCGTGCGTGTGTGTGGGTATGTGAGTGTGTGTGTGCGTGTGTGTTTGTGTGTTGAATTCTACTTATATCTATTCTTTAAATTCAGATTTTTTAAATTTAAATTCATTCTATAAAGAAATTTTGTGCTACTTTTCTAATTTTTCGAGATGTAAAATATAAAGAATAGGTATAAGTAGAATTTTTGGTGTTGAATTTAGGTATACAAGAAATATTAAAGAAAATGAGGGAAGAAATAATAGTCGGAATACAGTCTAAAGATGTTTAATTTTGATTTTAAACCAACGTTTCGATCATACAATGATCATCTTCAGGGTTACTACAAATAATAAATTACACGATAAAGAAGAACATGGTACAAACAAAAACTATCAATAAATTATAATTATACTTACAATCAAGTCAGAAATTAAAAAGTTTTAGTAATAAAACGTTAACAAACATGGATTAATATTTTATGTGAAAAACACAACGTTAAAAAATAATAATTATAACGGAACAGAAGTGAAATACAATTTTAGAAAACAATTTTATGAAACTACAGAAAATTTCGGAATTGTACTTAATTTAAGCTATGGGAAAAGACGTCACAACCAATCACGAAGCAACACATTGTATTTTTAAAAAAGTTTTGACTTAAAACGTAGCTTACCAGTTATACTTAGGTGTATTGTATTATTTTTGATTTACAATGTAATATTTTATTAAATCATAATAATATAATTTTATGATTATTTTTTAAAAATACAATGTGTTGCTTCGTGATTGGTTGTGACGTCTTTTCCCATAGCTTAAATTAAGTACAATTCCGAAATTTTCTGTAATTTCATAAAATTGTTTTATAAAATTGTATTTCACTTCTGTTCCGTTATAATTATTATTTTTTAACGTTGTGTTTTTCACATAAAATATTAATCCATGTTTTTTAACGTTTTATTACAAAAACTTTTTAATTTCTGACTTGATTGTAAGTATAATTATAATTTATTGATAGTTTTTTGTTTGTACCATGTTCTTCTTTATCGTGTAATTTATTATTTGTAGTAACCCTGAAGATGATCATTGTATGATCGAAACGTTGGTTTAAAATCAAAATCAAACATCTTTAGACTATATTCCGATTATTTTTTCTTCCCTCATCCAACTTCCAGTCGATTATCGTTACTCCAACATTAAAGACAATACTGTAACATAAAATGGAAGTGGCAAGAGGTATTGTGCTGGCCACAACAGATTTTTATACTTACATAAACTTATACATTATAATCATTGCATATCTGCATACTCTTGATTGGTGAAGATAATTGGCATTTTGAGAATATCAAATAAACAGAATATAAATTGTACTGTGGCGCCTCGAATACGCTGCAAAGTGAAGCGAAAGGCGTGCCACGTTTTTGCTGTAATGAGAGCTGTGAAGAGAAGTGGGTTGCGTTTCGTCGCGACATGCATACTTGGACTCATCAGTAAGGCTGTGAGTCATGCCCTGCCTTAGACGCTGGAAGTTACGGCGGCCGGGAATCGAACCCGGAATCGTATGATGAGAGGTAGATGCGCTGACCACTGGACCGCTGGTGACCTGTGTAGTGGTTGCGAGTGGAGCGCTCTTGAATGTAGCCAGGCTGAATTCCGATCGCCCGACCGCCGTAGTACGCCTAAAAACGTTTAATGTCATCGCAACAGCAGTCGTGATCATGACGGCAAAAAGTGCCGGTAAAATTCTAGTCATTAGTGATATATATGAACATTTCATTTTATTACCGAACTTTTTTTTATTTACTGAACATTCAATATTTATACTGAACAAATATTATTTTACTGAACTTTTATAATTAAAACTGAACATTTATGAAAAATGCTGAACAAAAAATACTGTTCATTTAAATATAATGCTGAGCAAATACAATATTCCTTTTCATAATTTAACGATTTAGATAAGTCTATGATATATACGAGTATAGGTTTTATACACAATTCTTTCTATCTTCTTCGGATTCGTGCTTCACACACACTTTTTGTCATTAAAAATTTTAAGGATATATTGCAAAATGCACTCATTTTTTCATTTTTACCTGTCTCTAAGAGAGGTGCTAAAAATCACAAAAAATCTTGTAAATAATATTTTTTTAATATTTGTTATTACAAATAATAAAGATCATAAAACAAAAGAAGAGATACAATTTGAATTATTTGTGTGTACAAGACATGTTAAATTCGTTACTTCTGTAACATAAAATGGATTATTTCAGTATTTCCCTTTCTCGTATCAATATGTTTTGTTGTAAAATACTGTACAATAATTATAAATATTAAATTTAAATGTGGAATGAAAAATGATCGAAAATGAAAGCAGGACTTGAGATAATAAAGGGAAAATTGCGTTCTTAAAGGTGAATTTTGAATGTGTGAAATTGTAAGAGAAGAGTGCCCTTGAATCCTTAGCTTAGAATCTGAATGGAGCCATGACGTGCAGGAATGTTATATACGTGAAGATGGCAGCTTAAAAAACCAGTGGCGCAGATAGGAATTTTCACAAGGGGCAAGAAATTTACATAATGATACTCCACATGCATACAAAACGATTATATAAAAATACTCAGGATATTACAGAATATATCGGAGCTTGGAGCATGTATCGGAGTGTAATTAGCGATAGTGTTTCTGAAGCCAATTGATTATACAGGTGGTGACCGGCACTGCCGACCATAGGACTTTAACATTTAAAATCATATTTTTGTAATAGTAGTTTTCTGTTTCCTTAATTATTTAAGTAAAAATGTGCAAATAAAAGTTGTTGAGCATAAAATTCTGTATTCGACAGAAATTAGGAATGAAATTATCAAAAATCATCCCAAAAATAGCAACAGCCACGGAATTGAAACAAATGTTTAACGATTTATCTATCAAATTAGATTAGTTTATTTTTATTTGGTATTATTTCTAATTTCTGTACAAATGAACAATTATCTATTAATTTACATAGACATGTGCAGCCGTATTCATGGCAATAGTTATACCCGGTATAACTTTAAACTTGTTTTTTTTTTATACCAGGTTTAGCAAATAATCGTATTCATATCACTTTAAGTTTAGGGTTAGCTTATACCAACAGACAATAAATTTAAACCAAGAGAGACGAACTGCGGTAATAATAAATAAAGGTTAAATTCAGAATAGCTTCCTTTTAACACAAGAATAGCTATTCCTAGTTTATCACGAGCTTAACCGACAAATATATAATAATAAACATAGAATAAGACAATTCTAGAATAAACTCTCCATAAACGTCATTTTAACAGAGATTAATAGATACTCTCGGAACACCTAATCTGGAAATAGGAAATTATTTATTATTACCTCTGTAAATATACATATATCGTTAAACTAGTTGGTTTAAGAGCTGTCAATCTTAAATTTTCCGCGTTGTTCTGCGCGTGATTCGTCTAGTGCGGCCGTAAAACTACAGCTTACCGTCCGTAATCAAAGCATACAGACTTAACCTAATCTAACATGCCAAAATAAACTTGAATCCAGACTTTATCTTTTTCATTTTATTTAAATTTTTATCTACATAATATTATGTGCCTGCCGTGTATTTTAATTAATTCAAATAACGAATTCTTTTCCTCCTCCGTCTAATTTTTGGATTTCTTCCCTTTTTTGCTGTCATTTTATAATTCCACTAAAATTTAAAAATGTTGCTTAATAATTAATATAAGATAGCAAATTGTAATTATAAATTCAAAATTTACTTGTTACTCGTACCTGTTTTTCACAAAAAGAAATTAATCCATTTTTTTTTGCTCATACATAAAATAGAGTAAAAATGCTATGAATACCAATCTGCGAATAACTGTACCTATCTATAAATTCATTTTGTATAACTTTCCAGACCAAAAAAGGTATATGAGAGATACACATGTTATATTTGACAACTGTATAACTTTCTCGATGATATTTGTGAATATCAGTTCATCATATACCTAGCAAATCTTTCAGTGTACTAAGCAACAAGTTTTGTTTGCTTACCATTTGCTTCAAGTGCTTACTTCTTACTTCATTGAACGCACCTATTGATACTGACATCTGTCAATTTGAATTATCTGAATATATTAGCAGTTTCCATGGTTAGCATAGCTGGCTAATTTATGAAATTTAATATATTTATAATTCATTAACTCTACATCTATTGAATATGAAGTAAAAAATGCGATCAAATCGTATAGAGAATAATATTTTCTTTAAGTTATAATAACGTTAAATGTCAAAAAATTATATTTAATACGTTTTTTCAAGAAAAACTGTTAAAATCTTCAAATGAGGGTACTTCCGGTTGACCATTTATAACCAAAATCTAATCACATGTTCTTCTGTATGTAATCTTGAGGAATATGAAAAAAACATACACACACACATACACACACATACACGCACACACACACACACACACACACACACACACACACACACACACACAGGCACACATACATAAATACAGACATCATCGTAAAAATGGTAAAATCGTATTATATGAATCCTAAAACGTACTTATTCACGAAAAACTCATCATTGAATTGTTTGACCAAAGACAATACCTTCCTTACCTAAAGGTGACGGAAGGTAAAAATTAATTTGTAATTCCATATTGTAAATTAAACTGTGCCAAAATCTCTCTAAGTGTTGTTGGAATTAAAATTTTCAGTAAACTACCACACGAAATCAAGAATTCTTAACACTTTAAATAGCTTCAAAGCGAAACTTAAAAAAATTCTTTTCGATAACTGTTTTTATAACTTAAACGAATATTTTTTGTATTATGATGTCTCTTAATTTATTTGTACCTAGTTTATTCTTTAAATATTTATTATTGTGACGCTTCCCATAAAATGGATTTTTTTCGAAGGGAATAAGTACCTAAATATTATTATTATCTTTGGATAGCGAAGCAACTCCGTTGTTCTGTTATAAAAAATATTCCCAATTTTTTATCAGTTTTAATTTAAAACTATTCAATTATATACATTTTTTGTATTTATGTTAATAGTTGTTTTAGAAAGTTCTTATAATAATAATTATACTTTTCTTAATAAATAACTAAACACTAAAAAATTAATCACTCTGTTACAGAATAGGGCCGACTATCATTTACGTTTTGTAATTTACCCTTCTATTGTACGAATATATCGACATTCATATTGCTTCCTTTATGTGGATACCTACCTAGTTTTAGTCTGTAGTGTAGCTGTATGATGTTCGAGTACGAGGCATCTTTCCATGTATGCTCATGGTTTGATTAGTACCGATATTCCTGGTAATTATCGATTGTGTGCATCAATGAGATTAGTTAGTGACATGGACAACACAATCATTACGATAAACTACAAATTACAGAAAGTTATACAAGATTCACGAGAATTAGATACAAAAGTTTTGTAATTTGATTTGTTTCGCTTTGAAACAGATAAAATAAACGAGTTTATATATTTAGCAGAAAAGATACATTTAAATTATAACAGAGTTACCAACATTAAAAATGCATGGAGAGAAAAGCCAAACGACGGATATGAAAATGGAAGATATAAGTAATGTAATCTGTTATCTAAATGTAGAACACGAATTTTACTTATTCCTAATCTTTGTTCCATTAATGGCAATTTCAATCTGAAAATTTGATCAATAACGATTTAACACGTCATATCAAAACAATAAACGAATACAGTACACTATGCACTCATTTTTGTGCGATACATCATTGTTTTCGGTTGAAGTTGAAATCAAACTTGAATTAGTCAAAACTGCATTAATACTCAAAGCACCCAGTCATGGCACTGCGTACTCAATAAAAAATATTGTCCCGTATTACAAATCAGGATTTAAAACTTGTTTAAAACTGAGTTGGTGTTTAAAACACTTGTATTTTCAATATGTGATGAAAACAATTATTAAATGACAATGTTTTTAAATCATATTTTCATAAAGTTAAAAGACTTTTATATACAACCGATGAATAATTTTAACTTTTATTCGTATCAAAATCATTACTTAATGTGCTTCATTATTTACCAAGGGAAATAAAAAGTAGTATTCTCCAGGAAAATAAAGTGTTGCAAGGCCATTGGTAGTGCAACTCAGGAATAATTTTATTTTCTTAATGTTCAAAAATTAATTAATATTGTTTAACAGATATGTCGAATATTATCAATTATATTTATTTTGGAAAATATACAGTGTGGTGACCGGCACAGCCGAACATAAGACTGTAACATGTAAAACTTTCCTAATTCCCTGCTTCCTAATTATTTTAGAAAAAAAAGTTTCAACTAAAATTTGTAGAGAGAGAGAAAATGAACAAGGAAAATTAATCATGTATGCCTTGTAACGGCAGAAATTAAGTATGAAAATGTCGAAAATCACCTCAAAAATAGCAATAGCCATGGATTGAGACAAAATAAATCACAAATGTTTAACGGTTTATCTGTCATGTTAGAGTAATTTATTTTATTAGATTTTATTTCTAATTTCTGTTCAAGTTAACAATTATCTGTTATTTTAAATTGATATTTGTTCACTTGTTCACTAACAGAAATTACAAATAATAATAAAAATAAATTAACCTAGTTTGACAGATAAATCTTTAATCTTTAACGTTTTTATTTATTTTGTCTCAATTCCATGGCTACTGCTATTTTTGAGATGATTTTCGACATTTTCATACCTAATTTCTGCCGTTACAAGATGTACAAAATTAATTTTGTTTATTGTTTCAGATGGAGAATTTTATGCTCTATTTTATTTGAAGCTTTTTATTTAAAATAATTAGGGAAGCAGGAAATTAGGAAAATCTGATTTTACATGTTAAAGTCCTATGTCGGCTGTGCCGATCACCATCCTGTATAATGATTTTTTGCGTTTATAAAAATGTGCTTTATTCTTACTACATACAGTTTTACATGCTGTTAATAGTCTCTTTTGTAACCTAAATAACGAATTTTTCCGTTTGTATATAATATTTATTTAAGATATAAGTATTTAAAATCATTAAAATGCAAGTTTCAAAGGTAATGCCAATTCCACTATCACGAATGATTGCGACTGTAATACTATTGTGATTGGTTCAGTAAAATACATGCATCAATTTCATTGGATGACAGATCATGAATGGATTTGCCTTAAGAATTAAGAAAAAAAATCCTGCTCCACCTTCTAGCTCGAGAGTCTAGATAGAAGATGATGGAATTCTACAGTTCTATTATTTTTAGTGTAAGGTGTCCTACTTAGAAACTAGAAGCGCTATCTAATTAAGTAAATCTGAAATCTGAGTGACTGAACTAATCCTCATTATAAAATAGGACGCGATAATAGAAACTGAGAGATGAAGAGAATGTGTAAACCAGGCTTTACATTACCAGCTAAGTGGCAAACCCTTCTTGAGTGCCCTCTGCCACTAACGATCAAAGTCTCAACAACTTCAATAACAGACAGTTAGCATAGCAGAAGGTTGCTTAGATACAAACATTTGCTGCACATTGATAGGCAATATTGTCATGTAACGTGTGGTCGCTCCACGAATCAACCAATTTACGTCATCAGTAGAAAGTTACTAAACTTTTAGCTTATTTATATGAGACTGGATCGCTTAATGTTGTTATAGTTACCTATAGTGCGAGTCAATTATTGATTACAACACAGAAAATTTGATGACAATAATGAAAATGACTAATTATGTAAAAGATAGATTATAATTATTGGCACAGTATATTGTAAAAATTAGGATTTTATGACTTTAATTTTTTTACCTCTCGCTAAGAGAGGTATTAGATTCATGCTAAAATCGCATATCCAGATTTTAATGACTAAGCACGCTTAAAGGCTACTACAATCCGATTTTAATATTTTTACGATGATGTCTGTGTGTGTGTGTGTATGTGTATGTGTATGTGTGTGTGTGTGTGTGTATGTATGTATGTGTGTGTGTGTGTATGTGGAAAGGTTGGAAGGACGATTTCTCAAAAACTATAATAAATTATAAATATTTGTGATCCATCGTAAATGTTTAAATCGTATAAATGGGCTAATAGGATCAAGAAGAATTTAAATAAACGAAGAAAGAAATTGTGAAAAATTCATGGCTCAGATGGTTAGAGCGTCCTACTAGATATAGGAAGGCCCTGGGTTCAAATCCCAGCGAGGTCCATGAATTTTTCACAATTTCTTTCTTCGTTTATTTAAATTCTCCTTGATCCTATTAGTCCTTTTCTACGATTTAAACATTTAGGATGGATTACAAATATTTATAATCTACGTGTGTGTGACGGCTTAAAGTTCACAATAATTTCTATATATGTGCATTGTTCGCGCTGAGTATTCATCTCTCCTGTTAGAAGAGTGTACTGGTTACGATTTGTAAAAAGACTTGTGAAATATTCATTGACTTCGATGGGATCTCGTGGCTCAGTTGGTTAGAGCATCCTACTAGATATAGGAAGGCCCTGGGTTCAAATCCCAGCGAGGTCCATGAATTTTTCACAATTTCTTTCTTCGTTTATTTAAATTCTCCTTGATCCTATTAGTCCTTTTCTACGATTTAAACATTTAGGATGGATTACAAATATTTATAATCTACGTGTGTGTGACGGCTTAAAGTTCACAATAATTTCTATATATGTGCATTGTTCGCGCTGAGTATTCATCTCTCCTGTTAGAAGAGTGTACTGGTTACGATTTGTAAAAAGACTTGTGAAATATTCATTGACTTCGATGGGATCTCGTGGCTCAGTTGGTTAGAGCATCCTACTAGATATAGGAAGGCCCTGGGTTCAAATCCCAGCGAGGTCCATGAATTTTTCACAATTTCTTTCTTCGTTTATTTAAATTCTCCTTGATCCTATTAGCCCATTTCTACGATTTAAAAACTATAATACTTAATATCTGTTTAACTCCGTATTTCTCAATCGGACATTACTGGGAAGAGCTGAAAAGGTTTTGATAATAGTTGGACAACCGGAAGTAACATATTCTTAAAAAAATCTTCTAAATATTATTTTTTTAAATTTTTTGTTCTTGCTTGTATTAAAGAAGAGTAAATTCTGATACATATAAATATTTTATAATCTTTTATAAATTTAGAGATAAGGAAATATAAGGCATAAAATAATCTCACATTATTTGGATAATGTCATGGAAACCAATTGAAAAATAACAATGATTGTGACAGAAAACGTCAGTTTCAAAAATCCAGAGATATTACTGATTTTATTTTCTGGGAAGTACATACATTATATTATTTCTTATTGTATTAATAGTTAAATATTTAAAATTATAGGTATATTACATATACCCTTCAAAAATACTGCCAATCCCGAAAATGAATTGGAAACATTTCGAAAAATTAGAAGAGGACAAAATTTCTTCATAAAATGAATTTAAAATTAAAAAATCTAAATATAAAGAATAGATGTAAGTAGAATTTTTGGTGTAGAGTGTACGTATACAAGAAATTTTAAATACAATAGGGCGCGAGCAGTCATGTCACTTTGTTGGCCTTGACAAGCAGATATGGTGGCCCGTGCCAGAATGATAGCTAGTAATTATATACATAGATGTCAAATATCATAATTTTTCATTCTAAATTTAGTGATTTTTCAATTCCATGTGGTTTATTTTTCTCGATAAATAAATTGCACTCTTCTGGTGACAAATTAACTACGTGAATTTAGAAAATCTTAAAAACTTTAATGGAAAATTATGACATTTGACATCTATGTACATTATTACTAGATGTCATTCTTACACGGGCTCCCATATCTGCTTGTCAAGGCCAACAATGTCACATGACTGCTCACGCCCTACACTTACGTAACCAAAAACGGAAATGGCGAGAGGTATTGTGCTGGCCACAACAGATTTTTATACCAAGTTTAGCAAATAATCGTATTCATAAAACTTTTAAGATTAGATTTACTTTATACCAACAGCTAATAAATTTAAACCAAGAAATTAGCTACCAATTGAAGATAACGCCTTCAGCATGGTTTCAGTACTCAAATTATCCAAATTAACGCGAAAATATCATAAAAAAAAAATTCTGCAAAAATCAATGTAAACATATAATTAAACAGTCAATCGTGTCTTACTAATAGAAGCATAAAAAAGAAAAATACCCATTTTTAAAATATTCACATTGAATAAAGTTTAATTTACTGTTAGTGTTTTATTTCATAACGTACAGACTAAACGTAACTTTAATTCTCAAAGTTTTAAAATAATTCCTATTTTCCGAAATCATTTTAAATGTTTAGGGATTTTTCGTTTTTCATATTTCTCGCAAGTTGCAAGTCGATGACGTATATCGATTGTTATCGTGGAACGTGGAAAGACCATAGTCTCTTCCCTGTTAGTTAAACTGAATGTGGTAGGTATAATGAAAATTTAAACTTATTCTTAAAAATATTATTCTTTCACAAAATTAGGTAGTGGTAATCTAAAATTTCGCTAATAGACATTGATAAAATTGTCAATATTCAGTATCCATAACAAAAATTAATGAACATTTACAGCTAATACTTAATTTATTTGCCATGTGTCGTGTTATGATTTATGTAATGGTCCTTTCAAACTTCGTGTTGTTTTAAAACGATGGATCGGAAACGTTCAGTTATCATCGCACACAAAATTGAAATCGAATAACAGTATTAATTTCGTGCGTTACGCCGGTTTTATTTGCTTTCGAACTGGAAGTTAAAGATAGCAAATAAACATGGGAAAACTGTTTTTTTTTTCAAATATTATCTGTCCCTTAAAATTTTATAGTGTGCTTTACACATAAAATTTTAGAGCATAAAATTCTAATTTTTTTGTTTCCATTTTTTGTTAATTTCTGTCTTTTTTATAACCGAGTAAATTTAATTTAAAAAACACGGTAGGTAATAATAAATTTATTTTGTTATGAGATTACATCTATATATTTTGTTATGAGATTATGTTTATATATTTTGTTATGGGATTATATCTATATGTATTGTCTTCTTCTTGGTATATAATTTAGATTTTTTTAAGCCATTAAAGATGTATGTATGTAATAAATCTATTATCTCAGTACGTTTTCAGTTTTAAGAACGCCATTTTGAGTTATCTCAAACCAAAACTAAAATTCATGGATTTGACTTGAGAACTAGTTTCAAAACTAAGTACTCATTACACTTAAAATTCAGTTTCGATATTGCGCAGGCCTACATACCATAATATAGCTGCCGCTTTGTGTTACTACAAACCTACATATAAACGAATAGTTGTGTAGTTTAAGTGCATAGTGGTACGAAGCAAAAAAATCTGATGTGGACACCACACGACTTCCTTGTACGATTATTAAACTATACATATTTTTTTAATAAATAAATTACAAAATATTAATTTTAACTTCAAAACAGTAAGATATATAGCGACCATAAAGGGAGTTTTTAAAGAGAGTTTTGATTACAACAAAGAAATATTTGATTACAACAATGAATATGACTAATTTCACAATAAAAATAAAATATTTGTTATTGTACGAATCATAAAATTGCACGTATTTAACGTGATTTGACATGAACATTTTTTTATGTTTTTGTCCTAAGCCATAGCAAGCTTTATTACAAAAACAAAAAAGTATATAATTTTTAAATTTACATATCTCGCTTAAAAAAAGAGCTAATTTAATAATACTTGTTGTGCTAGACGCAGAAATTAATTCTCTAAAACTTTTATTTGAAGCATTTATTTCTAAAATCAAAATATAATCATTTTATTCAAGAAAAACTGTTAACAACTTCAAGTAATGTACCACTTCCGGTTAGCCTATTTGAACCAAAATCTATTATGTTATTTCGATTGACATAAAAGTCACCAAATTTGAAAAGTTTCGGATTATATTTTAAAACAGTTTTTCATTAAAATCTATTATAGGCTTCATGTAAAGTGACACTTCTGAAAATTGTATAATAACCAGAAAGGGAGGTGCACAACTAGATGTTATAGGAGTCCTAAATACAAAATTTCAACTTTCTACGGCTTACCGTTTTTGAGTTATGTGAGATACGTACGTACGGACGTACGTACGTACATACAGACGTCACGACGAAATTAGTCAAAATGGATTCAGGGATGATCAAAATGGATATTTCGCTGAAATCTGAAAACCGAAATTTTTCGCGATTACAATACTTCCTTTACTTACGTACAAGGAAGTAAAAATCTGTTGTGTTGTGGCCAACACAATACCTCTCGCCATTTTCATTTTACGTTGCATAGGGCGCGAGCTATGGAGGCCCGTATCAGAATGACAGCTAATAATAATTAATAATGTGTATAGGTGTCAAGTATCATAATTTTTCATTCAACACATCAACACATTCCAAATCTATGTGCATTATTTTCATCGACAAGTATACGAGTATTCAATACTATTAATGACAAATAAACATCAAAATATTTTGAAATTTTATAAGTAACGAATTTAACATTTCTTGTAGACACAAATAATTGAAATTGCTGCTAATTTTTAACAGTGACATAATGCATTTATCTGTCAATTACAAACATTTAAATATCTCAACTGTTTTTGGGAGACGAGATTTATTACAACAGATTATTCTGTATTATTATATACTATATCTCTAAACCTATAGGAGATATAATAAAAAGTTTAAATGTACCAGATTGAAAATTTAATTATCTTTAATTTTTGTAATAACATAAATGTTCAAATAACATATTTATAAAAAAATTTTTTTAGAAACTATCACATCCGGTTGTCCAATTATTACCAGAACCTATTCAACCCTTCCCATTATTGTTAGAGTGAGGAATCCGTTCTTACACAGGTCTTTAGTATTATAGAATTTAAGAAATTGTCACACACCCACACACACACACACCCACACACACACATACACACACCCACACACACATACACACACCCACACACACATAAATACACACACCCACACACACATACATACACACACCCACACACACACACACACACACACACACACACACACATACACACACCCGCACACACAGACATCATCGTAAATGTTATAATCAGATTCTAGGGATCATAAAACGTGCTTATTCACTAAAATCTGGATATGCATGGGGAGAGGTAAAAAATTTGGAATAATGGCAAAACGAAGTATTTAGAGTGAAGATCTGTCACTTACATCAGCCAAATACGCATACCCCGAAACTGTTTTCAAATCAATTTGTAGACTTGTTTTGAAATTTGCATGTATAAACAGTTTCGCGTAATTTTGACTGAAACAAACCATTTTCAAAACTGCATGTAAACGTAGTAACAATTAACTTCATTTTTTAAAATAATCTCATACCAGATTCATTTTTACCTCGATTTAAATTAAGTTTTCTCGGTATACAAAATTTTGCTAACAAAGAATTCAAATGAACAAAAAGAATTCCCACATTTTAACATTTAACCGCGTCGTAGTTCAAAATTTTGTAAAAAAAAGTAAAAATCA
The DNA here is from genome assembly GCA_951394225.1 of Harpalus rufipes. NCBI lineage: Eukaryota > Metazoa > Arthropoda > Insecta > Coleoptera > Carabidae > Harpalus > Harpalus rufipes. The sequence continues at coordinate 17,671,706 of OX596277.1, forward strand.
ATGTGTGCTTTGGAAAAAATGTTGATTGTCGAAACTGACGTTAACCGTTTTTTGCATAGGCGTACAATTCATATTTTGACAGTTGTTTTTGAACTAAATATAACCTCCTATATACTTTATTACTTTAATTTTTAAACTTAGTTAATATACTCAACATATTCGAATATAAATAAAAAATATACTCCAAATACTAAAGAAATAAAACAGAACCCTTGTCTCGTCAATGTAAACAATAATACATAATACCGGGCTGAACAGTTTGAATATGTTCCGCTGCGGCGCTGGCTTCTATCCTGGCATAGGGTACCTTTATATACAGGGTATGGCCATGAGGCAAGATCGCCGCCATAAGCGAGCCAATGTCAAACATATTGATAATTCATTTCCCTATTTATTTGTAAGAAATGTGATATTATATTATACAGGAATATTAAATAATCACACTATGAATCTATAAAGGTAATAAAAATTCATTTATTTAAGAGATACACAATTATTATTATAACATAGATTTAGAGGTTATGTAGCGTATAGGATATAGGTTGTTATTATCACATCAAATTTAATAAATGTGGTTATTATTTACATAATAAGTATATATTTTAAACTTACCTTTTAAAAATTTAAATGTTTGTGCTTAATATTGGTAATTTTTATGTATTTTCAATATTGCCAGTCATCGTAGTCAGTATCTCAAGAAAATATACATATAAATAAAATAAAAGTATTACTTACATTTTAAATAAATATCAGAAGTATATTTAAATGTGTTTTACATTAAAATAAAACAAGTAGCCACGAAAATACATAATAATTTATGCAACAACAACGAATATGACAGTGGCCCTCTAATGGCGGACGAAACGCGAGCCACGTCATGGCCATACCCTGAGTATAAAGGTACCCTATCCTGGCACTGATAATTAACTCAGTTTATCTCGCACATGGCCTAGCAAAATATCAAGCCGGCCCTGATTATACCTATACATAAGTACTGTGTATGTCGATAACACAAAATCATTTCAGTCTATCATAAAAATAATTTTCTCTTATCACAAGTGCATTTGAGTGAAAAATAAATAATTATCTATCGCATCGTTGTAAAATTTTATGTAAACACGCGTTTTCCAATACGAACCGACAGCTTACAATAATGTATGGACGCGATGTTCACGATGTGATGAATGCGCCGCCTCCTATTGATGCTGATTTAAACCACCACACAATTTCCATAAGGCGAAAAATATTTACTAAGATTTACATTCAAGAATCTTTTTGTTCTGCAATGTTTTTGTTTCTACTGTAATTTTTTTGTAATTTGCATTATTATTCTAAAGGGATAAAAATAATCTAAAGACGTAATGCGATAATAATTATAAAAGAAGGGAACTTTCTGTTATTAAAAGATGATTTATTCTTCCTGTGAATGAAATATTAAAATACACAGTTATTCTTGCTCTCTCTCCAAAACAGGTATTAATGCTTGTGAGGCGACGTTTGATAAATGCAGGTGTCCGTTTTTCATTTTTAAGAGGTATTTGTTTTTCCTGAAAAAATCATAGGTCACTAGATAAATGCAAAATTCAAATTTTGCTGACTTTTTAGCTTTCCAACGATGTATAACTTATTGATGTTTATTTGTTTCAAATAGAAAAAATGCAATAATTACTAATTTTATAGAAAAAAACAATTATTGTGGCAATGAAACAAATGAAAACACAATTATTATAAATTTTATTTTTATTTTCATTGCTAATTTTCTACTTTGGTTCTCAAAATTTTATTCAGTTCAGTTAATTTTAATATTTTTATATTAACGTCATAGTAGGTGATGAGCATATCGAAAATGAAATTATTTGTATATTTGAAAATTGTTTCAGAGCAGAATAAGAAAAATATTGTAAAAGAATCGCTTACTATAGATTTACATATGTTTTGTTGTATGTATAATAGCTGATATGTTGATATACTTGAAGTGTCATTTATCAATAATAAATCAAAAAAATATTAGTGAAAATGAACAAAATAAAAATATAATTTAATATAAAAATTATAATTTTGACCTCATAACTCGAAATCTAACAGTAATTAAGAAAATTGAGCATCGTCATTCAAAGGAAAATATAAAAATGTCCTGAAGAATTGCAAATCAAAATTCCATATTATTTCATATTTGGAAGTTATTTGTAAAAATAAAAATCTGTTGTGGCCAGCACAATACCTTCCGTCAATCCTTTCTATTATGTATAAATTGCATACATAAATTTTCTTGCACAAGATTCTAAATTTCCAGTAAAATTATTTCCTAAACAAACTATGCAAATTGCACTTGACACTAACATCTTTTACGTGTTTCTCTCAAGTCGTGTTCTCATTCAGTTCCTTTTCTCTCAAGTCTTCCGCAATACAGTCCTTCCATCCTATCTTTGGTCTTCCTCTGTTTCTTCAACCTTCTATTACTAAGCTATTCATTCTTCATCCAATATATTCATTTCTCCTCATGACATTTTCAAACCAATGTAATCATCTCGCTTGTATCTTTCTACAAACTTGTTACACTAGAGTTATTTCCTTACCTATCTTTCCATGTCTTCCACAACATCTACTTCAACATCCTCATCTCCGCTACATTAATTTACTTTTTATTTATACTGACATCTGTCAATTTGAATTATATGAATATATCAGTAGTTTCCATGTTTAGCATAGCTAGCTGATTTATAAAATTGAATTTCTTTAACTCTATATCTATTGAATATAGGCCGCCGGGAATTACGTCATCGCTCAAGAACATTCTGCCAGTAGCGGCGCTCGTATATTGTTTAGTCAGGGGCGTACGTTACAATATATATATATATATATATATATATATATATATATATATATATATATATATATATACTACAATTTCTCTTGATGTACTGCAATTAATATAATAAAATAAATACTTATACAATTATACTAATCGATTTCGGTTTATTTCAACAGTATCCGTACATTATAATATATGGAAGTTAAGTAAAGAATCTCAATATGAACGAATGAACGAAAGTAGGTCTTACTGATATAGCGCAATGATTTTATGAATTTTTTATATATTACATATTTTTGCGTAATATTTTGTTTCTTACATTACATTATTCAGTGTCCATATACTTTATGGAGCCAGTGTATGAATTATTTATAGGTATAAACATAAATACTAAAACCTCATGTCATATCGCAAGATATGTATGTATGTATATATGTATGTATATACGTATGCATACTTAGATTCACTCAAGAAGATTCTAACGTGATAACGTTTTCTCGTTGACACTATTTGTTAAGATCTTATTGAAATTTTAAATTACAAAATAAATTTCAGACAAAGTGTTACAAATAAAAGTTGTAGACTTGTAGAGTATATAAATATTAAGTCTGAATCAATGAGCCAAATTTATCTTACAAGCCTTGTAACCTGAGAAATTAAGTATAAAAATGTCGTAAATCACCCCAGCCCAAAAAGAGCGATAGCCATGGAATTGAAACAAAACAAAAAATTTGTATATTTTTATTATTATTTGGAATTTCCGTTCAAATGAACAATTTAAATTAATAGATAATTTTTCCCTGGAACATTACAAATATACTGTTTGACAATTGTTAATTATTTTGTCTCATGTCTCGCTATTTTTGAGGTAATTTTCGACATTTTTATACTTAATTTCTGAGGTTACAAAGTACGTAAAATTAGTTTTGCTTATTGACTCAGATGCAGAATTTTATTTAAAACATTTTTGTCTTAAATAATTTGGGGAGCAATGCGCACTGAAAAACTGTTTTTACATGTTAAATCCCTATATTCACATGTATGCCTTACCACCCGGTAGAATAGGGTATTCTACAATTGCAAAGAAATGGTAAACATCAATAATTATAAGAGAACATACCCTTAGGTTTTATTAAAATGAAAATTTTCAAATATTATTTTTTGGAAGTGAAAATGGTTAATTATTGTAAACGAAACGTGACTGGCCCGAATCAATGGGATATGTGTTTAAATTTTGATTTTTACTTAAACAGGGTATGTTAATAAGTTTGCTCACTATAGGTAATATTTTTATCTAAAGAGATACGGGTGTGCCATTTTGAATTACAAAATTGGTAATATCTAATAGTAATAAAAATAAATTTATATCAGCGGTTTTCAAAATATGGGACCTAACTTTTTTATTTTAAATAGGAGTATATATTTTTTATTTGCTTATGCGTCAGAGAACTTAATTCTGAATTTAACGATATATTCGTTTCATACCCTCGCATGACGATTTTTTTGAAAAAAAATTATAATAAGTTTCATATTAATTTAATTTAAATATGAATAAAATAAGAATGCCACGAATGGAAAAAAATGAATACATGTTATTTTTTTAATGTAGAATTAGAATGCAAGGAATCAAATTAGTTAATAATAATGTTTTGTTTCGTTACTATATCACATTTTTTTTTATTAAATGTCAACAAATACATTCTTGGCACACCTTTTATACACATTTAAATAAAATTAATATAAAACTTAATATGGATTTTTCTCGAAAAAAATCGTCATGCGAGGTTACGAAACGATTATATCGTTGGATTCAGAATTAATTTTTCTAGCGTATAAGCAAATTAAAAATATATGTTCCTATTTAAAATGAACATATTAGGTCATATATTTTGAGAACTGCAAATATAAATTTATTTATGCTGCTATCACCAACTTTGTAATTCAAAATGACAGAACTTTGTTCACTTAATCAAAATCGTATCTCTTCAAATATAAAAGTTACCAGTAGGGAGCAAGCTATTGAAACAAAAAATAAAATTACCCGTATTTTTTTTAATCGATTATTTTTAACAATATAATAAAAACCTGTAGTGGTTAAGTTAATAGTTTATTATCCATATATTGAAATTCCATTTTGGTCACGTACCCGATTATCATCGTAAAATTTCGGATGAATTCTTAAAATATTTTATGAAATAGATCAAAATAATATTTATTTTAAATGTTTTATTTATTTTAAACATTTTTCTTTATTTCTGTATTCATTAAAATATTTATTTAACTAGGCACTAAAATACCAGATTTATAGTGGAAGCCTCGGCAATAAATGCTGCCGAAGCTGCAAAACTGTGTTTAGTATCGTATTGAACACAAAAATCGCACTTTTATTGTCAATTGGCAAAAAAAAAATTAATAGAGAGAAGAAGTTTTATTTAAAATTAATGTAAATATATGCTTAAAGCAGACCCCTGAAATTAACTGTTTGAGAAACATAACCAACTCAAAAATTCATATTTCGCTTACTATTGTGAATTTAACATCGGGTTTTCACCAATACTCCTAGATTTTTATATATTATCAGAAAAAAATATGAAGAAATACGGTAGAATACTACATTGATGGATGGTAATATGTTGGTTGGCTATATCAGATTATTATTTTATTTTTTTTGTTTTTCGTAAACTGAGATGAAGTTTTCACAATAAAATTTATGTCAAAAATTTACGGCCTACTACTTGGCCATCCGTTGTATTATGAAATAGATCAGAGACAAGTTGTGTGCAATATTAGAAGATTTCATTATTCTTAAGCCCGTTTTTAGTCCATATAACGAAAGGAATGAAATCTTAGATAATATCTAATCTTTTCATCGTGTGCAACTCATCCATCATCAATTCATTTATGGCTCTAAAATTTCCAATTTCAATTGCTTTACCTAACCTAAACTAGCACCCCTATATCCTTGTAACGTCACAGATCGCACTTATCGCTAAATGTATTTACGTTCATTAATTGATAATGCTTGGTGGACCTCATTAGACACCACATCAAGACAGCTATATATTCATCCTCTCTTGCTGTATGTTCACCGACAACTCCATCTGTCTAACTAGAATCCAGTGAAGGATACGGAAATTAATGTAGCAGGGCTTGGCGGCGTATAGGTATAGATTTGACAGAATGTTGATATAGATTTTAACCTGAGTTTAAATTTGATTTCGGGTAATCGTAGATGGAACTATTCTGATGGAGAGTGCTTCATACAGGAAATTGCTTTAGGGTCTTTTGTGAGTAGTTGTCATTAAAGAGAAGATGGATCCATAAGTTCACGGAATTCAGCCATTGAACTGGCATAGTACGAGTATGTACTACGAATATAATGAATGTGTTAAGAGAATGTTATAATAATAGCATATTTATACAAATATATAATAATTTTAAATATAATTTAAAGATCAAAAAAGGAAGTAGAAAGTTTGTGTGTATGTGAATGTGCGTGTTGTGTGTGTGGATGTTGGAGGTACGATTTCTCAAATTCTATAAGACTAAAGACTTGTGTAACTACGGATTCCTCAATCTAACAGTAATGGGAAGAGTTGACTAGGCTCTGGTAACAATTGGACAACCGGAAGTAGTAGTATTTTAACCAAAAAAAAATCTAAATATTATTTTTTGAAAATTTATGTTATTACAAATATTAAAAAAATTGATGTAGCCAGCATAATACCTTTCGTCAATAATGTGTATTACGTACAAATTCCATACATAAATTTTCTTACAAAAGATTATATATTTCCAGAAAAATTATTTCATAAACAAACTATTAAAGTGGCACTTGACACTGAAATCTACTACTTTAGCTTTTCCCACTCGTTAAGTGCTCGCTATTCTTGAATTTCTTCATCCATTCATTTCTATTGTGCTTGTTGTACTAATTCAGTTCCTTTTCTCTTAAATCCTTCGTAATACAGCATTTCCGCCTTATCTTTGGTCTTCCTCTGTTTCTTCTACCTTCTATTACTAAGCTATTCATTCTTCTTCCAATACATTCTTTATCTCTCCTCATGGCATGTTTAAACCAATGTAATCGTCTCTTTTGTATCTTTTTAAAAAAATTAATACTCGAGGTATTTCTCTTATTCTTTTATTCCTTACCGTATCTTTCCGCGTCTTCCCCAAAATTCATCTCAACATCCTCATCTCTGCCACATTCATTTTCTTTTCATTGACACTGCCATCTGTCAGTTAGAATTTTCTTAACATAGTAGCTGTTCCCATGGTTATACCATAGCTGGCTGATTTATAATATTTAATTCTTTGTAACTCCATATCCATTGAATATGAAATATAAAATTCAATCAATTCGTATAGATAATAGAACATTCTTTAATATTTATAATAACATTAAATGAGTAAATAGTATATAACCATGTTTTTCAAGAAAAACTGTTAAAATCTTCAAATAAGGGTACTTCCGGTTGACCAATTATAACGAAAATCTAATCAAGTCTGCATATTATGGATATAAGGAAGAGGAATACGTAAGAATTATAATTTTTGGAAATTTAGTATTGGAGATATCACGGCCGAAACTGCGGTCACACACACGCACACACACACACACACACACACACACACACACACACATACAAACACACACACGCGCACACACACACACACTTACAGACATCATCGTAAAAATAGTAAAATCGTATTGTAGAGACCCTAAAACGTGCTTATTCAATGAAAACTCTCCAAAGACAATACTTTCTGTACCTAGAGGTGACGGAAGGTAAAAACATAAAATTCTCTGTCCGATAAATTTAATTTTTTTATTATATCTTCTATGGATTTAGAGATATAAAAATATAGTCTATTAATAATCTGTTGTAGTAAATCTCAGCCCAAACAACTCCATGATAACCAGTTGACAAATTAAAATGCTTGTAATTGATAGATAAATATCACTAATGTCTGTCATCAGAGATTGCACTGATGACATTTTCTGGGAAGGACATTTCATATTTCTTATTGTATTATTAATTAAATATTTAAAATTATAGGTACAGTAAAATTTTTGAAAGATGTCAGATCAAGGGCACCTGTATCACGAACGAATTAACAAATAGGCATACATTTATCTCTTTCTTTTGCAAAGGCTGTAAGAGTGTGTGATAAGGATGGATATAACACGATTGTCTTTAAAAAATTCATATTGTTTCGACTAAGTTAGGACATTCCATTTATAAACGATGCTCGTTGTTGATAATACTTTCGCTGTAACGTAAGTTTATTTATTAATACAGATACATTACCTGGATTCATAGCCGTACGTATAACGTTATATTCTGTCAGAGTCACTGACACTGACATTGTGTCAGTATCTTATTTTTAACATATCTGGTTTTACATTTGCTTATAAACTTACTAGTTGACTTATTTTTGAATTTTGAATGTTTTTCCTGTAATATATATTTTTATAATAATAAAATAACAGTATTATCTTACGTAGCCTCATAAAAACTAAGCATACGACACTACTGAATTTGTCATGATGGGCGGAGCAAAAATATGAATTCATACAATTCGTAGACAACCTTGATCGGACATCTTTCAAAAATTTTACTGTATATTAGATACACCCTTCAGAAATACCGCCAATCCCGTTAATGAATTGAAAGAATCTCGAACATTTAGAAGAGTATCAGAAAACTTGCTCATAGAATAAATTTAAAATTATAAACATCTAAATATAAAGAATAGACACAATTAGAATTTTTATATCTTACTAGTATATTATTGTACTTTAATGACATAGATACGAGATACGATATACAGTATTTAATACCCGCGCAGGTATTATTTTAGATTAAAAGCCCTAGGGCATTAAGAGTTACCACGGTAATACTAACAACCAAATGTCATTTTTTATTCAATTCTCTGGATTTTAAGGTAGATGCATGAACGCACCCTAGCTCAATGCAACAATGTAATAACCTCAAAAGTCAAAATGCGATATAACAGTTAGTATCAAACTCTGATTTATTTGTTATCTTATACATTTACTTATTATATAAACATGAACTACTACAATGAAAATAAAAAGGTTAGTAACGAATAAACTCCAATAGTGCTATTATTTGGTATCATTTACACTAAAATTGCAGTTATGAAATGATCCCGTAAAAGTGATATTACCGGAAGTAATACTGGACGATTCTATTGATTCAATAGTTGAAGCAGATGTAGAAGGCTCGCCAGACAACATCTTTGAGATTTTATTTTTTGAAGAAATACTATCTTCTAGATAACCCTCCGCAATAGCTGTACTTCTCCATCCTCCATGGCGTTTTAAAACTGTCATACTAGCCCCTGCATCTGCTAACAATGTTGCAGAAGTTCTTCGCAAGCAATGGCCTGTATATTTAAAAGCATCCTTCAAATTCAAGTAACTTGCAATAGTGCTAGGAATCTTCCCGAATGTGGTCTTGCCTACAGGCTGTACAGTACACCAACCGTTTCTGTAATTTAAGAAAAATCTTTTCTGGGAACAACCTTGCGGTCGTAACGACGCATATTCTTTTATCAGTTTCAAACTATTCATTTCTTTCTCTTCAATAATTGTAAAAACTCGCTTCTTATCAATCTTTGTTTCGGGAATATTTACAACAAAGACTGTGCCTCTATCTTCAATATGATCAACTAACATATTCACCAACTCTTGTCGTCGACATCCACCAAATATACCAAACAACAGGGCAACTTTAATCATCAGATATGTTTTATTCGGTGCTTCATGAATGAACTTTAACACCTCCTCTCTTGTTAGAATTTTAGACTTTTTCGCTTGATATCCTTTAGAACTTTGCTTTAAATATTCCCCCAACATAGAAAACTTTCCAATATTGATATTCTTTTTGACTATCATCGTCTTCTTTAACATGGAATATTTAGTCCACAACGAACTTGGGGAAAATGATTCTGACTATAAAAAAAATTATTACAGTAATATTATAACAAAAACGTTCATCAACATACTAATTCCTCGAAATATCCGAGTAACACAGTCTCATTTATAATTTCCACAGAGTTATTTACCATCCAGTTTTCAAATTTATTGTATTCTTTATCGTACATGTCTTTAGACTTCTTGGGCAACAAATTTTCAGTAGCTTTTGCAGCTTGTGCCAGTATTTTTTCTGGAATTACACTAAATTGATTGTTCATCTTGACGCAGTGACAGAAAAAAGGATTTTTTTTGTTGTTTACAAAAACGAGTTGTACTTAGTTACCGCATTTATTTATTCATAGCCTACATTCTTAATTGTTTTTAATCCATTTTATTTATTATTTATGTTAGAAAGATACATTAGTAATACATAAAATATTGTATGCACCACGGGTATTACTTGATGTTTATAGCCCTCGGGCATAAACATCTTAGTAATACCCTTGGTACATAAATAACTATTATGTGTACTAGAGTGATACAATACTTATATATTCCACAATGGAAAGGGCGAGAGGTATTGTGCTCGCCACAACAATTTTTTACCTTCCTTCACCTATAGGTAAGGAAGGTTTTGTCTTTGGTAAAAAAATTCGATATGATTTTTTGATGAATAAGCACGTTTTAGAGTTCGTACAATACGAATTTACTGTTTTTACAATGATGTCTGTATGTGTGTGTATGTATATATGTGTGTGTGTATGTGTGTGTGTGTGCGTGTGTATGTGTGTGTGTGACAAAAAAATCTCCTTCGATAACTCCAATAATAGAATTCCAAAAGTTATAATTCTTCCATATTCATGTTTCGTTCGTCCATATGAGCAGTTGATTAGATTTTGGTTATGATTGGTTAATCGAATGTACCCTAATTTGAAGATTTTAACAGTATTTCTTGAAGAAACTCTGTTAAATATAATTTTTTGACCGTTTATGTTATTATAAATAAAAGAATATGTTATTATCTATTCGATTTAATTATATTTTTTCTTCATATTCAAGGAATTTAGAGATAAAGAATTATAAAGAAATAACTTGCAACCTAATGCTAATAAAAGCTGCACCATGGAAACAGAATATTAAAATATTACTAATTGACAGATAAAATTTACATAATATCTTTGCAAAAAATGTAAAATAATTTAAGGTGGTAAAAACAAATCACATAAGGTAATACAAGATTTATAGACATAAGCCAATTCTGCAGATTATTATGTTATGTTATAAATATAATGCTATATATATATATATATATATATATATATATATATATATTTATATATACCCTTTTATCCGAAGCCACGTTAATCCGAACATCCAGTAATCTGAACATAGGGTAGAAGGAACGTAGTCCGAACAAGGACTCTTTAATCCGAACTGTAGAATAAAATTTCTCCGAACGCTAAAACTAATACATGTGTTTCTTGGAAAAAACAACATTTTGCTTTAGTTTCCACCCTTCACATTGCGGAATGTGATAACCACTTCAGTCCAAGGCTAACTTGTGGATTTATGTACATACATTGTTTATTTAGATAATAATATATAATACATAGGCGACTGGCGATCAAAGCCGGAATGAATGGCCGACAACGAACAAAAACTTCTGATTCTTTTCCAGAATTACTTAATTATTTACTATTTATAATTGAACATGACGCTTAAATCCCAATTACAGAATAATATTACATTGCAATACGAACAGATAACCTAATTGCATACACAAAAAAAATAAAACTAAAAAAAATAAGATAATTATGTTTTTTGTTTCTATTTATTAATTGAAGTACTGTAATAAATATTTTAAAAAAATCTAAATTGACGTTATTTACACTTATCCATACAAATTCAATAATCCAAACAAATCCGAATACCCCCTTTCATTTAGCATTTCAGATTAAAGGGTCTCTACTGTAATTGAATATCATCATTTCATTTTCGTATTGCGATATTACCTCCTAAGTCTTAAATGAAAATATTTCATTGATCATATTTATTTGATTGTAGAACAATATCTAAAAATTACGAGTTAATTTAGATGAAATCAGTCACAATAATTTTAACTATGCGTTAAATGTATATTCCGAATATATATTTTTTATTTTAACAACTTATCTAAACATCAAAACAATATATTTGTTTCTGTGGTGATGAGCGACGAGTACTAAGAATTAAACAAAATTTAGTTCCGTATACGAATTATTTTTACCAAAATATTACATACAAAAATATTTTTCGTATTCGAATTTATAATACACGAAAAATATTAAATATGTACATAGGTAAACCATTTTCTTTTGGTATATTGCCGAGTACCGCTATCTAGAAAATATACCTTTATTATGATATGATATTTAATATTTTCAGTTGTTTTATGCATCATTAGTATTTTAATTATTATTATACGTACAAATATGTGATTTCATGTTAAAAGTACTCGTATATGTGAATATCCGTAGTAGATTAGTTAAATTTTCAGAAAATTAGTTCCATTAGTGGCATAGTGGCTAGATTCCTCGTTTGATGTGTACTTTATTTAGCTTGCAAATAGTTTTATTCTTTTTCTACCGTTCGTTGGCTCTTACAAAAACTTGCTTTTCCTCTCAGGGAAAAGAAAGAAGAAAACATTTCTATGTAATTGTCTCGTGAAGAATTTTGTGCAGTGTTGATTTTAAAACTTGGTAGATAAATAATTAAAGAAATGTAAAAGTTTAATTTCAACATTTTATTTAATTAAAGTGACTTTCCTATTTTCTTTTATTATTCATGAAAAATTGAGGTTCACTACAAATTGGAAGAGGATATTGAAAAATGGAGACAAAGTGTGTTCATATAATTCAAAGTTATATTAAATTTTTTTGTCACATTCAATGTAGCAATTAAAATTGTGTGTATAACGAATACAAATAGAGAAATTTGCCAATCAATTAAAATATTAAAAACGAAATCATAAAAGCTGTTTATGCAATAACGTACTACACTTTTTAACTGCATTGTATGCAATATTTTTTTTTACGTCCGTTACAACAAACATTTTGAAATAAATATTGTGTTTCATTATAATTTTTCAGTACCAATATTTAACTATTTACATACATAAAATGTTAAATCCGGTTTGGTTAATTTAGTTTTAATTAGTAATATTTTTTGAAAAAATGCTGATAAATATTCTCAACCTAAAATTATGTATATACAAAAGTGGCGTAGCAACCGATGGTACAGTGAGTCCGTTGCATGAGGTGAGGCGACACTTGCAAAAGGGAGCAGCATTTTGAAAGAAATTTAAAAAAATCTGTTGTGGCCAGCACAATACCTTCCGTCAATCCTGTGTATTATGTATAAATTCCATGCATAAATTTTCTTGCAAAAGATTTTAAATTTCCAGTAAAATTATTTTGTAAACAAACTATGCAAATTGCACTTGTCACTGACATCTTCTTCTTCTTCTTTAGCTTTTCCCATTCGTTACGGGCCGCTATTTTTTATTTTCATCTTCCACTCATTTCTGTTTTGCGTGTCGTTCTTATTCAGTTCCTTTTCTTTCAAGTCTTTCGCAATACAGTCCTTCCATCTTATCTTTGGTCTAGCTACTTATAAATACATTTTGTATAACTTTCCAGACCAATAAATGGGATATGAGAGATACACATGTTATATTTGACTGTATAAATTTCTCGATGACATTTGTGAATATCAATTCGTATATAGCTAGCAAATCTTTCAGTGTACTAAGCAACAAGTCTCGTTTGCTTATCTAGCATCTGCTTGAACTGCTTACTTCATTGAACGGTTCTATTGATACTGACATATGTCAATTTGTATTATATGAATATATTAGCAGTTTCCATGGTTAGCATATCTGGTTATTTTATGAAACATAATATCTTTATAATTCTTTAACTCTATTGAATATGACGTATAAAATGCGATCAAATCGTATAGAGAATAATATATTATTCAAGTTAAATAACGTTAAATGTCAATAAATGATATTTAACTGCGTTTTTTCACGAAAAACTGTTAAAATCTTCTAATAAGGATACTTCCGCTTGACCATTTATAACCAAAATCTAACCACTTGTTCTTCTGGAATGTAAACTTGAGAAATATGAAAAAATTATAGCTTTTGGAATAGAGGTATTGAAGTTATGCGATCCGAAACTTTCGTCACACACACACAGACACACACACAGACCCACACACAGACACACACACACACACACACACACACACACACACACATTCATACAGACATCATCGTAAAAATACTAAAATCGGATTATCATCATCATGTTTAGCTCTACAGCCCGGGGTGGGCCTTGGCTTCCTTTACAATTTTCCTCCATTCACTTCTGTCCAGCGCCTTACTTCTCCATCTTTTCACTCCCATCTTGACTATATCATTTTGCACATCATCCAGCCATCTCAATTTTGGTCGTGCTTTTTTTCTTTTCGAGTACAATTTTCCTCTCAGGATTCTAAGCGGCATTCTTTCTTCTTCCATCCTTAGCACGTGTCCTATCCATCTCAATCTTTGTGACTTTATAAATCTTATGATGTCTTGTCCTTCAATCAATTCTTCCAATTCCGCATTGTATCTTATTCTTCAAAGTCCTCCTTCTTGTACACCTCCGTATATCTTCCTCAAAATTTTCCTTTCAAATGTTTGTAATTTCGCACTAACAGTGTCCACACCTTACAGCCAAATGTGACGACTGGGCGTACTGTGGTTTTATATATTTTGAGTTTAGTTTTCCTTGATATAAGTTTATTCTGAAATATCTTGAGATTAGTATAGTATGCTCGGTTACCTTGCATAATTCTTTCTTGGATGGTTGACCCTATGTCGCAATTATTTGTCACTTAAGACCCAAGTATGTAAAACTACGGTTTATAGGAACCCTAAAACGTACTTATTCACTAAAAACTCATCATTGAATTTTTTCACCAAAGACAATACCTTCCTTACCTAAAGGTGACGGAAGGTAAAAATACATGTTATACCATAAATTAACTAGTGTTCAATCCTCTAACCGATGACAAAATCTATTTGAAATTATAAATGGAATAAAATTGACCTCTGTGTTGCACTCTCCGCGCCAATAATAAATCCCCGCGAAATGTGGCCTGATAAACGCCCGCACGGTGCGAATATGTCATCATGATTACCGGTATCTGTACAAAGCAAGGGCGGGCTGGCCACAGGCTCACCAAACGATTTCCGGCGGGCCGGTGCTTTATGCATATCGGCCGGCGGAACGATTTTTAAGGTAACAATATAAATAATATTGAAACCAATTTTTCATTATTATGTTTACTTAAACTTTAAATTCTAGGAATAATAAACATATTTTTTCTGTTATAAGATATTTAAAAGTAATTTCTATTAATAAAAAAATCTGATGTGGACAGCACAATACCTTCCGTCAATCCTGTGTATTATGTACAAATTCCATACATAAATTTTCTTGCAAAAGATTCTAAATTTCCAGTAAAATTATTTCATAAACAAACTATGCAAATGGCACTTGACACTGACATCTTCTTCTTCTTTAGCTTTTCCAATTCGTTAGGGGTTGCTATTTCTTCCATTCATTTCTGTTTTGCAGGTCGTCCTCATTTCTCTTATTCACTCAATCCTTACCGTATCTTTCCGTGTCTTCCCCAACATCTATCACAACATCCTCCTCTCTACCACATTCATTTTCTTTTCAGTTAGAATTTTCTTAATATAGTAGCTGTTTCCATTATTACAACATAGCTGGGTGATTTATAAAATTTAATTTCTTTATAATTCTTTAACTCTTTATCCATTGAATATGAAATATAAAATGCAATCAATTCGTATAGATAATAGAATATTCTTTAATATTTATAATAACATTAAATGTGTAAATAATATTTCATAGTTTGTTTATAAAATAATTTTACTGGAAATATAGGATCTTTTGCAAGAAAATTTATGTATAGGGCACGAGCAGTCACGTGACTTTCTGACCTTTGCAAGTAGATAGGGGGCCGAATCAGAATTATATCCATAACTGACAAATATCATAATTTTTAATAAAAATTTCATTTTTTGGTATTTTATGATTCCTTTTCTCGGCAACTGAATTCCACACTCCTGATTACAAATAAACCACATGAAATAAGAAAATCATGAAATTTTGAATGAAAAATTATGACATTTGTCAGTTATGGACGTAATTAATAGCTGTCATTTTTACACGGGTCCACATATCTGCTTGTCAAAGTCAGCAAAGTCACGTCACTGCATGCGCCCTATACATAAATTTTCTTGCAAAAGATCCTATATTTCCAGTATAATTATTTCATAAACAAACTATGCAAATGGCACTTGAAACTGACATCTTCTTCTTTAGCTTTTCTCATTCGTTAAGGGGTCGCTATTTTTTATTTTCTTCTTCCGCTCATTTTTGTTTTGCGTATCGTCCTCATTCATTTCCTTTTCTCAAGTCTTCCGTAATACAGTCCTTTCATCTTATATTTAGTCTTCCTATGTTTCCTCCACCTTCTATTACTAAGCTATTCATTCTTCTTCCGATATTCATCTCTCCTCATCATGAGGACATCATGACATGTTCAAACCAATGTAATCGTCTCTTATATCTTTCTAGAAACTTATAACACTAGAGTTATTTCCCTTATACCTTCATTTACTTTTTATTGATACTGACATCTGTCAATTTGAATTATTTGAATATATTTGCAGTGTCCATGGTTCAGTTAGCATAGCTGGCTGATTTATGAAATTTAATATCTTTATAATTCTGTAACTCTATTGCTCGGTTGCAGAAACGTTCATCAACGCTTTGTTTAATTAACGGACCATCAAAGCGAACATACTCGAATCATTTTCCTTGTTCTTATGACATTTAAATCATTGCTGTCAAAAAATCGCGTTGCATTTGTTCGTTTTGATGATCCGTTAATTAAACAAAGTGTTGATGAACGTTTCTGCAACCGGGCATATATCTGTTGAATATAAAATATAAAATGCAATCAAATCGTATAGAAAATAATATATGCTTTAAGTTAAAATAATATTTAACTGAGTTTTTCAAGAAAAACTGTTAAAATCTGCAAATGGGGATATTTCCGGTTGACCAATTATAACGAAAATCTAATCAAGTCTACATATGGTTGTAAGGAAGAGGAATACGCAAGAATTGCAATTTTTGTAATTCTAGTATTGAAGATATCGCGGCCGAAACCGCGGTCACACACACACGCACACACACTCACACACTCACACACTCACACACTCACACACTCACACACACACACACACACACACACACACACACACACACACACACACACACACACACACACATACGTGCTTATTCAATGAAAACTCACCAACGATTTTTTTTGACCAGACAATACCTTCCTTACCTAGAGGTGACAGAAGATAAAAAAAATTAAATATGCATAAATGAAAGAAATTTAATCAAGAAAACCCGACAACCACTACCCACTCCATTGTATTTCAAATGCGCGTTGGTAAGAGAATGAAGAGAATATTTCAACAAATATTAAACTACAACTTTTTGTTTTGCTCTTAATTTGGAAGTTAGTAGCCATGTTTCACTTCCATATAAAACTCTGTTATGTACATGTGTATAGCTTGTGCCAAGATATAAGCAGAAAGCACACGGTATTGCTTGAGAATTTGCGGGCCCAACCCTCACACCTGGATAAGTTTCCGCTGATTTCACCAGGTTTGGATTAGGAAAATTTTAAAAGAATGGTAATTTTCGAAGAACCATATTATTTTTACCTCCCGCTACCCTTGGTAAGGGAGGTATAGGGATCGTGCTAAAAATTGCATATCGAGATTTTGGTAAATGATCACGTTTTAAGGTCCCTATAATCCATTTTTAACATTTTCACGATGATGTCTGTGGGTATGTATGTATGTATGTATGTGTGTGTGTGTGTGGATCCTCTTTACGCTCTAACTCAAATACTATCATTCAGAAAGTTTTGAAATCATGTATTTCCTTATTCTAATATGGAAAAAAATCATTAGATTTTGGTGGCAATCGAATAACCGGAAATGGCAGTTTACTTGAAGCTCACGATAGTTTTTTTTTCAAAAAATACCTTTAAATGTATGTTTTTCGCAATTTGTTATTATAAAAATTAAAGATTATTCCATTTTCTACAGGTTTGCTTTAATACTTTTTCTGTAAATTCTATGGATAAATTTATAAAGTAATATAAAATTTATACCCCATAGGTAAATGGCGGGAGGTACTGTGTTGGTCACATCAGATTTTTAAATATGATTTACAGGTGAATTTCGAACTTTCATTGTCTTTATTTTTTGAAATACACAATGTTTCAATTGATAATATCTTCAATCGTTATCAAGTGAATACTGAACAATAATTCTTAAGGCTATAGCTTATATACTAAGGGTGTGTATTGGAGTGTGGAGGTTCCGTTTCGTGCTTCTTGAGTTGGTTGAGCTGACCAATGAGAGGGCGCCATATGGTCCAAATATCTGTGCTTGGATGACGGAACACTTTTCCCTTGTTGCTGATGTTCACTGCTTCTTTGAGTTTTCTTTTTTATCATTGTTCTTCTCTATCAATAATTCGTACTTTGTCCCATTTAATATGATGATGTGCTGTCCACGCATGATGTGCAATACCTAATTTTTCTATTTCTCCCAGCTGAGTGTTTTTCTTATGTTATTTTAGTCTTACGGCCAGGGGTCTTTTTGTTTCGCCTATATATGAGACCCCGCATATACCAAGTACCATATGAATGCGGGACCTCATACATGGCCACGGGTCGTGGAGCATCTTGGCAACGATTTCGAATTTTGCTCACATCAGAATAAAAGAAATAATCATAATATACAATTATACATACTACATTTATTTTATTTTTTACTTTTACCGAATTCGGCCGGAGAGTAGGGCCATGTAAAAAATATTATCAGAAAAATTATTGATTACTTCCCCAAACATTGAAAATTTTGTGAACAAAATGGTATCCCAACCGTCGCAATAAATAAAAATTATTTCTCAGAGTTGCAATAAAGGTATGATTTTATTTAAAGTTGCTACGGAAAATTTTCACTTTTACTGCCGTTGGCAGAGAGCGTATGATTTTATTGCCTAGTAACTATCAATAAAATCATTAAAATTTGTTTATACATTGTTCCTGCAAAATGATGTCAACGACATAACATTTAAAATGAATAATAGTTCCAAATATTACGTGAAAAAATTATGGGCGGTAGCATGAACAAGTGAGTAAGTGTGATTAGTGAGAAGTTGATTAGCAATGTTTTAGCTCTGTTAATTGTTTATAGATTATTTAAGTTAAAACTACTACAAATAAATGTTACGTACAATATTTTTTCTATAACTGTTATTTGAAACTTTTCTATCTAAAATAATCCATAATAGATTAATCAGAGCAATAACACTGCTAATCAACTCCTCGCTAATCACACTTAATCATGCACTACCCTATGTGTTCAACATGGGAAAAAATGAAAATGCACTGCTAAAAACTCGACTTCGCCTTGTCTTTGTAACACGGTCGCGACAGTGAATCTGTTACTTTTTGGCTTTGTTCATATTGTTCATATACTATGTATTAGGTGTCATAAGTGTCATCTTTATTTTTTTAATATATTTCAATGAAGTAAAAAAGCTAATAAAGATGTATTAGTGTGACACACTCTCATACAAAAAAAATAATCTGTTGTGATTAACACAGTACTTCCCGCCATTTCCCTTTTATGTTACACAAGTATAGGATTTAACATTTAGCCCGCGGATATATTTAAAAATTACTACCCAGTCTTCGGTGTTATCGAAGTTATACTGATTAGTATTTTAAAGAAAATGCAATATTAAATTCTTCTTAGTTTGTGGTTTCAAAATGTTAATGTAAAAGGGCGCCAAATTTGCTATCTACCCAATTCAATATTTTCTGTTGCGCGGGCCTTGATTTGTTGCTATGGTAACAACAGCGTAACTTACGATTTAACGCACACGTGTACATCACTGTTCACTGCCAGGTGCCAAACGAGCAATTTTTTTCCTAATTTTAACATAATGCGCTTTAATTCAGATAAATGTAAAATAAACAAAAACACGTGGTCTGTGGTCAGTGATGAAATGTTCTGTGTGATTCTGTGACAAGGTTGTGGTCCCATTTGTGGTTATGTTTTTGTTTGACTTTACCGAGTTCTCCATTTCTGTATTCACTCTACTTTATTTGTCTTTCATAGTTTTGTCTCACAGCTCTCTAGTTTCTAATAGTGTGTTAAAAAAAATCCTAACTCGGAGTAGGCTATAAACAAAGAAACGTATGTCATGTTAAAAGTATTTAATTAAATATCAATTTGATACAAGATATTTGTCAAAAAATTAATCAAAAGAAATCAAAACTTTTCTTCTTGAATCTTATTTTAAAAATCTGATGTGGCCAGCACAATACCTTCCGTCAATCCTGTGTATTATGTACAAATTCCATACATAAATTTTCTATGATTCCCTTTCTCGGCAACGGAATTCCATACTCCTGATAACAAACAAATCACATGAAATAAGAAAATCATGAAATTTTGAATGAAAAATTATGACACTCAGTTATGGACATAATTAATTGCTGTCATTTTGATACGGGTCCCCATATCTGCTTGCCAAAGGCAGCAAAGTCATGTCACTGCACGCGCCCTATACATATTTTTTTTGCAAAATATCCTATATTTCCAGTAAAGTTATTTCATAAACAAACTATGCAAATTGCACTTGACACTGACATCTTCTTCTTCTTTAGTTTTCCCATTCGTTAGGGGGTCGCTATTTATTATTTTCTTCTTCCACTAATTTTTGTGTTGCGTGTCGTCCTCATTCAGTTCCTTTTCTCTCAAGTCTTCTGCAATACAGTCTTTTCATCTTATATTTGGTCTTCCTATATTTCTTCCACTTTCTATTAATTTATTCATCTCTCCTCATGACATGTTCAAACCAATGTAATCGTCTCTATTATATCTAAAAACTTCTAACACTAGAATTACTTCCCTTATTTTTTCATTCAATTACTTGCTTTTTATTGATACTGACATCTGTCAATTTGAATTACCTGAATATATTAGCAGTTTCCATGGTTATGTTAGCATAGCTGGCTGAAATATAAAATTTATACGAATTTTTTATCTTTATTATTCTTTAACTCTATATCTGTTGAATATGAAATATAAAATGCAATCAAATCGTATAGAGAATAATATATTCTTTAAGTTATAATAATATTTAACTGAGTTTTTCAAGAAAAACTGTTAAAATCTTCAAATGAGGGTACTTCCGGTTGACCAATTATAACCAAAATCTAATCAAGTCTGCATATGGTTGTAAGGAAAGAGGAATACGCAAGAATTGTAATTTTTGGAATTCTAGTATTGGAGATATCGTCCACGAAAAAGCGGTCACATACACACACACACACACACACATATACACACACACACGCACATACGAACACACACACACACACACACACACACACACACACACACACATACAGACATCATCGTAAAAATAATAAAATCGTATTGTAAAGACCCTAAAACGTGCTTATTCAATGAAAACTCACCACCGAATTTTTTGACCAAAGACAATACCTTCCTTACCTAGAGGTGACGGAAGGTAAAAATGGAAATAAATTAGAAAATGGCGAATAGCAATGTAATGCATCCTTCTTTATTATTTTTCTCTTTAAACTTACATTTCAAAATCAATTTTGACAACATGACTTTTGAATTGAATAATGATTAGACATACGTTTCTCTGGTCATAGCCTACTCTGAGTTAGGGTTTTTTTCTGAACACGCTGTAGAATTATGACGACATAAGCAAACGTTTTTCAAAAAGTTTATTATTACCTTTTTGACTATTATTAATTTGATTGAAAAATAATAAAAATAAGAATCATATTATATCAAGATTAACATATGCGTAGTTTTGCTTTTGCATGACGGCTTATTAATTTTAGACAATAATGCTTCAAATAAATGGCGTGAAAATTAATATTCTTCAACCAATTCAATAATTACATTTTATTTTACACATTTTGTAACCAAGCAAATCGAATTTAAAATTTTGTAAAACTTACTTCTTTATTCGCAAAAGTAGTAGAATAACGCTGCTTATATGGAACCAAAATTACCTTCTTCTGCCGCCATTTTTAATATCGAATGCTGATTGTTGACATCTGCCATGTGTTTTGTTTGAAGGTTATAAATTGTGTTGAGTTGAAACATCTACTTTTATAAACATTGTTAGCTAAAGTACATCATTTGGACCAAGTATTTGCAAAATGTTGTGTAATCGAGCGACCAATAACAATTAAAAATCAAATATGACACATGACAGCTAATAGATGACAGAATTCACGCTTGTAAAAAATGATTGAGTAACAATGTTATCAGTTGGTGTACACAGTTCTAAAATTACAGAAGACGGAACTATCGCAGCGTCATTCGACCTTCGGGGTTAAATCACTTTGCCAATACTGTTAACCTTATAGCCTTAGCCATGGAACTGAAACAAAGTCACAAACAAAAGTAATAAAGTTCCCCGGTATGTGTGTCAGAATATAAATCAAAAGTTGGTACCTACTATGCTGTTTTATAAAGATTTGTTTATTATTTCTTCTTACAAATGGCGTTGAATAGTCATATTTGTAAATCCATGTATATTTATTAACTTAAATTCTAAAAAATATGTTAAATTTGAAGAAGCACTTTAAAAATGATTATTTTTTTCCCCAAAACCAAATATGTGTCACTATTACACCCCTCAATCATGTTATTATTGCATCATCTTTTCCCTTCTTCTTGTAAATCCTCAATTTCCTCCGTCATTTTTCTTAATCTAACTTGCCTTTCTCTGTGACAGAAAGCAGACCTGGCTGTGGGCTCCATGACCATCAACTACGCGCGGGAGAGCGTCATTGACTTCACCAAGCCCTTCATGAACCTAGGCATCAGCATCTTGTTCAAGGTAAGACATATCATACACCTATGTCATCGTTACACACTGACACCATCTCATATGTTTCTGTTGAGATTGAGGTTAAAAAGGGAGTGTAGGTGAATTTGAATTATGGAAGAGGTAAATTTTTTCTTGTCACAAAAATTACGAAAATATTTTGCGGGAAATTTTTCAACTCATTTCATGCCAGTGTATTCATATGAGTACAATTTATTTTAATGTCACTTAAACGGAGTGATGTATTTTATATTTTAACTCATATTGTTCCTTCAGATTTTAGAACTTTAAAAAGTAGTAACCACACCATTGATTTAAAAAACACGTATAGATTGGTAAGCTATGTATTATGCTATCAGCTTTGATTATTTTACTATTTAGAGATTGGCTATCTTACAATACTAAGTTAAAATTTTCATTTCCAGATAAATAAACAATATTAAATCGTATTACTAACAGCAATGATAAATCTGTCATTTGACAGTTCATTTCATTTCAGTTTTGTTTATTTAACTGTCGGTTAAAATTGTAACCTGAAATTGTATTGTAAGATTTGTAATTTTTATTCGTGTGTTGTTGTTTGCCTATTCAATACTATATTTTACTATTATTTGCAAGCATAATTTTTTTTTGTTACTATAGACCTATGTTATTTAATATTGGTACATAATTTTTTTACTTTTAATACCTTTTTTTTACTTTTTATATTTTGTTAATTAATTAATTAAAAAAAAATTAAAAAATCCAAAAAATATCAGTTTATTTTTTAAAAAATGTAGTTAAAATACGTTACAATTTCTTTTAATACATAAAATACTCGTAAATTATTCATCTACAATCTACAGGAACACATTCACCACATTTAGGGCAGGGATGGGGAACGTCCGGCCCCGGCCCGTAACACCATTTCATATGGCCCGCGGGCTAATTTAAAATTCAATAAATATAGGAAAAACAGTTGCAAGTAGCAACATTATCAATTCCAGCTAATTTAATACGCCTCACTAAAGAGAAATAAATGCATCCATCAAATTAGTGGTTAAATTATTAAATATTTGACCAAATAAAAGAGACAAATTATTAAGTTCATAATTTTGTAGGGCCCTCGAATGATATAAGTATCTAAATGGCCCTTGGCAGAAAAAAGATTCCCGCCCTTGAATTAGGGGTTGTTTTGTCTCTATTTATAGTTTCTCATAATACTACAAAATTTAATGGCTATTTACGATTTTGCGGAAACTGTAATTTAAATCATTTCTTTGAAAAATAAATACTAAATCGGTAGCATTTTCAAGCTTATTAAAAGTAGAACACTTTATTTGAAGCGTTTAGTCCCTCAACGCATATTATGATGATAAATATGAGAAAACTTGTTTCTTGTTTCGTATATATTTTGCTGTCAATTTAATTCCGCTTTTATACGAGATGTACGAAAAATATTTTACTTAGCAGTATCAGCATTAATTTAAAAAATCTGTATTAAAACATTTTAACAGATGTATGAGGTAAAGAACCTTGGTCTTTCAGTTGACGCTAAAGTAAGATCTAAACATGAATACCTAATGGGCCCATAAACCATAATGGAAATATAACACATTTACTTATATAAAAATCGTAAAATGCTTACTGATTAATAAGTAGTGAAGCTAAATAATTTTAAAATACATTCTTCAGTAAAAAGTTATAACGCCACGAGCGTCGATTTGATTCTATTGACCAGAAAGATGATAGCGTATAATTCTACAGCACCCCGCCCATTCCCATCTTATTGAAGAGTAAAGATGATCACTAGCGCCACTGTTATCTCAAACTTTTGCGTAACAATTACTCAAATATGAAGTACTCTTAAATACCATAATATTGAAAAAAAAAAACATTTGTATTAAAAAATATATAATAATATTTGCTTTCCTGAAGAAACATTGTTTCATTGCTATTACTCTGACATCGGTGACGCCACAAACTCATCGCAAAACTTTAAAAAATCATATCTATCATTATACAAGGAATTTTCATGTCGGGTTTTCATTAATCATCATATCTTTGTACAAAGTTTCATAAATAAAAATTTTAAAAATGGTTTATGAGCCTCCATTAGAAATAAATTAATTCGTAATTATTTCTTATTTAACGTCTGTTACGTGATTAAATAATTCATTATTTTTAATAAAAAAATCATGTCGGTAGTGGCGCACTAAAAAAATGAAATGAAAAATAAGAAATAATATTCCGAATTTTGGAAAAAATTTACCCTTTTTAACTGCTTGTAGTACTGGTAGATGGAAATATTTGAAATAAAAATTTTAGACCAAGAGAACCCTCATCGTAGGATTCATAATAAAAACCCTCTAGTTATACGGTAAAAAGAAAACACTAATTATTGAACTACCACCGTAGATTTTTTTACCATCCTAACCCCAATGAAGTTCGTATTCGTATACCTTTTACATTTTAACCAATTATTATTCTGACATTATTTTCAACTTTCAAAAAATACAGATTTCTATGCTGCATTAACTTTGAGATCCCTGGTAAGCACCATCATCGCTGTATTACCGAAATTCAGAATAAAAAAGCAAATTAGCGCATCTAGAAATGGATTTTAATCCGTAATGATAACTATGTTTATTTCTTTATTTATATTATTTAATAAGCGCTAATGACTTTCTTAACACGGCGTTGACTGCGACAGGAAAAATGCTATTTCTATTTCTGTGACTTATCGGTCTCTAAAGACATCGATCACAACATTTCGTTTGGTGCGGTAGGTACTGATCGCCGGGGACGGATGTTTACTTGGGCCTGGGTTTACCATCTTCATGTTAAGAAATAACAGTTAATGTTAATAGAAAAAGTTGGTTTGCCATTCCATGTTATCCATTACTTCAAGCTAAAGTACATGTAATTTTAACTTACAGAAAAAGTAACCTTATATTTTGTGCACTGTTTGATTTTAAAATCTGACAGTGACATTGTTAACAATTATGAAGCCGAATGATGTAAACGCATAAAATTATTTCGTAAAAAAATTGACCAAGTTGAAAATTCATAACATCTGTAGTTTGTTGAATACTTTATCGGTTTCAGGAAATAAAGATGTTATTATTAAATATTATTTTTAGAAATTCTTTTATTAATACTATATGATAAAGAGAAAAATTATTTTGACATATGTCAGTATGACAAATATTCAAATTTTGTGCTTTATTCCTCATGTATATTTTTATAGAATAAAGTAAACCGTGTTAAGAACGGTACAATAACTGAAATATTAATAAAGAGCATTATACTTTTATTTTCATTTTGTAGACTATTGTTGACGTGTCAGTATGTACGGTAATAATATTACCATACAGATACATTTATTACTTAGGGCCAGTTTTACAATCTCCGATTAAATTTTTAACTGGCAGTTAAATAAACAAAATTGAAACGGAATGAATTGTCAAATAACAAATTGATCATTGCTGTCAATAATCCGATTCAATATTGTTTATTTAAATTACAGTTAAAATCATTCTAACCGGTATTGTAAAACTGGCCCTGCTGAAATCGGTAAACAGATTTACACAACGTAAACACGGATAACCAAACAATACCAAAAAATGGAATGTTATAAAACAAAACAAACAACTGTCAAAATTCAATGTCGACAATTTTATAAAACGTTTACGGTGGTAAGGGAGCATTAACTTTATGTTACTTTTAACTGCATATTTCATAACCGCATGTTAATTTATACTTGGTAAACCTGGGCATTTTTAGTTTTTAATATATTTTTAGCTATGTGCCGATATCACAACAGGCGCATTGATCCCCGACGTCCGAAACTACACAAAAATGTGATACAATTTAAACAATTCGCACGGAATCGCGGAAATGAAATTTATGAAAATAATAAATGCCACATACAAATGATTCACTGGACGGCGCCTCCGAGGACCTACGCTGCAGTCAGCCTGTTATATTGAAAACATATATTTTTCGGTTTCAGATTATATAGAAATGTTCTAAATCATTTATTAAAAACATCATGAACTAAGAATGTAAAAATAAGTAAATAAAATAAAGACTAAATTAACAACCCCAAAAGATCTTATATTTGTTTATTTATACATTTTATTGGAAAAAATTGTTTGTTGTAAATATATGAAAACAAATTAGCACGCTTATGGAGTACGAACAATCTAAATTAGTACCTAAATAGTAATAAATAAGTAAAATTCTCGTCTCTTACATCACACTTTAGTTGAAAAAACTCATTCATTATTTATGATTTGCTTTTAGTTTCCAAATCTCTTCAAAATCTGTTAGGAATATGTTATTAGTATATTTGTATTTTTGTTCGTAGAAGCTATTCCATTTATTATTTGTACGTCAGTCGCAATATTTTTGCTTTACTATTCACATGTGTCATTGGCAATTGGTAATAAAATACGAGTATGTTCTGTAGTTCATTATACTATAATCAATTTACACATTTGTTTAACATATTTTCACGCGATGCATTTCAATTATTAGGATTTTATTTAAATACTGTATCGTGTCATGAAAATGAGAACATGGTTTTATATTGCAAATTAAATTAGTACATGCAGTTTTATATTGCGCTCATTTACATAGAGATTAATTATAGTTCAGATATTGCAAATGAACAAACTTTTATTTACTGAACTTTTTTATTATTATGATTTCAATTCCTCCAACTATTTTATTATTGCTTATTATTTCATGTAATAGATATATACTTCTGTTTTCATTTTAATTAAATTATTTTAAAGTGGACTATCCATTATATATAAACATATATTCTGAAGCACTTATTGTTTTTATTATGACCTCAATTACTCGAACTATTTTAACATGGTTTATTGTTATCATATCATTAAATTGATGGGTACTTCCTTGTTCTCATTTTAAAATTGTATCGTTTAAAAACATGCATGTAAAGATTTGTTTATACAAATATGTCCATACTCGTACATATATGGGTATTTAATTAAAAAGTGTTGATTTGCCGAAAAATTCGAGAGTATACCTTGTCCAAAGATATTTCGTTATGGCTTTAACTTACTAAGCCTGTGGTAAACCTCACACAGCAAGAGATTCTACCTGGTGGCGCACAGGGTAGGATTGCAAAATAAATCGTCCTTGACCGGTATTAATACATATTAGGGAAACTAAGATATCTAGAAGTTGTTCAAATTAAACCTCCTGTGAAACAGTATGTGTGTGACAATTTAGCAAAGCAATTTGGACATGATGTACTTCGATTGCATCCTTATTATTGTATTTTTAATCCAATTGAATTAATTTGGGGGGGTAATTAAAATGCAATATAAGACGGAAGAATACATCACCGACTGTAAGTGACGATGTTATCGAACTAATAATAAGTGAAATGAACAATATAACACCAGAACTTTGGGCTAACAGTGTGCGTCATGTGTTTGATATAGAAAATCAATATATTGATATTAATAATATTACCAAAGACTTTATTATAAATATTCAAGACTCAAGTGACGATAGTGAAATGGATTGTGATAGTGAGAATGATATTGTCGAATAATTACATATGTATACCAGTGTAATATTATGTATTTATTGTTATGTATGGCACTATTGTTTAATTGCATTATTTAATTAAATGACGAATTGTTATACAATGATACTTTTATGTAACTTTTTTTTTCTTCATTATTATTAATAATATTTGTACAAAATTCTCTGTTTAAAAATAAAATTAAATCAAGAAATATTGAATACATACCTGTCATTGCACCCCTATAAATCAGGCTTAAATCCCTAACAATAGACCCGCTGAGAGGGCCATAACGAAATATCTTTGGACAAGGTATTCCTACTTGTAAATCATTATCTAAATTACATTCCATGTAAATCCACAAACAAATATAAATTTATTCTGTCAAATAACCATGAAGATAGACAGTATCGTCATAATCATGATAACGATAATTTATAACGATGATTAGTAGAATAAGTTTTAGACATGTTTTGTTATTAACGTCGTTCAATCAAATGCTTAACGACAGTCGTATGGTAACAATATCGTTATATCTGTTTTCAGTAGAACAGGGCTGTTAAACTGTAACTACTTTTTGAGTATTAGTGGTATTAGGTAATCAAAATTTTGGCTTCAAGCCAGGAAAAAAATTCTTCCATAATCATAATATCATCTTTACTCCCATATAGGTATTAACATAAAGGCTGGACACGAGACTCCATGACATAAGTGTGTAACATGGGATAAAAGATATTTGTAGGGTGATTTATATACAGGTGTAACACTAAAACCGACCACCGTCATTATTTTCTTTATTATTATAGACAAAAAAAATACTACAGAACAAAGTTATAGGGGACCAAGGGGGACACCCCATTAAAGAAGAAAATCGTTTTTTAAACCAGTGGTTCTCAAGTTGCAACACAAAGTTAAATTTTTTCAAATGGGATTATACATATTTTTATGCCTATTCGATAACGTCTTTTTTTCTGAATTCAATCATGTATTGATTTTATATCTTTACATAATAAAAATATTGAAAAAAATGCAGAACCTACTATTTGTCAATTTGAATTATTTAGGATAAAAATCTAATAGAACACTGTTTATAACATTTTTAACAAATATTTGTATCATTTTTATTTAAGCTCAATTGTTTTTCATTCATAGCCTACTGAAAAATAACTATAAAAATTAAATTTATTTAAATTTCAATTGAATTTTTTCTCAATATTTTTATTATGTAAGGATATAAAATAATCTCATGGTTGAATTCAGAAAAAATACGTTATCAAATAGACATACAAAATATGTATAATCCCATTTGAAAAAATATAACTTTATGTTGTAACTTGAGAATCACTGGTTTAAAAAATATTTTATTCTCTAATGGGATGTCCCCTTGGTCTCCTACAACTTTGTTGTATAATATTTTTTTGTGGTCGGTTTTGGTGTTACACCCTGTATACAATATAGTACTGAATTTTTTATTGCCAAAAATTTATAATTGACTGCTTTAGTAACCGAGTTAATTTGATTTAAAGACGTAAAAATAGATTTAGTATGCCTCATTTCAAGGAATGAACAATGAACGTTGATTAACTGGATAACTGCCAATACTGATTTTTGGTAAGTTACTTTATTCGACAGTTTACTCGACGTTCATTATTGGAGATAATCTTATAATAAATCCATTTTGAATTTGAAATTTAGAAATTTTGGCACTAGAATTTTACGGCACAGATGGTATTTGAGAAAAACTGTTATTCTATGTTAAACGCCTATGTCACGGATTCTCGTGTTCACCCTGTATATTCTTCCTCTTTGGCGCCGTTCTCTAGGTCCCCACAGACAAAGAATCTACGTTCTTCACGTTTTTGGACCCTCTAGGCCTGGAGATCTGGGTGTTTGTGTTAGGGGGCTTCTTCATGGCAGGGTTCACCCTGTTCACCCTTGCAAGGTTCTCGCCCTACGAGTGGGTGAACCCTAGACCGTGGCTACCCCCAGACACCCTCATCAACGCTTTCGACGTGTCTAACAGCTTCTGGTTCATCACGGGAACGCTGCTTCGACAGGGATCGGGGGTTAACCCCCAGGTTAGGGAAAGAGATACTTGATGATGATTGGGGGCTGTTGATCTGGTGGAAATATCGAAAAAAAAATTGTAGGGTGTTGCAGTTTAAAAATTAATTAAAATAACAAATTTAAACGAAATAAAATTTTATTTGTTAGGATCCGTGAGTAAGTAAGTGCATTATAATTCATTTCGGTTTGAATGAAATCGTCTTAGTAGAAGACCATTGTAAGGATGTATTGTTATCTATAAGAACAAAAATATATAGGTCACAAGATTCAGGCGAAAATATACATTTTGTAATTCTTTATTTTTTGTATAACTGCGACGTCTGGGGATTTTGATTTGCACTTTTTTATTCAAAAATGGAATAATAAATAATACATCATTAAAATAGACTTCTACAGTGGCAAATTTTGTCAAATTTTACAAATTTCTATTTGTAATAGAAGATATGAAATCCATTATTTATCAAATATTATTTTTATATCCCAAATTTAGATACAATTTTTTTATGTTGATAATAAGGTGGCAACATTCACCAATTTATTATTGATATAAGTGAACAAATTTAGTAAATATTTCAATAAGTTAAATCGAAATATGTAGTATTATTTAAAAATGCAACGTGCCAGTACTAGTGAATTTTTACACAATTTAAAATAGTGAAATGTGTAAGTTATTTTAGTTTAGCTAGTATGATACAATCAATTTATTTGTACAATTTTTAGTCAATGTTAAAATTGAATGTATCCGATGGGAATATACGAGTACGTCAATTTATTTTTTTAATACATTTTTAATGTCAATTAAAATGTAAAGCTTGTTTTATTTCGTATTAGATCTTCATTTTTAATTTCAAATAAATGTGCAAAATAATTAAACATAAAAATTGACGTTAAAAATGTACATTAAAATTAATCGCGTGGACTCGCTTTGACATTAAAAGTTTAAATATTTGAAAACACTGTAGAAAAGCACTTTAGGAGAAAATTACTTTTTACGGGCATTACGAATATTCAGGTGAGCTTCATTTTTCATCAAACGCAACTCTGCACGTTACCTGAAAAAGAAATAATCATACTCTACTTATTCACTTTGCAGTCCAAAAGTGGCTAGTGTTGTCTGTTTTCATTTTGAACTGGTTAATATAAAGTACTGTCGCAATACTTTATATTTAGTACATTTGGTGAATTATTATTTTGAAGAACTTAGCACAAAATTTCTCAAGAAACAATCGATGAACACTGCAGGACAAGGATATGGGGTAATGGCTCGGAAAACGGGGTCATCTCAAAAAAATTAAGACCATTTTTTTTAATAATGAAACATAAATTAATTGCAATCACACATCAGTCAATATTTCTTCTAAATATAAAATTTTTCAAATACAATTTTGTTATAAAAATTCGCGGCATTGTTTTTATTGTAACGTCAGCAGTCATTTTTTAACACGACTAAGGCCCGGTATTTTCACCTCTTGATAAAGTGCCAGTTAACTTATCTGCTAGATAAAAAAAAATATCGCATCATATAATTGACGTCTGTATATTTTTATCAATTTACGCTGTAATATCGATGCGACATTTTTATTTTATCTCGCAGTTAAGTTAACTGACAGTTTATCCATAGGTGAAAAAACCGGGCCTTAGCCTGATGAGCCCTAGCTGTTATATTACCTATTTAAATTTTGTTTCTTTGTTCATACGAGTGCTGTAATTAAAAAATTAATTAATTGAGATGCAAAATTATTAATTCATTTTGATTTTTTTTATTTCCTTCGAAACTTCAGGTGATTGGTAAATATTAGTACTTTCAATCTAATAATCACAGTAGATATAAGAGTAAAACAAAATTTTATAAACCAAGTCACTTATGAAAAGTAACATGGGTTGCCTATTCATGAATTTTCAGGCGGGAACAAATAAAATGGGCACTCTGTATAACTTGTAGTAATTATTAGTTGTTATTTATTTTTAAAAAAATCTGATGTGGCCAACACAATACCTTCCGTCAATCCTGTGTATTATGTACAAATTCCATACATAAATTTTCTTGCAAAAGATTCTAAATTTTTGGTATTTTATGATTCCCTTTCTCGGCAACGGAATTCCATACTCCGTATAAAATGCAATCAAATCGTATAGAGAATAATATATTCTTTAAGTTATAATAACATTTAACTGAGTTTTTCAAGAAAAACTGTTAAAATCTTCAAATGAGGGTACTTCCGGTTGACCAATTATAACCAAAATCTAATCAAGTCTGCATATGGTTGTAAGGAAGAGGAATATGCAAGAATTGTAATTTTTGGAATTCTAGTATTGGAGATATCGTCCACAAAAAAGCGGTCACATACACACACACACACACACACACACACACACACACACACATACACACACACACGCACATACGAACACACACACACACATACAGACATCATCGTAAAAATAGTAAAATCGTATTGTAAAGACCCTAAAACGTGCTTATTCAATGAAAACTCACCACCGAATTTTTTGACCAAAGACAATACCTTCCTTACCTATAGGTGACGGAAGGTAAAAAGAAGAAAAAATATACTAGTATTAAAGAAACGTATATATAAATTAATTTACAATTATTTCTAAGTCAATCCTTATTGCTTTTACGGAATATAAAATTATTTGACACAACGTAGTCATTTTCAGTAGTGCCAACGTATAGTACGAAAAGGAATAACTATTGACTTTGAAATAATTGTAAATATCAATACTTAATACTAGTACTTTTTTTCTTCTTCATTTAAAAATAAATAACACCCATTAATTTCCACATGTTATATTTCATTTTATAAGGATTTTTCAGGTTAATGACGTGAGTCCTCTGCTTAATCATATTCACTATAAGCAAACTTGTTGTTGTTGCTAGTTCACTGAACGATTTGCTAGCTATATGACGAACTGTCATCGAGGAAGATACATTTGTCAAAATTTGACGAGAAGAATGGGAAATAACGATAAATTAAAATTAAATATAAAAGACGTTTTTTCTTTATATTAATCCTTATTAATTGAGTAGTAGTGTAAGTACAAAGTGTACATCTTATTATTTTTTGTTATGGTAGCGACTGTAGAAAAAAATCTTGTGTGTGTTTTGAGCGCAAATGGACATTGTCGATTTCGAGAGAATGCCACGCTCCTGCGTCGCGCGGCAACAACCTCTCAATCGACAATGTCCTATTTTGCGCTCTTAATACACAAATAGCTATTGTGTATTAAGAGCGCAAAATAGGACATTATCGATTGAGAGGTTCTCTCCAAATCGACGATGTCCATTTGCGCTCGAAACACATACAAGATTTTTTCTACAGTCGCCACCATAACAAAAAATAATAAAATGTACACTTTGTACTTACACTACTATTCAATTAATAAGGATTAATATAAAGAAAAAACGTCTTTTATATTTAATTTTAATTTATCGTTATTTCCCATTCTTCTTGACCTATTGCTTCAATTTAATCTAAACATTTTATACTTTCGTTTTTGTAAATGAATGCCCTATTTTATTTTCACAATAGTGCGGCATTTTTTTTTTTTTTGGTTATGTAATATACCGACAGAGCAGTTATATGTCAGATTGATTTGTAAAGGTGGTAAATGTGTCATTACAGTGCCATTAGTTCTTGAC
The DNA here is from genome assembly GCA_951394225.1 of Harpalus rufipes. Lineage (NCBI taxonomy): Eukaryota > Metazoa > Arthropoda > Insecta > Coleoptera > Carabidae > Harpalus > Harpalus rufipes. Next base: position 17,705,843 of record OX596277.1, read on the forward strand.
TAAACGTTTCCATTAAGAATGTAGACAAGTGACATTTCTCAATATTGTATAAATAGAAATTTGGACAGCGAGCGTTTTTTCTACTTTGTCGCGCTAGAGCGGCAAAGTGACATTTTGCGTTGAAAAAAGAGAGCGCAAATGGCTACTTTCTATGTAGACTATAGAAAAATAGCTATTCTTTACACCGTTTTGATAAGTTATTTACCGCTCATTTTGTGATTGTCACACACGTAATTATACAAATTATTCATATAGCTCAAGTTACAGTATACGGAAAGAAACGCTGCGTAAAAATAAAACAATCAAGAAGAGCACCTTGCTAAAAATATTTGCGATTTCTCTATTCATACTCTACAATCACGTTATCACATTGGAATGCCATTCTAAGAAAAAATTGACAATTTAGGCAACGGTTTGAAATATTTCATTAGATGTCTAGGGCAAAAAAAGAAATTCTCTACAAATATCTTCGTGGGGATTTCGCAACTAATAAAATATGGGAGGTTGCTTTTATCGCGTCTTGTATTCTTGAGACATGTTTTCCATTAAATAGTTAGAAACTTATTACACAAAATTATAAATTGAACTGACACGTAACACATTTGAAATTTTCTTGTTAAAATAAATATGTGCTATTTCATTGTAAAGGATATATCTAAAGTTTCACTACCTTCATTAATTATTAATATAACAGATGTGTATAAAAAATTAAATATACTTAATTTTATTTCTTGTAAAATGATATACAGGGTGATTCATCGGTCTGTCCTCTCTTTATAACTCTTTTATTTTAAGTCAGATAGAAAAACTCTTCAGATAAAATTTATATGATATATTATTGTCTATCTACGTACTATATGCACTTTTATACAGGGTGCTCCGTTGAAACGCAACAATATGTAACTTTATATTTCTTAATGGAACACCCTATATATATTTATTTATTTTGATAGTAAATTAGATTTCCTTTAAAAAAGTATTGAGTAATAAGGGGTCTAAAATTATTAATTAAGAAGTTATTTACCTTTATTCGTTGAATGATATTTTTGTATCATGTTATTATTAACAAAGTAAGCTATGGATAATTTGATCAAATGTTTCGAATTTATTTTAATTTTGCATTATTTAGTCTGTCACTAAATTTTAATAGCCTCTTTGTAATTAGTGTAATGTTTAAAATAAGTATTAATAAAAATGAATCAAAATTTTGTATTAAATTATGGTTTTTTCCACTATGAACTACTATTTTTTATGAACGTAAATAACTTCTTAATTTATTATTTTAGACCCCTTATTACTTAATAGTTTTTTAAAGGGAATCTAATTTACTATCAAAATAAATAAATATATATAGGGTGTTCCATTAGGAAATATAAAATTATATATTGTTGCGCTTCAACGGAGCACCCTGTATACAAATGCATGTAGTACGTAGATAGACAATAATATATTATATAAATTATATTTGAAGAGTATTTCTATCTGACTTAAAATAAAAGAGTTATAAAGAGAGGACAGACCGATGAATCACCCTGTATAAGATATGACAAAAAATCGCATATGCACCTCGAATCGTAAAGTGCAATTTTCGGTCTCGAATGCTTGCAGCACTTCGGCCCTATAGGCCTTGTTTGCAAACTGCATTCTCGACCAAAAAACTGCACCTACAATTCTTAGTACATAAATAACTATTACTTCACACGGTAACACTTAACCTAAAAAATATTTTGTATTATCAGATTTGGCCATTAGAGAGCTGAGCACCTTGCTAATAAGAGTATAAGAGATGTCCCGATAGGAATTTAAATTAATACAGAATTATATTTTCAGAAAAATAAAATTGTGAGATGACCCCATTATACGAAACCTATAAAAAAAGTAAGCCAGCAGATTACTGTTTTAAACCGTGTAAAAAATCGCAACATTTTTTATTTCAATAAAGAGTTAAAATGTGCTAATTAAAACATAAAACAGGTAAATTTCCATGGCAAAAGTTGTTTTCTTTTTTAAGCGTAATGCATTAATTTAGTTGTTTTAAAATTTTGTTCTTTTAAGACTAATTAAACCAAATGCGATATAAAAATTTAAGCAGTGTTTAAATATTCAAACGTTGTTTACTCTGGATATTAAAACAACACTTCACACTGAAGTTACGGTAATGAAAAATTAAACTTGCTAATAAACACCTCCCACGTCGATATTTTCACCAGACCAACTAGATTTTCATACCGTTGAAAGTTTCTCTGACCAATGCTAAGTTTTGATTTAATTTCCTTTAATTATATCTTTGTATAGAACTTTCATTCATACTTTAATATTTTAACTTGTGTAATTAATAAACTTTATAGAATTTAAATATAAATAGAACTTTTCAGCTATTGAAATATTTGAGTTAAGAAGTTAGTTATTAGGGTATTATTCATAGAAATTTATAAAGAAAATTCAAATTAGTGGTGTTATTTATTTCAAAATATTTATACTTCCATTCATTGAATGTTTCAAAAAAAAAAATCTTAAAATCTTTTTTGATTATTAGACGGTTTCATGCATTTTGTCACTTAAAACTAATATTGTATACACCAATACCTCACTTTGCGTCGGGGTTACGTTCCAAAAAAACACGACGCAAATTGAAACGACGCAAAGTGAATTAAGATTTTCTATAGCAAACCATGTAAAGATCGAAGATAGGTTCCAGGGTTACGAAAATACTACTTTTTAAAAAGAAAATTGAACAAAGTAAACATTAAAAAAACAAAAATAATATAAAATTTTATTATATACATACAAAAAACAAAAAAAAACGTATTCAATTAAAACAAAATAAACTATTCAATTAATTTATGAAAAACAAAATTAAAATTAATCACATTCTGATGAATCCATAATGGGTGTTGTCGTAAGTCGGCTTTCTTTCACAAAAAATTGGTCGAATGTTTGCTGAACAGCTTTTTTTTTCAACGTAAAATAAATTTCCTTGTAGCAATTGATAATCGTAGCTACCGCCTGGGACACTTTAAAACTCCTTCCGCTGTCAGGATCGTTTTTTAAAAAAATCTCCATAGCTTCGTTAATCAAACACATCGCTTTGGAAATTTCTTTTGAGGTTAAATTTTGTTTTTCGGAGATTTCTATTGAACGGTCACATGTCACCTTCTTCATTAGCAAATTGCAATTCCAGTTGCAATAGTTCTTCATTAGAGAATTCTTGGTTGTGCGAGGTTAGCAATTCATTTATGTCAGTCTCCTCCATACCTTCAAAATTAGACTCTCTAGCTAAATTAGAAATTTCATGACGAACAGCTGGTGTACCGTCATTTTCTGCAGCGCATATTCGGTGAACACATTCAGGCCATATTTTGCGCCAAACACCATTCATGCAAGATGGTTTAACCTCCTCCCACGAATCAGAAATAATTTCTATGGCTTTCATTATGTTGAACTTTTTCCAAAACTCTAGCATGATAGTCTTATCTTGTCCATCATTCTCACTTAAAAGAAGTTTAAATGTTCGTCGAAGGTAATAACTTTTAAAAGTCGATATTACTCCCTGATCCATCGGCTGAATAACTGTTGTCGTATTAGGCGGCAAAAATACAAATTTCACGTTTTCTGACAACTCATCAACATAAACTGGGTGGCCAGGAGCATTATCTACTAGGACCAAAGCCTTGAAGTTTAAGTTTTCCTTGTTGCAATAAGCTTTAATTTCTGGAATAGCACAAGTTAAAACCCAGTTTTGAAATAATGATGTTGTCATCCATGATTTTTTGTTTGCTCGCCAGTGGACAGGAAGCAGATTCTTTGAACAACCTTTCATAGCTCTTGGATTTTCTGATTGATAAATGAGAAATGGTTTAAATTTAAAATCACCATTTGCATTACCAGTAAGAAGAAGAGTCAGTCTATCCTTGCTAGCTTTAAATCCTGGCGCAGATTTTTCTGTTTTAGATATGAAAGTTCTAAAAATTAAAGACTCGAACCCAAAACAACGCAACCTCGAAAACCTTACGACGCACAGTGAAAATTAGTATTAATTAAGCAGCGACGCAACTTCGAAAAAACGCAAAACGAAACGACGCAAAGCGAGGTATTGGTGTATTTTCTAAATAGGTATGTTATTAAAAAAATATTTGTTTACTTATATAACGATACAATTTAAAAACTTTCAGGATCAGAGAAATTTATGCACCTACGAGTATATCGTTGCACGTCATACGAATCATACTTACCATTAAAAAAAGCCAGAAACCTCATACTTGCTAATCTTTATACACTAGAAACTCAGCCATTTGTCATAATGATTTTCTTTCCCACCACATTAATATCAAAGTTTTAATAACAATTTGTCTTATCTATTCTTCCAACGGTTTTAATTTATCCTTTAATTTTGATCCCATTCAACAAACTTTTCATAGATACTTTATAAATTGTCATTTTTTCCTATTATAATAGTCAGAACTTGCAATATTATTAAAAATTATCTTCAGTTTAAAATGATTATCTACGATAAAATAAAATTAGCATCGTGATTGTAGGTACAATATTTCTAGTAATTTCTTAGTTCAAGTTATTGCATTTTCTTTCAGAAGTTGTAGACTGTAAGTTATTGGGATATTTCACAATGTAGAGATGGCGTTGTGAACCAACGTTAAACCTTCGACAAAGGAGCACTTTTGTTTAATTTCCATAAGCGTATATATTCCTCAAACATATACTTGTATTTCTAGTTTAGACCCAGCATATTATCTTCATAATGGATTTTCCAGCCACTGAATCTAACTCCAAACATTTCTGGCCTTTCTCTTTGTGATATTCTTTCCTTAACATATCTATCCTTGGCATAGGTACCAACAAGCCAGCCCACGCGTCTGTTTAGCTTCATGAACCCCCTGGCGGTGGACATCTGGCTGTACGTGCTCGCCGCGTACCTCCTAGTGTCCGTCACCATGTTCGTGGTGGCACGGTTCTCGCCCTACGAATGGCACAACCCCCACCCGTGTGACACGGACAGCGAGACGGTGGAGAACCAGTTCTCACTTGCCAACAGCTTCTGGTTCACCATCGGAACGCTCATGCAGCAAGGGAGTGATCTCAACCCTAAGGTACAGATGAGGTGGTGAACAAAAGAATGTTGAGATACAGACGATGTCGTAATGTTGAAGCAATAATAATAATACTCGTACATAGGAACATGTATATGTTGGTTAATTGTAAACTGTTTTTCAATTTTCATAAATTTTATGTTTTTGTTATTGCAAATGAACAAGTTAAAAAAAATGTAACAGAAATTGAATGATACGAAATACGAGTAGCTATTTTTGTAGATGTACCTTCTTTTGGGTTAAGAGTGATTTCTTGAAATATAATTCTTTTTTAAAGATAAATAAAACGAAATTAAAAAAAAGAAACACGTAATATCAGAGAATTTTTGTTTAAATTTCATTCTGATCTATAGATATTTTAATGCTTTGTTTACTGTTTACATCATATGAAAAATTAATTTAACAGTTTATCATTGAACCAATAGAATTAAACTCGTATTTTCTACTTAAAAGATTACCTATATACGAGTATAATCATAAATAATATAAAAATTATCTTGACATGTATACATCACCAATAATTTACTTATGACAGAGCGTCTGTCTTTTGTATCCACACATTCTTTATTCACTAACTCTCCATACAGCGTATGTGGAAATTACAGAAACAATTTACTAGAATTTAAATTACAAGCTGCATTTCGCGTATTCTGTTACGTTGATAAATAGTAGGCGGTGATATGAATGCAAACTTGTATCGCATTTGTCATCGTCGCTCGGATTTTTTTTTCTTTAGTGGAGTGCTTGTTTTTACATACTGTGGCCTTTTTACAACACGCGTTTAAAAACAGTATTGTCAGCGCAACAGAATGTGTTGTTTCTTCGGAAGTCTATTTATCTTTACAATTTATTTCGCACACATGAAGTGTAGCAGTTTTTTATCATTAAAGTGATTTATAACGGAGGACATTGCATTTTAACCCTAAAAAGTTACATTACATTTGTAAAGCAAATATTTTACTGCCCTCTTTATATACAAATACGTATATTTAAAGTTTATTTTATAATATATTTAAACAATCCATTATCGCATGCATATGATTTCTGTAGAGCACTTCACACCATATTTGTGAATTCCCATAATTTACAATATGTTTAAAATAGAAAACACTTAATTGGGGATTACAGCTCAATCTCATTAACAGAAATTAGTAAGAAATAATGAAAGTATAGGTATGCTTAATAATGAATATTAATAAAGAAATTAAATGATATAATTGAAATACCTATGAAATAAGGGAGTTTTTGTTATAGCGGCTCATCAGAAATATGAATTTTATATATACGAGGTGTGTTCAAAAACTATCGCGAATTTTGAATTTTCGCGGGTTACGTATATTCGAATTTCGATCTTTTTGTGGCTTTATGTTGGTACTCATGTCTCTCACTTATGTCGACAAGCTCGGCCATTTTGAATGTTCACTTACTTGTTGACAGCTGCTTTGCTTGCACGTGTTTTGGATCGTCTTCGATTTTTACCTATTGTGCTTATTCGTTAAAAACTGACTATGAATTTTTTGACCAAGACAATATCTTTCTTATCTAAAGGCGACGGAACGTAGAAAAAAATAATTCATTTAAAATTTGTCATTGTCATAAAATGTTTTTATCAAAGAAGTTATTTCATTTCTACTATGAAATGAAATAACTTCTTTGATAAAAACATTTTATGACAATGACAAATTTTAAATGAATTATTTTTTTCTACGTTCCGTCGCCTTTAGATAAGAAAGATATTGTCTTGGTCAAAAAATTCATAGTCAGTTTTTAACGAATAAGCACAATAGGTAAAAATCGAAGACGATCCAAAACACGTGCAAGCAAAGCAGCTGTCAACAAGTAAGTGAACATTCAAAATGGCCGAGCTTGTCGACATAAGTGAGAGACATGAGTACCAACATAAAGCCACAAAAAGATCGAAATTCGAATATACGTAACCCGCGAAAATTCAAAATTCGCGATAGGTTTTGAACACGCCTCGTATATATATATATATATATATATATATATATATATATATATATATATATATATATATATATATATATATTATTTTGATTGACGACTATAAGACCGCCTATAAATAAATAATAAATACCGTGGTATGAGGAAAAAGATACTATCAAAGGAAGTAAAAAAAAAATTAAATAGAAAAGGCGTGGCTATCAGTCCAGTATTGCAATTCTCAAACAGTTTTTCTATGAATATAAATATTTTGCATCAAACTTAATAATTTAAATACACTTGCAATTATAAATAATGTAAACTTATACAATGTTATAATATTTATTTTATATAAATACAGGGTTTAAAAAATATTGCAATTTTTTAAGGGCATATAGTATTGACCAAAATGAGTAAAAAAGCTTTAGCATAAGTCCAATTATCATTAGTTTCCAAGAATGCAGTGAAAAATGAGTTTTTACGGGGTTTACCTCTGCTATCTCGAAAACTATAAGAGTTACGATTTCGAATGAAACAAAAGTTTCCCTTTCAGAAGTCATCTTAGATGTGCTATTTTTTTTAATAAAAAATTGTAGTAAGTGCTGCAACCTTGGTCAATATTTAAATTTCAAATAACTTCGTAACTATTAGAAATTGAGAAAAATGTTTCATATAAAATTTTATTGTTTTTCTTTTATAATCTATTTACTGACATAGACAAAATTTTGTTCAATCACAATCTTTGTCAGTTTTTCTTCGATTTTTCGTTTTTCTCGGAAACAGCTGAAGATCGGATCTATGTTAATTAAGCTTTTTTTACTCATTTTGGTCAGTACTATATAACCCTTAAAAAAATTACAATACCCAGTACAATTTAGAAAGAGTATACAGAATGTTTATTTTGAAGTGGCTACCATTACGATCTCAAGAACTATAGGAGATATGAAGCTGGTTAAATTAGCAGAATATCTCTATTTTGCATGGGTATTTCAATGATAAACTGAAAAAAATTCAATCAATGGTTTTCAAAATATGCCAAAATATCTAATATACCAACTTTTTATTTTAGATAGAAACATATACTTTTTATTTGCTCGTTCAATAGAACTCTTTATTCTGAATATATCTGAATATATAATTTTCATACATTTTCAAAAAAAAAATAATAAAGTTTTGAATTCCCCAAAAATATGATATTAATAAAAGTGCTATGACCGAAAAAAATTAATTTCAAACATATCAACCTTTTCGTCATGTGTGAATTGATCCATTTTTATTAAAAATGATATGAAGACGGCAATTTCTCATTTAACAGAAGTAGCAATAAATAAAATGTTCACTTTTTTCAGTCATGGCACTCTAAGTATCATTTTTCGGGGATAATTCGCTTCTTAATATAAATTTTTGCACCAGATTTTCACCAATAGTCATAGTTTTACTTATACTTTCAGATGAAATTATGAAAAAAACGGTGGAATCTCCCAATGCGAATTAAAAGCAAGATGATGATATTTTTATTTTTCACGGAGGAATGCTTATTTTAGGTGAATACCTTCCAGATTATCTGTGCTTTCTTTCTTGTTTTATCGGACCGAAATGAATCATATCAATAGTAAATATATTTAGTTCATTTTTTTTTAATTCAAAGGATAGACATAAAACGATTAAACGCCCCGGAACTATGAAATTACAAAAAAATATTTTAGTATCCCTACAAATTGCTTTGAATGTAATTTTTTTTGGCAACATAATTCATCTTTAACTATATTTATTATTTACCTACAAATCGTATGTTAAAGTTATCCTATAAATGCTTTTATTTACGTAATACATTTTCCTCAGTGGCGGTTCCTCCATTAGGTTATTTGATCAATGACCTCCCAAATTTATCAATGCAGAAAAAAAAACGAAAGAATAAAAATAATAAAATATTTTGAATTTAATAATTTTTAATAAAATCACCCTTGATTACACACGGCACAACTGTGTTGAACCCAAGACACCAAATGGCACGAGTGCGCACACATTTTAGGTCACATCAAAAATGTGACCACATTGCAATATACGTTGCATATTATAAGCCCATGCGTCAGAGACAAACGAATTGTAACTTTGCTTGCATTAGACGAAAACAATCACCACCCTATTCACTGACACACGGTCAATGCCTAAGGCATTAGTCTGGTAGCGGATAGTGACAGCGTAAGTTCGGTTGTGTGTTGTGCAGTTCAAGAAAATTAAAAAAAAAAACTAATAAGCAATAATGCATTAAATTATGAAAAACGTTTGGAAATAAAAACAAAATATCGTTTGAAGTTAATATTTTGCTACTATTATGACTATGTATAAATATTTACCAAATTTGTCCCATCAAATCCTTAACACACGAGTCGCCACTGATTTTCATTACAATTTGCTACAACTGAAATGGAATACACCTTACAACGAATTGAACATACAATCCTGTGCGGAAGTTGTAAAATCGAAGACGACCGCGTTTATATTTTTTCGTTTTATATGCCTAAATCCTTTGCAAGTATATGTAAATAAATAAGTTTTAAAAAGTGGTTTTTCTCATACACAGTGGGTATATAAAAATAATTGGATATTTACATAACAGTATCTATATTTTATTCGGTTCGTTGAGTTAAGGTTAAGTTCTACAATTTTAAATTAGGATATCCTAAGAAATTACTTTGTAAAATATAAAAAATACGAATAAGCTCAGAGATAAAGTCGGCGCTTTTAAGTAATCCTTGTTAAAATATGTCTAAGAAGTATTTAGCCTAACCTGTCTTAATCTCAAATAACAAATTATTAAGCTAAATGCTATTAATAAAGCTTTTTGTACGAAGGCCAGGTTGAGACAGGTACGAATAATGCAGCCGCACCAGGCTCCGCAGTTTATAAACAATTACATATTTACCACTGCTAAATAAATTAAAATAATTTAATATTTTTACAATCTGTAAAATGTAAGTGAGAAGGCAGAATTTTTTCTTAATGTCATACTATTTTTTGTGTGTAACGTTTTAAATATGCATATGAGAACATTGAAAGAAAAAGACAGTAGATCGCAAATGAGTATCATTGATACGTGTGAGTAATGATTCATATACATATTGTTTGAGCTGCGTTTTTTTTTTCAAATCTATTTTACATAGGATAAAGAATAATTCAATAATTTATTGATTCTTGCATTATTCATAAATGTTATCTAAAAAAAATAAGTACATTTGTTTTATAGCTTTTTATATTCAAAGGCCCTTTGATAAAATCTTGCATATATAGCCTCGCAGTAAAATTTTAGATTAATCTGCCCTGATTTGCACAACCAAATAGGAATAAAAATATAGTGACTTAGAAAAAAGGAAATTTCCTAGAGTAATATTTACCTGTGATAATATTCTTGTACATAATGTATAATACCCATTACATAAATATGTATTAATAATTTGATGATTCAATTGTTTTATGGAATATACTAAATTTCAAGTTGTCATTCTATCAATAAAACATTTAAAATAATAATAACTCCCATATTTTTTTGCTATACAGGAAACGTTAACTTGTATTCTACCTTGTTGTTGCTAACTTTCTTAATCAAATCTTGAAGTTTTTGTTGCGGATGGACAGTCATAAGTTAGGTCAATAAATCTTTGGTCCAAATTTAGTAATTGAGTTAAGTAGAGTATCATTTAAGTCCCAACATCGCGGATTCAGATACTACATAAAAAAAAATTATTAACTATTTGTGAGTAGGAGGTTTACTCTACGATCTACGTGATTAAAAACAATTTTAAAGGAAATGTAAATTTATAATTTTGTAACTTTCATTATAAAAAGATACGATAACTTGCACTTAATTCTCAGAAAACTATTATACGTACTTACATTAAAAACGCAAAGAAACGTAATCAAAATAAATTATTAACAACTAGCTTTACAATTTAAAAATATCTAACCTGAGATTATATTTGGACTTGAATGTAAAAACAGTTAAACGATAACCAATCAAATATACATACGACTACATTTTATTTTTCTACACAGTCCATTCTGAGGTTAACACACTTGGTCCAACATTTTTCTAACTTTTCGTTTCTCTCCCGAAAATGGTTTTCTTTGAGGTCCTCAAAATAAACATTTACTGCTCGATTTACTGCTTAGATGGCTTCTTCGTTGAATCGAAATCTCTTTCCAGCAAGAAACGTTTTGAGTTTCGGAAAAGATGGAAGTCCGAGCCAAATCGGGTGATTACGGTGTATGGGGGATGATTTCAAACCTCAGTTCGGTCAATTTTTGTTGAGCAATACGACTTGAATGAGCTGGCGTATTGTCGTGGTTGAAACAAGATCTTTTTCTTTGCCATTCTTGGGCGTTTTTTTTAATTGCTGCTTTCAGCTTGTCTAAAAGTGTGGCGTAGTTTTGTTCAGTTATAGTTTTTTCTTTATCAAGATAATTAATTAGCATAATGACTCTGGCGTCCCAAAAGACTGACGACATCACCTTTCCTGCCGATTAAACTGACTTCGCTTTCTTCGGGGCCGACTCACCATGTCTAATCCACGCTTTCGACTGAATTTTCGTTGCTGGAGTGTACTGGTGTATCCAAGTTTCATCCATGGTTATGAAACGTTTTTTAAAATCGACCGTATTTTTATCCAAATTTTCGGCTTAAGTTCGTGCCCGAATGCACTTTTGCAAGCAAATGCAGCACCCACCTGGCGCACATTTTCCTCATGGCCAGCTCATTATGTAAAATATGAACTACACGTTCATAAGACATCCCTATGGCTTCCTCAATCTCACGCACTTTCATTCAGCGATCTTTCAGAACCATATCATGGACTTTATCCATAATTTTCGGTGTGGTAACCGATTTTGGGCGACGTGAACGTGGCTCGTCACAGGTGTGTGTTCGGCCACGCTTAAAATTCAAAACCCAGACTCACCGTGGAAAACTACGGTGAGGGACAGCATCCAACCTGGTCTTGATCTCCGTTGCCGTCTTTCCTTCCAAATAAAAAACTTGATCACCGCATGAACTTCATTTTTATCCATTATCGATTTAACGCTAGGTACATCGACATAGACGCTTTTCACGATTAGACTGATAGACAAATTGTACTGAAATCTCTTGACAGTTCATATGAAGAGTTAAACAAAACAACGATATAAGATTGTTTTCGAAAAACCAAGACCTTCTCAGTGATTTCGGAAACTCTTCAATCCACCCTCGTAGATCTTGTAATAAAATTACTCTGCCTAATTAAAAAGCAGATTATTATAAACAATAGATCTTTGAAGAAACTGTTGACTGATAAATGGATTTATTTAAAAATTAAATAAAATTAATTTTTTCAGTGAAAGGTAATATTCTTTTTTATTCTATATACTTTATACAGCAATTTTTTTTTTCATTATAGGTACAACAAGAATTATAGAACATTTACATAATTTTAAGTACCACAGCACAAAATGAACAAAAAGTGTTTAATATGCATAATAATTATTCAAATTGTTAAAGTGCAAAAAATATAATAACAGTATTGCGGTTTCACTTACAGTAAAACAAAATCATTACATTACGAGTAAAATAGCAACTTCTGTATAATACAAAATAACTCTGTTCGTAACAGAAATGTTAGTAAAGAAACACAAAATATTTTGTGTTATATAAAAATTGTAGAATTATCTTGGAGCGTTAAAATGTAAAGAAACATAAATGAAGCCGAGAATCAGCCAAAACACGTAGTTGCAGACATTAAACTAAAAGAAGTATTTTTTCCGTAATCTACACATTTAGCTTTAGTTTCTAGAAGTTAATATTTACCAATGTAAATTTTGCTTTTCTCGTGCAAAAACAAAAATAAAATGATAACGTGCGTTAGCCGATTATAATTGCCCTCTACATATATGGTTTCAAATAACCAAATATCTATCATTAAATAATAAAGTACTTTTCTAAAAGCCAGATTAAATATAAAGGAAACATATTCGGTCGTCATTTATTTAAATATTTATTCATTTTTTTTTTTGCTAATACAAAAGTGGTACAATGGAAACAATACATATTCAGGGTAAATACGAAAATCCCTGGCAAAGGCTTTAACACGGGATTATTTTTTTCAAATAGAATTTACGCTTTTAGTAAGAAATTAATTATTTTCAAAGATAAATAATATAAAGACGTATATTTAAATTAAGATTACTTGATGACAAAAGAAGAAAATTCAAAATTTTTGACATCAAATCATTTAATGCTCTAAAATTCTATATCAGGAGGATTATTTACCGATACTATTCCAATTCAGCTCGTCGTTGATACACGATAAAGCCGAAGTAATTTCCTACAGCGCTGAATTGGCATAGGGAAGTTAATCGTGGTGTTGGCTCCTGCTAGTTCAGTTTGGCGCTGGTTCGACGAGTCGGGCTGAATAGGTACGAGCCCTAACAACGATATTCGGCCACTTTATAATTTCTACCAAAATATTTCTTTAATATACCGTTACTCGCTTAATATATTTTTTATTAATTTCATAATTTCGATTTTAGATTCAACCATAATTTGACTACTCTATAACGATAAAATAGAAGAAAAATCTGTTTGTGATTGTTTAAAATTGATTTTTATTAAAAATTTGTTGAAAATTACATATTCGGTCAAATCTGTATAACTAATTTAGAAATGACTATATGTATATGCAAGGATAGATGAATTCGAAATTTGTTTTTAACTATGAAACGAATGTTTTGTGATTAATAGTGCGTTTTAAAATTATATCTTCTTAAATTTGTTTATTTTGTCCGAATGTATATTATTTTAAAACGTAGCAACTGTACCGAAACTGAAAGAGGTAATTGTAGAAATGTTTTGTGGTGAAAAAACATGAGGAAAATTGCCATTGACTTAGAGATGTCAAAATCAACAGTGACTTACAAGATCTTTGGTGAACACGGTAACACTCATTTTAAGGGAAACACCGTTCCTGACTGAAGGGCAGAAAAAAGCGTCTAATCTGTTGTAAGCAACGGAGGGAATGGACACAAGACCAGTGAAATTCTTTTATTTTTATTGACGAGTGTAAATTTGATGTCAGTGTAGGTAACAATGTAAGAATTGATTCACAGAAAAAAAAGAAGCTTTTCATAGGGACTGTTTAAAACGCACCGTTAAGTTTCCTGGGGGGAGGGGTTATGTTTTGGATATTTATGTCCATAAGAGGTATGGGGAAAATGTAGTTATGAATGGGAGCGTTAACACCATTAAATACCAACAAATATTGGAAAATTACTTAAGGCTCAGTATTAAAAAATTGCATTCACAGGCGCCCTTTATTTTCAAAAAAAATCATGATTAAGACGAAAAAAGTTTTTTGATAGTTTTTGAAATATTTGAGATTTTAAGAATCTACTTCTATCTCATATAGTAGTCAAATTATGGGTATATATAAAATCGAAGTTATGAAATTAATAAAAAAAATCTGATGTGGCCAGCACAATACCTTCCGTCAATCCTGTGTATTATGTACAAATTCCATACATAAATTTTCTTGCAAAAGATTCTAAATTTTTGGTATTATGTGATTCCCTTTCTCGGCAACTGAATTCCATACTACTGATAACAAACAAACCACATGAAATAAGAAAATTATCTGCTTGCCAAAGTCAGCAAAGTCATGTTACTGCACACGCCCTATACATAAATTTTCTTGCAAAAGATCCTATATTTCCAGTAAAGTTATTTCATAAACAAACTATGCAAATTGCCCTTGACACTGACATCTTCTTCTTCTTCTTTAGTTTTTTCCATTCGTTAGGGGGGCGCTATTTTTTATATTCTTCTACCACTCATTTTTGTTTTGCGTGTCGTCCTCATTCAGTTCCTTTTCTCTCAAGTCTTCTGCAATACATTCTTTTCATCTTATATTTGGTCTTCCTATGTTTCTTCCACCTTCTATTAATATATTCATCTCTCCTCATGACATGGTCAAACCAATGTAATCGTCTCTCTTATATCTAGAAACTTGTAACACTAGAGTTACTTCCCTTATTCTTTCATTGATTTACATTTTATTGATACTGGCATCTGTCAATTTGAATTACCTGAATATATTAGCAGTTTCCATGGTTAAGTTAGCATAGCTGGCTGAATTATGAAATTTATATTAAATTTATTACTATCTTTATTCTTCTTTAACTCTATATCTGTTGAATACCAAATATAAAATGCAATCAAATCGTATAGACAATAATATATTCTTTAAGTTATAATAACATTTAACTGAGTTTTTCAGGAAATACTGTTAAAATCTTCAAATGAGGGTACTTCCGGTTGACCAATTATAACCAAAATCTAATCAAGTTTGCATATGGTTGTAAGGAAGAGGAATACGCAAGAATTGTAATTTTTGGGATTCTAGTATTGGAGATATCGTTGACGAAACCGCGGTCACACACACACACACACACACACACACACACACACAGACACATACACACACACGCACACACGAAAACACACACACACACACACACACACACACATACAGGCATCATCGTAAAAATAGTAAAATCGTATTGTAAAGACCCTAAAACGTGCTTATTCAATGAAAACTCACCACCTAATTTTTTGACCAATAGGTGACGGAAGGTATAAATAATTAGCGAGTAACGAAACTAAAAACTTATTTTGGTGGAAATTATAAACTTAGGACTCGTATAAGATTGGTACATAAAATGTTTAGCCATGGCGCTTATCTGAATTTGTATACTCGTGATAAGAAATGATGAATGAAACATGTCCTTTGCTTCTTTGTGAAGAAAAGAACAAGTTTCATTCCTCATCTCATAGTTCCTTCGCGATAATTCAATAATATAATTATCATACTCGTATTTAAGTTTTCTTTTAAATAATGGAGTCCTGACAAAGGAACCGCAGTCTAATCCCGACGTCAGTTATGATGCCTTATTTGTGACGATAGAAATTGCATATTTCTCTAAATGAAACAATAATAATCTAACACACTAAACTTAGCCCGAGTTTTCAAAACGTGACTTTTGTGCGTTAGATTAAGAGTTGTTATTTGTACAGAAATATACAAACTAAATAAAGTAAGCTGTCTATCTAGTCATGTCCATTTGTACATATCCTATGAAAATACAGCGCGTAACGCTGAATAACTTTATTATTATTATTTTATAAGTAAAAAGGGAAAAATGTTAACAAGAAAAGAACTATAAAAAAAACATTCACAGCTTCCCTATATAAGTAGTTGAAATACAGAAACAAACAAAAAGTATAAAAATCCATCTAAATTAGTAGTATCCACTCACCAAGTTTCAAAATTTTAATGTAACTAGTATCAGAGTTAAAAACGTGTCTAATGAAATGTATCTTCAAAGGGTGTAACTCGAAACGTTCCCGAATATACCGTCATATGACATTTTTTACTCTAAATGAGTTCTCCAATATGTTTTGTAACGTATGTCTCATAAGTTCTGACACATTTTTTAACTTTTTACCTCTCGCTAAGAGAGGTATTGGATTCATGCTAAAAATCGCATATCCAGATTTTATTGAATAAGCACGTTTTAAGGTCCCTACAATCCGATTTTAACATTTTTACGATGATGTCTGTGTGTGTGTGTGTGTGTGTGTGTGTGTGTGTGTGTGTGTGTGTGTGTGTGTGTGTGTGTGTGTGTGTGTGTGGATGTATGTGTGTGTGTGTGTGTGTGTGTGTGTGTATGTATGTAGGATGTTGGAAGGACGATTACTCAAAAACTATAAGACTTTAAATTTGTTTAACTACATATTTCCCAATCGGACATTCATGGGAAGATCTGAAAAGGTTTTGGTAACAATTGGACCACCGGAAATAGAAGATTTTTGAAAAAAAATATTCTAAATAATATTTTTTGAAAATTTTTCTTGGTAATATTAAAGAAAATTAAATTCTCTATTTGACACATTTAAATATTTTATTATATATTCTATATATTTAGAGATAAAAGAAATATAATATGTATATAAAATAATCTGTTATAATAAATTTTACAGCCGAAAGAATGGCATGGAAAATTTAAATTGTTTGTAACTGACAGATAAATGTCAGTGTCAGAAATCCGGAGACATTACTGAAGACATTAGCTGGGAAGTGCATACATTATATTATTTCTTAATGTATTAATAGTTTAATATTTAAAAATAAAAGGAATATAACATATATCCTTCAAAAATACTCTCAATCCTGACAATGAATTGGAAACATTTCGAAAAAATAGAAGAGGACAAAATTTCTTCATAAAATGAATTTAAAATTAAACAATCTAAATATAAGGAATAGATATATGTAAGTAGAATTTTTGGTGTAGAGTGTAGGTATACAATAAATGTTAAATACAATAGGGCGCGAGCAGTCATGTGATTTTGTTGGCCTTGACAAGCAGATATTGGGGCCCATGTCAGAATGACAGTTAGTAATTATGTATATAGATGTCAAGTACCATAATTTCTCATTCTAAATTTACTAATTTTCCAATTCCATGTGGTTTATTTTCCTCGACAAGTAAATTCCACACTCCTGGTGACAAATTAAGTACGTGTATTTAGAAAATCTTGAAATTCTGAATAATAAATTGACAATTGACATCCATGTACATAATTACTAATTATCATTCTGAAACGGGCCCCTACATCTGCTTGTCAAGGCCAACAATGTAACATGACTGTTCGCGGCCTATACTTATGTAAGCAAAAAAGGAAGTGTCGAGAGGTATTATGCTGGCCACAACAGATTTTTTTAATAAAAAATGCATTTTCTTAAAGTTGTGTAATACTTAAACTGAATTAAATAGAGATGGGCGTATTCTTTTACAATGCGAAACTTCCTACCTAACCTAGCATTGGGTTTTTGGGTGACAAGTACATCGATTTCTCGGACATTCCTGTCTTTCTGTATATTCTGCGTTGAAGTTTGTCCTTATTTTGGACTTCCCAATATTCATCGTAAATTTTTCTAGATAAAAAAGCCCAAAAACCTATAGGACGAACCTGTTATTTTGACATTAATTAATTAAATATGCATGGTATCAAGTGTCTGTGGTCATTAGTATTTTGGGTTTCAAAGAAACGGAGTTTCAAACTAACTCTTTCTTGTTTCTTGACTAACCTGTTATGTGTTAAGTTAAATGGTATACTCGTAGTTTCATCTAGTGAACATTGACTGCGATAAATTTCATTTGCGCACACTGGCGGTATTCGTCTTCTTAGTTACGTTAAGTACTAATATATGATAAAAAAATGTTTTGTTTAATTTTCTACTAAAATATAACATTATATTATAAATATGATGTATGCAATTGTTTTATTAATCAACAATTAATTTAAAACATTATATTTGCTACAAATTAAAAACAAAAAGGACTGACCGGTTTTGCATTTCGATTCAAGAAAACGGAAACGATTTTTTTTAAATAAAGAACGAAACGAGTGGAAACGAATTTTCGCGTTTTCGTTCCGAGTGGAAACGAGCCAAATAATTTTCGTTTTTAGTCCCTGTTTATGAGACATACGTTATATGGTTTAATTATGTCTTATCCGTTATAAATCACCCTATATACAACACTGCTCTAAAATTAAATGGAAAAATATGCATAATCAAAAACTAATTTACTATGTCAAATTCCGTATTCAAGTATTTGATGAACACTGTACGAATATAAAAAATTACATCACATTCCGTTCTATATTACAAATAAAAGGCATCGTGGAATTAAACAATGTATGACTGTGATATTGTGATTGAAAATGCAACTGGTTTCGACATTCCTTCTGTTTCCGATAAAACAAAATGTCTATAGATCCGAACTTTTTTTTTGCAGCTGTTGCTGATTGTTGTAGTAATTTCCACATACGTGTATGTGTGTAATAAGCACTCATATTCATCATTTCCTAAACTAGATCCCTCACTGATGGTATTGCATGAATAAGCACCCGGTAGTCACTGCATGATTCTCTCTTTCATCTCTCATTCTGTAGATATGGGTGCTTATTACAGCTGTACCGAAGGTGAGGTTTCTGGCTTGAAACTATTTCACCATAAATGCATACAATAACCGTTATAACTTACCTATATATGTTTTCAGTTACCTTTATTCAAAGTATGAGCTTTAAAATGCGTAAGTATATCATCCGTAATAATACATTGGGATTTCCACGTCTTTCAATACATATAAGAAAAAAATCTTAGAATAACATATAGAGTGGCATCAGTTCGACTTCATTATCTAGTAGCCTATAAGATCTTTTAGCAAAACAAAAACACATTTAAGATGGCCCTCTAAAGGAACGTAAAATATTCTATTTCTCTGCGATTTTCAGAAATGTTCGCATTGGTAAGTAGCAAATGTTTTGTTATTGTATGGCGATCATTTAAACAAATAGTTCACGCTGAACCAAAATTGGTATTTTAACATTGACACTGCATTTGTTTCTGATGGAGCGGTGCCATACAGATTCAAGGACATCATTTAAAAAAAAAATTGCAAGAAAATATTACGATATTGAATTTTGCACACTTCCTCATGCGAATACCATAGGAAGCATTTATGAGATTTTGTTTACATGAACTCATCCACTTATTTTTAGGTTTTAGAATTTAATCTTAAAACATCCTATACACAATAAACAAATAATTATTACCGAAAAAATTCGTCATGTACACTGGCTTGCAAAAAAATCGCGTACACCTTAAAAATCAAGTAACCGAGTTTTTACCTTTTTTGAGCTATGTAAATACGATTTTTTAAAAATAGGTTAATATGAACCACAATATCAACTCAATGGAGTTGTCACCATTGTCACTGTCATGTCATTATTTTAGGTATCGTGGAGCAAGTTCTTCATTATGCTAAGTTACTACTAAATTACAAATATATTCTATAAAAATTAAAGAACAACGAAGTATTTATTTTAAATGGATTATAAATAAGTAACAATTATGACTGAAACAAATTATGGACGAAGTAACATTAGTAATTTACCATCGCTCCATCAGTGTCCAGTACTTTATTTAATCTTTGGGGCATGGAGGAAATATGATTTTTAAAATAATTTTCATCCTGACTCAAGGTTTCCCAGGTGTTGGAAAATTTGTTGCAAAAGCATCGTCTCTTGCTGTTTCAATAGGATGTTCCCATAAATGATTTAAAAAAGCTTTATCTTGATCATTGGTGGAAATTTTGGGACGTCCGGAACCTTCTTTCCTTTTTATACCTCACCCTCATAACAGTACTTTTATTAATATTAAAATGTTCTGCTATTGATCTGGTTGACCACCCCTCTTCTAACGTAGAAAGTATTACAACTTTCTCGTTTTCTGATCATATTGACATCTTAATTGACATTAATGACACTGACAAGTTAACAATCGAGACCGACTCAATACAGCAAAAACAGGTGTACGCGATTTTTTTGCAAGCCAGTGTACATTTAGTACAAAACAATATCTGGTTCATCACCTCTTTTATTGCAATGACAAAATTTAGTTTGAAACAAAAACTTTCTGTTTTTCAACAATAAAAAAAACTATTTTGCAACGGTCTTTAATATAAAACAGTTCTTGTTTTCGAGTGATTCAAAACTCTATAAAAACATAAGTCTTTTCGTAGTTCCAATCATAGTGAAATGCAAATAAATTTCTCTGTCTCATACCTTTCAAAGGAGTAAAAGGAGCTCATCTCCAACGAGACAGTATGAAAATAAAAATATATTATCTTATCCTGCAACTCTGGTGACGTAAAAGAAAATGTATCATATTTATTTGAGAATTTTTCGGAAGCCTATAAAGTTGCTCGCCGGTCTGGTTCGCGGGTGATTTACCGCGGTGTCACTGAACCAATGTTTGCGATACATTCCGTTGCTGTTCAGCGGATATAGTCCTACGACCGTCGTGACCACGCCACTTTGTCATAGATAATATTTTGTACGTTTACATTACACTTTACAGCACGTAACTTTCAGGCCCGGCACTTGTTTACTTTTTCATAAAACTTTTAAAGCCGAGCGGTTTATGAGGCTCCTGTTACTAGTTAAGAACCATTCAAACACTTGATAAATATTACACTTTCAAGCTAAGACTTTCCTTAATTTTTATGGGATAAAGTTACAGTATTCTAAAGCCAACAAATATATCAAAATAAATTGCAGTTTTCAAGTACCTCGCGAACCAGAAACACATTATGAACTGTAAGTCTTGGACATAATTTGAACTATTGAAACACAATTAAAACTTTCTGTCTCACGTTGCTCAAAGAAGTTTCAAATATAATATTTAATTAAATTATTATAAAATCTTTCAGAACTCATATTTATTATTTGTATTTGTTGATTTGTAGTTCATGTTTTTACCAGAAGAAGGCAATAGTTTATATTGCCGAAACGTGGTAATTTAAATAAATATAAACAGAATTAAACTAAAAAAGGTTGTATTATTCTATAATATTTAATTATTAGTAGGAACATTATTTTTAAGATATATTTCATTGGGTCCCCAATTCAAATTTCAGCCATGTTTTGAAATTTGAGTAATTTTAGCAATGCAATATTACATTAAAAAAATTAAAAAGTTGAATCAAATCGAACATCCAATAAATATTAAATTATTTGCTTTAGTTTCCTTAGAGTTCAAAATTCATAGAATAAATAAATCAAATCATTTACTCATTTTTTTTTCAAACAAGGATTTTTGGCAGTCTCGTGCTTATCATTACTTAGTAGAATAATGTTTTTAACAGCAAAAATTAGGTATGAAAATGTCGAAAATCACCTCAACAATAGCAATAGCAATGAAATTAATCATGTATTCATTGTTAAAGATCTAGGTATTATTCTTGATTAAAAATTATTATTTGTTTGCCATATAGAGCTTTTAGTGAGTTTGTCTTCAAAATTACTTGGGTTTATTTTCGGTCTACTCGTGATTTCAAAAATATAATACGTTATAATACCTTATTTAATTCACTTATTATTAGCAAATTGAATTATAGCTCAGTCATTTGGTATCCATCACAAAAGTACGTAACTGATTCTATTTAGGCTATTCAAAAAAAGTACTGTAAAGTTATTTATTATAAATTATTCTACCACTGGCCCGAATGTAACTACAACTTTTTGTTAATTTAGAATCTCTTGAAAACAGGCGTTTTAAAGAGACAGTACTTTTCCTCTATAAAATTGTAAATTATATGATTGATGACTCAAATTTATTGATGAAACTCAATCTCTTTGTAAACAATTGTAACACTAGAAATGAAAACACATTTGTCTGTAATTTTTCAAGAACAAATTACCATTTCAATTCACCCATTAACAAAATGTGTCGTTCGTACAATACAGTTTGTTTCGCACTTGATTTTGTTTTAATTATAAGGAATTTAAAGATAAATTGAATCTTTTGTAGTATTTTGTCTGTATTATATTATAATGTATTATTCTCACTTATGTAAAAACCTTTTGTTGATATTATTCTGTAAAAGGGATGTATTTCCTGTTGAATAATAAACATTAATGTTATTAATAATTAAGACAAAATAAATAACAAATGTCTACCGGTTTATCTGTCATGTCATTAATTCATTTTTATTAGGTATTATTTCTAATTTCTGTTCCAGTTAACAATTATCTGTCAATTTAAATTTATATTTGTTCACTTGAACAGACATTTTCATACCTAATTGATGTGGTTACAAGGCATACAAAATTAATTTAGATGTATAATTTTATGCTGTACAACTTTTATTTGAAGCTAATTTACCGAAAA
Source organism: Harpalus rufipes (assembly GCA_951394225.1). Classification (NCBI taxonomy): domain Eukaryota; kingdom Metazoa; phylum Arthropoda; class Insecta; order Coleoptera; family Carabidae; genus Harpalus; species Harpalus rufipes. The sequence continues at coordinate 17,728,716 of OX596277.1, forward strand.
TAATTAGGGAAGCAGGAATTTGGGAAAGTCTTATTTTACATGTTAAAGTTCTATGTTCGGCTGAACCGATCACCATCCTGTATATTTTCATTATGTCAACTAGAGTAGTTGAAATGGTTTAATGAGTGAAGCCTACTTAAAAAACATAGATCTACAAAACAATGTACACGAATGGCGCGAATATACCTGCAAGATGTATTAAGATTAAACAGCCATTCTTAGAATTTAAATAAAAAATTAAGAATAAGTGGAAAAATTCATATACCTAAACAAATAATCAAAATCTCGTAAATTAATGAAAACTTAGGAACTATTAATTTTTACGAGTACATTTACTTTTAAAATTATAGTGAAATATTCTTTATCAGCTGATTAGTGAATCATTTTTTTGATCAACAATTTGTTTTATTTTGTACAAAACTTAAAATTATGTTTTATATTTTTTGTTCATAATGAAGTCAATATGTAACCCAATTGCGTATCGAAAGAACCTTCACTTCTGTATGCAATTTTTTGTTCTGAAATATGAAAAACAGTACACAGGACTCATTTTATAAAACTTTTTTCGTACTTGTCATTTAGAAGGCCAGGGCCCAGGGCTCGTTTTCTAAATTTTGACGCGTGCAAAAAAAACTTGTCTTATAATACTAATATTTCCATATAAATACAAAGGAAGATTTTAATTAATTGAATCTTTCACGGTTCTGAATGTTTAAAACATAATAACTATAAAAAACAGTTGAATATATTCCCATAAATTCAAATTATTTTATATATTCTGCATTTAATTACGATACATTAAAATTTACTCGTATATGTGACCAGATTATCTTTGGAAAGTAGAAATAAAATTGGTCTGTTTATTTCTTCGTTTCTATTATAATTGAACTTTCATGAAAATGTTCCCAATTATTGATATCGTCATTTGTCATCTTATTTGTATATTTTGACGTTTTTAATTTTAAGGATTTGTCTCTTGAAGTATTTTAAATCGCGTGGAAATCCCCTTGTATACCGCGTGACTGACGGACGAGCTTAACCCATTCTGAAACTCAGCTTTGTGCCTACAAAATGCTTCCTTCCTCAGCCTACACCATCCAAACTACCAAATTTATATTCCCCGAGCCCTTTCAATATGCAGTTATGCTGACAAATAGTTTTCTGTATCACATATTTCATTATTATACACTACCATTCTCTCATAATACATTTATAATATGCTAAGTATGTTTTTAGAATATATTAGATATAAGATTATAATACAATACTCGTATATGGAAAAATAGTATCCGTAACATGCAGAATAATTTAAATGGTGAGGAATAACAGAAAATTCTATCAAAAATTGAACAATATTTTGAAACGAACGTGTATTTTTTTAATATAATTTATCTGGGCTAAAGTGAGCTTTTTAAATGGGCTATAATTGCTATTTAGAAAAGTATATGAGCTACAAATAAGATTAAATTGGCAAACAATTACCCCTATTTTGTAAGAAAGTTGTTATGTTTTAGCAACGTTGCTATAGCAAATAACGAATAATAGTTGCGAACACTGAATAAAACAGGAAAATGACAGGCTTTACATCTGTTTCTATTGGTTAAATTGTTTAGCAACGTTGCTAAGACTTAACAACTTCCTTACAAAATAGGGCTGAATGTCTATTTTATCAGATTAAAGTAATGAAGAATAAAAAAATTCGACCAGTGATCCTCAAAATTATATTATGTATTATATATATTTTAAAAAATACATATAAAATTTTACATTAATTTCATTTAAATATGACTATTATAAGAGTACCAATAATGGGATATATGAATAGCTACATCATAATTTTTAATATAGAATTAGATTGTCATGAAAGAAATAAGTAACATTAAGTTATTAAAAAAATGTAGGTTATAAAATATAGCGATCAAAATATTCATGTGCATATTTCTTTCACTCTAATTCTATTGAAATATTTATAAACGTCAGGTCGATATGAAGCAAATAAGGTATGTGGCTGAACTTTGCAAACCGAGGCGAAAGCCGAGGTTTATAATCAGCCAGGTCTGTTATTTGCATATCGGCCGTATTTATACATTTAGGAATATCTTCTGAAAATTCTTGCTCCTGCCTTCTTGACATTTTTTTGTTATTTATAAATTTTCCGTGACAACAGCTCTAATGATGCTGTGATATGCATCCGTTATAAATCGTAAGGACACGTTTTCACTTTTGTTTTTAGTTCTGTTAAATCATAGTAACGGTATGATATTATGACAAAAAAATAACATACATACATTCTGTATCTCCGAGTTGATCCCCACGTCATTAATTTTTGATGCAAGAATTGCTAAACTTTTATCTAGCATCTTTGTCGTACACACATGACATATATGAGACTTTTATTCGCTATCTCATTATCGTCGGTGTTTCGGAGGGGTATACGCTATCTCCGTCCAATCGACGGCAAAATATGAAAAAGAAACTGTATTGTAACCGCGGCAACAAATGTAATTTTCAAATATTTGAATATTCATGTCATTCTGTCAATCATGTAATAAAGATGATTTTTTTGATTTTGGCATTGATAGTTTGTTTCGTTGTGTATTGGTAGTTTTGTTAATTCTTGGTATTATATTGTGCATTTTGGTATCGCAAAGACGGTGTTTCTATACGATTGCCGACAATTATTGCAACATATTGCTTTTGAACATTAAAAGAGGTATCTATATTTCATCCATTATATTTATATCGTATTTGTTCAATTCGTTTAGTATTGTTAAATAATAATTTTGATGAATAACAAACTGACACAATATAGGTTATATTTATTAAAAACATATTTTAATTCTTACGACTAAGACTACAACAATGACAATGACTATGATATTGCTGCATAAACCCAGCTTTAATATAAAACCTTATTGTGTATATTTCTAAAAAATATCGCTGTTGTGTGGATAACAATACTCCATATGGGGGATCAGTATGTTCACGACTTATACCGGGTGAATATTTGAAAGCCGGGCATAGCCAGTTAACACGGGAATATCGTTTTTCGCAGACTGTTGCTCCCTGTTTCAACTGACAACAATGGCTACGGTATCAATAAAAAGATTAAAAAATTCTACATCAAATGACACCTAAATACCTAATATTAGTCCATAAATTTATTTTAAAATTTATTCAATTTCTTATTAATATCGATAGCCATGGCATTTTAACAAAAAGACAGACAAATGTTTGAAATTTTATCTGTCAGTAATCGTTAGTTATGACTTTTTTTATTTTACTTTCTTTTTAAAACTTTGTATCGGATTAGAAATAGCTTGAAAAAAAAATTAAACTAATAAAATATTAAATAATAAAATTTGCACAAGTTACAGATTTTAACGAATTCTGACAGATAAAATGTCAAACATTTGTTTGTCTTTTTGTTCCAATGCCATGGCTTTCGGTATTAATAAGGAATTGAATAAATTTAATAATTAAGTTTTGGGACTAAATATTCCGTAATTTACATGTATTTAGTGTCATTTGATGCAGAATTTTTTTGTCTTTCTATTGATATCACAATCATTGATGTTAGTTGAAACGGGGAGCAACAGTCTGCGAAAAACGATTTTCCCGTGTACCTACCTATGTAACATGTGAAAGATTTACGGACTTCAATGTGGTCTTGTGCTCAGTTGGTTAGACCGTCCTACTTGATACAGGGGGGGTCCTGGGTTTAAATCTCAGCGAGGTCCGTGAATTTTTCACAAACCCGTCTACGTTATTTATATTATCTCTTATAATAATAGTTCTCAAGATAGCACTGGTGGTCCATTTAATACAAATTTTGTGAAACAGCAAAATTTATAAAATAATACTTATTGCTTTATTCATAATTCAAATGATTCGAAATATTTTTCAATTATTTATGCGAGAATTTTGTGTTGTATAATATAAAATTTAAATTGTTCTGTTCCTTGTTCTAAATCTCGGTCATTATGTTGTGTAATATACATACTAATTAACAATGTTTCTGTATATAAATCTAGGCAACGTCGACAAGGATCGTTGGAGGAATATGGTGGTTTTTCACATTAATTATAATATCATCGTACACTGCTAACCTGGCAGCGTTTTTGACGGTAGAGCGGATGATAACACCAATAGAAAATGCAGACGATTTAGCTGGGCAAACGGATATATCGTATGGAACATTGGAGAGCGGATCGACTATGACTTTTTTCAGGGTGAGTCCATTTTTTTAATCTTAGGTATAGTAATACATGCAAGTAATCGCAATAGCATATTTTAAGTCCAAGATACCAAAATATTAACATTAAATTTTAAGTGTTAACAATAACGAGTAATCTCAGTCATACAGCATTTATCCCTACTCTTTAATGAACACAAGCTTACATAGGCCGCATGTTTTCAAGGATCTAGGTGTCACATTTCATCCTAAACTTTCATTTGTTCCACATATACAAGAAATTGTGAAAACTGCCTATAGGAGTTCAGGATTCATCCTTAGAAATGCTCAACTATTAAGTAAATTCATTTTACGATTATTGTTTACGTCTTTGGTAAGGCCTATTCTCAAATACTGCTCAGTATTATGGAACTCAATTTATGATCAACATAATCAGTCACATGAAAAAATACAAAGACTATAAAATCATCCACATATACAGGGTGTTTCAGGACTAGTGTAACAAACTTTACCAGCTTATTCCTGAGGTCATTTTGAGCCAAAAATGTCATATGAACATAGGTCCTATTCCTTCTAGTTACAAAAATACAAGAGGTTGAAGTTTTTTAAATAGCACGAAATTTTCTAATTTTTGTAATCAAGGTACTTTCAGAAAACAAGAGTTATTATTGAAAAGTCATACCTTATTTGTATTAATTAATTAATTGTCTTAATTAAAAATTCTTGTACTTTTGATTGTATTTTTGTTTCATAATGGATGGTTATAGTACTGCTGAATATGCAGATATAGTTTTTATTTATGGATTATGTAATGGTAATGCCCGTTATGCTTCCAGAGAATACCAAGACAGATATCCAAATAGACGCCAACCTTCCCATCGCCTATTTGCTCGCATTTTTCAGCGTCTACGTGAAACTGGATCAACAACTGTACGGGGAGGTGTTTAAAATGATGGCATTGGTGTTAATAATAACGTTGAAGATGAAGAAAATGTAATTGATGCTGTTCTCGATAATCCTGAAATCAGCACAAGACGCATCGCTGCTCAATTACACATGTCTCACAGCATTGTTTGGCGGATATTAAACCGTGAGGAATTACATCCTTATCACTTTCAGCGAGTTCAAGCACTGCAACCCGGAGACTATGGTCCTCGTTTAGAATTTTGTCGCTGGTTTCTCCGTCAAAATTTAAATGATCCTGACTTTATTTCCAGAGTGTTATGGTCTGATGAAGCCCAATTCACGAGAGATGTAGTAAACAATTTCCATAATTACCATTTATGGAGAATTGAAAATCCACATGCGATTGTTCAGTCCCGTTTTCAGCAAAGATTTAGCATAAATGTCTGGGCAGGAATTTGCAATACTAGATTACTAGAAATTGAAGTTTTAATTGACCGATTAACAGCTGATGGCTACAGAAACTTTCTGGAAAACAGACTACATGAACTAATAGAAGATGTTCCACTTCTTGTACGACAACAGATGTGGTACCAGCATGATGGTGCTCCTCCTCACTATGATAGACAAGTAACTGAGTGGTTAAACCAAAACTTTCCCAATAGGTGGATTGGACGTGGAGGTCCAAACTTTTGGCCTGCAAAATCTCCAGACTTAAATCCTCTTGATTTTTATCCATGGGGACACTTGAAACAAGAAGTTTATAGGGTACAAATAAACACGCGTGAACAGTTACTTGAATGAATTATGAATGCATCTGCTGCCATTCGTAACGATCAAAATGTAATTTATCGTGTATATGATTCTATGATTCGCCGATGTCAAGCATGCATACGAGTTCAAGGGGCGCATTTTGAGCACTTATGCTGTATTTTTTTTAAAATTTGTTATCTTATTTCATATTGTGTTAACCTACTCCATGTTGTTCCATGTTTAGAATTTATTTATTTGTCTATTTAATTATTGTGTCATCGTATGTTTTGTTGTCCAAATCGTATTCGTTAATATTAATAAATAAAATTAATTAATACAAATAAGGTATGACTTTTCAATAATAACTCTTGTTTTCCGAAAGTATACATTGATTACAAAAATTAGAAAATTTCATGTTATTTATAGAACTTCAACCTCTTGTATTCTGGTAACTAGAAGGAATAGGGCCTATGTTCATATGACAATTTTTAGCTCAAAATGACCTCAGGAATAAGCTGTTAAAGATTGTTACACTAGTCCTGAAACATCCTGTATATTAGAAGGTCGTTATTCAGTTAGACACACTCCATAGAATGTTTTACTTGAATCTTTCGATCTCCAATCCCTTTATGCGAGACGGTGTATAAATGCCATTATAGTATTATTTAAAATAGTTAACAACGCCCTTTTTACCTTCCGTCATCTATAGGTAAGGAAGGTATTGTCTTTGGTCAAAAAATTCGTTGGTGAGTTTTCATTGAATAAGCACATTTTAGGGTCTTTACAATAGATTTTACTATTTTTACGATGATGTCTGTATGTGTGTGTGTGTGTGTTCGCGTGTGCGTATGTGTGTGTGTATGTATGTGTGTATGACCGCGGTTTCGTCAACGATATCTCCAATACTAGAATTCCAAAAATTACAATTCTTGCGTATTCCTCTTCCTTACAACCATATGCAGACTTGATTAGATTTTGGTTATAATTGGTCATCCGGAAGTACCCTCATTTGAAGATTTTAACAATTTTTCTTGAAAAACTCTGTTAAAGGTTATTTTAACTTAAAGAATATATTATTGTCTATACGATTTGATTGCATTTTAAATATGATATTCAGCAGATATAGAGTTAAAGAAGAATAAAGATAATAAATTTCATATAAATTTCATAATTCAGCCAGCTATGCTAACTTAACCATGGAAACTGCTAATATATTCAGGTAATTCAAATTGACAGATGTCAGTATCAATAAAATATAAACTAATGAAAGAATAAGGGAAGTAATTCTAGTTTAGAAGTTTCTAGATATAAGAGACGATTACATTGGTTTGAACATGTCATGAGGAGAGATGAATATATTAATAGAAGGTGGAAGAAACATAGAAAGACCAAGTATAAGATGAAAAGACTGTATTGCAGAAGACTTGAGAGAAAAGGAACTGAATGAGGACGACACGCAAAACAAAAATGAGTGGAAGAAGAATATAAAAAATAGCGACCCCCTAACGAATGGAAAAACTAAAGAAGAAGAAGATGTCAGTGTCAAGTGCAATTTGCATAGTTTGTTTATGAAATAACTTTACTGGAAATATAGGATCTTTTGCAAGATAATTTATGTATAGGGCGCGTGCAGTGACATGACTTTGCTGACTTTGGCAAGCAGATATGGGGACCCGTGTCAAAATGACAGCATTAATTAAGTGTTATAATTTTTCATTCAAAATTTCATAATTTTCTTATTTCATGTGGTTTGTTTTTTATCAGGAGTATGGAATTCAGTTGCCGAGAAAGGGAATCACATAATACCAAAAATTTAGTATCTTTTGCAAGAAAATTTATGTATGGAATTTATACATAATACACAGGATTGACGGAAGGTATTGTGCTGGCCACATCAGATTTTTTATAATAATATGATTGATATTAAAAAATGTTCTCATCGTTTTACATGATATTTCACTTTACGTTTTACCTTTCCCTTTAATTGGGCAATAGCATGTTGGGAATTGTAACAAATAATAATAATAATAATTTATTTTCTTACACAACAGACGTTTCGATACACTCTTGTACCGTCATCCGGCTTACAGAAATTTACATACAATGATGATAGACACAAACAAATTTATTTGTATGTATGTATATCTACATGATTGTTTGTAAATCTTACAGTGATAAGAAAATTAAACATCGTCATTCGAAAGAGGATAAATATGTGGCGTAACGAAGTATAAATCATAATCCTGCATTATTTCATACTTGGAAGTTATTTACAAAAATAAGCAACTGTAATGTAAACATTTTCGCTTATATGTCTCTTTTATAGTTCTTTACATCATCATGTTGGACATGTTATCATGGACATTCTACATACGTTGAAAAGAATCTAAATTTCTAAATAGGTACATAAAACAGGAAAAATATTTATACCTACTTGTACAAAATTCAATTATTTCAAAAAAATGTTAATTTTTATATATTATTTACGTCGGCCGAAATATTTTATGTAGTAGTACACATCAAATATAAACCGTCTCTTGTATGCACCAATGGGTCCATATACAGGTGTTCAAAATAGCGTGTCCAACAAGGGGATCTCGAAAAGTGCACTAAAAGGCAGTAAGTGAGCGATGAGAGCTAAAAAGAGCAATAAGAAGGCGAGCAAAGAAATTGACCGACTAAAATATTTTTCCTCGTGAATATACAAATATACAGTAATGCATTAACGCATTAATTTTAAATTTTCAGTCCAGTGATTTATTTAAAAACAAGATTTTAGAAATTAAAATATAACACCTACTTTAGTTTTTTAATACTTGAAGGATCGACATAAAACGATAAAACTCTCCTCATTTACGAGTACAAATACTCTTAAAATATAACCAGTGTTTCTGTTTTCATGAGTGCTTGTACTTCTTTATTATAAACATACATTTTATGGAATTTCATCGCAAGTATCAATAGGTACCTATTTTTTTAACTATCAAAATTTAAAGAAAAAAATCATAATCTGATTTTCTTTAAGCCGACAAATTTATAAATTTGAACTCTTAAGGTATTAACGAAATGTCATCCTGTTGCCAAAGCGCCACAAATAGAGAGAAAACATCCAAACCTCGTATTTTGTTTAGCGTGCTCTTTGTAGTTTTATAGTACAAGTGTGTGTCATCATTTTATATCGATCCTTTGTAGATTAGAGTAAATTTTCTGAGGGAGGCATTGAAAAAATATATTTTCAGAAAGGGGGCGGTGTGACAAATAAGTTTGAGAATCACTGGTATAGTTCATATAATTAATTATTTTTAAGTTTAGTATAAACTATTATGTACTATTATGTTATATTTATTTTGAATAGATATGTAAATTCTGGGCCACTTTCTTCGTGTAAAGAAAGAGACATCGGCATTATATAGTCTTAGAATGCAGCGGTATTTGATATTCTTGCTGAGACCATTCTTTGTAAGTATTGTTCTTAAGGTAATCGTAAAGCAGAGTGTAGTATGAATAATTCATGGTAGGAGGTATAGATTTCTGATATTCTATCGGCAAACATATTTCACTTTATGTATTCGGGTGCGTCTGTTCTGTCCGACTCACGTTCGAGTTGGCTTCGCCGGCATTCACACCGTTCACTCGTCTATTTGTGCTCCGCACCGTGATCACTTTGAGAAAAAGTAAAAAACCCTATTGGGAAATGAGTGTTATAGAAAAAAATGTGCCGGGAAATTCAATGTGAAATTCAACCTGCAATGATTTTCAATTAGAACGTGCGAAGCATCCGAAACAAAGATATAGTTTCCAAGTTGCAAGACACTTTTAAAGTTGGAAAGATTTTGGACTTACATACGAGTATATCGAATATCACGAGATCAATTTCCGGTAGGTTTAGAGTGCAGCAGTGGGGCTATAAGTACTTGTGTTACGTTTTTACTATTTTATTTTAACAAAAAAAATTTGGATACCGTATTGCCACCCTCTAACTTTTTATTGTATTTACAGGGTATCAAAAAAATGAGTAAAAACTTCAGTTACGTGATTAGACAATTTAATATTTTTACTAAAAATTTCATCTCGGCAACTGATATTAAAAATATACACTTCAAGAATTAAATAAATAAGAAATAATTTTTACAAAAAAAAAAATGATAATAAATCAACACTTAGAATTGTACATCCCTCAAAAAAGTAATTTACCATTTTTTTAAACACTCTGAATTTATCCTATCCACAAACATATATTGGCTGTTCCATCGAAGCAATCCTTGACATAGCAATTTTACATGGTGATACTTTTTTTTCAAAAAATATTGTCTGACCCGTAATATTTTATGGGGTGCTTTATACATAGAATTTTAGAGAATAAAATTCTAAATTTTTTGAGAACAAAAATTTTATATTTGCCTTTTTGATAACCGAGTAAACTTAATAGTCATGATAAAAATAGATATATGTAAAAAAAATCTGATGTGGCCAGCACAATACACTTCCGTCAATCCTGTGCATTACGTACAAATTCCATACATAAATTTTCTTGCATAAGATTCTAAATTTCCAGTAAAATTATTTCATAAACAAAATATGCAAATTTCACTTGACACTGACATCTTCTTTCTCATTCGTTACGGGCCGCTATTTTTTATTTTCTTCTTCCACTCATTTCTGTTTTACGTGTCGTCCTTATTCAGTTCCTTCTCTTTTCTAGAAACTTCTAATACTAGAGTTATTTCCCTTATTTCATTCCTTACCGCATCAAAAACAAGCAATTGGAAGTAAAATGTGTTGAACGACTTTGCTAGCCTAGAATTTGCTTCATTTGCTCGCAAGCAATCCAAGCGCCAAATTTCTCGGTTGACTTGCTAACTTATGAAATATAATGGCGGGAAATGCAAATTATACATATATGAATTTAACTTGTACTGTTTCTATCTCATACAGGGTGGGGCAGAAAAACCTATCCGATTTCAAAACGTTATAAAATTAAAACCACTCAACTTGTCAAAAAAAATTTTTATTAACATATCGCAAATTTTATGCCATTTTTAAATTTAAGTTTTGAAAAGCACATCACTCAAATGTCGTCCTTGGGAGCGGATACACTGATTTAGGCGCTCGCGGTAGCTTTCCATGACTTTCACCGTCATTTCCACAGGAATTTCTTCAATTGCCCGAGCAATTTCCCTTCGTAAAGCAAGAAGGGTCCTTGGTCGATGCTGGTAAACCTTCGATTTGAGGTAACCCCAAAGGAAGAAGTCACATGGAGTGAGATCCGGTGAGCGCGGCGGCCAGCCAAGATCACCTCTCAGGGAAATGAGGCGACCGGGAAACAGTTCCCTGAGAATGTCCATTGATCGTCGCGATGTGTGGGCGGTTGCCCCATCCTGTTGAAACCACACATTTTCCACGCCATTTTCTTCCATTTTGGGTCTAAGAAAATTTTCCAGCATGAAACAATAGCGCTCGCTGTTGACCGTTACGGTTTGCCCATTTTCTTCAAAAAAGTAAGGCCCCCAGACGCCTAGGCGGGAAAGAGCACACCACACAGTCACTTTTGGGCTATGGAGGGGTTCCTGATGGATTTCTCGAGGATTTTCGTCACTCCAATATCGAAAATTCTGCCTGTTAACGGCACCACAAAGGTGAAAATGGGCTTCGTCCGTGAAGAGCACAACATCGTCGTTTGGGAGTTCTCGGAGATCGCGACACAGGTTCGTACGGGTTTCAAAATCCCTTTCACTTAATTCCTGTGCAACAACCATTTTGTAGGGATGCATTTTGAGGTCCCGGTGCAAAATGCGCCGAATACTGCGGTTGGAAATCGCCAAAGCGAGCGAATGTTTTCGCGCCGAACGACGCGGGGAACGTTCAATCGCGGCTCTCACATTGGCCACGTTTTCAGGTCCTGTTGCTGTCCTGGGACGTCCAGGCGACTTCTTTTTCAATGCTGAACTCGTCTGTCTAAAATTTGACACCCACACTTTAATCGTAGCGTGATGTGGAACAGGATCATGACGCCCGAGTCCGAAATGAATTCGAAAAGCACGTTGTGTAGCAATTATCGAACCGCCGCATTCGATAAACCGCTCAATAACAAAAGCACGATGTTCACCAGACCAAGGCATGTTGACTACTGACAAATGGCATAAAACCGGCTCCCTCTTTTGAGAAAAAGGGATTTGAAATCGGATAGGTTTTTCTGCCCCACCCTGTATTATGGTGTGTTTATATCAATTACATGTCAAAAAGGCTTTCAAAGTTTTTTGATGAAGGTTCATAACATTGTAAAATTTGAAATATTTTCTTAGACCTAAAAAATGTTCAGAATTAATTCCACTATCTGCAAATAACTGTGCCTGACTATAAATTCATTTTGTATAACTTTCCAAACCAATAAAAGGGATACGAGAGATACACATGTTATATTTGACAACTATATAATTTTCTCGATGACATTTGTGAATATCAGTTTGTCATATAGCTAGCAAATCTGTCAGTGTACTAAGCAACAAGTCTCGTTTGCTTACCTAGTATTTGCTTGAACTGCTTACTTCAATGAACGCATCTATTGATACTGACATCTGTCAATTTGTATTATCTGAATATATTAGCAGTTTCCATGGTTAGCATGTCTGGCTATTTTAAGAAACTTAATATCTTTATAATTCTTTAAGGGCCGGTTTCATAAAGAAAAAAATAATCTTCAATTAACTACTTCATAATTAAATTTAACTGACAGTTAAATTTTAAATGGGTTTCATAAAACAAATCTAAGCCTAAATTTACTAACTGAAGATTTATTTGTTTTCTTTTTAATTTAAGTCATGTGTTACTGGCTTCTGTACTAGTAGCTAACTTCTCATTGTTTATTTATTTAATTATTTTAACATAGTAGTCTGTGATTATGGACATTTGTCAGATATTTGAAGTTTATAATTAGTGTTTGTGATTATGGATAAGAAACGTGAACGAGGGAAAAATTACACAGAGATTGAAAAATATTCACTATTAGAAATAAGTAACAGCTTTCAAATTCATTATTTTCAAATTGCCCTCTTAGTAATGTATTGTCAAATATTCTCGCATCGTGATACAATATCAATTATATGAAGACTAGCATCACATACCGGCTGAATATTTATTGAGAAAAATCCTTTTCTGTTTCTAAATACTTCAGCGTTGTTTCTTCTTGGTGACTGTATTTTAATGTGTGAGCAGTCTATAGCGCCACATACATTTGGAAATCCACTTATTTTGTAAAATTCGTCACAGATTTTATTCCGTTTTTGAATTGTATCTAGCATTTTAATGTAATTTTCTGATAAAAGAGCTAGGTAGTGCGTAACACGATGAATAATTCTACAACTTGTGGATTTTGTCACATTGAAATGATCTCCGATAACTATTTGAAAAGATCGAGTAGCATAAAAACGTAAAGTGATTAAGAACTGACTGGTTCATCGCTGATATTGAGCGATTTCTTAATGTAAGTGGTGTTATATGTATTTCAATTTGATGTAATACGTTTAAAACGCAGTTTTTTGACAACCGAAATATGTCTTTGAATTCATGTTTACTATAATTTTCAAACAGGTTATTTCTGTCTCTGAATAGTCATATTCTTGGCAATTTTCTTTGTAATTTTTCTTCAGATTCATTGTCCGTCAATGTAGTATAAGACCCAGACTATATTGATGAAAAAGATGTTACTGAAGATACCAATGACACTGACATTTTAGTATATATGTACTTATATTTTATTATGAAGTCTGGATTAAAAAAAAAATATATGATTTACATAAAATAATTATATTTACATCTTTTATGGATACTTACCTATTAAAATTTATTTTTAAGTAGAACAATTACTCATTTCACCAGACAAATACTTTTTGGTTGACAATTAGAATCGTTCGTTAATTTATTTAATGCTACGAATTTCGTCAGTTAGTTTACATGTGAGATTTACTTGATCATTTAATTTAAAATGCTTTTATGAAACCGAAATCTCCAGTTAAATTAGTTTAGTTGCTAAGTAAAATCTAGTCATAGATTATTTTATTTTTATAATTAAAAAAGTTTTATGAAACCGAAATCATCAGTTAAATTAATTTAGTGCCTAAGTAAAATTTAATCATAGATTAAATTGTTTTATGAAACCGGGCCTAACTCTATATAAGTATAAAATGCGATCAAATACTATAAAGAATAATATACTCTTCAGGTTATAATAACGTTAAATGTCAATAAATGATATTTAACTGCGTTTTTTCAAGGAAAACTGTTAAAATCTTCAAATATGGGTACTTCCGGTTGTCCATTTATAACCAAAATCTAATCACTTGTTCGTCTGGATGAAAACTTGAGAAATATGAAAAAATTATAACTTTTGGTATCGTGGTATTGAACTTATGCGATCTGAAACTTTCGTCACACACACACAGACACACACACAGACACCGCGACACCGGAACATAGGACTTTAACATGTACAATCATACTTTCGTCATTTCCTGCTTTGCTAATTGTTTTAGGTAAAAAATTGTTTTAGGTAAAAAAGATTCAAATAAAAGTTCTATAGCATAACATTCTACATCTGAATCAATAAGCAAAATTAATTTTTCATGCTTTGTAAGGGCAGAAATTAGGCATAAAAATATCGAAAATCACCCACGACATAGCGATACCCATGGAACTGGAACTAAAAATCTGATGCGGCCAACACAATACCTCCCGTTTAATTTAATTTTTATTTATGTAAATACTTAAAATTAAATTAAATTTAAATACCGGGTTCGATCCCGACCGACGCCAAATATTTCGAATTTTAAATTGCACAAAAATTACCCCTGTGGTGCAATCTCCACGCCAGCAATAAGTGCTCGTGAGGTAATACTTGGTAAACGCCCGCACGGTACAAATATGACATCATCGTTACCGAAATATGTGTACAAAGCAGATTGGCAGACACAGCAATGGGTAATACGCCGTGATGATATATTTTCTTTATTTATATACTTACCTATATTCATTGCTGGCGTGGAGAGTACACCACAGAGATCAATTTTGTGCCATTTAAAATTCTAAAATATTTGGCGTCGATCGGAATCGAACCCGATTCCCCAGATTCGCGTGACGAGACGCCTGGTAAACGCTCGCACGGTATAAATATGTCATCATTATTACCGACATCTGTGTACAGATAAATAGCTAATTAGCGCTTTATTGGGTTTTTATGGGTTTTTAAGTGGGTCTTTTTTAATGGGGTCTCGTGGCCGTGTGCCTCAGTGTCTGGTCGCGAATCTGGGGACCCGGGGTCGATCCCGACCGACGCCAAAAATTACATCGCATTTTAATGGCACAAAATTGACCCCTGTGGCGCACTCTCCACGCCAGCAATGAGTGCCCGTGAGGTGACGCCTGGTAAGCGCCCACACGGTACAAATATTCCATCATTACCGATATCTGTGTACGAAGCAGATTGGCACACCCAGCAATGGGTAATATGCCGTGATGAAAAATTTATTTATGTATGTTTTATTTCTTTTTTAAAACTCGGGTAGGTTTTTTGGTTGGGAAAAATAAGACCAGCCTTGATTTAATTCCCTGTTTACAAAATTAACTTATTACTAGTCACATTTCAATACTAACGATTAGATAAAGCGGTCGCTAAAAGTTATTAAATTATACAGGGTGAGTCAGGAGAAAAGTGCCAAACTGCAGGAGTGTATACTACACATTATAGGGCTATTCTGTAAGCATCGTTATGCTGTGACATAACGAATCGTTAAATCGTAATACCGTTATAATAATAACGAAAATCGTTTAATAGGCTTATTCAGTAAACGTTCGTTATGACATGCATTGTTATATCGTTATTATATGGACAATCGTTAAAATGGTATTCTGTAAACAAAAATTTAATTCTACATAACGAAAAAAGATAACGATAACGTTATTTCTTAACGACTGGAAATATCATTCGTTGCATAAGCGTTTTGTCAATAATTCAGTGTTTTTATTCGTTTCAAAAAATATTGGTATTATGTTGAATAGTGATCTCAACAAGCCGTCATATAAGTAATAGTTTTTTGCAAGGTAATATTAAAATAATTTATTAAGTTTTTATTCCTAGCGCAAGCTTCCCACTTTGTCTACATATGGTAGTAGTAGATCTAGCAAAGCCCACAACATGAAGAAGAGTCTTACAGCTGGCATGTTAACAGCTAACTCCCACCAGAACTAATCTAACCTAGAAGTTTTGTGAGTGATATTGAATTATTTTAGATATTTCATTTAAAATTATTATTTGGTTTTACGAAATAAAGTTCTTAACTTGATCCCAAGGTTATTATTTTTTAAAATGTGTTACAGAGTACGGATACAAAGATAACGATTATCGTTAAGTAGATATAACGATTTCCATAATAACGTTTTTGTTATGATAACGATTTGTTAAGCGAATATTTTACAGAGTATACCTATAAATATGTATATGACTAATAAACCTGAAAGTTTTAATCCGATTACTTGTTTTCGGGGTACGGAGTCGTAAATGTAATACATTTTCAGTCATTATCTGATTCGTTTACCTAACAATGAGTGTGTTTTCCCTAGCCTTCTAGCCGCAACTTTCAAAATACGACAAATTTGCGCATCTTGATTGTTCTCCTGATCCAATGAAGAAACCATAAATAAACACCATATTCGAGATACGAGCAGATAAGTGTCGTTATCACTTTTAAATAATCACTAATGAATAATGGATTATTGCATGATAATGGGGTCATTTAAACTAAAACTATACCTTAAAACTATATGAGAGGACTATCAAAGTTTATAAAAAGTTATTAAAATATTCGAGTCTGAATTCCCTTAATCACGCCTTAATTCCAAATTATTAATAGTTATTGTATGCCGTATATGTTTATTTGGCATATAATCTATTAACTACTTGATATTGATAAAATTTATCCAACTTCTTAATAAAGTGCATATACTTACCAAACAGTCAGGGCTTTCTTTTTGCCTAGGCAAGGTAGGCACATGCTGGGGGCCGAAAATAAAATCTTCAGAGTTTAAAAATATAATTTTCTGAACGATATATTTTAATAATAAATTTTCTACATCTGATCTTCAAATACTCGTATAAAATAAATATACACATGTAATTTGTGGCAATAAGTCATGCAAAGATATTTTTAAAAAATCAAGGTCAAATGCCTTATAATTGAAAGTTACATTTTTTCAATGTTGTGAAGTGCATATTTTCCCCTTTCATGTACAAAAATTAATTGCCAGATCACAGAACATTTTAGATAAGAGAATATATTTAACGGATTGTTGACTTACCTGGATAAACTGTTTAAAATCGTACATTTTGCAAAAACGGGATAATTTTGTGTTCGTTCGGGACAATATGCTGCGGTCGTATCCGCTAACCGGATTGCTACCACACTGTTATGGACACATTCATTTAAAATTGTTTTATTTATGTTGTCCTTTGATACAATAATAATATTTTGTCGACTTTTCAACTCTGTGACTTCATTGTTACATTTTTTTACATTACATAATTGAATGCATTGTTACATTTTTTACATTATATACTTGAATGTATTAGACAGACACTTGCAACCATCTAAACCCCTTGTGCGAATCGAACCCACGACCCCAGGGTCCGAGCGGTGAAGGTCGCTTTGAGCGCTACCGGGCGCTGGGTCAACATGCTCGACCACCGAGGCGGCTATTCATTGATATGATATTAATTTAATATACATATTTTTGAAGCATTTTTTATTGAATCCTACCAGGGGCCCGAAATATTATTTTGCCTAGGGCCCAGAAGAAGCTTAAGGCGAATTACAACTTTTAGAATTTTTGGTATTATATTTACGTGTAATATTTTAGTATACAATACAACTTTGGCACTTTCCTTCTGACTCACTCTGTATATTTTAAACTTGTATGAATATGGTTCATAATATAATATAACTACACGCCGCGTATCCGTACAAACTGTAAGTCTGTAACAAACTGACCAAACACATCTATCTTTGAAATGAAAAAGTTTCTGGGATTAAACCACATTTATTACTTCAGTCTCGATAGTTTCGACCCCACGTGGGTCTTCAGGAGATGAAAGTTGATATAAATGTGCTGTACGTAATATTTATGTGTATAATACCATATATTTAATTTTATTTCATTAACTACCCAGCCAATAAACAACTCTTATCTCATATATATTTTTGTTGATTAATATATTATAAGTACATAAGAGTGGCATTTGCAAACTACCATAATTAAATTTTCTCAAAAAACTGCAACTATGCTTTAATTATTTTAAAACGTCCTCTCTTCTTAGGATTCAATGATAGAAACCTACAAGAAGATGTGGCGCTTTATGGAGAACCGCAAACCAAGCGTTTTCGTCCCTACCTACGAGGAAGGCATCCGCCGTGTCTTGGACGGCAACTACGCCTTCCTGATGGAATCCACCATGCTGGACTACATCGTCCAGCGAGATTGTAACCTCACACAGATAGGCGGACTGCTCGACACGAAAGGGTACGTACCGGAATGACACGATGTCACAGACATAAACCGACATGCATGTTGAGGGAGCGAGTCTATGACTCTAGTGTCGTAGAAGGGAGGTTTAATTAATGGGTCCAATGAACTCCTGAGTAAGGGATTGTAACTTGATCGTAAAAGAGTTACTTTTTTGGTGATTGAGAAGTTACAATGGTAGAAAGTTTTTAATAGGATTTATTTGTGGAGAAAACATGTAGATCTGGTTTTACTTGTTTTACTCATCGATTTCTGTTACAGTAAAAGTAAAAAGGTTATAGGATAGGTAAAAAACTTGGCATTTCAAAGGTATTAAACTTTGGATTAAAGCGAATTTATCCATTGAACATACTCCTATAATCAAAATTGAAATAACGTATTAAATGTGTAAGACTATTATGAATTTTTTTACTTGTACCTATAATGAAATTTTAAAAAAATATTTATTTGTAACAACGTAAAATAACAGATTTCCTACCGTGGCATAATGCAGATAAACTAAGAGAAATAAATTTAAAAATCAAATTTAAAGTATTAAAAATAACCCACAATAATGAATTAAAAAACAAATTTCAAATGACGATGTCTTAATGTACGAGCCCACATTTTACAAAGGACGAGTGCGTTAGTAGGCCTTACGAAACATATTTTTGTACTATTTTTCTATTGAGGTAATTTTATAATTGTTAGATTTTTAGAACGCCAAAAACAGTATGTTCAGATCTTCTTAGCGACGTATTTTCAGTGTGTTTCATGAAGCAGTCTGTTAAAGACGGATACGATAAGAAGCTTTCTGAAACATGTTTTTATACTATTTTCGTAATACCATACCGTTACTATTATTTAACAGAACTAAACACGTAAGTAAAAAGGGATTTATAATGGACGCCGGCCGTTAACGATTATAACGGACGCACGAATGAAAAACAAAAGCAAAAAAGCATCTAAAACAACCAGCGTCCGTTATTATAACGGCCGCCGGCCGTTAAGGTTTATAACAATCGCCTACAATAAAGGATTAGTATTTCTAAAAAAAATCACAGTATCATGAAGTGTTTTATGCTACTACGAAAAAATTTGAACGCCACATGGCCGATATGCTAATAACGGACGTGGCTGAAGTTTGTAAACCTAGGCGATATCGGCTTAATTACAGTAATAATTATTTTTCTATTGAAGTAATTTTCTAATTCTATACAAACAATACTATACTTAATACTTATTGTGTATGTATAGAGGATGTTTCAAAAATATTGTAATTTTTTTAAAGGCATATAGTACTGACCAAAATGAGTAAAAAAAGCTTAATCAACATATATTCGATCTTCAGCTGTTTCCGAGAAAAACAAAAAATCGAAGAAAAACTGACAAAGATATTTATTGATCAAAATTTTGTCTATGTTAGTCAATAGACTATAAAAAAAAAACAATAAAATTTTATATGAAACATTTTTCTCAATTTTTAATAGTTATTTGAAAATTAAATATTGATTCAGGTCACCACAGTATTTAACGTAGTACATTTTTTTGATTTAAAAAAGCACATCTACGATGACCTCTGAAAGGCAAACAAAAAGTCTCATTTAATCGAAGTCATAACTCTTGTAGTTTTCAAGATGGCAGAGCTAAACCCCGTAAAAACTCATTTTCACTGCCTTATATCTCGGAAAGTCGGACACTATTGATAATTGGACTTATGTTGATTAAGCCCTTTTTACTCATTTTGGTCAGTATTATATTATATTATCACTTTTTCAGTTACGGCATAGCAACCCCCATGGGCAGCCCCTGGCGGGACAAAATCTCCCTCGCCATCTTGGATCTCCAGGAGAAAGGCGAGATCCAAATGCTGTACGACAAGTGGTGGAAGAACTCTGGCGACACCTGCACAAGAAACGAGAAAGGCAAGGAGTCCAAGGCTAACGCACTAGGAGTCGACAACATTGGCGGTGTCTTCGTGGTGCTGCTCTGTGGGTTGGCTTTCGCGGTTATAGTGGCCATCTTTGAGTTTTGTTATAACTCGAAGAGGAATGCCCTATACGAAAAGGTATGTGACATTTATATTTCTACTGATCTAGTACAAGAAAAATACAATCAGACCTAACGTCACAGATGTTTTTCTCTAATTCTATAAATATCTACACCTTGTTCAATTGTATTTGAGAAATGGACAAGTTTATTTCAGAAAGAATCACTTGTATTTTAATGTAATCAATTTAATTTCAGAACTCATCAAATATAGTTCAGATTAATCAATTTATTGTGTCATAAAATAAATACTAATTATAAAGTAATACGACTTTTACAATTTTGGTTTTATTAATCGGAACTTAGATAAACTAATAACAAAAAAAATGATTCCGAAAAGAAAATAATGTTTGTGGTATATATATTTCAAATTGCAATTAATGTTTGCAACGTTTTGAAACGGTCTATATTATGGCACTACAGGACGTTTTGTAAGTATAAACGCCAAATACAAAAAACTACAAATGCTTAGGTTAGGCGCAAATTGAGACACGTATAGCGCGTGCGAGGTGGCGCAGCACAGCACATGTTTTTATAATCCTGTAAGATTAAATATAACGTCTCAAATTGGGAACGTGATGTTGTGGTTGAGGCACAGTTTATCGTGCCTAGTGCTACAAATAAGTTGGCTTGTTATGCTGTTTTTCTATTATTTTTTTTCTAGTTTATGCCTTTTTTAATACTTATGGAAGAAGAAAAGTTGATACAGGCGGTGAGGGAGCAAAGAGAGCTTAGTTAAATTGTCCACAGCTTTTCCTTTCCCGGCAGAATATACTTATTTGGTGATTTAAAACTTATTCATCAAGGAATAAAGTAAAAATTCAACATTAGTATCTGATTCTGATTCGAAGCTCAAGTTTAATAACAAATGTTTTTTTCTTTAGTCATACATTTTTGGTAGCGGAAGGGCATGCGTACTGCGCAAAGTCA
Organism: Harpalus rufipes; assembly: GCA_951394225.1. Taxonomy (NCBI): domain Eukaryota; kingdom Metazoa; phylum Arthropoda; class Insecta; order Coleoptera; family Carabidae; genus Harpalus; species Harpalus rufipes. The sequence continues at coordinate 17,750,092 of OX596277.1, forward strand.
GAAATACTAGCGCCAGTGACGGCGACAAAACTTTTGTTTTTATTCGACTTTTTCTTACTGCTATTATTATTTTGCTTTATAATTTGGCGTCATAAGAAAAAATACAATAAATAAAATAGTTTTCTATTCAACTTCTTCCTTATTTTGTGTTATTTTTGTCTCTTTCTTGAAAATCCATGCCAACGTTTATGGTCTACCGCGGCGTCTGCGCATTTCGCATGGCCTTCCGTTGTATCCTTTTCTCTCTTATGTATTTGTATAAATCTATTTTATTTACTCCTAAGCATTCCTCAGAAAAGCATTATAAGGCATAGTCTTACTTGTATCCAGTCCGTAAGCTATATGATCTAATAGTGTATTCGAAAAATAAACCACGGTTCGGTACTGGTTCAGGTGGTAACCGCGTGGTTTTGTAACCGGGCATGAATAAACGAATGGTTTGGCCTTGATCATCTGTCAAATGAACTGTCAATTTAAATTAATTTTTTGTTAAAAGATAGGTTGAGATTATGGAAGCGTAGATATTCTTTAATGAGTTTATTTTAACTGATAGTAGCTCTAATAACTTTTCTTCTTTTACTAAAGCGACAACGAAAATGCCTATTCTCAAGTCAACGTAATATATTCCTTGCTTATTCGGAGGTAATGCCCGTGATAAGTTTATGTCGAATATAACTATTGCTACTTTTTTTACCTCCATAATTGTAGCACAAATTACATACAACAACAAGATTCTAACCTAATTTTTGCTGTGGGCAGGCAAAGGTAACCAAAATTTTCATGAACCGTGTTCGAATTTGTAACCGGTTACAGAAAAATCTAATCGCGGTTAGCGTGGTTCCTTTTTCGAATCTACCTTTAGTGTCTAATCAACTAGACAAAGACAAGCTGAAACGTTTCTTTGTCATCTACATAGGTGAATTGCCAATACTCACAGCCAGCATGATTGCATATATTTACATTATGATGCGTTAGTTCAGGGGCCATTTAAAAAAACCATGCGAAATGGGTCATTTTATGACATAAAAGAAATAAAAATTAGTGACGTCCTAATAAAACGTTCATCTTATTCTCAAAACTAGTATGTACTTTTGAAAGCAAGCTTTAGATGACAGTAGTGGTATGATTCCTTTCAAAATTTTAATTAATATAAATATACTCGTACATGTAATTATGGTTTTGTTGTTAATTCCTATTGATATAAACTTTAATGATAAATAGCTAAATACTAGAGAGATCAAAGCATTATTTGAATAGGTTCATCCCTATTTTCACACGCAACTAGTTCTGTCACAAACATCTCTAGCAAACAGAGGGGCGCCGGGCGCCCAACAATGCGAGATTGACGGGTTGCGCTCACATACACCCCATCCACCGCCACCGCACATCCATATTCACTGGTCATGCGTAAAGCGAACGATAGTCTTTATTTCCATTTTAATAGCATTGCTCTCTCACAACGCAAACCTACATACATCTACATTCAATGAATTTACGTAATTTCATTTAGGTATTAACAACGATTTCACTCTTTGAGGGAAAATTGTCGAGTGGTTAAGAGATGAGATATGAATAATAAATTCAGTTCAATTTCAAATGATGTTTTACAACAATGAAATAAAATATTTTACTTAGTAATTATGTTGTCAATTAATGAAAAAAGAAAATTTTCAGTTCATAAATAAATATACATACATACATACATACATAAAATCACGCGTGTCCCACTTAGTGGGTTCGCACAAACCCGATAACAATAAGAACAACATCAATCATACAACAAATCCTTACTCTTAACATATTAAAGTGACCGATTTTCGGTAGCGAAATACCGCATCCGGATCACAATAATAGTTAGGAAACAATCATCCTTCGCCACACATTCTTATCTAAGCAGACTTCTTTCGCCTCGGCCACACTCATAATCGAATTCATACATGCTCTTCTTCTCTTCACACTTGGAAACTCTCTCTCTTTAAGCACCCTACCAATCACATCCATCCACTTACACACTGGTCGGCCACGCAATCGAAAACCCTCAACTTCACCAAGATATATACGCTTAACAAGCCGTTCACTCGCCATTCTCTCCACATGCCCAAACCATCTCAACTGACTCACACCAACTCTCTTAATCACATTGTTGCTTACCATAAATAAATATCGCTTTTTAAAACGGTTTTTAATTTGCAAAATGAGAACGTACAACTAATTGCCCTTTTTCACAATACAAAAGAATAATTAAACAAAAAATACCCAATAATAATATTATTATTTATTGCACTAAGAATCTGATTGCAAATGCGACTTAAAATTTTTACATAATAAGCGATATGAATTTTTAAAGTTCAGAATTTGGCATAACGTAACTGGTCCTCATCGATGATCAACAAACTGTTTGTTCTAGAGGGTACAATTTTTTTATGTTCGCATAACTGAAATATTTTTTTATATAAACTTGTACGTTATATTCATGAAGAGATTATTATTAAGCATATATAACATATATAATAAGTATGTTTTTCCTAATAAATTATAGAAAATTGAAACAGTTTGACCATTGTTTGACAATATTGTGATACAAATTATGTCGGCGGATGGCGCTAGTGTTTATTCATTGATGGATTCACGGTAGGCAGGCACAAAAATCAGGAAACCAACCAAATTGCAAAGGTATGATCTTCAATCACTTGTAGTTTGCGAACTAATTAATATTTAACGAAATTCTTTCACTAATAATCATTAATTTACGTATATTTTCGCATTCTTATATAATATAGTTAAAATTTGACTATGGTATAGTACCCCATTACCCATAATCAGTTGTTCATACTACGGAATGTTTTTTTTTAATCAAATATGGATTTTATTTTAAAAATGTAAAATTGTATTACATCTCGAAAATTTACTTATATTGTTTGGTTCACGGAAGATGACTATTCAAGGTCATTTATTAACCATCTGATATAATATTACTTGTAGATAAGTTCACTGCATTTCGTATGCATAGGCGTGCAGCTTGAAATATTTATGACTACTTTTTAATTGAAAAAGATAAGTGTAATTTATTTGAAAAATTCTTTTTAAATAATGCCTTTCTCAAAGACTTATGTTCTTCACCTATGTTTTTGCAAAACACAAAAACAAATATGTCATAAACCATGGAATAATAATTTGATTCAAACGTCATACGTCTTTTCTCAAGCTTCTCGAGTTTACTTTAAAGTGCTGAATTTGTGGGAAAGAAAATGAAACTACGTTTTAAAATTAGGGAGGTGTCTCTACATAATTTACATATTTCAAAATCAATTTACCAAAGTGTTACCATGAAAATATATAAATTTAATTTTTTAATTTAATGCCTGTGTTTAATGCTTTATATCAGTGCATTGTATGTATTTATTCATTTATTTATTTATAAGTGTTTGGCTTCTCAACAGGAAAATTTCCTAATTAAAGAGAAGCTCAAGCATTACAATTAGATACTGTACACATGATCATAACATGACATATAAAAACTAGTAAGCAAATGTTTAGAAAAAAAATATCAAAGAGCTAAACATATTTAAATGAGGAAAATAACTAATAAAATTTAAGTGAGCGTTTAAAACATTGTAAACTTGTGGAAAATAAATCTGGCATATTGAAGTTATACAGGTGTGATATTCTAATGATGGGAGAATTTAGGATAGAATTAGTACGGCAGAAAGAATGACTGAATAAATTTCTTGTTCTAGTACCATAATTGGGTACTCTGAGATGAAATGATAATAATTCTGGTGAATCGACAACATGTATGTATGCGTATATCATTAAAAATGAGTTCTGGATGTGTTCTGAAACCCATTCATCTTCCTTCTGATGTAGAGGAATTAAGTGTGAGCCAATAATTCTTAAACTGATATTAAAGAAATCATTATTGATATATTGTTGTTTCTTTTATTATCAGTATGTCAGTTGTGTACGTAACTCAGTTATGTAAAGAATTTCATAAAACTCTATCAATTATGTAAAAAGTGACATTTCATAACTTCAAAAGGTTAGGTAAAATTCAACTTTTTAAAACGGAATTAGATAAAATACGAAAATAAAATTGGACTAATGCAATTTACAAGTACCTATACCATGGATAATCTGGTTAAAGGTAAAACATATAGAATATAAAATGCACTATCTAGAACTTCTAGGAATAATAATTTTATTTATCTCTGTAGTCAAAACTATTTGAACAATATTAAACTTGCAAGTACAACAGGTATCGAATTTGTGTTTCCCGGTTCTCAATATAGCATCCCATCAACTATAAGTGAAACAGTTTATTCCAAATTAGTAAACATAACCCGAATCGAAATCAAACCGTACAAGACGTAAATTTATGCAGTACGGTTGGTCGCATTTAAACTATAACCATCCCTATTACAATGGTTAGATTTCTCCCGCGGTGCCTGGTCTCCAATCATGGAGGATTGAGGATTGTTTGTGTTAGTAATACAGCCGCCATACCATGTCTCATATGCATATTGTCAATTTTCCTGCGAAGAGAACGTTACGGTTACGTTTTGCATTTAAGATAGCGGCTAATTTCATTACGAACTTTGGAAATTTACAGGTGTGACAAGTTGATTTATTTGATACAACAGGAAAATAAGTGGTATGTGGTTACAGCAAATCTAAAATGCTTTATTGTATTTAAGTGAAAGTTTTTGACCCGCGGTACACGAACTGCTTGCATGATATATGTAATATGATATTAATATATTAATAACGCCAACTTTTAATTTAATGAATACTACGAAAAGTTGAATTTATGAAATGCCGTTTTAACATTTATTCCCACATTTTAAAACAGCCGTAGAAATTAATGTATCGTAAAAATAAACTCACTTTAAAAAAATCTATTGTGGCCAGGACAATACCTTCCATCAATCCTGTGTATAATGTATAAATTCCATACATAATTTTTCTTGCAAAAGATTCTAAATTTCCAGTAAAATTATTTCATAAAAAAAACTATTCAAATTGCACTTGACACTAACATCTTCTTCTTCTTTAACTTTTCCCATTCGTTAGGGGTCGCTATTTTTGCGTGTCGTTATCATTCAGTTCCTTTTCTCTCAAGTCTTCCGCAATACAGTCCTTCCATCTTATCTTTGGTCTTCTTGTTTCTTCAACATCCTATTACTAAACTATTCATTCTTGTTCCAATATAATTCTTCATTTCTCCTCATGACATTTTCAAACCAATGTAATCGTCTTTCTTGTATCTTTCTAGAAACTTGTAATACTAGAGTTATTTTCTTACCGTATCTTTCCGTATTTTCCCCAACTTCTACTTCAACATCCTCATATCTGCCACATTAATTTACTTTTTATTGATACTGACATCTGTCAATTTGAATTATATGAATATATTAATAGTTTCCATGTTTATCATAGCTGGCTGAATTATAAAATTTAATTTCTTTAAAATTCTTTAACTCTGTATCTATTGAATATGAAGTATAAAATGTGATCAAATCGTATAGAGAATAATATATTCTTTAAGTTATAATAACGTTAAATGTCAATAAATCAAATTTAACTGTTAAATCTTCAAATGAGGGTATTTCCGGTTCACCAATTATAATCAAAATCTAATCACTTGTTCTTCTGGATGTAAACTTGATTAATACGAAAAAATTATAATTTTTGGAATCGTAGTATTGAAGTTATGGGATCCGGAACTTTTGTTACCTAAAAGTGACGGAAGGTAAAAAGATTTAAACTGATTGTTGAATTAAAATGTTTGTTGATAAAAATTACAAATTTTTCAAACATTTTAAATCAACAGTCAACGCAAACTTTCTTTTTAATATTAGTTTAATTTTATGTTTGTTTAATTTATATGATTATTGATAGTTTTATAACAATCATGAAAATTTAAATATCATAGAAATGATGAACATTTATATTCATATGAATTAATTAAATTGACCCTTTATTTTTAAGATTCATGAATTAAACGATTGTTTATTTCTGTGATATTTGTATTAAGTTGTTTGTTTAATTCTACGATACGTGATTTAATATAATTGTAAATAATTTAAAAACAGTCAACAGTTTGAATGAGAAGCAAATATTCAAAATATTTTAATTTTCCATGTTGAACGTCTATGTAACAGATTTCGAACGCCACCCGATGTCTATTTAGATACATAAATACGTACTTGTACGTAGTATTTAACATTTTTTTAATATTACATACAAATAATAATTAAGTTGAAATGTAGTTCATTATTTTGTCACAAGATTGCATGTCGCTTAGCAATACATGCTAATACAAATGTACACGAACACTACCGAACGATCCAAAGTAGACCCGAGTATTTGTGTATTTAAGATACGGCCTGTTATCACATTCGAATATGGAGTAGGAATTTAAACTGATCTCCCATTGGTAATACAACTAGTTCATCATCAAAATTTAAATGCTCTATATATTTTGCTACAATTTAATTTATAATATATTTTTTTGTTTTTCCCTCTTGTTTACCTATCAACTTTTATATTTTTAATATTTTTTTAATATTGGTAATCATGAGAGAATACCCGATTATAAAACTTTCAAAAATAGCAAGAAATTTCTATCAATTTCTTTCGATTAGTTTAAAATCTAGATTTTAAACTTACAATATTGGGTAGCGTCGCTCTTATTAGTAATAATAGCTTTAATTCTATTAGGCTTCTTATCCAGAAGTCCATACTGTTAGTATTGTCCCATAGACTTACAATGTGGTTTTACTGTACCCACTAGATTTTTACAAAATTGTAATTTATTGTGCCAAATGTAAAGAGTTTCGAAAGAAGATAAATTTAGACTAGAAGATGACCCTTTAAATACCGGTCGAACAGTTTTTGTAAGTTTAAAGTCTATATTTAAAATAGTTAAACGAATTTTGTAGAAATACCTCACCATCTGTGTAAGTTTTATAAATTTTTGAAAATCTAAGCCGGACAAACTATTATGAACCTGAGCACGTATATTTTGAACTACTTTTTTATTAATATAAATATCATCTACTCTTCCATGGGCGTCGACTTTGTAGGTGGATGTCCAAAGGCTCGAGATCCGTTTGAAATTTATAATTTAATTAATTTTTTTTTTTTACTTTATGATAAACATCCATCATTGTAAATATGAAAATAATAAACTAAACCGCAGCAGGCACTGTGAAAAACAAATATGGTAGCTGACTAATAGCTAAAGTACCCGGCAAAAATATTCTATAGCTTAGGTTTCCCAAATGGCAGAGGAATATAATAATTTATCTCTAGAAATTTTAGATCTTACAACTTAAATCTCTTAAATGGAAAATTTTGCTACGGGAAACGAAAGTGCTACCGACGAAATAAATATAAAAATATATAAGCACTATAAAATTTTTGAAAGATGTCCGATCAAGGTCATCTACGAATTGTATGAATTAAGATTTTTGTTCCGCCCATTTTGACAAATTCAGTATAGTTTCGTTTGCTTATTTTTTATGAGGGTACATAAGATACTACTGTTATTTTATTATTATAAAAATATATGTTACAGTAAAAGCATTCAAAAATAAATCAAGTGGTAAGTTTATTAACGAATGTAAAACCAAGTATGTGAAAAATAAGATACTGATTAGATTGCTGACAGTGTCAATGTCAGTGACACTGACAGAAAATAACGTTATCGTACGGCTATGAATCAAGGTAATGTATCTGAATTAATAAGTAAACTTACGTTACAGCGAAAGAATTATAAACGAGTATCGTTTTAAAAGGGAATGTCCTAACTTAATCGAGACAATATGAATTTTTGCCTTTGTAAATGAGGGAGATAAATGTATGCCAATTTGTTAATTTGTTTATGATACAGATGACCTTTATCGGACATCTTTTAAAAAAAAATCGTTAAAGTTTAATTTTGATATTAGGGTAATAAAAAATAGAAAATTAACCCTTATATTCATCTAAATATTACTTATACACGATAACATTGATATCCAATAAGTACTTTTTTAAAAGCCGTAGACTTAGAAATCCCTATTGGGCGAGGGCGACTGGACGATGGTCAACTAGGCGATTCGTTTTATGAACTTCTCAAATTTATAATTAAATTTTTTAAATGTTATACAGACATCTATTATATTGGCAACGCATGTGTATTCCCCATCCTGTTACTTTTTTCTATTTTCAAATTTTACTTTTATTCATTAAATGCGAATTTTTATTCGTTATTTTTTTTTCATAATAATTATATCGTCGCACAAAACATCGTATAATTTAAATCAGTTCTAGTTTATTTATAAAACAAGACCTAATTGTTATACCGTATTGTTTAGAGAATAATTATAAGGAAAAAGTGCTTAGCGTATACGGCAAATTCGTTAGTGCTGTATAACATTTTTGATCCGCCGTTGATTGAATCTGCAGAAACAGAATCCGCCGACTAAAGTACAAAATCTCTGTGGAATTAAAAGTATATGTGGCATTATTTTATAATTACAAAAATATTGTAAAAAAAACTGATGTGGCCAACGCAATACCTTCCGCCAATTACCTATGGGGTCTCGTTGCCGTGTGCCTGATGACTGGTCGCGAATCTGGGGAATCCGATTCGATCCCGATCAATGCCAAATAATTCGAATTTTAAATGGCATAATATTAACCCTTGTGGTAAACGCCCGTACAATACAAATATGTCATAATCATTACCGAAATGTGTGTACAAATCAGATTAGTACACCCAGCAATGGATAATATGCCGTGATAATATATTTATTTATTTCATTATTTAAAAATACATACCTGCATATTTACTAATGCTAGAAATTATGTATATTAAGTTCCTTTCTATAAAACTATTGTTCTATTTACGAGTTTTCTTTTAAAACGTTACTATTATTAATTTGAAATGATTATTTTTTTGACAGTGACATTTATCTGTCAGTTACATACATTTGAGCTGAACTATGTAACCATGGAGATGTGTTTAAAGCATAAGCTCCAAAATCTAATGGCTTCTTTCCATATTATAATAATGTAGAAATACATGGTTTTAAAACTTTCTGAATGATAGTATTTGTGTTAGAGCGTAAAGAGGATCCACACCCACACACACACACACACATACACACTGACTTCATCGTTAGAATGTTAAAATTGGATTCTAAGAACCTTAAAACGTAGTCATTTACCAAATCTCGATATGCGATTTTTAGCACGATCCCTATACCTCCCTTACCAAGGGTAGCGGGAGGTAAAAAACTGATGTGGCCAACACAATACCTCCCGTTTAATTTAATTTTTATTCATTTAAATACGTAGATTCCTACATATTTACTTATGCTGGAAACTGTATTAGGTACCTTTCCATATATTTATTGTTCTATTTACTATTTTCTTTTTAAAACGTTACTATTATTAATTTGAAATCTGTACATAAAGCAGATTGGCACACCCGGCAATGGGTATCCATAAAATACATACAAAAAGTATTAATGCAAACCTATAGAAAATTTAATAATCTTTCAATTTTATAATAATATAAATATCTAAAATGTAACATTTAAAGGTATTTTCCGAAGAAAAACTATTTTGAGCTTCAAGTAAAGTGTCATTTCCGGTTAATAAGTCCCTAACAGTACAAGATCTAAGAAGTCTTAGATATTATAAATAAAAACCATAGGTATACATCTGGCAATGTTAAATTTAGATAATAATGTCAGACATAAAAGTTCTAGACCCTGCACCTAAATGGTACATTGTAGAAACTTGGTAACTAAGTCTTACAACACCTACGGCGGTTTCCAACAACAGCAGGTCATGTTTATTCGAATCTTAGAACCTACAATTATATTCATTGTCCAGAATATTCATGTAATCTTTTATCTAGTAATAATTGCAAACTTTAATAATCACAAGAATCCATGTAAACATTGTTAATAATTAAAGAAAAACATGTATTAATAATAATAATAATAAACACCATCAATAAATAAAAACAGATATTTATTTATTGACAAGTTTACATGGATTCTTGTGATTATTAAATTTTGCAATAATTACTAGATAAAAGATTATATGAATATTCTGAACATTCATCGTACAATACCACTGAATGAATAGAAATAGGAGTATATTTTACTGTATTGTTTGAACTTTTTTTTTCGATTAATGATGGTTAATGGGAATTTTTGGCATTACGAGTACTATGAAAGGAGATTCTGTAACGCATTAATTTTTACCTTCCGTCACCTATAGGTAAGGATTTTTGTTATTATTGGTTAACCGGAAGTACCCTAATTTGAAGATTTTAACAGTTTTTCTTGCAAAAACGCTGTTAAATATGATTTTTTGACCTGTTATGTTATTATAAATAAAAGAATATATTATTCTCTATTCGATTTAATTATATTTTTTTCTTCATATTCAATGAATTTAGAGACAAAGAATTATAAAGAAATATCTTGCAACCTAATGCTGCTAAAAGCTGCACCATGGTAACAGAATATTAAAATATTACTAATTGACAGATGTCAGTGTCAAATAAAGTTACACACTATTTTTGTGAAATGATTTTACTGGAAATATATAAATGTAAAATAATTTAAGGTGGCAAAAACAAATCACATAAGGTAAATTCAACACATTATAGCCATAAACCAATTCAGCAGATTATTATGTTATAAATATAATACTATATATGTTTTTATTTTCTACTTCTTATTTTAAGAAACATACTGTTTTTTTAGGAGTAGTTCAATTCAGTACGAAGTAAGATTAGTTCATTTCTCCCCTAAAAAGAAAACGCCCGTAGAATAGTTTGCAAAAAAAAAATTGTGTGGAATTTGTACAATAATAATAGTAATAATAATAATAATAATAATAATATATCATCACGGCATATTACCCAATGCTGGGTGAGTACAAAATACGTAGAATTGACGGGAGGTATTGTGGTGGCCACATCAGATTTTTTTATATTGGCACGAATTTACTAATTAAATTATAATTGCATATTTTTGTTCTCAGCATTTTCATTTGGATTTTGTATAAGATACAATGTATCCAACAGAGTTTATTAATGTCATCTTACATTTATGTTTCACAGAAAACTTCAGAAAAAATCTGGTATTTTTTGTTACGATAGGACTTTACAATAGACCAGTTGTGTACACATTCACTTTTATGCATTTGTTTTTTTTTCTGTCGATCATCAACGAGTTTCAGGTAATTGCAACTAGTTTTCAAAATCAATTGTATGAAATGCATGAAGTTACAAATAATTCTGTGACAAGTTGCAGATATGTGTTTACGTGTATTACCCCCTTTAGCAGAATTAGAATTTTTTTAAGATACATTAATAATAATAACCATTTTGGACCCTGCTTAATTTGCACTTGAAGTGGAAATTGTACACATAAATTTATACCATTTACAACCACTTCTTACTTGTTCCTGAAATTTATGTGTGCCAGCTATGACCAACATGATAAAATACTCGTAGTAACGTAGATAGTTGATTTTTATATATAGTCGTATTTTGGCGACAAACCGTATTCAATAAGGTTCGTCATCGTTTTGTGACTCCCCAAAATATATGGTTTTAAAATAATGACGTCATGACAAACCCAAAAATAATAACAACATCAACATCATACAACAAATCCTCACTCTTAACCGATTTTCTTTAGCGAAATAACACATCCGGATCACCATAATAGTTACGAAACAATCATCCTTCGCCACACATTCCTGTCTAAGCACACTTTTTTCGCCTCGGCCACACTCATAATCGCATTCATACATGCTCTTCTTCTCTTCCCATTTGGAATCTTTCTCTCTTTAAGCTCCCTTCCAAGCACATCTATCCATTTACACATTGTCAGCCACGCACTCAAAAACCCTCAACTTCACCAAAACAAAAACAATCATCTTAACTGACTCACATCAACTCCCTTAAAAACATTCTTCCTAACCATACATTCTTCATACACCAAATTATTCATCACACGATCCCGTCTTACATACCCACATACATCACGTAAATTCCTCATTTCCACGGCATTCACTCTCTTTTTATTAATGATGGAAATCAATGATTAAGCTGGACTTAGATTTTTAATAAAATAACACTATTTCTATTTTATCGTAACGCGTACATTAGAATGGGGGAATTTTTTGAAAGCTACATAGATATTTAGAAGAAGATTTGTAAAAGCAGTGTTCATAACGCTTTTGTTGAGAAAAATACGACGATCAAAATGCACATGTGAATTTACTCCCAAAGGTGGCAATCAAAATCTGGCCATCTGATTAAATAAGTCACATATTAATCGACGTAATGACGGGGTCAATAGCAACAGATCATTTTATACGTTCTTTATTACCATCACTCTCTATTTCTTCTTGTATTGTAGAGATGCACGGGGTCATCTCCACAACAGTCTCTGTGTGCTGAGATGGGCGGTGAGTTGTGTTTCGCTCTACGATGTCGAGGTTCCCGCCAGCGACCAGCTTTGAAGCGACAGTGCAGCAAGTGCCTCCCTGGAACGACGTACGTCCCTGCAGTACTAGATGTTCCCCCGCATCAGCCACCGCCCCCGCCGCCACCAGCAGCAGGCATCAATGGAAGAAGGTGTGACGAAGATAGGGTTACGGTGAGTGAGAAAGATTATTTTCTGTGATTATTATAGAAAATGGAACTACAATATCAAGATTACAACACCAGATATTTCTTTATTTCCAATAATACGCCGGCGGCGTAGAAATTAGCTACTTCTACTTCGGCGGCGTAGAAATTAAACTTCTATCTTGTGAATCAAGTCACAAAAGATGCTAATTTTGCTAAGTTTGAAGAAAAACAAATTTTGCATTAAATAAATAAATATATCATCACGACATATTACCTATTGCTGTGTGTGCCAATCTTATTTGTACAAAGATTTCGGTATGATATTTGTATCGTGCGGGCGTTTACCAGGCGTCACCTCACGGACACTCATTGTAACCCGCCTGTATGAGGCGAATTAACAAATAATATTTAAGATGGGTTCTTGCCAGACTGGAGGTACAATTTAGTAATCGCCAAAAGTATAATAAATAATAATAAATCGTTCTTACCGTTGTGACGTTGCTCGTAGAAGAGTAAAGGTTCGAAATAATAATAATGATTTATTATAACTAAGTTTATTGACTAGTATAAAGATGAGTTGATATATTTACAAATGATGGATCCGACTGTATGGATGAATGGTATTCTTCTAGTCTCTCTCTTGATGGACCTCTCGATGGACTCTCACCGGACTCTGTCTTCCCATCGTCCATACAGTCTTTTTGTTATATTATTTTTATTTAATTTATTAATACATAATACAAACACTTAATACATTTTACATTACATTATATTTTTTTTGACATGATTATTCAAACTTGTTATCCTTGTTGTTCCTGAAATACTTGATTCTATTTTTCATAAAATAATTTCATTAGCCTACTTCACTTTTATATTACTGTAATGCTAAGTCAACAAATAATTGAGGTATCACCTAATTACCAAATAAAGAAACAATATTATAATTGCTCCATATTGCTTATTCTGCAATATTAGTGATTACTACTACTGAGTTATGATGACCTCAATTGTGTGGTGACCTAGTCTTACATACCTCCCTTCTTTAAAAATTTGCTTCCGGAGGAGCACAATTTTTCTTACAACTACACTTAAAGTCTCTATATTCACAATATTTTATAGCATGTCATGTTTGATGGGGAAAATTACTGCATACCACTGGTCTTGTGCTGGATGGTGTATCCATGGCTGTAGATGAGTTTGAGGGGAGACGATTGGCCGGTCGTTATCCCTTGGATGGTTCATCTGCTTCCTGTGGTTTGATGCGGTTTCCTCAACATGCATGGCACTGACGGTTGTTGTTTCACTCTTAAGATCAACACTTAGGGTACGTGCACATACAACGCGAAAGCGAGCGTTGCGATGCTGAGAGAAACGAAGCGAGTCCGGGCGATGCGAGAAAGTGTGCACATTAAACGCGAATAGTTTACAGCGAGACGATGGACACAACATCTTTATTATTACTCTTAGAAAATCCGCTAATAACAAAAATATTAAAGACAAAAAAGAGAAAATGTTGGACACATGAAATAAATATAAACAGGCAAAAGTATGGAGAATTTCATAAACTATTTAAAAATTTGCAAAAACACCCTGAAAGATTTTATAGGTACTTTCGTATGAATGAAAGTACCTTTAATTACATTTAGCAACTACATCACGGTTTGGTGTAAATTACTTCTTTGGTCCCATATTGGGCTTCTACAATGAATTTCTTTGATTAATTTTTCAACATCCATATTGCCGATTCGCTTGTATCGCTTGAAAAAAACAAACTATTTTGTCTTCACTCGCATCGCTTCGTCTCACCTCGCTCCGACTCGCATCGCATCGCTTGTCGTATGCACGCCTGCACTTGTTTACATTACATTGTGTTTCCCGCGTTTTTCGCTTCGCATCGCATCGTTCGCTTTCGCGTTGTATGTGCACGTACCCTTACATACACACATTTTTTAAATACCATATTTCTAACTGATTGATTTTCCATATAACACACAAAATATTCTAAATCTTGTTTTCTATATTTACCATCTATAACGTATTTCCTGCATTTCTTATTAATGGTATGGCTAGCACATCCCACAAATAAGTTGCTAATTGAAGTTCAAAGCAATTTACAATGAGAGAATTAAAAAGAAAAAAAAATAATATTTAATAATTTTGAATACGTTATGAATGCTTTTTAAATTATTCACTTACAGACTTAAAATGGAGAATCAATTACATACACGTATTATTTTCCTTATTTCCTTGGTTCCGTGTACCGATCTCTAGTCCGTTTATTTGGTTCCTGGTATTGAACACTAACTAACGCATAATCCATGAGTGCCGTGGTGCTGGTCCTTTACTACGAGTATGGTACGGTGCTACTACAGTGGGAGTGGTGGTAGTATCTGTTTGTCCCTGTCGTATCAATGCATCCATTAATAGACTGTCCTGAGTTATCCTATGTATCCTTTCTGAGTCTATTTCATTTTTATTTCGCTCCTCTGTGCTGGCCATTTCTTCATCTTTTGATGTACTTGTTTCTTCGCTCTTATCTTCTTGATCCAAAAGACTCTCATCTCTAAATAGTTTTAAACGGTTGACATGCACCGTTTGAATTTTTTCAGACTTCTGTTGTTTAATTTTATATGTCACGGGTCCCAATATTTCCGTTATGAAGTACGGTCCTGTCCATGGCTTGTGTAGTTTTCGTGACGTACCTGCGTGTATTGCTGGGTTATGCAAGTATACTGCGTCACCGATTTTGTAGATTGCTGACTTGGTGTTTTTGTTAAATTGTTTATGCGTTTTCTCTGTTGCCTTGTTGATGTTTTGCTTTACTGTGTTGAAAGCAATTTGTAATCTTTGTTTTAATTCGGACGCATAGTTATCTGCATAATTATACCGTAGATCTTGTGGTCTGGTTATATCGTCATAAGGTAACTCTAGGTCACGACCATGCATTAAGAAAAATGGAGTTTCGTTTGTACTGCTGTGTACACTACTTCTGTATGCCAATAACACATATGGTAGCCACTCATCCCAATCGGTTTGATCTCGATTCACGAAATGAGATAGAATGTCCTTGAAGACGCGATGACTTCGCTCTATCATCCCATTCGTTTGTGGTCGGTATGCCGTTGTTTGTAATTTTTCTACGCCAAATATTTTACAAACTTCTCTAAAAACTTCAGAAGTGAAATTTGCGCCTTGGTCGGTCAGCAGTTGTCTTGGAGCCCCGTGTCTTGAGATGATTTCTTGTGACAATATTTTTGAAATTGTTGATGCCTTTTGGTCCGGTATAGCGAATGCTTCTGGATATTTCGTGAAGTGGTCCTGGAAGGTTAAGATGTATTTGTTCCCTCTCATGCTTGTTGTTAATGGACCGACAATATCCATTGAGACCCTTTCCATTGGCCTTCTAACTTCATTGAACTTTTGAAGTGGCACAGGCTTGTGATGAGGTGACGTTTTCCTCTCATTGCATGAATGACATTTCTTGCAATAGTCTTCAATGTCCTTAGCCATTGCTTTCCAAAAAAATTTTTCCTTGATTCGGCTGTATGTCTTCTCGAAACCCTGATGTCCCGCATACGGTAGGTTGTGGTAATCGTGCATTACCTTGAATTTCATGGATACTGGAACTACGAGTTGATGATGACGTTCATTATTTGATTTTTCTTTGAAGATTAACCCTTCGTCATCCGTGAAATACCCTTCTTTAGTGGAGAGCTGTTGCACTGCGGCATCCTGACTTTGTTTATTTGCTATCATGTGTCTATCCCATATTGGTTCATATGTTCCTTCAACTTCTACAGCATTAATTGGTATTCTTGAGAGTACATCTGCGTTCACATGCTTCTTCCCCGCTCTATGTTCAATCTTGTACTCGTATTCTTGGAGAGTAAGCGTCCATCTTGCCAAACGTGATTGTGGATTGCTGATCGAAAATAGCCATTTCAGTGGTTGATGGTCAGTTATTATTGTGAATTTTCTTCCATACAGGTAGCATCGATAGTATTTTACACCCCAAATTATTGCAAGACATTCTTGTTCTGTGGTAGTGTAATTTACTTCCGCTTTATTTAACTGACGACTTGCAAAAGCTATTGGCCTCTCGTACCCATTGCATTTTTGACTCAATATGGCACTTATAGCTTTACCGCTGGCATCGGTTGACAAGATGAATTCCTTGGTGAAATCTGGATGGGCTAAGACTGACTCGGAACAGAGTGCATTCCTTAATGAATTGAATGCTTTTTCGCAGTCTTCGGTCCAGATGAATGGCTCACTTTTTTGTGTCAATTTTGTGAGAGGTTTTGATGTTTTTGCGAAATCCTGTATAAATCTTCTATAAAATCCTACTAGGCCGCAGAATGCCCTAATCTCCTTGACTGATTTTGGTTTTGGATAATTTTGAATGACTGTAATTTTTCCTGGATCCGGTTTAACACCCTCACCATTTATGATGTGTCCTAAATACTTCGTTTCAGTCTTCAAAAAATTGCATTTACTGGGTTGCAATTTAAGGTTCGCCTGTCTTAGTCTCTTGAAAACCTCCGTGAGTCGTTTGAGATGATTGTCCGCTCCATTCCCATTGAACACGATGACGTCATCCAGGTATACTAGACATTGTTCTCCTCTTAACCCAGATAACACACTGTTCATGAGTCGTTGAAATGTGCTTGGTGCGTTTACGAGTCCAAACGGCATCTTTGTGAATTGATAATGCTCTCCATTTGTCGTGAATGCTGTCTTCTCTCTATCTTGGTCATCTAGTTGCACTTGCCAGTAGCCGGATGCCAAATCTAGGGTAGTGAATAGATTTGCATTTCCTAACTGATCCAGGGTTTCTTGCATGTTGGCCACAGGAAAGTAATCCTTCTTTGTTACTTTGTTCAGGCCCCTGAAGTCGATACACACCCTTATTTTTTCTTCCCCGTTTTCGGATTTCTTCGGTACGATGACTACTGGTGCTGACCATGGTGAATCGGAGGGTTCTATTACCCCTGCTTCACGCATTTTCTTTAATTCATTAGTCAATGGTTCTTGTTGGCTGTGAGGAACTCGATACGGTGCTTTAGCTATAGGCGGTACATCTTCAGTGATTATTCTGTTTCACTTTATGTGTGCAGCCTAGCTTTAGTATCCTCCCATTGAAAAATGTCTTCATATTCCACCAAAAAATTCAATAATTTACTTTTTACCTCTTCTGGTAAATATTCCAAGTTGAATTGCTCTTCAATGCACCTGTTTCCTTGAACTCTTACAGTGCATACGGCCTGTTGCCTCTTATTCTCAGCTGCCGTGACTTTTCCAGCTTGCTGACTTCTTCCTTCAATGGACCTGTGTTGTCCTTTCTTCTGTTGAGCCTGTCGATTTCCAGCGCTCTTAACTTTAATTTTTCGTTGCAATTCTTCTGTTTCCAGCTGTCCCGTCTTTCTGGTATTGTGGTCCAGATGACGTGGAATACTGTACTTTTTCATTTTTCTGAGCCTGTTGGTTTCCAGCGCTCTTCCCTTGAGAATTCTTCCTCTCTCCGACTACAGCTGTCTCGACTGGTCCTCTTGACGTGGTCGACGAATGCTGCTCGTTTTGAGCCTGTTTATTTCCAGCGCTCACCCCTTGAGATTTCTTCCTTTTTCCGACTACAGCTGTCCCGACTGGTCCTTTTGGCGTGGTCGGCGAATGCTGCTCGTTTGGAGCCTGTTGACTTCCAGCGCTCCCCTTCTCAAGTACGGCCGATTTGCCGATTACCATATTCTTCCCTAATAGAAGCTCTTGATTTGTGAAGTTCATCAACTTCACCGGTACCTCTTTTTCTGCTTTTGTTATGACTCTTGCTGCCATAACCCCATGGGCCTTCAGTTCTTCAGGTTCAACCACAATGTCTTGCCCTGGATTGATCAGATCCTGGACTGCTGTACACACGAATTCACAATTTGGAGGAATCTTCACGGCGCTCTTCAATCTAACCAATCCACTGGTTTGTGTGACTGATTTTTCTTGATTGAGGAAGCCATTCCCCGTATTTTGAACTTCTGTGTCCCTATCTTGAATTGTGATGGTTGCCTTCTGAGTACGTGCCTGTACATTGTTTTGCTTATCTTGCAGTACTGCCTCTTGACCTGCCCTGCTGACGTCATTGGTTCGTGTTGCGCAATTTATGACGTTGAGTGCTACGGTGTCCATGTTTTCTAAGTCGTGATTGCTCAGCAGTTTTAGGCATATGTTTTTAAAACGAACCTCCTCTCTTGATATGTGCACATCAAATTTACGTATAAAATCTCTACCCAATAAACCGTCGGCATCCAAATCTAAATCATCTGAGCAAATAAATGTTTTAAGGCGAAAACTAGAATTTTGACATTCATATTTTAATTTACTTGTGCCGTAATATGATACTGGTGCGCCTGATATAGATTTTAATCGCCCAACATCTCCTTTTGTAATCAAATACCCCTTAGCAAATCGTTTTTTTAAGAATTGATACTCTTGATCCCGAATCTATTAATAATTTTACTAAAATACCTCTAATTTTGACTAAAATAAAATTTGGATCGTCTCTATTTAAATCTTCCAATGTTCGAATATTATTAATTTTGAAAATTTTATTTCTTACTGATACCTCCCGAGACGGAGCACTCGCGAGAGGTAGTTCCTGTTTAAATGCTGGGGTCTTCGTCCTACCTTCGTCCTATGAATGTCCTTGTTGTGCCTGTAACCCGCCGTTGCGCTGTTGGCGTTGTAACGATTGCCTCCTGGTGGACCTCTGTACCTGCTATGATTTCGACTTCGCTTCTGATTAGTACATGTTTTACAATACTTTGTATAGTGCCCTATTTTCGCCCAATCTTTACACGGAAATTTTATCCTATAATCCCGTTCCGTATTTTTACAAACACCGTTTATTCTTGTATATGCCGATTGATTTGAATTTTTACTTACAGTCCCTATATCTGAACAATTATTTTTTTCCATTTTCAATTCCCATTCCTCCTGTTCTGCCAATTCGACAGTTTCTTCAAATGTTAAGTCGGTCCGACACTTCAGTATTACCTTAATACATTCTTTAATTTCTGCTCTCAGGCCTTCTTTAAATCGAGATAAAATTTGATAATTTATATAACTTTCATTCGCACATTCTATATTTAATAATTCTACCTTTAGATCCCTTAAACGTTCTGCAAAATTTTGTACTGATTCCCCTACATTTTGTGTACAATTCCAAAATTCTCTGTTAATTTGGTCTTCATATCTACGTTTAGCAAATCTTTTTATAAATTTTTGTCTAAATTCTGCAAATGATATAGTTACAAGATGTAATTCTCTAGTTTGACAATAAAATTTTAAAGCATCCCCATTTAATTTTGTACGAACCAGGTCTACTGTATCTCTGTCATCAAACTTTATAATACTTGTTCTTACTAGTACTTTTCTAAAAAACTCTTCTACTTTTTCACCATTAAATTCTGGTATTTCTGCTATTACAGCACTTCTTAACGATAACATTTCTGCTTCTGATTTAATCGTTGTTGGCAGATTTAATTTATTTGAACTACCTGCCGGGCTACTACCCACAATACTGCCCGCTGGCATGTTTATTAAATTTAAAAAAAATAATTTTGTTACAAAATCGTATTCCGCGAGTGGACCAAATATATTAGCCACCCTGGGCTGGCAAACTACCCCAAAACCGCTGCCACCAATTTGTAACCCGCCTGTATGAGGCGAATTAACAAATAATATTTAAGATGGGTTCTTGCCAGACTGGAGGTACAATTTAGTAATCGCCAAAAGTATAATAAGTAATAATAAATGTTCTTACCGTTGTGACGTTGCTCGTAGAAGAGTAAAGGTTCGAAATAATAATAATGATTTATTATAACTAAGTTTATTGACTAGTATAAAGATGAGTTGATATATTTACAAATGATGGATCCGACTGTATGGATGAATGGTATTCTTCTAGTCTCTCTCTTGATGGACCTCTCGATGGACTCTCACCGGACTCTGTCTTCCCATCGTCCATACAGTCTTTTATATTACTGTAATGCTAAGTCAACAAATAATTGAGGTATCACCTAATTACCAAATAAAGAAACAATATTATAATTGCTCCATATTGCTTATTCTGCAATATTAGTGATTACTACTACTGAGTTATGATGACCTCAATTGTGTGGTGACCTAGTCTTACATCATTGCTGGCGTGGAGAGTGCACCACAGGGTCAATTTTGTGCCATTTAAAATTCAAAATATTTGGCGTCGGTCGGGATCGAACCCGGTTTCCCAGTTTCACGACCAGACACTCAGGTACGCGGCCATAAGACCCCATTAAAGAGAACATTTAAACAATTTTTCGGTTATGTTGATCATAAAAAATAAACTAAGAAACCGCCTGTCCGTAGATTCATCTCTTTGTCTAGCTTGACGGATTTGGAACCTAATATGAAACAGTTATTAAACACATGCATTAAACCAGCCAATTGCAACCATTGGTTCGCGACCCAATTCTGGATCGCAAAAATTTGAAACTGGGTATCATAAATATTTAATAGATTTAGAATAATTCAACACAATGTGGAGGCCAACGATTTATAAACTTTCTAAATCAGAATACTTGATTTAAATATTGGCGGATAGTAGTTTAATATCTATTCGGTTGAAGTAGAGACGCTGGTATATGTACATTACCATGCATTGCCGTTTTCGCTACGACCATCAACGTTTATGTAAATAGAAATGGACTGCACACGGGGCTTTATAAAAATAAGATGGAAAATATTGCTAAAACACTATTGACTGTCGCGGAGCGAGAAGCGAACCCGCATACATTTCTACCACGCTCAGTTCAAAATATATTTTTTTCCGATTGTTATTAATAGTGCGATTTTTTTGACAGCTAACAATCTGTAAAATGTCACTTTTACTTCCTATCGTTGCTATTTGCATAGCAACCATTCAACAAACGTATAGCAACATAATTTTATATTTTAAAATAAAACCTACACCCACATTTTTTTTTGTAAAGCCTTATAAATTAAACCCCAACCCCCTGTCCTATCATACCGTCTCGTAAGGGTCTTCTTATATTTGAATTCATATTTTCTGCATCTCCATATAAAAAATCTGATGTGACCAACAGAGTACCCCCCGCCATTTACCTATGTATATAATTTTTATATTACTTTATAAATTTATCCATACAATATAAGTATTAAAGCAAACTTGTAGAAATTGGAATAATCTTTAATTTTTATAATAAGAAATTGAGAAAAAGTTACATTTAAAGGTATTTTTTGAAGAAATTGCTACCAAAATCTAATCAGTTCTTTCCATATTAGAATAAGGTAGAAATACATGGTTTCAAAACTTTCTGAATGATAGTATTTGAGTTAGAGCGTAAACAGGATTCACACACACATACATACATACACACTGACATCATCGTGGAAATGTTAAAAATGGATTCTAGGGACCTTAAAACGTGGTCATTTACCAAAATCTCGATATGCGATTTTTAGCACGATCCCTATACCTCCCTTACCAAGGGCAGCGGGACGTAAAAAAATTGGAGAATGCTGCATTAAACTATGAATAATTTTTCTATTGACTAACTAATTTTGTGATTTTTTTCTTTTTGTAATTAATATTGTGTTATAATATGCGTACCTATTTCAAAACAGGTATACATATATATTTACAATATAGTAAAATTAAAATGAGCGGTCTACGTAAAATTATCCGAAATTTTACTGATCCGCGATGAGAAAAAGGTTGAGAAACACTGGATTAGAGTGTTGTAAACTATATTTTAGTGGTAGTAGTGGCTTTAGCATGTTCTGATAATTAACGTCATATTGGAAATTATATGAAGATTTCCGTTATTTTTTATGTTAATCCTTTCGCTACTGCGGGGACTTATGTATCCCAGACATATTCATATCCTACTATTCTCCTGATACTGCAGACAAATAATTGTACATTGTAATGTAGTAGTTTATACTATCAACCAAGCGCAAATGCAATTCGCGCCAGCAGATGCATTTATAGTGGTTGAAAACTAGTGTAGTCAATAGATTTCCGCATTTACAAACATAAATTCACTTCAATGCCAAGTACACACGGAGAAACATTTAGCTAAGTTTCCTGAAATTTGTTTCCTAAAGAAGAACAAGTACGAAAAGTTGCCCGAAAGTTAACGGGAGGTTTTGAGGAAACTTTTTGACATGCACCTAACTTCTCATCTATTATGACATTTGTAAAGAAAAACAGGTTAGAATCACAAAAACTTTATTTTTGGCGTCGATTACAATAATGCTTGTTTATAAACATTGGTTTATTTCAGTGTAGTTCATTCAAAATTCTTGATTATGTAGTTTATTTTACTTCATAAATTTAGTTTGGTTAGAATTCGTAATTATCTTAATAATAAGTAGGTACATTTCATGGAGGAAGTATTTGCAATCGCTAGTGAAGCCGGTTTCCCCTCTACAATGTGTCCCGTGTCAGTTACAAGGTTAATGCTGTCAATTGTGCATTTCATGTTTTTGTACGTATACGTGTGTTGCGACTTTTTGATATATATCGTGTTTTATATTGGTTTTTCTTTATATGTTTGGCGAATCCCCACTACAATGTGTACTACTACAGTACCTGCGTCCGTCCCCTTTGGGTTACATTCCCCTTGCCAATAGAAGTTTATGCTCTTCATATCATTCCTACCTCCATGGTACATACTCGTACAGTTTAGTTTATTTCTCTATTTAATTTTAGTTAAAATTTATTCCTACATGTAATTTTATGTACTTCCTGTTCACTTTCAAAAAAATAATTCTCCAAGAGCCTAGGGATTTAGAGAAAAATTACTAGTTTTGAGGAAACTTTTATTTATCTCTTGTAGAATTCAGCCTGTTTCATTAGATGTTTTGCATATGTACTCCCGATTTTTTTTTTTTGCAGAATCCTCTTTCCTTGAGCTGTGGTACCTTAATCTAAACTTTATTTTCACCTGAACCATGGGTTGCAGTTCAGTTAATCATCATAAAACACACTTGGTCTTTTCTTGGACAGTTGTTATTGTCTTTGTAAGAAATATATCCAGTGAAGTGTAATTTTTAACAGAATAAACATCAAAGTATGATAAAGTATATTAAAACTTAAACAATCAGAGCCTAATCAAAACTCAAGCAACCTTTTAATAATACGTTTCCAGTACAATTATGTAGTCATCAATTTCTGATACAAGAATTACTAAACTTTTATCTAGCATCTTTCTCGTACACACGTGGCAAATATGAGACTTTTATTCGCCATCTCATTAGCGTAGGTGTTCTAGAAAGATATACGCTATCTCCATCCAACTAACGGAAAAAATGAAATAGAAATGGGAAACGGTATTGTAACCACGGTAACGAGTATCATTTTCAAATATTTGCATTATTTTAATATTTAAATCATTCTGTAATTCATGTTGTGATTAAAGTGATTTAGACAACTGGTGTTGATAGTTTGTACTTCATTGGTTCATTGAGAGTTAGTTCTGCATATTATATCGTGCATTTTGTTATAGCAAAGACGGCATTTCTTAGCTTACCGACAATTATTGCAACATATTGGACAATAAACAGACGTATATTTCATCCATTATACCTATATCATATGTATTCAATTGGTTTATTATTGCTAAATAACTACTTATTTATACTTCGAATTTTGATAAACAAAATTGACACAATATAGGTTATATTATCTTGATTATATTATAATCAGTTGTTTACGATTGATGCCGTAGGGATCAACTCGTGGAAATAGACTTTAAGTAGTTTATTTTTATCATTATTTGTAATTTCTGTTCAAGTGAACAAGTATCTATTATCTAATTCAAATAGATAATTGTTCACTTGATCAGAAATTACAAATGCAAAAAATTAATCTAAAACTTAACTTGACAAGTAAACCATTAAACATATGTTATTTTATCGCATCTATTCCATGAAGTGATTTTAAACATTTCTGCCGGTACAAAACGTGCGAAAATAATTTTGCATATTAAATCAGATGCAGAATTTTATGCTCTATAACTTTTATTTCGAGCTTTCTTTTTACCTAAAATAATTAGGGAATCAGGAAATTACAAAAGTATGATTCAGATCTTTAAGTCCTACATTCGAGAGTTCCAATCACCATCCTGTATGTTATTATTTTATTTTCTCTTAACATATTATTTTTTTGCATATTCATGTAAATATGTCTTACAAATTAAAAGACCAATTAATTTCTGGGAACTTTTGAAGCAAATGAAAATACATTTCCATTGTTGTAATTATTATGTAATTAATTTGAAACTATATGTTTATTTATAGTTACTTTAATTGTGTAAATTTTATAAATGATAAACAATTGCTTATTTAGTTGAAATGTATTCTTGATGGCATTCATTCATAAATTGTAAGTAAAATTCGATGCAATTTAGGGTTCCTTCTCCATCTAGTTTGAACATAAATAATAGGTAATAAATGAAGTGAGTAGGTATTCTATATGTCGATAATTATTTATGCTAGTATAATTAATATTTACATTAAGTTAAACCAACTTCTATTTTATACTAATAAGTTATACATAAACTTATCGTGTTTACTGCACAGATCATTAAACAAGATTTAATACATAATGAATAATAAAGGAGTTTATACTTCATTCGTCGAGAGAACGTACCTATTTCGTACAGGCTACTATAAAATTTTGGCGGGGGAAGTTGTATTGTTATTATTTTTGGATTTATATAATTAAAGTACAGTAAATGAAATAGAAACAAGGAATATAATAATAGTAAGAATGAAGTAATATACATTTGGTTAAATAATAACTAAATTAATAAAATTACCCCTTATCCCCAAAATTAATGTTAATAAAAACTAATTACGTATTTCGAGAACTAAGTTCTCATCATCAGTAGTACAAAATTAAGAAAAGTTAAACAGAATAGCCAAGATTAGTCAATATGTCAACTATGCCATGGTATAAGTAAAATTGATGTTTGTCAAAAGTAATTTTAATTTCACAAGTAAATATACAAGGTGTTAATGAATACGTGTTACAAATTTATAGGGTATATGTAAGGGATGCAAAATAGACTAACTTTTACTAATAAACTCTTATACGGAAACGCACCGTTTTCGAGCTACAGGTTCTTAAAAGAGTAATTATGTACCTTATACTATATTCCGCAATTGAATCACGTAGTTATTTTTTCAGTAACCTGTTGTATTTTGGGAACGCGGTTACCAGTGGCGTTTTCTCCAAGATAGTCAAACAAATCCTGGTGTTTTTTATCGAATGTATACGCTCTGAAAGTACATTGCTTGCGTAGAAGTTGGTGGTCGTCATTTTGAGCTATTATTATAATATGTATTACATATTAATTAATTAATAAAATTATTTAAAAAAAAAAAATAAACAAAATTAATAACTGAAGTGATAAGTCACAGCCAACTAAAATTAAGCTAGATAATGTAGCTCGAAAACGGTGCCTTTCCGGATATGAGTTTATTAGTAAGAGTTAGTTTTTTTTGCATCCTCCACATACCCTATAAATTTGTAACATTTATTCATTAACAACCTTTGACTTTTTACCTCTCGCTAAGAGAGGTATTGGATTCATGCTAAAAATCGCATATTCAGATTTTATTGAATAAGCACGATTTAAGGTCCATAGAATTCAATTTTAACATTTTTACAATGATGTGTGTGTATGTGTGTGTGGATGTGTGTGTGTGTGAGGTTGTTGGAGACACAATTTCTCAAATTCTATAAGACTAAAGACCTGTTTGACTACGGATTCCTCAATCTAACAGTAATGGGAAGAGTTGAATAGGTTCTGGTAACAATTGGACAACCGGAAGTGGTAGTTTCTAAAAAAAAAATTGTAAATATTATTTTTTGAAAATTTGTTACTAAAATATTAAAGATAATAAAATTCTCAAACTGAAACATTTAATTTTTTTATTATATCTCGTATAGGTTTGGAGATATAGTATATAATATAATATAGAATAATCTGTTGTAATAAATCTCGTTGCCCGAAAAACAGTGGCGATATTTAAATTTTTGTAATTGACAAATAAATGCAAAATGTCAGTGTCAGATTTTTCTGGGAGGTATGAGTACATTTAATATATATTATTGTATTATTAATTAAATATGTATTTAAATTACAGGTATGTTAATATTACATATATCCTTAAGAAATACCGGTAATACCGTCAATGAATTTAAAGAATTTTGCACGTATTAGAATAGTAGGATAAAATTTCTCATAGAACGAAAGAAGAGAAACAATTTCAATTATTTGTGTGTACAAGAAATGATAAATTCGTTACTTATAGGGCGCGAGCAGTCATGTGATTTTGTTGGCCTTGGCAAGCAGATATGAGGATCCGTGTCAGAATGACGGCTAGTAGTTGTTTAAATAGATGTCACAATTATCATTTTTCATTCAAAATTTCATAATATTCTGATGTTTATTTGTCATCCATTAGTATGGAATATACTTGTCGAGGAAAATAATCCACATGGATTTGGAAAATCATAATGTTTCGAATGAAAACTTATGATACTTGACACCTATGTATATTACTAGCTGTCATTCTGACACGGGCCACCATATCTGCTTGCCAAGGCCAACAAAGTCACATAACTGCTCGCGCCCTGTGCAACATAAAATGAAAATGGCGAGAGGTATTGTGCTGGCCACAACAGATTTTTTTTATTTTTACTTTTATTTAAAATGTATTTGTTTGTTCGGTATCGGCGATATTTTTCAATAAATATCGGTGTCGGTATCGTATTGACGGAACCTAACGTAGTATTGTTGCATCCCTCATTAATATATTTAGATGTGAAAGGTTTTATTCAACTGTAAGGTGATGGGCAGCCTTCTCCAGTTTCATCAAAAATGCAGTTTCTTACAACCAACTAAACAGGGCTAAATGATAAAAATCAAATACATTACTTCTTCTTCAATATATTGTGTAGTTAGCTTTACGATCATCACCTACTTTACATGAAACATCATCCACAAAACGTACACCGATACTATCAGCAAGTTAGCAAACAAAAATCTCCATATCAGAATGTGCATACACAGCTAGTCCAGAGTCCTGATCCTTGTAGTGGGAATATCGTTAACGCCACAGGTTGTCAATTGTCTGTACTGCGATTCTCATGCTGTCTGAACTATTCATGAATGAATACATCGCATACAGTTGCTCTTGCACTTGCACTCTTGCACACCACATACCATTTCAACACAGCACATGAGACAGATACGTACATGTACATCGGAGATGAAGTGGTTTTCAATAATCACGTGCGTCTGAAGGATTTAAATTTTTAATAAGTTTTTGAAAATGATTTATAAATACAGGTTGGCCCACGCATATTACAAAAATCATAGTCAATACAAGTTCACTTTCTTTAATGTATAATTTAATTTCCTAGTAAGTGTCAATAGTGTCATAACCTTATTCAAATTTGTTTTTACGTAGCATCCTTATTATATACACTGCTTAAAACAATTGAAGGGTAATTTTTTGTTGTTTGTAACTTTTTTGTTCCAAGTTAATGCCCAAATCGACAATTTAAGTTGGTTTGTGTATTTTTTGAACTTGTTTTATTTGTTTTGATTTTGTCATTACCTGTCCATCCTAGTATTAATCAAAAATCAAAACACAAGCAAAACAAGAATAAAATTGAGTTTATTTCTATATTATGTTAATCTAAACAGAGGCCACATAAGACATTTAACTTAAGTTGCATATCTGTAGCAGCAATTTTGCTCCAAGAAGGGCGGACACAAAAGTATGGAGCTCGACGTCTCGGAGTTTCTCAAGCAGTTATCTAGCAAGGTCGAGGAAGGACAACAACTGCGAATGAAGACCGATTTTTAAGATTTCAGACCTTATGTAAACTGTTTGGTACAGTTTTAGAACTACAAAATGAGCTGTCTTGTACAATGGGTAACAGGATTTCTGATCACACTGAACAAAACCGACTTCGTGAGGGACGTTTTTCTTCCTGGCTTCCTGTTCAAGTATCTTCTTCAACTAGGAACCGTAAAAGAGCTCGAATTCTGTTTCCCCAATGAAATCGAAGATTGCAACTAAGACACTGGGGAGCTAACTCTTTACAGATGAATCAAAATTCAATTTACACTCGCAAGTCGCAAGATGTACGTCTTAGAGTTTGGAGAAGAAGAAATGAACGTTACAGCCAACACAGTACGCAGTCACGTGTTTCTTCTGGAGGTGGTTCAGTTATGAATGTCGATCAGTGATACAACAGAACATTTCATTATACGTAACGGTACTTTGGGTGTACGGCGCTCGGAAATATGGCTGCACGGCACTATTTAGTAAATGAAGTTCTACTTGTTCACGGTCAACCCCTTGCTCTTGTAGCGACAAATAGACGTAAAAATTATGTATTGGTGCAAGATGGAGATGCACATTTTAGCTAGACTAATCACACAATATCTTTGAGATAATAATATTGAAAAGTTGCAAAGCCAGCATGTAGTCCAGACCTCAATCATATTGAGCACTAATGGGATTGTTGGACAACGCATCAGAAGTCAAATTAACCCAAATATGACAATACGAAAACTCGAAGATGCTCTGGTAGAAGAATGATTCCACAAGCCAGCATACGAAGACTTTATCCGCACCATGCCACGCCATTAAGTAGTGTAAATTAATAATTAATTGGCATTATTTATTGTGTATAATTTGTGTGGTTAGGTGGTAGACCAGCCTATGGCTGAACCTCGCCATTGATATGTCTTATGTCTTATCAATAAAGATTATTATTATTATTATTATTATTATTATTATTATTATTATTATTAGATGCTGACGGGGATAATATACGATATTAGAGATATAATTAATTTTCTAAGGCCCGGGTTTTTCCATCTGTGGATAAATTGTCAGTTAAATTAATTGCCATATAAAAGAAAAATATCACATCATATAATTAAAATGTATAATTTTATTTGGCAGTTAAATTAACTGAAACTTTGTCCAGAGATGGAAAAATCGGACCTAAAAGAGTTAAAGCAACAAAAATTAAGCAAGTCTGCCATTTTTACCTCTCGCTATGAGAGGTATTGGATTCAGGCTAAAAATCGCATATCCAGATTGTAATGAATAAGCACGTTTTAAGGTCCCTACAATATGATTTTAACATTTTTACGATGATGTCTTTGTGTGTGTGTGTGTGTGTGTGTGTGTGTGTGTGTGTGTGTGTATGTATGTGTGTGTGTGTGTGCATTTGTCTTGGGCCCCAAACCAATAGTTTATTATCTCATTATTGTAGTAAGAATATCGAAATTTAAATTTAACGCTCCAGTTAACCCCTACCACCCGGTATAGTAGATTTTAAGTGTACTTTTTTCCCTCAAAATAGAAGATCAGAACACTTAATCACAAGGGTTAATAAAATAATACTTTTACAGCAAGAGTATATGTTGTATGCATAAAGTACTTTAATTTTTATTCAAAATAAATTAATAGGCCTATTCTGTAAAATCGAATCGTTACCATAACGAAATCGTTATTATGAAAATCGTTATCTCTACTTAACGATAATCGTTATCTTTGTATCCGTATTATGTAACACATTTTGAAAAATAATAACCTTGGGATCAAGTTTAGAACATTATTTCCTAAAATCAAATTATAATTTTAATTGAAATATGAAATATCTAAAATAATTCAATATAACTCACAAAACTTCTAGGTTAGATTAATTCTGCTGTCAACCTGTCAGCTGTCGGACCATTATTTTTCTTTTTGTAGGTTATGCTAGAGCAACTACTACCATCTGTAGACAAATTGAGAAGCTTGCGCTAGGCGCTATGAATAAAAACTTATTAAATTATTTTAATATTACCTTGCAGAAAACTGTAATATGACTGGTTTTTGAGATTACTATTCAACATAATAGCAATTTTATTTGGACATGAATTAAAATACTGAATTATTGACAAAACGTTTAGATAACGAATGATTTTTCCAATCGTTAAGAAATAACGATATCGGTATCTTTTTTTCGTTATGTAGACTTAAATTATTGTTTACAGAATACCACTTTAACGATTATCGTTATGATAACGATTTAACAATGAAAAATGTCATAACGATCGTTTACAGAATAAGCCTATTAAACGATTTTCGTTATTACCATGACGATATAACGTTTTACCGATTCGTTATGTCATAACGATCTTACAGAATAGCCCTATAAATATAATATAAACTTTGATGGTTTGTGTCGTTTGTATTAATAACAACTTGAACTGTGCAATGGGGACTAAATCGACGTCGCATAACACACATTTCCCCGTCCAGTACTAAAGAAGAAAATTAGCTTGTAGAGTGAGCTATAGTTGAGTATGATTGTACATTGTATATGACTAAATTTAGAATATCGAGAAAATCGAAATTATTTCAAAACATTACTTGATTGGTTATTGAGGAATGCTGAGATTAAAAACAGTGGAAACTTTTTATTCTTAGGGTTTAATAAAAAATTTACCTTCGTTTGAAAGTCATCTCAATTTTAATGAAAAACGGTTACTCTTATTGACATTCGATAAAATGCACCGTTTTCGAGATAATTGAAGTTAAACAAATTTTCCGGTCATATTAGCATTAAATTACAATTGCAAAAGTATTGTAAATATCGACTTGAATTTTTTCATGTACTTATTTCTGTAGTCAAAACTGGTACCTTGACAAGGCTGTAATTTACGATCAACAAACATCAGATTTTTTTGACGTTTAATTAAAGTTTGACTTCGCATTCTGCAAAGCAAAACCAATGAGTAATCTTTGCAAAAACTTTCACCACAATTACGTACTACGAAGCGTTATGCAGGTAACAGCAGTGATGCTTTCGCATTGTCACTGGCAGTCGCAATGCAATGCAGTGAAATGTTTTGCTGATTAATTTAGCGGTTGACATTGATTGAATATGCATTCAGCTGGACGGAAATCATTGCTACGTGGGTAAATAGCACAGATGAGAGATAATTAATATCATATTAATAATTTATCACTGGTGTATAAAAAATGATTGATTTATAGAAAGTATTTTGAAGAAAAATGTTGTTTACTTCAAAGGAAATTTATTACTTTGTTTACCTGCACTCAAAATCTTTTATTTTCGAAAACAACGAAACAAGAACGTAATTTTCTTTGAAGATGGACTCATTAATATTAAAGAGATTTTATAAATTGCAAATCGAGCCACGAAAAATAAAGTATAATTAAAATATTTCTCCACAGTATTGTAACGTTAATTTATTTGGGTAAAGTGTAAAAATCAGAGAAATATTATTAATTAAAATAAAAGTTTATTAAACGATAAATAATTATTAAAGAGAATAAAAATAACTAACACTATGATTAAACAATTATAAACACTAATTTAAGATAAGACTAAGAATATTATTAAATTCTGAAACATTAAGGCACGGTTTCATAACACAATTTAATCTATGATTAAATTTTACTTCCGAAGTAAATTTAAAAATTTGAACAAATGCAATGCGATTTTTTGACAGCAATAAATTTAATGTCATAAGAACGTGGAAACTGATTCGAATTTGTTCGTACAATTAAATTTACTTTGGAAGTAAATTTAACTGGACCTTTATGAAACCGGCTCTAAGATTATTTATTTAATATTTACGTATATTTTCGCATTCTTATTATATTTGACTATGGTATAGTACTCCATTACCCTTAATCAGTTGTTCATACTACGGAGTGTTTTCTTTTTAATCAAATATAGATTTTATTTAAAAAAAATGTAAATTTGTGTTACATATCCAAAATACTGATATTGTTTTATAAACCGTCTGATACAATATTACTTGTAGATAAGTTCACTGCATTTCGTATGCATAGGCGTGCAACATGAAATATTTATGGATACATTTTAACTGAAAAAAATAAATGTAATTTATTTTAAAATTATGTTTCTTTTTAAATAATGCCTTTGTTAAAGATTTATGTTCTTCATCTATATTTTTGCAAAACACAAAAATATAGATTTGACAAAAACCATGAAGTAATAATTTGATTTAAATATCAACGTCACTGGGTAAATGTTAGCACAGTCGGCAGTGTAGTAGATAATTAGGTATCTATAACTCTACGACATACGTCATTATTATTTGTAACGTGTAACCATTTACGTATATCTGTTACACAACTTAAACTACATAGATATACATAAAATAATCGTAATCTTTCTAACATGGAATTTTGCAAAACTACTACTGTGTTAAGTGCTGTGTATTCTTTCGTCGGCCAAGTAACCTTGAATAGTCATCTTTCGTGAACCAAAGTATATGTCTTCATTTTAGTTGCAAATAGATTATAATAAAATAGAAAAAATGTAATTATTAATATTGTAATATTACTAATTACAAATTTAAAAATCACTATGTTCAAAACGAGCGCTATTTTGAAAGCGTATACTGCAATGGATGCTCACAACAGTTGAAAACACTTGGTTGTGAAGAACGTTTGTTCTAACTTCATCTGAAAGTTTGTGCGAGTGTGTTGTATTTAGAAAGAAACAAAATACGTCAGACATTTACACTATATCCGTTTCTCTCATTCCAGGCTTCTTTTTCTAAGCCGTAAGGGTGACGTCAGCAAATACTAGTGTGTTTGCGGGATATTTTTTAACCTTTATGATTATATGGAATATTTTGTAGCGAAATAAAAAAATATGTATCTTATTTTTTTATAAAGATTAACATATTAAAAACTCAGAAAAGCGTGAACAATCTTATTATTACGGTGTCCCGATCTAACCAACTCAGCTACTAAATGCGTTTCTCATGATTACTGTTTTTTTACCTTCCGTCACCTATAGGTAAGGAAGGTATTATTGTCTTTGGTCAAAAAAATCGGTGGTGAGTTTTCATTGAATAAGCACGTTTTAGGGTCTTTACAATACGATTTTACTATTTTTACGATGATGTCTGTATGTGTGTGTGTGTGTGTGTGTGTGTGTGTGTTCGTGTGTGCGTGTGTGTGTATATGTGTGTGTGGACCGCCGTTTCATGCACGATATCTCCAATACTAGAATTCCAAAATTACAATTCTTGCGTATTCCTCTTCCTTACAACCGTATGCAGACTTGTTTAGATTTTGGTTATAATTGGTCAACCGGAAGTACCCTCATTTGAAGATTTTAACAGTTTTTCTTGAAAAACTCAGTTAAATGTTTTTATAACTTAAAAAATATATTATTCTCTATACGATTTGATTGCATTTTATATTTGATATTCAACAGATATAGAGTTAAAGAATTATAAAGATATAAATTTTATAATTCAGCCAGCTATGCTAACTTAACCATGGAAACTGCTAATATATTCAGGTAATTCAAATTGACAGATGTCAGTTTCAATAAATAGTAAATTTATGAAAGAGTAAGGGAAATAACTGTAGTGTTGAACGTTTCTAGAAAGATATAAGAAAGAAGATTACATTGGTTTGAACATGTCGTGAGGAGAGATGAGTATATTGGAAGAATGAATAGCTTATAACAGAAGGTGGAAGAAACATAAAAAGACCAAATATATGAGGAAAGAAGAGAAAAGGAACTGAATGAGGACGACACGCAAAACAAAAATTAGTAGAAAAAGAAAATAAAAAATAGCGATCCCCTAACAAAAGGGAAAAACTAAAGAAGTAGAAGATGTTAGTGTCAAGTGCAATTCGCTAATTCGCATAGTTTTATTAAATAATTTAACTGGAAATATAGGATCTTTTATGTGTAGGGCGCGTGCAATGACGTGACTTTACTGACTTTGGCAAGCAGATACGAATGTGGACTCGTGTCAAAATGACAGCTAATAACTGACAAATGTCGTAATTTTTCATTCAAAATTTCATGATTTTCTTATTTCATGTGGTTTATTTATTATCAGGGGTGTGGAATTCAGTTGCCGAGAAAAGGAATCATAAAATACCAAAAAATGAAATTTTGAATGAAAAATTTTGACGTGAAGATGACCCGCAAAACAGAAATGAATGGAAGAAGAAAATAAAAAATAACGACCCCTAACGAATGGGAAAAGCTAAAGAAGAAGAAGATGTTAGTGTCAAAAGCCATTTGCATGAAATAATATTACTGGAAATTTATAATCTTTTGCAAGAAAATTTATGTAGGGAATTTGTACATTGTCGGCACACCGGTGCTTGGTGTGTCAACTATTTTTTACTTAATGATCGATAGGATAGGGGGTTTACACAGAAAACGTCAGTTGTGATGTAGTCTATTTATTTACACGAAAAGAACATAAAAAGCACAGAACATAAGTATGGAATGATTGTCTAATGGGGCGCACGTTGTAGTGTTTGTATCAAAAGTTTGGTCCTCACTGCACTAGGCACACACTCTGGTCCGGGCGTAGCTCAAGGGAACGGGCGTGTTCCTGGTGGGCTTGGCGGATGCTCGCGAGTCGCGGATCGCGAGGGTGGATGCGGCTCCTGTCCACGGTGTAGAGACGGCGTGGGACGGGGGACAGCGGTATCACCTGGTAGGGGCGCTCTGGCGGTGCTGTCGACGGGTGGAACCTCTTCGGCAGCGGCTTCCGCGGCGACGTGGATCGACGTCGTTTGTGGTCCTTGCGCCGTGGTGCAGAATGGGCGCGAGTCGCTCGCGGTGGAGGTGGCGGCAACGGCGAGATGGCGCGTGGGAGCTGGCTTTCCTGTCCCGCGAAGCGTAGCGCCTGGCGTTGGGCCCGCCTTCGGTCGCGCTGTCTGGTGTTGCTCCGTCGTGGTTGGAACGTAGTGACGCTTCTCTCCATCCGTCCTCTGTTGCAGCTCTTGTCGTCCTTCTGGGTCACCGAATGGCGTTGGGTCGTGCGTCCGGGTAGCGGTCGTCCGTGCAGTTAACGGCCTTACGGTCGTCCACTCTCACTAACTGTCGCTGGAGTAGGTGCTTTCACAGGCCCCGAACTGGTTGTCCGTCTAATGCTAACAACCGAGTCTGAGCGAGTTAGTGCGACACCACACTGACTTGTTGGGCGGTAACGCGGGGCTTTTATACCTGCGGGCCACCCGCTAGGGCGCGAGGAAAGGGTGAGCGCGCCCTTATTGGCCGGCCGAGCTGGCCCCTGATTGGCCGGTCTGTCGCTCACTGTCGGACCTTCTGACGTCACGCCAGCGTCAGTCAGGAGCGTTATGGTTGTGCTAGCTAGGGCGGTTCGCTACAGGACCCCCCTCCTAGTGATGTCGTTAGGAGATCACGGCACAAAACGTACAGGTTGGCGAACCGTCCGGCCACTGCGAGTGACCCTGGTGTCATCCTGTGGATCGAGTGCCGGTGACGTGGTTTGCTGGTCGCCCGGTGTCTCTTCTTCCTTTCCTGCTCGTTGTCCCGGTGCGTCGTCCGGGTCGTTAGCCTGGTATGCCGGTTTCAAGCGGTTAATCGACACTACCACTTCCCGCTCGGACCGTAGTATCGTGAAGTGATGTTCTCCTCTTTGAAGTACTGGAAATGGCCCGTCGTATGGACTTCGCAACGGGTTCCGTGGCCCTTCTCGGCGGACGAATACGCGATCCACGGTCCCCAAATCCTTGAAGACGAAAACATTCTCTTGCCTGCGTTCTGCACTGGAAATGGGCCGTACTGTCAGGAAGTGCCTGCGTAGCTGCTCCAAAAAGGCCCCTTGATCCGTCGCCGGTGGCGGGCCGCTCGCCAATAGTTCTCCTGGTAAACGCAGGGCCTCTCCGTATGTTAATTCCGCTGCTGTGGCCCCCAGGTCCTCATTCCAAGCGTTTCGGATGCCTAACAACACGGTTGGTAGAGCTCTGGTCCATTGCCCCTCGGCACTGCATTTCAGGGCTACTTTCAGCTGACGATGCAGTCGCTCCACCATTCCGTTGGCCGCGGGATTGTAGGCCACCGTATGAATTCTGCTGAACCCCAACAACCCCTCCAATTGCTTAAAAAGGGCGGATTCAAATTGCCGGCCCTGGTCGGTGGTGACGCGGAGCGGCACTCCGAAACGAGAGATCCAGCCCTCGTAGAACGCCCGGGCCACCGTCTCAGCTTCGATGTTGGGCAGCGGGATAGCTTCCGGCCACCTGGTGAATCGGTCGACGCACGTGAGCATGTAGCGTTGTCCTTCGGATACCGGGAGTGGTCCGACCAGGTCGATGTGGATATGTTCAAACCTGGCGGATGGAGGCGTGAAGGTTCCACGGGGCGCGGACACGTGGCGCGTAACCTTGTTCCGCTGGCACGGGAGACACTGCTGCGCCCACCGTCGACAGTCCTTTTTAATTGAAGGTCACACGAACCGCTGTGTCATCAGCTTCGTGGTGGCTTTCGGTCCGGGGTGCGAGAGTCCGTGCAGACGTTTGAATGCTGCCTCACGGTGTTCGAGCGTCAAAAACGGCCTGGCCCTTCGGGAAGACGTATCGCAATACACAGCTGCTCCGGAGCCTGGGATCTCTACACGCTCAAGTCTAATGCCCGAATCGTTCCTAGTGAGGTACGTAGCTAGCTCCTCGTCCTTGGCTTGATCGGCCGCTAGCTGCCGGTAATCTACGGCCTGGGTCACTGCCTCAATTCGTGACAAGGCGTCAGCCACGGCGTTATCCTGCCCCGCGACGTGTTGCAGGTCGGTTGTGAACTCCCCAATGTAGCTGAGGTGACGCATCTGCCGTGGTGTCGCCTTGTCGGGCTTCTGCTTGAATGCGTAGATTAGCGGTTTGTGGTCGGTGTATATGGTGAACATCCTGCCTTCCACGTGGTGCCTGAAGTGTCGTATAGTGGAATATACCGCTAGCAACTCCCGATCATAGGCCGCGTAGCGTCGCTCGACGTCGCTGAGCTTCCGGGAAAAGAAAGCTACGGGCAGCCACGGCCCGGCCGCAGTTCGTTGTTGTAGCACTCCCCCCAGGGCTATGTCTGAAGCGTCGGTTACCACCGAGAGCTCTGCCTCGGGGTTAGGGTGTGTCAGCCGCGTGACTGTAGCAAGGGCCTCCTTGGTCGTCCTGAAGGCTTGGTCGGCTCCTTCCGTCCATGTTATGGCCTTGTTGCCAGCGCCTTTGCCCTTTAGTAACTCGTTTAAGGGAGCTTGTGTCGTTGCCAACTGCGGTATACACTGCCTGTAGTAATTTACCATTCCCAGGAACCGCCGCAACTGTTTCGCGTTCTCGGGTCTAGGAAATCCTTG
The DNA here is from genome assembly GCA_951394225.1 of Harpalus rufipes. Classification (NCBI taxonomy): domain Eukaryota; kingdom Metazoa; phylum Arthropoda; class Insecta; order Coleoptera; family Carabidae; genus Harpalus; species Harpalus rufipes. The sequence goes on from OX596277.1 coordinate 17,788,009, forward strand.
AATGACATCCACTTTTTCCGGCAGAGGTTTGATCCCTTGACCGGACACCATGTAGCCCAAAAACTTGACTTCCGCTTTGCCAAAACTGCACTTCGAGGCATTGACCACGATCCCGTGTTCTTGCAACCGCTGGAATAACGCGCGTAAGTGACGTTGATGCTGCTCCTCGTTCTCGGAGGCCACTAAGAGGTCGTCGATGTATACGTACACAAATGGGAGGTCCCTTAGGATTTCGTCCATGAACCTCTGAAATGTTTGTGCTGCGTTTCTGAGGCCGAAAGTCATCGCGGTGAACTCGAAAAGACCGAACGGCGTGGTGATGGCCGTCTTTGGTACGTCCTCTGGCGCGACGGGTATCTGATGGTATGCCCTCACCAAGTCCACGGTGGAGAAGACGGTCTTGCGGTGTAGTTGTTGCGTGAAGTCTTGTATATGCGGGACTGGGTAGCTGTCGGGTATTGTTCGGCTGTTGAGTCCGCGATAGTCGCCGCACGGCCTCCACTCGTTATTTTTTTTCTCCACGAGGTGTAGCGGCGCGGCCCATGCGCTTTTGGATGGTCTTATGACGCCGAGTCGGAGCATCGTTTGGAACTCGTTCCTGGCGATGAGGTATTTGTCCGGTGCTAGCCGACGGGGACGGTAGGCTACCGGAGGGCCCGGAGTTGTATGGATGTGGTGCTGTGTGTTATGCTGTGGTGCCTTGGAGAGTCCACCGGGGTTGGTTAGGCCCGGGAATTGCCGCAGAATTTGGTGGTAACGTCCGTGGCCTTGTATTAGTGTTATCTTGTTTGGCGTACTTCCGGTAACCCGTCGGCCTATGCTGTTCCGCCTGGTTTCTCCGTCCGTCAGACACCGGCGTCGTACGTCCACCATGAGATCATAAAAGGACAGGAAGTCTGCCCCGATAATGGGTTTCTCCACGTCGGCTATGATGAATTTCCAGGGAAGTGGTTTCGGGAGGCCGAGGTCCAGTGTTAAGGCGATGGTTCCGAATGTAGGTATTTTTGTGTTGTTCGCCGCGTATAGACACAAGGTGGTTGGTTCGCAAGTGCGCCGGACGAGGCGTCTTGGGAATATGCAGAAATCGGCTCCTGTGTCGATAAGGTATTCCTGTTTAGTCCCGCGATCCTTGACGAACAACCGTCGTGGTGGAGTCTCGGGGTCGCTAGTGGTGTTTAGCGACCCCCGGTGGCGTTTCCCGCCCGGGGGTAAGCGCATGGCGGCCGGCATCGTCGGGCCGCTGCCCCGTAGGTGGCGTGGTAGAAGCAGATCCCGGCTGCGGGCTCCTGCGCCGGGTTCCTTGGTTGTCGCCAATTTTCGGAGTCTCGACTGTTGGGCCTGCCCGCCTGTGCTGATTGACGGCGGACCTCCGCGGTTAATGCACTGAAGTCGTTCTTTAGCTGCTGCATGGCTTCCTGCCACGCATCCAGAGCTGGGGTGAGCCTGGCCTCGCTGACCTGTTGCTGTGTCTGCGAGCTCACGACGGCGTCGGCTATCAAGCCTAGTTTATCGAGGCCCTCGTGCTTCTGGGTGGCGAGTATGGCCTGTGATGCTGCCGGTAGTCGCTGCAGCCAAATGTGTTTCAGCAAGTCTTCGGTCATGATGGCGCCTCCCAAAGCCCGTAGGTCTCGCAAGAACTGAGAGGGCTGTCGGTCCCCCAGTTCTTCCCGCTCCAGTAGCTGCCGAATTTTTTGATCTGTGCTGGTCGCTAGTCGAGAGATGATCGCCTTTTTTATGCTCTGGTATTTGGCGGTCACTGGCGGATCCGCGATAGTATCTCTTACCGCGGCGAATACTTTGGGCTCAAGATTCGCAATCACGTAACTATACCGCGTTTCGTCGCTGCTGATCCCGCTGATGTTGAAGGCGTGCTCCAACTGCAGGAACCACGCTTCGGGGTCGCTTGGCCAAAATGGCGGAACCTTCATTTGCACTCGCTCGACGCGTGTTTCGGCTGTCGTTTGTTCCATGTCGACGCGGTTGACACGGCGCGGCAGCCGCCTATTCCTATCGATCACGTCGGGGTCACCAGTTTTGTCGGCACACCGGTGCTTGGTGTGTCAACTATTTTTTACTTAATGATCGATAGGATAGGGGGTTTACACAGAAAACGTCAGTTGTGATGTAGTCTATTTATTTACACGAAAAGAACATAAAAAGCACAGAACATAAGTATGGAATGATTGTCTAATGGGGCGCACGTTGTAGTGTTTGTATCAAAAGTTTGGTCCTCACTGCACTAGGCACACACTCTGGTCCGGGCGTAGCTCAAGGGAACGGGCGTGTTCCTGGTGGGCTTGGCGGATGCTCGCGAGTCGCGGATCGCGAGGGTGGATGCGGCTCCTGTCCACGGTGTAGAGACGGCGTGGGACGGGGGACAGCGGTATCACCTGGTAGGGGCGCTCTGGCGGTGCTGTCGACGGGTGGAACCTCTTCGGCAGCGGCTTCCGCGGCGACGTGGATCGACGTCGTTTGTGGTCCTTGCGCCGTGGTGCAGAATGGGCGCGAGTCGCTCGCGGTGGAGGTGGCGGCAACGGCGAGATGGCGCGTGGGAGCTGGCTTTCCTGTCCCGCGAAGCGTAGCGCCTGGCGTTGGGCCCGCCTTCGGTCGCGCTGTCTGGTGTTGCTCCGTCGTGGTTGGAACGTAGTGACGCTTCTCTCCATCCGTCCTCTGTTGCAGCTCTTGTCGTCCTTCTGGGTCACCGAATGGCGTTGGGTCGTGCGTCCGGGTAGCGGTCGTCCGTGCAGTTAACGGCCTTACGGTCGTCCACTCTCACTAACTGTCGCTGGAGTAGGTGCTTTCACAGGCCCCGAACTGGTTGTCCGTCTAATGCTAACAACCGAGTCTGAGCGAGTTAGTGCGACACCACACTGACTTGTTGGGCGGTAACGCGGGGCTTTTATACCTGCGGGCCACCCGCTAGGGCGCGAGGAAAGGGTGAGCGCGCCCTTATTGGCCGGCCGAGCTGGCCCCTGATTGGCCGGTCTGTCGCTCACTGTCGGACCTTCTGACGTCACGCCAGCGTCAGTCAGGAGCGTTATGGTTGTGCTAGCTAGGGCGGTTCGCTACAACATAATACTCAACAAAAGGTTTTTTTTCACCATTTGTTTTCATCAACTTTGCTTGTTTTCGTCTTTTATAAAATTGTGTTAAGAACCGGATTATATAAACATTTTATAAGTTTATGACATCACACCACATTCCCACCTATCTTTAGGAGAATTGCCAATAACTAAAATCATTCAACCACATGTTACGTATTATTCATTCTAACATTTTTGCTTCTCATTTTCAGCGGAGCAACCCATCTCTATCCATCGAGTTGCAACACCAACTTCACCACCATCACCGAGGTCTATCTCCAGTGTCTCACCACCACGATTTCGACCCCACCTGACACTTCTCCGACGTGCTATAGCACAGGCAGCACCAGGTTATTGCCAAGGTCAACCAGGGACAATGCCCTAATCACAGCCACAGTCACAGCCATAACCAGGACCAGTGTCGGGACATTAGGACCACAGTGTGTGAGTGCCAGAGCCATTGGTGAAGGGATTGGTGATGGTAAATGTAGTGGTAAACTTTTACAAAGTGGTACAGAGTAATGGTAAAGTGGTGGAGGGATTTATTGTCAACTAATGTGGGCAAACTATTGTGGTAAAGGTGGTTTATTAAAATGAGAACTTGTGGTAAACTAATGGTGAATTAATTATAGTTAAGATGTACGAGTGAACTTGAATAAATGTGTATAGAAGTGCTGAGGATGCTGAAAAATTTGATGAAATTTTAAATACTAGGTAACTACCTAGAATAATTTCACTTTTCACAAAATTTTAATTTTATTAAGAATGATTAGTTTACCTGCCAATATTTATCAATAAGTCTTTATCAGACAGATCAGCCGACTTGACGTCTATCAAAGACGATTGTCATCCACAGGCAACTAATTTGATTAGTATTTTATTTTTTCAAATTAAATATTCTAATGGTTTTTATTATTATTTCATAAAAATTGAATAAAATATTATATGAACCATGTGAGTTAAAAAAAAAATAGTAAAATAATTTAACCCACTCGACCTACGGGATCCTGGCTTAAATTTTCTTTTCATAAATAAACATTATCTTCATAACAAAATATATGGTTGAATGAAAATCCGGTTTGAAAATTCCTAATTAAATTTTAAGATTAGTTTGTGATGTCATCAGTACTACCCAGTGGTACTTAATTAGTTGGTTTTCATGTGATTTGTATTTACTTCTTTTTATATTTGTTAAAAATTTAAGTACATATTAAATCTTATAAATCTACTTGTTAAATATTTCCATACATTTTGAGAACCTTTTTGAGGGTTCAGTGGCGCTAGTGGGCTTGTCATGTGTTATTAAACTAAAATAGTTTCAAACTTTGTTTTGAATACTTCGGGATTTGTAATTATTTTTTTATAAACTGTATGTATAAAATGGTCTCCGGATTGTATGAAATTAAATTTGTATCCATTATGTAGTCTTTCTGAATTAATGGCGAAAGCGGGCTTTCAATTTTTAGCCAATGAGAAGCATTATTTCAAAACTATTCCTGATGACGACACGAATTTTATAAACCTTTATATCTCGGCGCTAAACAAACTTTTTATAATTCTTCTTTTACCAATCATTTTTGACACAAATATCATAATTTGATTATGGTGGCCCATTGATAAATAACGTTCCAAATCTGTGCACAAAAGAAATGAAAGAAAAATACAGTACCTAGATTGTTCGTATAAAAATTCGTACATAAATTGAATAGTATTTTATCCAAACTATTCAATATAGGAGAAAGAAAAAAATATTTATTCTTACAATCTCCATAATTTTCTTATTATAAAAAGTACATATGTTATAAAAAAAATATTTTCAAAAACTTATCGATAACGTCGTGCAAAATATTAGCCAGCCCGATCTCAAGTATCTCGATTTGAATCTGCCAGCCGGTTAAGGGGAGGCTTAATGCAAAATAGGGTTTAGGTATTCGTAGACATAACAATCTGACCATTATATATTGATAATTGCATACTTTTATTATTTTTTATCGGGGATGGAAAACGTTATAACATTTCATTTATTATTATTTTTTAATAACGTTATATTTACAAACATGGGGTCTCGTGGCCGTGTTCGATCCCGACCGACGCCAAAAATTACATCGAATTTTAATGGCACAAAATTGACCCCTGTGGCGCACTCTCCACACCAGCAATGAGTGACCGTGAGGTGACGCCTGGTAAACGCCCGCACGGTACAAATATTCCATCATTACCGATATATGTGTACACAGCAGATTGGCACACCCAGCAATGGGTAATATGTCGTGATGAAATATTTATTTATTTATTTTATTTATATTTACAAACTAACGTTATGTAACCATAACATAACAAATAACGATTCACTATAACGTTATCCAAATTCACAAATTTTAGAAGATTTTTGCCGTTTGAAATTATAATTTCCTGTTAATTTATTTTGAGTTTTATAATGAATAGGTGTCACTAGTGGTCAAATACAAATGTTGACCACTTTATTTCATTTCTAGAATAAGATTTGTGTAAGTTTTTTAATGCATTGTTTTTAATTTTTAATGAATTTTTATTACAAACTTAAGAAAAATACGGTTATTGTAACGTTATTATAACGTACAGAACGATATTTTGTTTTTTTAATAAGTTATTTATAACGATATGTAACGAAATAAAATTATTTACAACGTTATGAAATAACGTAACAATTCGTTAACGTTATCCCATCTTTGTTTTATATTACGGATTCTAAACCGCACTAATATGAATCGATCACGAAAATGATACACACGATATTTTCGGTTACGGCCAAGATTCAATTGAGTCGTTTATCAATGTAAAATTTCAATACATTTCACAAATTAAGAAGGTTTTTGAAAATTCTTAAAAACGTAAATAGGTAAGTTCTACAGTCTGACCAGCGACTCGTAACCGACTAGCTTGGATGCGCAGCAGCCTGGCCTTAAAATTGTGGTGGGGATTTCATTCGTTTCTTAGCAGCCGCTGCCGCAGAGATAACATGGAGAAAATACATTCTGATGCAGAAGCATGGTGTTTAAAAATTCAAATTGGGTGAACACGCAACTTCAAGCCGAAATCGGGAAACTTGTGTTTTGTAGTATAGTATACTTTCACGCGTAACTATACTCAAATTTTTTGACTCTGTCGGTTATAGTAATAAAACTATAAATGAACTATAAATATCGCAATTATGATAAAGCGGCATATCCTTTACTTTCTGTAGTATAATACTGTTTGGCATCGGCCCATATTTTTGAGCCGCTCTATTCATTTATGTTAAAGTACTGTAAGGCTATTTTCCTATACATACCTGGTAGAAGTTTGATTCAATGCATGAATAGAGCGGCTCAAAAATATGGGCCGATGCCAAACAGTATTATACTGCAGAAAGTAAAGGATATGCCGCTTTATCATAATTGCGATATTTATAGTTCATTTATAGTTTTATTACTGTACCCGACAGAGTCAAAAAATTTGACTATAGCTATCTCTTTCCCGCGTTCTCTCTCTGATTTTCTGCGCAGTACTCGTCCCGACAGCTCTCGAGTGGCTGGTCTGACTGTAAAACTTTATTATTTTTTTCGAATTTGAAACAGAAAAAATCGGCAGGTTTTGTGACGTCAAACATTCATTAGCTAGTTCACTCGGTTTAAGGGTCACTTTGTCCCTTTTTATACATCCCCATAGTGTACAAAAATTAAATACCTATTTACGGCTGGTCTGACTGTAAAACTTTATTATTTTTTTCGAATTTGAAACAGAAAAAATCGGCAGGTTTTGTGACGTCAAACATTCATTAGCTAGTTCACTCGGTTTAAGGGTCACTTTGTCCCTTTTTATACATCCCCATAGTGTACAAAAATTAAATACCTATTTACGGCTGGTCTGACTGTAAAACTTTATTTTTTTTTTCGAATTTGAAACAGAAAAAATTGGCAGGTTTTGTTCTATGGGAATTAATACTATAAGGAAGGTAGCATTTTGAAGCTAATTAAATGGAGACCACGAGACTTACACTCTCATAGAGAGAGTAAGTATAAAATGTGAACATTCATAATAATTCTCAAATCCTTTAGTCGTCTAGTCGAACGGTTCTTAAACTTATGTAGCCCATTTGTAGCCTGAGGCCCTAGAATCCCATCTTTTGTTTTCTGCTTCTTTTGTAACCTTGTTTTTTTAAATATGTAATAATGTAAAATTAATTTTATTTATATTAAAATTGTTAGATGGAAATATTTAAAAGAAAAATTTAGAGAACATGTTTGACGTCCTAATCACGAATTCAAACGTTTTTAAAAAAGGAATATTTGTCATTAACGTTCAGTTCACTTTTTACAAACATTATTAAATAATTTAACGGACTATCTTGAATTTAAAAAAAAAAATACATTTATTTGTACTTATATTCATAAAAATAAAAGAACGGATCAATTACTAAAATATAAGGCTCTCGTAACAAAATATTGTTCTCAGATAAAAATAAATAATAATCTCCTGAAAAATTCATTATACTTTTTCAGCACTTTCAGCCATAAATCTGTATGAAGTCAGTGTTTCTAGACCTAAGTGTTAATATATTATTTGTTAAATTTTTAAAATTCCTTCATCAAGGCGTAGATTTTGTTCTAAATTATAAATACGCGACTCGAATAAGATTCGATCCCGTATTATCTTAAAGTATTTATACTAAGGATAGATAACGAATAGTAATCAGTGTTCATGTAAAAAAAAACTTGTGTTTTTAAAACACTTTAATTGTTAAATATTTCATTTTAGTAGATACACAGTCACTAGTTAATCAGTCACACAGGGGTAATTAACCATTAGGACCATTTATACAGGGAACTTAATTGAAATGTACGGTACGATTTTAAACATTACTATTACCGGAAATCGATAATCAACTAATGAAATTGATTGGATTCGTATGCCAATGTTTCGATTATACTGTAATCATCTTCAGGGTTAAATAGTAGCAATGAAAAAACTAACACATATTAGCGAGTGAAAAAGAGGCGGAGCTACGCGTGTGACATAACAATATAGCCGGCCTAAGGTAGATGCTTCGTTTCCCACAACTGTCTATTCTCATATGCTGCCTTTGAAGTGCAAAGTAATATTAATAACATAGTTAATATTAAATAAAAATAATGTTTATTAGTAATTTTGCGAACTTCTCCGCTTCATTAAAATATGTTTAGCATTTCCGAAATTTTATTTTACATGATTCGACTCTTTATTTTCTTGAATCTTTCATACTACTGAATTATTACAGTCTTTGGAAGATTAATGGGTGGATAAGATTTACGATTTGTACGTCTTCTTTGTGTATGCATGTCTACAAGTTTAAATTTCATTACAAAATATTTTAATAAAGGCATATAGTAATGGGGTATTCTACCAATTTTTTTCGGATAATAGGGTAAAGTCGGTAGAGTTGGCGCACCTTTTTATAAGTGGATAAAAACAATACAAAATTAAATATAAATAATTTATATTTCTTACAAAACATTAATACTGTGTTAGTAGTATGTAGAAATACACTTCAAATATGAAAACACGTCTTACATTGAAAACAATAAACAAAAATAAAAAATACGTAATGCGCCATCTCTCCTTGTGTGTGCGGGTAAGATGGCGTACAAAAACATATAACAAAAAATCTATTCGGGTAATATGGCGCACATAAATTTAAACATATTTAAACAATATAATAATAAAAAAAAATTAAGTTTGCTTCCTTCCGCAGCGCAAACACATATTTGAAAAGTTAAATCGTCTAGCAGCGGCATTAACACCCATGCCATTATGAACTGCTTCAATAGCAGAAATTAAGTTATCTTCGGCCCACTCCCCGCATTTACATGTTCCCTTTCTATTATAAACACGTGGCATCTGAAAATACATGTAGAAACAATATGAAAGATGGACAAACATTAAACATATTATAAATAAAGAGGATAAGTTGGCGCCCACCAACTCACCCGACAGTGGATGGTAAGATGGCGTAGCTAATTACAATACAATCGTTTATGTTCATTTGAGGCGCTGTTTTAGGTTAGAAATGATATTTACGCATTTTATAACTTATACATGCGAAAAGACTCATTTTTTAAGCATGCACAAGAAACCCATGTTATCACCAAATACAGGTCAATTTCTTTTTAGTCTACATCAAAACTAATATACCAAAATTTCTTACTTTTATCGCAGAGATTCAATGCATTTATACTTTCTACACTGGACTGAACACCAGCAGAATTGTTCTAGACTAGTGGTGCGCATTCTATTGGAACAGGGGCCAAATAAATTGGCTGTGCCATCTCAACCTCCGTGCCATCTCACCCGACTTTACCCTATATAAAAATCTATGAGTATTGGTGAAAACGCGATGTTAAAATTTGAATTAGTAAGCAATATACGAATTTTTGAATGTCTGAAATTATTTGTGACGTCACAGGCTCGATTTGGTTATGCTTCTCAAAGAGTTAATTCTATGAGTGTCTGCATTGTCTGCGTTAGGCATATATTTTCACTTTTATTAAATCTTCTTTTCTTTGTCAAATTAATTAGTAATGAATACAGAAATAAAAAATATACAGGGTGATTGGTGAGGAAACGGCCATACTCCAGGAACGTGTTCAGGAGAACAAAATAAACAAAAAAAGTCATATAAACATGTGTCCGATTCTTCACCGTTACTGAGATATTAATTATTAATAGTGTGGTCTCCGGACCTCACTCTTCTCGATTACTGTCTATGGGAATGGCTAAAATCTTTAGTTTATGCTACAAAAGTTCAAACAAGAGAGGAATTATTAGACCGCATCGTCAATTTTGCCGCTGTTATAAGAAATGACCAAAGAGCCACACGTGCGATCCACAAACGAGTTAGTAAATACATCGAAGTTGGCGGTGGTATTTTTGTAAATATTCATTGAATTGTTTTTCCTCCACTTGTATAGCATAGTACGTTATAATAAATTATTTGTTTCGTCATTGAAGTGCTGCTTTTATTATATTTTTTTAAGTGATATCTCCGTAACGGTTAAGAATCGGACACATGTTTATATGACTTTTTTTGTTTATTTTGATCTCCTGAACACGTTCCTCGAGTATGGCCGTTTCCTCACCAATCACCCTGTATATTTATCTGTATAAAATATGTAAAATAAATATTATTTCAATCTATTTCCAGAAACAGAATGTCATTAGGATGACAGTAGAGTTGCTATAGTTTTTCATTTGAATTCAAACAAAATCAACGAATAGCAGGTTTAGGTCGATCGAATTCAATCTAAATTTTACAATAGTAACCAGTTCGAGCCAATAACGTTGTGTTTACAGTAAATAAGCATTTTATTAACAACGAAGAAATATATCATAATTTTCATTTTACTAAAATTATTAGTTTAAAGTATGCTATCTTATAATAATTATTGAACTCAAAATATAAAACAGCGTGTGTAAGAATTTTTCATTGACCACTCTTTACTCCTGAAGAAAATCACATTGCCATAAAAATAAGTTATTAATACGACTGCCAGTTTCATCATTTCATTAATTCTCCAAATTGTTATTATTGGTTATCCACATTCCACAGTTTTAAATTATAACTAATCTTGTAATATTTTTCTTTCTTCTGTTACATTTATAATTGAATTCACGTTAGAATACAATTCATTGTATATGCAGACATGCGCGTAATTTGCAGTATACATACATACATACATACTCATATTCATTCCTCATCCGGATGATATAGTTTCTTTTCTAATCAACTTCTTTCTATGTTCATTCTCAAAAGCCTTTAGAGAAAACGATCAAGTTTTGCACTTATCAAAACTTATCAATGGCTGTGTCGATGATTCTCGTTATCTGTCTTGTCTTCATTTTCATGCTCACTTGACATGAACTAGATATACCTCTATCTTTTGGAAATGACTAGAGTCCCGAACGCGGAATCTTCAAAAACTTAAAATCCCGAATAGGCTTGGTTTACGCAATTTCTCTAACTGCACCTCAACATTACCTAACCCAATGCACAAAACTCTGGCTTGGAAAACGCGGACCGAATATTATGCGTTAGGGTAGGCTATTGTTGTTCTATTTAGGGAAATATACAAACAAGCTAAGATATTGAACAACTGTACCACGTTCGGGTCGGGATTTTAATTTTTCAACATCGGTACCGAACGTTCAGCCACGCCTCTTCGATGTTTCTAGTACTAAATCACGCCTCCGCGTTCGGGATTGTAGCCACGTCTTTACCTTTTAGTTACCCGTAATTATAAAATATGTCATATTTACACTATTAAATTCTCCAAGGTTGACAATTTCCAGTTAGAGTTTAAAAAAATATCAAATTGTATTAGAAAATTTTGTTAGCCTATTTTGTTCTTTACTACCCTTTAATTGGGCTTGGCCTGTTGGGTGGTTGAAACTGAATAAATAAATAAAGAATACAGCTATGTCAAAATATTTCTTTAAGTATTATATTATTTTTCCGTCGTATTTATGTTATTATAAGACTTATTCATTGTAATGCAAAAAAATGTATATTGTTTCAACTAAATACAAATTTCATTAAAATATATTAACTGGAATATTGAATTAATTTGGGTCACTGCAAATACCTCCTTTCTTGTGGATTGCATAAAGATTTTATGTATCACAAAATAAGTTTCCAATCCATCATTTCTAATAATATTATTATTATTAAACAGAAGAGTGTAATGCATTATTTATAAAAAAAATAGTAATGGTTAACTACCCCATAATAAAATAATATCATTCAATATAATATAATGGCGCTTATAAAAAGTTATGCTATTAAAATTTTTCAGTGCTGATTATATTCGATGATATTATTTCTGATAAGCGATATTATCAATTATCTTTTAATTCATCGACAATAACTTGTTTTTAAATATTCTACAGTTTCATAGGAAACTACCATATTTCCACTGATTGATAATATTACTATAGTTGCACCATAAAATACGAATTATATGCAATCAAAATGTGTACTATAGAATAATTTATAAAACTATACTTTGTTAAACTAATATTGGCCTTAAAGTTCAATTTTATTTTATAAAAAAAAAACTATTCATTTAGTAAACCATAGAGTAACTTCATGCTTAATTGTTTGAATTTAAGTTTATAGAATTTTTACTAAATAAACATATTATGTTTTACAAATGCAATAATGTTTTATTTACAATATTATAAAAATATCTTATGTAATTAATAGCATAACAGGTTTGTATAGTAACCTTGGTAACAAATTGTTGAACTGACCCGTATTAAGTGAAAGTAAAGTGCAAAACATATAGTACGATCAGATTTCATAAGTTAAATAAGCAATAAATAAACTTTTAAACATTTTTAACTGTATGACGAAAGCTTTTGTCAAAATACATCATTTCTTTTCAAAATGCGTAGACCATTCATAAATAAATATTATTATATACACATATTAATTTTATCTTGTATATATTCACAATAGCATCCATACAAACTACTTGTAAATTCCTTGGACTCGATAATTTTCTCTCCTTCAATAAAAACTTATTATCGCGTTATCGAATTTAAAAGTAATAATTATATCAATTTATATTACTATATTATCTGTATAACTGAAGAGAAAATATACTAAGTGAAAACTTATTGCTGAGAATCTAGGCAATAGAATCATACTTTCTCTGCCGGCGGAAAGTATAACTTTATTACCTAGTAACATACTTTTAATATCAATCGACGAGATGTACAACCCATATATCAAATTATTAAATATTAAACCCAACAACTTTTCCATCAAATACTAGTCAAGAAAATAATTTTATCTACAACAGACTAACTAGAATATAAACATTTTCCAGACAATGTTCTAATGAGAAAGTACTTAATGTTTACAGAAGTAGTCCCCAAAAGACTATTTTACGGAATACTCCTGTAATAAATTTCATAACAATATAAATTACTATTAATTTTTAAAATGCACAAATTTTTGGCCTATTTTTAATTGTATCTTGAATTGTGTTCTTGCATGTCCCATACTAATTATTTTACTTTAAATTTTAAATATTTCGATAGTGGATAAAACAGTATACAGAGTAGAATAAAAATTCCATATCCTTTAATTTTTCTCATTTTTATATATAAAAAGTATTTGAAATACTTTTTAAGATTCCCACTCAGAAAAAAGTTACATCCAGAAGTTAAAATCATCAAATTTACGTTTTTTGTTCGTTACTCGAAACAAATGAAAACATCTTCAATGTCTTTAGACCGTTAAATTTGTATCAAAAAGTTCACTCATAAAGACGTACATCAATTTTATGTAGCGTGCACAATAAGTTTTTCAGGAGTAACCATTGATTGTATATGTATACCTACCTTACTTACGTACGTTAGCCAATCAATGCCTTTTCACACCACTAAGAAGTTTACATATGCAATTCGGAAGTTTTTAGGACCAACCGCAAACTTTCTGAACTTTCACATAATATACCTACTGTTAAATGAAAATAAAAAATATTTAATTTTTTTATCAACCAAATGTACTTTCCAAAAAAAGAAAACTGTATGCTTATATAACATATAAACCGAATCACTCCTTGTTATGCCTGTTTTACATTTGTCAATTTTAAGAACCATGTTCAATAAATGGGAGATTACAGCTCAATCGAATTAAAAGAAATTAGTAAAAAATAGTGAAAGTATATGCTTAACAGAAATATAATAATATAATTGAAATACCTCAGAAATATGGGGGTTTTTGTTATAGCCGCTCATCGCCGCCTATAAATATATAACAAATACCGAGTTATAGGAAGAGGTCCCTACTACCAATGGAAGTAAAGAAATTCAAATAGCGGAGGCGTGGCCATCTGTCCAGCATTGTAAATACACTTGCAATTATAAAATATGTAGACTTGTACAGTAATTGGTTTTAAATAGAATTTAGAAATAGCATATCAAAAACAGTTTGATATGAAAACTTATATTCGTGACGTCACATCTATTTTTTCAAACTTCGGGGGACCATAACTTGTAATATCAACAGTTATGTAACAGTCATATAATTAAATTGACATTTTAAACTGAAAATTGACGTAAAAAATTGACAAGTATAAAACAGGCATTGTCTCGCCTAACACATTGCATATATGCATATAAATAAAGCATATTGTAGTACCCATAACTATCATTTATTTTTTAATGAAATCTGAACATACTATATATTTATATTCTTTGCAGATATTCTATAAAATATTTTCTATTTCAAAGTTGTATATTTTATATTTTTGCAGGTCAGACAGTGATAGTGGATTGGATATGTTATCACTTCAAGTATCAAGTACATGAAAGATTTTGATTATTTCTCCCACCAATGGTCTATATAATTTTCATCATCGAGTTGAATATCAGTATCAGTCTTCATCCATTGCTAAACAAGTCAGGTAGTGCAAGTGTACAACAAACATGTCGTGGGTTGAATCGCCCACAGTAGAGATATATAATTATTCAGAATATCGACAATTTAATTTGTCACATTTAGCCATAAATCAGTATTATATAGTTTTTGTGAATGAATTGGCAAAAAGTTTTAATTTATATACCGAACACTCAGAATGTTATAATGTAAGTAAAAGCAATATTGTAAGCATTTCTTATAAACAAAACCTTCTTAAGTGCTTAGAATAGTGTTCGACTAAAGAAAATATGTTATTTTTTTAAAATTCCGTAAATTCCTAAAGCTAAATTTACATTTGTGTATTGCTTCACCAATTTCTTCGTCGGTACACAAATGAATATAAATGCTTAAATGTGAAAGTAACAGTATTTCCTAATTTGTTTTTTTCTTTCTAATAATGCATGACAGTGGCGTAGCGTCATAGTGTTCAAGGTGTTCTCCGAACACTCAGAGGTGAAAAAATAAATAAATAAAGTCTTTTTTATTTATCTGCATTTTACACTAAAACTCATTTTAAAGATAAAATATTACCTACATAAAAATTTAGTTATTATTTTGTGAGCGCCTTACATGTATACCAAACGCAGAGCTAGGTTCAGAAAGAAATTCTGACAACCAGTCTAGCTAACATGAGAGCATGCAGTGAGCGGGCGGCGAGTACCACGGTGGGGATACACGGTACACTCTACTACGCTGGAAAGTATTGCAATTCTACAATTTATTTGGGTATTTTGATTACATTTATTTTCTTCGTTATTATTAAACACAGCACAATTTTTATTTTATATCGGTCTATAAATGCAAATTAATGTTTTTTAAAAATGTCTTTAATTAAGATATTGTTTTAAAATTTGAACAAAAATTAACAGAGTAAAAGTCGCGCCATATTCATGCTTAGATATTTTCTTTACGTTAGCAATATTTTATTGCAGATCTATAGAGAAAGAGTTACTTTTTAAATTAAAACAAAATCCTTATTTTTATGACAAAGTAATAGAATTTTTTGTAAGTCCAAACCGAAGAGTAGAATTAATGTACAAATAATAAATTTTTGATTAAAAAAAAAAATTGCACACCCTACCAAAAAAGTCACGCTACGCCACTGATACATGACAATTTAACATAGGTATGTAATTAATGTTATGTGCGAAAGTAAATTTGCACTGACTATAGTGGCAGACTGGCAGTACAGTGTTTTCATTAATGATGCACAAAAAATAACAAAACCAAGTATTATCATAATATAACCATTTGAGTTGTTACGTTGTACTTAATTTACTTAAGTGCATGAGAATACGTGTAAATAACAAGACAATTATTAATAATTTCATTACAATTTATGATTATTTCTCTGTTGTCACTTAACAAGGAGAACCGGGTACTATTCCAACCGACGTGAAATATTTCGAATTTTAAATGTCACATAATTAACCCCTGTTGTGCACTCTCTACGCCAGAAATGAGTGCCCGTGAGGTGACACCTGGTAAATGCCCGCACGGTACAAATATGTCATCATCATTACCGAAATCTGTGTACAAAGCAAATTGGCACATCCAGGAATGGGTAATATGCCGTGATGATATATTTATTTATTTTTTATTAAATACATACCCACATATTTACTAATGCTGGAAACTATATTAAGTTCCTTTCCATATAACTATTGTTCTATTTATAATTTCCACTTTAAAATGTTACTATTATTAATTTGAAATCTTTTTTTTGACAGTGACATTTATCTATCAGTAACATACATTTGAGCTGAACTGTGTCCATATAAAAAGTTGAAATACATGGTTTCAAAATTTTCTGAATGATAGTATTTAAGTTACAGCGCCCAGAGGATCTACACTCACACACATACAACCACAGACATCGTTGTGAAAATGTTAAAATCGGATTGTAGGGACCTTGGAACGTGGTCATTTACCAAAAGCTCGATGTGCGATTTTTAGCACAATACCTATACCTCGCTTACCAAGGGTAGCGGGAGGTAAAAATTATTCATATTTTATCTTAATACCTTCAATGTAAAACTAAGCTCACTAATTTAAAATTATCTACATTGACCAAATTGTGTGCTTCGTACAATTTACCCAAATAAAATTAAGATATTTTTCACAGCAGGATGTAAGTAAAAAAATCTCTATTTTCTATATACATATATTTATTTAGGTATATAATTTCGCTTATGTATAGCTCTTCCATGGCCCCAAGTACCGTTAACAATTTAAATATGAATGTATTCCCCAAACTGATTCATCTTTGTGCAAGCAATCTTATTCAGTTCGACAACCTTTTAATACCAATGTTATCATAATTTATACTGTGATTCAGTCATTCAGCGATTGTGATTGTTATTGTATTTTTTTAACATATAAGATTTTAATCTAAAAAGTTATTTGAACTAAGGAAGCAGAATGATTATTAATTTTGTTTTGTAAAAAGGCACAATTGACATCAGGATTTCATATAGTAAATCAGATCAAATAAATATAAAAAAAAAATATTGTGAACCGTATTTAGTAACTTT
Source organism: Harpalus rufipes (assembly GCA_951394225.1). Lineage (NCBI taxonomy): Eukaryota > Metazoa > Arthropoda > Insecta > Coleoptera > Carabidae > Harpalus > Harpalus rufipes. The sequence continues at coordinate 17,805,108 of OX596277.1, forward strand.
TATACATACCTATTATTTTATTTTACAAAACTATTCAAAAGAATTATGGGGTCTCGTGGCCGTGTGCCTGAGTGTCTGGTCGCGGGTTCAATCCCGACCGACGCCAAAAATTACATCGAATTTTAATGGCACAAAAATTGACCCCTGTGGTGCACTTTCCACGCCATCTATGAGTGCCCGTGAGGTGACGCCTGGTAAGCGCCCACACGGTACAAATATTCCATCGTTACCGAAATCTGTACACAAAGCAGATTGGTACACCCAGCAATGGGTAATATGCCGTGATGAAATATTTATTTATTTATTTCAAAATAATTGGAATAAGCGAAATCCTATTCTATCTGTTAAAATGAAGAAATTAATAACATATTTGTGGTGAAATTGTTAATAATATATACGTATGTATAATATTGTTTACGAGTAGTACCCATTAATATGTCAATGTTTTGAAGAGAGTGGGAGTGACTTAGTTGAGATGGTTTGGACATATGGACAGAATGAGGAGTGAATGGCTTGTGAAGCGTATGTACAGGTCAAATGTATGTTACTGAGGCGAGGGCACCACGGAGGGCCCCCAAAACCTTGTATTCACTGAAAAACAGTGTATTTTGTCATATTAGACTCTAATTAATCGATTTCCATCGATACCTTACGTAGAATATGTGTACAAGTTGTTCTTACAAATCGTTCGTTTCAGGCCGTGAAACGGCCAAATATAATGTAAAAACTGTTTCTCATGGCTCCAAATCGCTTAAAAAGGCTGTTTCTGGGCAAAATACGTGTTTTTGAGTGTTTTACAGTAACTTCCACGGCACTTTAGCTGCGCCGACGAGGGCACCACAGAGGGCCCCCAAAACCTTGTATTCACTGAAAAACAGTATATTTTGTCATATTAGGCCCTAATAAATCGGATTCCATCGATACCTTACGTAGAATATGTGTACAAGTTGTTCTTACAAATGAAGAATAACGTATAATAAATTGAAAAATATTGGAAACCCGCATTGTAGACTATTCCGGTACAGAAAACATTTAAAAATATATGTAGGGGATTAAGAGCAATAGCAATAATATTTTATCCATTTCCAGTGTCCACCTCGTAAATCATATATTACTATAAATGAAGACGTAACTATACCTAGAGAAATATTTTCTGCAAGATATTCAGAAGCATGGTACTTCCATGACACAATTACAAATGAACTTCATTGCAAAGTAACGCCAGATGTAGCTGAATTTGGAGTTTACGAGTTCAATATGACTTATTGTCATTTAAAAACACTCGTGGAACCAGTTAATATTTATATGTGTAAGTTCTTCAGCTTAACATTAGAAATAGAAATTTATATTAATAAAGACGAAATGATGAATACTAATATCATTCTTCAACAATAAAATATATTGTTATAAAACACAATTATAAATAATTCTAAATAGTTCTTTCAAAATTGTAATTGTTATTGGGATTCATTATAGTACTACATATTAGCAGTGTCTTGGCTGCCAGTGCCGATTCCCAAATCCCTCTTTATGAGCTTATGTACATGCATCATAATTATTTTTATTTGCACTAAAATATAGAAAACACCACTTCTTCTATCCGCAAGCGTAATGAACTTATTGAAATGGCACCGGCTTTTTCAAGGCAACTGGTACCGGCTTTTTCAAGGCAACCGGCGCCGGCATTCAAAGCACTTCGTACGTATAATGTTGTAAAATGTGCGAAATATCGCAAGCTATGCGTACAAACCGGATTTAAAACACAAATGCACTATGTACGAACAAGAAAATGGAAAATATAAAGAGACCTAACAAACCTTTTCAATTTAATAGTTATCTCTTTCTATCGCTGCACATAGTAAGTAAAATGGCGCACACAACTACCAGCTGGGCTATCAAACGAAACGTCAAAAATATTGCAGTCACTAAAATACCTATATTGTCGGTGAAAATTTGTATCCGACATTTTAGCTTCAATAAAAGCTTTCGTAACTTCGTTCGAAAACTATTTCCAAGTTGTCAAAGACTTTTCTCACATTTTACGTCTGAATTTGGAAAAAACAAATGCCATAGATTTCAGCAAGGAAGCATGTAACCATGGCTCCCGCTATTTGTAGGCTTACTATGCGCAGATCTCATTGCGCATATTTCCTATCTCTTTAAATTGAAAAGGTCTATTACACAGAAAGGTGCGTTCAATAAGGCCAGCAAAACAAGCAACCGGAAAAAAACTTTGTTGAACGACTTTGTTATCCTAGCATTAGCTTGTTTTGCTCGCAAGCATCCATGCGCCAAATTTCTCGCTTGTCTTGCTAACTTATCAAATATAATGGCGGGAAGTACAAAATATACATAGATGAAGTTATCTTGTACCATTTCTATCTCATTTTATGGTGTGTTTTTGTCAACCACATGTCAAAAAAGCTTTCAAAGTTTTATGATGAATGTTTATAATATTATTAAATTTGAAATATTTTCTTAGACCTAAAAAAAAAAAACTTCAAAATTAATCCCACTATCACTATCTGCAAATAACTGTACCTATCTATAAATTCATTTTGTATAACTTTCCAGACCAGTAAAAGAGATACGAGAGATACACATGTTATATTTGACAACTGTATAACTTTCACGATGACAGTTGAGAATGACAGTTCGTCATATAGCAACAAGTCTCGTTTGCTTACCTAGCATTTGCTTGATTTGCTTACTTCATTGTCTTTTTAGCTTTTTATAGAGATCTCTATATCTGCAATTCTTTTATAAATTAATTAATCTAACTTTAATCGTGTATTACGGTATGGGTATAGATGAGATGATGTGTAAATTGCCCGGCAAATATATGGATTTGCTAACAGTTATTTTCACTTGCAATTCAGCTAAATATAACAACAATAACCTCATCGAACGCACTAAACTCACTCTTGGAAAACTCGGAGCGATTTTTTTTCGTTAGGTTAGGTGAGGTTATTGTTTTTGTTATCTAGTACCAACTTTCTTAAACAAAAAATTGCATATCGAAAGAGCCCTCAGTGGATTTCGTAATAACTCCATTATAAGCTCAAAATATAAAAAAACTTTATTTAAAGACGTAGTAGAATCATTTTGAAGAGTTGAAGTAAATAATGTTATAAGTGCCGTATTTGTGTATATTGTTTTTTTACAAGAATGATAATTTTAGTGCCTACTCGTTTCTTTACCGTTGTATTAGGTATTCATAAATGGCAGGCTCATATTATTATACATACGAGTATATAGGAATGAATTATTATTTCTGTAAAAAAAAAATTATAAATATGGTACTTACATCATTTTTTATTCAAGTCTTCATTTAGTATGCAATATTTCAAGAAATTATCGTCGATAAACTGTCAGAATCCTATTTAACTTACTTTTTGACATGTTACTTCGCGCATTTAACAAAAAGTAACTACTTAATCACCCAAATATTTGATTGAAAAATGTATATAAAAAGTAACAATTAATGTTGGATATGTGACAATGTTTTGTTATTTCTTCAATATTAAGCCTAATTTCGGACGGTGCAAACTCCCAAGTCGTTCTCAACATTTTTCAATCTGATTTTCCTGAGAGTTGAAAAATCTTTATATTTGTAAAATTTCGCGGCGCACTTGAAGAATTTCGCGGCACACTGGCTTAGCAGATTAATTATTAATCATTTTCTCTTACATTTTTGTAAGTAACTTCTTCAATAAAAAAACACTTGAAGCATATCGTCGAATTCGTAATTTTATGTAGATTCCAAATGTATCAAAATATATATAAGTATCCCATTTGAAATATGAAAGTTAATTTCATTTCCGGTTAAACCGAATGCGCTATCATCATGTCAAATAACATGATTTGTGAGTCCCTAAGCCTAGTTTACGAATATATCAAGAAATTTAAAAAATAATTATAAAGGTTGCATATGCGTAGTGGCAAAATGAAAGGGAAATTATATTGTACAGTCACAAGCATAAAGCATAATACCTATCAATATCTTTCGTAAGCACGAATCCAAACGAAGAGGAGCGGAGGTTGCCGAACGGACTGTGCAAATGATTATTTACCTAGAATTGTATTATTATCTTTCTCTTTTTATCGTGCTATCGCATACTATCTTTTAGGCAACCCAGATGAGTTCCTATTCTGGGAGACGATACCTTGTAATTTTTATTTATCATTTTACAGCTATACTGACCGTATTTCTTATATATTTCGCCGTGGCTTTTGCTATTGTGGCCTGTGTCTATGTTTACAATAGAAAACCTAAGCAAGAAGGAGAGAACAACGAACCTAAAACCAGAAAAGAAAGAATAAAATCAATTGATACATTTAGAGGGTAAGAATTCATTATAATTATTATCATTTTAAGTAACTAATTTGTTCTATATGAAAATTTGTATCGTCAAATTTACAGATATTCATGCTAACTCTAATATGCTAAAAATATTAGCAATTGACACATTTTATTGTAAAAAATAAGAATAGCCCACATTTATTTACAAATACAGTGGCCCATATTCCGAGCGCGCTTTTATGGAGCACACTCCTCATAAGAATAGAATGTAAAAGCGCGCTCTATAAAAGGACTTTTATTATAGAAGTGCGCTCGGAATACGGCCCAATGCGATCACGAATATTGAAAATCATTCTACTTTCCAATTTCATACTTTTTTAAAATATTTTATATATCCCTATTTTTATAAAAGAGCATAAATTTACTTCCATAGTACATTTATTTAAATTAACAAATTCGAATCTTTCTTAATCAGTTCGACTGTCATTTGAAGGAATAAATTTTATTTACTTTGGAAGTAAATTTATCTGTCGTTTATAAAACCAGCCATTAGATATGTAACTTTTATAGATTATGCATGACTCTAATGATCCTGGTGAACTATGGAGGAGGTGGATACAACTTCCTATCCCACGCAACTTGGAATGGTTTAACCATTGCTGACGTTGTATTCCCATGGTTTTTGTGGATAATGGGTCTCTGCATTCCTATATCCATTAAATCAGCTAAAAGACGAGGAGATAAACATATATTTAGACATATATTGAAGGTAATGCATAATGTTATGGAAATAATATAAGTTGTAAGTTACTATTTTTTTATATGCAGGTGTCCGTTTTTCGAGGCTCACCATTGGGATCTCGAAAACTATAAGAGATACAAAGTCGGTTAAATTAGGGCAGTTACCCCGTTGGTAGACTATTTTTTTTCCGAAAAATTCATAGGTCACTAGATAAATGCAAAAATTTAAATTTTGCTGATTTTTATTATCACACATAGCTTCTAAATATGAAATAATATAGAATTTAGTTTGCATTTCTTTAGAACACTTTTTTATTTACTTTCCTATGACAATGCACAATTTTTTTATAACTGTTAAATCGTTATGAGGTCAATTCAGAGCTATGATTTTTATATGGACGCCATATTGGAAAACCACATCATTAAAAACAGAATTATATCTTTTTTAGCTTTCCAGGGATGTATACGTATAACTTATTGATGTTTATTTTGTTTCAAACAGTAAAAATGTAACAATTATGAATTTTATACGGTAAAAAGAATTATTATGGCAGTGAAGCAAATGAAATAATCAATTATCTGTGTATGTTTATTTTCTTCATTTTCACTAATATTTTTAACATATTCAGCTCTGGAACACTTCAAATTTCGTTTTCCATATTGTCATCGACCCGGGTTCGATCCCGACCGACGCCAAAAATTACTTCGAATTTTAATGGCACAAAATTGACCCCTGTGGTGCACTCTCTACGCCAGCTATGAGTGCCCGTGAGGTGACGCCTGGTAAGCACCCGCACGGTATAAATAAATATTTCATCATTACCGATATAAATGTGTACAACGCAAATTGGCACATCCAGCAATGGGTAATATGCCGTGATGATATATTTATTTTATTTATTTATTTATTAAATTGAATATAATTTTGAGAACCGATCTAGGAAATTAACAATGAAAATAAACAAATTATAATCTATGATAATGTTTTCATTTGTTTCATTAACACAATCATTGTTTTTACCCAATGAAATTAATAACTGTTGCACTTTTGCTGTTTAAAACAAATGAACATCAATAAACATCGTTGGAAAGCAAAAAAAAAAATGTTATCCAATATGGCATCCATATAAAAATCTAACTAAAATTCTATATTATTTCATATTTAGGAAGTTATTTGTAAAAATAAAAATCAACAAAATTTGAATTTTTGCATTTATCTAGTTAAAATGGTATACTAATAGGGCAACTTTGCTCTAATTTAACCGACTTCGTATCATGTAGCTTCCGAGATCCTAATGGTAAGCCTCGAAAAGTCGAAAAACGGACACTTGTATATGTATATAAAAGGGCCGTTGTAGTTAGGTATAACTATAATATAACAACAAACTGTGAGTTCTAGTGTGGTTCACTAAAGATGACTATTCAAAGTCATTTATAAGCCTTCTGATGTAATATTACTTGCAGATAACTTCAATGCATTTCATATTTACAGGCGTGCAGCATAAAATATTTTTGGATACATTTGAATTGAACAAAAAAATTAGTGTAATTTATTTGAAAATTGTTTATTTTTAAATAATGCTTTTTTCGAAGATTTATGTTCTTCTCTTATGTTTTGCAAGACACAACAACATGAACTTGTCATAAACCATGGAATAATAATTTAATTTAAACGTCAGCGTCACTGGGTAAACATTAGCACAGAAGGCAGTGTAGTAGATAATTAGACATCTGTAACTCTACAACATACGTCATTATTATTTGTCAATAATAAATATATTTATCTGTAAACATGTACTAGACCTGAATATTATAAATTACAACAAAACATGGTTAAATATCATAATTATGTAAATTTTATTTGATAACTGATAGGTGATATTTTTTTCGTTTTTGTGAACTAGATTTGCATTCTACCAATCAAAGGGCAGAATTTGTATCCCTATATAAACCAATGCTATTTTCTTACGTGAAATGAAGAATAAATATTAGCAACTTGATGTAATAGAAAACAGGAATTTTCAACTTAACAAATGACATTCAATTTAACAACTGAAAATGGTTAATTTTAACAACTTTGCTTAGAGAAATAGGCCGATATTCATACTTATATATATAATGACTTAATATTGCAGAGATCATGCATTCTATTTATGCTGGGTTTAATTGTAAATGGAATAGACTATTATGAATTGAGCCATCATAATGTGGAATATATGCGAATATTCGGTGTCCTCCAACGATTTGGTTTATGCTATTTTGTGGTTGCCACCACTTGCTTAATATTTTTGAAGGCGAATTTTCCTGAAATGGTATGTAACGATCAATAATCTCACGAATAAATTAGAGGTACCTTTGCAACTTCAATTTCAGAATAAATAATATCAATTTCAGAAAAAGTAAATTCTATTTCAGCTTTCATTATTTTACAAAAAAAAATAGCTTGAGCGAAGTTGTCAAATATTTAAGGCATACGATATATATACGAGGGTCATTCAATAAGTAAAGAGACAAATGGCTATAGCTCAAAAACGGTTTATTTCAATCTTTCAAAATTAAGGCTATTTTTCAACATAATCACCCCCCACAGTTATGCATTTGTCCCATCTTTCTTGCAGCTTCCTAATTCCCTTGGCGAAGAATTCTTTCGATTTACCCCGAAGCCACTTTTGCACCGCTTCCTTAACTTCCTCATTGTTAGCAAATCTTTTTCCACGTAGGGCGTCTTTGAGTGGTCCAAACAGATAAAAATCAGATGGGGCGAGGTCGGGACTGTAGGCAGGATGAGGTAAGACCTCCCAACCCAATTCTTGAAGCTTATCACGGGTCAGCTGGGCTGTATGAGGGCGGGCGTTATCGTGCTGAAGAATGACTCCTTTTGACAAGAGTCCACGGCGTTTGCTCCTGATAGCTGATCTAACTTTGTGTTCTAGCATCTCAGATTAGTATTGGCTATTGATAGTTCGCTGATCTTCAAGGAAATCGCAATAGACTGGACCTGTGAAACTTCCACTGGACGTCCACATCGGGGTTCATCACCTACACTTGTTCGGCCACTTTTAAACCGATCAACCCACTTGTAAAAATTCGCACGGTTCATACAACTTTTACCGTACTGTATTAACATTCTAGAAAAAATTCACTTGGTTTTACACCTTCTGCGACTAAAAATCTAATAACTGAGCGCTGCTCTTCTAAGGTGCAATCTTCTAGTGGACTTGCCATTGTGAACTTGAAATTTTGAGGTTATGTTGACATAAAATGATGAAACAGCTGATCAGAGCATATCCCAAGGTTGCCAGCTAACACCCCTGAAAAGATTGTACACATTCATTGAATACTTTTAAAATTATAGAATTTGTCTCTTTACTTATTAAATGACCCTCGTATTTTACAAAAATACATTTTGAAATTGAATTTAGTTTTTCTGAATTTGAATTTACTTCTTCTGAAAATGATGATATTTATTCTGAAATTGAAAAGGTATTGTTTTTCTTCATTATCATCCAGTCAAATAGTAATTTCTCTCATCTTAGATTATTTATGCTAAATGAAATTATATGTATTTCAGCCGAGAGCATTCTGTGATATAGTCTTCATGTTACCGCAGTGGGTATGTGCATTATTGTCCGTTGGTATATATTCTGCTGTTGCGTTCGCTTTCAAAGTTCCTAACTGTCCAGAAGTGTAAGTAGATAAAAGGTATGCAGGATGTCTGAATTTTGAAGACCATCAACATTGGGATCTTGGAAATTATAAGAGAAGCAACTTCGGTTAATTAATATATCTGATACGCCCTTGAGCGCCATCTTAGATGTGTTTTTATTTTCCAAATATTCTCTTAAGCTACTAGATAATGACAAAAAAATGATTTTGGTCGATATTTTCATTTTCAAATAACTCTTACAATTGGTAATCTAGCAAAATGTTTCAAATAAAACGTTAGATATATTTATTGCCTATCCATCGGCGTACGAAAATATATAATAAAAACGTACTTATTTTTTCACTTGCGATTGGTATAAAGGTTATTGTGTTTAAAATATGTACCCTTAAAAATATTAGATGTTTCATAAGATTTCTTTTTTTGCAATAATGTCATTAGTTTTTTTGAAATAATATTTAATTTTAGTTAAGTATTTTGTTGCATAACTCTTCTGCTTCATAATTTAATTTAAACTAAATTTTTAATTTAACCTACATATGTATATCCTAATCACATATATAATTTAAGTAAAATAAATAATTTCTAAGAAAATAACGGAAAATCTAATATTTTAAGAAACAAATTTAGAACTCAATAGCCAGGGACATGAGCTAAACCTGAACCTGAACCGAAAACCTGATTTTTTTATGATCCTGAACCCGAACCAAACCCTTATTTGTCAAGGTAAATAAACCTGACCCGAATTTAAACCGTTTTAAATTTAGATTCGGTTCAGATCTGCTAAATATATAATTAGAAATTGCGAATTCAAATTAAATAATCAATGTTATTTTAAAAATAATAAATATTACCATCATTTTATGTTTGTGCCCTGAACCGTAATTCAAACCCGAACCCCAACCGAATGATAAATGAATCGTTATAATTTTCTTTTTCTTGGATAGAAATTGAATCTGAACAGACATTTATTTGTTAAAACTGAACCATAAATACGTTATCGATAGAAAAAAATAATTCTGTCCAATGTTTTTATTTGAAAAATGTTTTTAGATCACCAATTATTTACACGGTATTTGAAAATTTACAAGAAAAAAGAAGTTTTCGTCACTATCTAGTTGGTAATAAATAATAACCTATGAGATTTTTTTGCAAAACAAAAGCACATCTAAGATAGCCTCACAAGGGCGCACTTCGTGTCCCATTTAACCTAAGTCGTACCTTTTATAATTTCCGAGATAATATGAATAGTTATTTATGCTATGAGAGAAGTAAATAGCATAATACTTTATAGTCGAGAACGTGTTTGCCATTCGAAAGAAGGGAGGGCTGACAACTAAATCCAAAACTAGTCAAAGAAATTTACCTCTCGAGTTGCATATATGATTTTATGTCTCACTATAGTTATCGTCAAATAAGTATGGACTGGAGATTTCTACATTGTTGCCAATTCATGGGCAATGTTGAAAATGCTAAGTTATGAAGAAGCGGCAACACCGCAGGGCAAGGGACAAGATGCCGAGAAGAGAAAACGTTGAGTATCAGTCCATACTTATTTGACGGCGAATATAGTACATTATTGTTTTTAATATCATGGATACCAGGTACACTGTTTTGCAAAAAAATGTGTACACCTATATTTTTCTGAATTGCATCGATATGCAATTTAACTTTATCAGTGTCAATTAAGATACCAAACTTAAAAGAAAACGAGAAATATATACTTGGTTGATCTTTCATTTTTCTAAAATCGTAGCTAAATAATCTAAAAAGTCGGTTACTTGATTTTGTAAGGTGTACGCGATTTTTTGCAAGCCAGTGTACAGGCTGGAACAAATTCGAGTTCCTTATATGAAAAACTTTCATATTATGCACATTACTAAAAATTGATGTGTGTCTTTATGGGCCAACTTTTTGAGACATTAATAGGCACCATAGGTATTTTCTGGTTTATTATAAAAAATAAAGAAAAATTATCTAGATAATGTTTATATAGTATTTTACGGAAAATAACGTGGTGTAATTATGAAACTGAATAATTCTCGAAATATAATACAAACATAATATTTTTTAAATGGGAACATAATTTGAAAATAGTGTATCTTTTTCTATATTTTATATGCTTTTCAATGATGTATAACAAGTCTATATTCTTTTGTTTTTTTATTATTTTATTAAATTTAAATTTAAATTTTTGGAGTGAAAAAATTGAAATTTATTAACAAATGAAAAAAATCAATTACATATTATCATTTATTTATTTTTATTAATATTTTTTTTACATATTTTTTTATTTTCTACCATATTTTTCAAATTGTCTCAAAGCCAACCATAACGCTGATGAAAAATTAACTAATCCGATAATAATTGACCAATATAATTTTTAGAATTTAATTAATAGATATAGAATAAAAATGAACAAATGATGATCTGTATTTCATTTTTTTCATTTTTTTCTGTTGTGGCCAGCACAATACCTCCCGCCATTTCCATTTTATGTTATATAGGTATTGTATTTAACATTACTTGTACTATTGTGCACACAAAAAAATCTTATTATATAAGATACAAGGAGTCATGTGACATTGTTGGCCTTGACAAGAACGGCTGGCGGCCCGAGTCAGAATGACAGCTATTAATTTTGTACATAGATGTCAAATATCAATTTTACTTCCAAATTTTATGATTTTCCAATTGCATGTGGTTTATTTTCCTCGACAAGTAAATTCCGCATTCCTGGTTACAAATTAACCACGTAAGAAAATCTTGAAATTTTAAATAAAAAACAAAATCACATGATTGCTCTCGCCCTATTCTTTCATTCTATGAGGAAGTTTTTAAATGTCAGAGATTCTTCCAATTCATTGACGGAATTGACGGTATTTCTTATATATTTTACCTATAATTTTAAATATTTAGTTAATAAAACAATAACATATTAAATGTACTTCCTGGACAAAGCTTTCAGTAATATCACTAAAATGACAATGGCATTTGTCAATTGCAAACATTTGAATTTGTCAACTGGTTTCCTTAATGTATGGACTATATATGTGATTTATTACATCAGATTATTCTATAAATTATATTCTTTATCTCTAAATTTATGAAAGATGTAATAAAATAGTATATTGTGTTATTAGGAGTAAAAGTGAGATTTTGTGTGACGAGCGTTGTAGTTTAAACGACGAGCGAAGCGAGTCGGATAAATGCACGCGAGGCACACAAAGACACTTTTACTCCGAATGACACATTATATTTTTTCTTCAAACGTAGATATTTAAAGAAAAATATCTACTACTGACGTTACATTTTACGTAAATTACGTTTGCGATTTCAATTGCCCTGTAGCTATGGATACTTATTTGTTCCCTTTTGGTTATAAAAATTGAAATGATTTTTTTCACGTTTTGACGTTTACATAAAATCTGTGCAATTTTATATCCTCCTTGTGTACAATTATGTCGGAATTTGAAGGATTATAATGTAATGTAAGTCGCCTGATGTTCAATTGGATGGAAATCTAATAGTGTGGCTGAAAGATATGTCCACGAATCACTGCAAATCAATATAAAATTTTCTTATCACTTTAATTCTAAGTATTCATATGCTCATTACCGTCCCTGTAATTGTAATCTGTGAGTCTGCTATTCTTTAATAATGTTATTTCCTCAAAAGTAAACTCTGTTTATATTTCAATTCACAGGTTATATATTTAAATTTGACAGCTATGAATCGTATTTAGTAACTTTATTCTTAGGTTACCTAGCGTGTTATAGTGACATTTAGGGCGATATTACAGGTTTCTTTTATTGAGACAACTTCTTATTCGTTGATTCTGTATAGTTTCTATGGATATTTATTTATTTTATTTCTACGCCGGCGGCGTAGAAATTAGCTATTTCTACTCCGACGGCGTAGAAATTAAACTTCTACCTTGTGAATCAAGTCACAAAAGATGCTACTTTTATGACGTTTGAAGAAAAAAAATATTTATTTATCAGATTTAGAATTTAATGTTCCTTATTTTTGTAATTAGTATACACATTTTCAAAAAATAATATTTAGGAGATTTTTTTAAGAAACTACTATTCCTGGTTGTCCAATTGTCACCAAAATCTTTTTATTTCTTCCCATTAATGTCAGATTGAGGATTACGTAGTTAAACAGGTCTTAAGTCTTATAGTTTTTGAGGAATCATCCTTCCAACAGACACACACACGCATATAGACATCATCGTAAAAATGTTAAAATCGGATACTAGCGAACTTAAAACGTGCTTATTCACTAAAATTTCGATATGCAACTTTTTGCAGAAATCCAATACCTCTCTTAGCGAAAGGTAAAAACCGTACAAAAAATATTTGTACATTTTTCTTTATCTTTTATAATATAGTATTTTCAGAATAAGCCAAAAACAAGTATTAGCACGTAGCCCAAAAACAAAAGCCGCGATATCGAGACAGGAAAAAATAATTATTTGAATACATCATTACTCTTTCTATATTTCTATCAATGCCCATTATGTACATATAATACTAATTGGTAAAGTTAATATAATGAGCAATGGTAATAATACCACTTTTCCAGGAGATAATAACTTTCCTACGAGAAAAATTAAAATAAAAAATTAAAAGCAATGGATAAAGAACGTGGTTATTTATCTAGTTACTTATTTTCTAGGGGATATTTAGGCCCAGGAGGACTTCAAGGTGATTGGAATGATACTTTGGCAACTTCAGGAAAATATATTAACTGTACAGGCGGCGCAATCGCGTATGTGGATAGATGGATCCTTGGAGAATATTTAATGTACAAAGGAAAAGAATTACGTTCAATTTATGGTTCTATAGAACCTGTTGATCCAGAGGGAATAATGGGTAAATATCTTTTGTTTATGTTTTTATACAATATTTTGTATTATAAACAATGAGCATTATTTATAAATACGAGGGTAACGGTAGAATTATTGACAATAAGAAACATGATTCATATTTTTAAGAATTTTATTTTGAATTCAAAGTAGTTCTCTTCAACAGTAGTTTACTTCACCATTCTGTCCTTCCACATCAACCATTCTTCTATTGGAAGGCTGTCTAACTAATTTCTGGGAATTTTAAAAACTGTCAAACTGTATAATTAATTAATTTCAGACTTACTGAAAAGCTATCAAATTATAAAATCATGCTATATATTTACTCAATACTTTCAAAAAATCTGTTCTGAGTAGCACATGACATCCAGCCAATTCCATGTTAAAAATAGCAATGAGCTTCAAATTAATTATCACTATCGGTTGATCGTTTATAAACAAAATCTAATTTGTTGTTCCAATAAATACAAAAGTGTGTATTACGAAATTTTGGATTATATTTTATTATGTTTTTCATGGAAAATCTGTTAAAGTAATTTCAATTTTGGAAAAAGTAACTTCAACTTAAGAAAAAGTAACTTCAATTTCAGAAAAAGTAAATTCAATTTCGGAAAAGGTAAATTGATATTTTGATATAATTTTTCTGAATTGAAGTTACTTTTTCCGAAATTTAATTTACTTTTTCTGAAATTAAAGATACTTTTTTGAAATTGAAAAGACATTGCTTCATTCTTAAACGATTTTTGATGACATTTTCTTATTTCGGACTAACTGTACTAAATTTTCAATAAAATTGAATTCGAAAATTAATTTGAAAAATAATTCGAAATTCGAATTTAAATCAAAATTCGAATTTCATACACATTCAAAATTCGAATTTCGAGTATTTAAGTAATTAGAATTACATATTTTCAAGTGAAAGTTAATTGGCTATACTACACATTGCTTTGTTATTAGTTGTAGAAAAATATTTTCAAATTTTACTTCGGGGTGACATGTTAACTAAGAATATTTTACTTTTAACAAATAAGCGACAAATGTGTAAAAAACAAATAAATAGATGGCAGCATCATCTATCGAATTTCAAAATTTGAAAATATTCCGAATTTTGATTTCGTAATTCGAAAAAGTCTAAAGTTTATTTTTCGAATTTTGAAATATTAGAAATTTGAAAATTCGAATTTTATCAACCACACTAATACAAACATACATCACTGTTATCAACCTAACTATTCTGTCAAATAGCGTTCTTGTGTCCGAATTTAAAACTCTCTTAAATTTTGACACACAAACGCACGTACCGGTTACCGGTCTGAGGGAACATTTGTCTAAAAAACGAGGTATGTTGCCTTATCGACAAAATAAGCCCCAGTAATTGTTCAAATTAATTGTATAAATTAACCGTAAATTATTTTTTAGTTTTTATAAATTATTAATACATACATTCTTTTTAATTCACACTTGTGATTATAGAAATAATAACTATCTTTGGTCCCTGAGACCGAGTGCGTATATTGAAGGATTAAAGTGTGCCTTTGTCCCAAGACAAAATAGTGGATTAAGCAACACTGTAACCACAAGGGTAGTTAAAATAATAATTTAACAGCAAGGGACTAAAGTATTTTAATTTTTATTTACATTTGTAGAAAAAGACATTATTGTATCGAGTATAAACATTATAATTCTTTTAGGAACTTTTAACTCCATCTTCCAAGTTTTCCTAGGCGTACAAGCCGGCGTAACCTTGCTCATGTACAAGGATCACTTAGCGAGAGTAGGACGCTGGTTGATATGGGCAGTCATTATAGGAGTACTTGGAGGTGTGCTCTGTGGGTTCTCGCAAGAAGATGGAGTCATTCCTATTAACAAAACTTTATGGTAAGACAACAATCTGAAATAAAATTACGTATATATTTGAGGACACATACAGAAATTTTAATACGAAATATATTTGTTAAAACTGTGATGTATTTACATCAATGTTCTAAAAACAAGCTCACTCCGTATAATCAAAATCAAATGTGTTGAAGTAAATTTTTTAAAGAAGTTCGATCAAGGTCATCTTTATCATGAACGAAGTAACAAATTGGGATATATTTATCTCTCATTTACAATGACTAGAAACGTGTGTGATAAGGATGGATATAACACGCTTCACAATGCTGTCGCTGTAACGTAAGTTTATCTATTAATTCAGAAATATTACCTTGATTCATTATTTTATGTTAGTGTCACTTGACACTGTGTCATTATCTTATTTTTCACATGTTTGGTTTTACATTTGCTAACAAAATTACATATATTTTTATAATAAAAAAATAACAGTAGTATATTATGTACCGTCATAAAAACTAAGTACACAACACTACTAAATTAGACAGAATGGGCGGAGCTAAAATCTTATTTCATACAATTCGTAGATAACCCTGATCGGACTTCTTTAAAAAAATTACTGTAGGTACCTACATGGGAAATTAGATTTTACAGACTGTTGTACCCCGTTTTGACTAATAACAAAATTAGAAACACATGTATACTTAAGTAGGCAACCCGAACTCAAAGTAATAGTAGAGGCGTTCTTAACAGTGCCCTTACCAGTTCTAATTTATTGTTATTTTCTAGGTCTCTTTCCTTTGTGTTTGTTACATCGTTCTTCGCATATGTCGTTCTATCTTTGTTATACCTCATTGTGGACTGCGGCAAATATTGGTCAGGGAAACCATTCCTGTTTGTTGGCATGAATCCAATTATTCTATACGTGGGACAGGCGCTTACGTTTAACAGATTTCCTTTCCAATGGGGGCTACTAGAACCTACAAGACATTTTCAACTGCTAGCTCAGGCTGTCTGGGGTACGATGTGCTGGTGGATTGTGGCCTATTGGTTATACAAGATTAAATTCTTCCTGTCAATATGAAATACTAAAATAAACTTTAATTAATATTATCTGTTGTAGCTAACATTTCTGTTAATAATAAAATTAAAAATTACCCATAACCGTAAAATGAAGTGAAAAAAAAAAACGAAATATGTATTTCGAGAACAATGTTCTCATCTTTAGTAGTAATTTGTATGCGAAACCTTGTTAACAGGTTAAAAAGAAATTGGAATTACCTAACATATCAACCATACTAGAGGTCCTAACAACCATTGTTTTCTCAGAGAGTGGTTAAGATTACTCAACATGCATACCCTGACAGGGGTGGGATTCCAAGGCAAAGCTATGATAGCGTAGCTAATAATACCCCTTACGTTTCAACTTTTGTTAAGCCGGGAATATATTTGACAAACATTGCCATTTGTTTGTGTTGTCGAAGGATTATTTATATGCGTTCGTCAAATGATCAAGTTTATACTATCGTTTGCAACGAATTAAGTATGGTATGAACTTATATCCGACTTAAATGATACATTTTTTTTTTAATTTCACCAGAATGTCCCGACAAGGTTGTGCCATTCGAATGGGTGGAAAATATTGGGAATGCTAGTTAATGTAAATATTGCAAGTCCTTCGTTCATTTGTGTCATTGCTACCCAGTAATGTTTTCGAGAATGTCTGAGCACGAGCAGCAATAATAGCAAAGCAAACGAATGCGAACGAATGGCAACGGTTTACGCTATCATATAGTGTTTCCTTGGGATCCCTACCCTGAGGTCTTAGCATCTCTTGAGGATTAGATAGATGGGTTAGAATGACATCTTATAATAAAGAAGTGGATATGTGATTAGTGTAATATTAAGTAACAACGTGTGATATAATTTCAGTACAAAGTAAGAAAATATTATAACAGAGAGAATATAATTCATACTTACAGCACATGACATGTTTTCCGCCAATCAACATTCAGAATCTCCCTAGTTACATATCTATCACAGCGATGATAAAAACAAAAATATTATCACCTTATTTATAATCATTACTAAGGGCTTTGTTTTCTTTATTTACAATATTGTCACTTAATTTTGAATATAAAAATTAGTTATAACAATAATTCAAACTCATATATTAAATAAAACTCGTATGTACCATGTTTTAATACAATATGAATGTACATCAAAGTTAGGTTAGCAGCACACACAATGTGTTACAAAATTTCATTATATTCTCTCATTAAATATAACCTCGTAATATGATTAATAATCGAAAATATTACTCGTGAAACCGAAGCAGCACATTTCACTCGAGAATATCATCGATGATAATCATATCACTTATAAAACAGGCGATGGAAAATAAGCAATATGACATATGGTGATATTTTGCGGAACTATAGTTAATGGGATGTCATACACGCGGCATTTTCTTGATTGTATAAACACAAATGTTATCTATTATGTTTATGAAATTTACGTTTACTTATTTAATATCTCTTAATGCAAAATACAATTAATAAATGTCAAATTATCGCTTTCCTTTAAAAGCAACTTTGGCGCTACGATCTTATTTCATATCGCCTATTACGTATGATTATATTTTAATGTAAAATTTCATAATTCTCGAAGATTGTTACGTCCTTCAGCATCTACAGAAGTTTTGTAGTTTAGAAAATATTTTGTAGGTTTCTCAGGTTGTGCGTCAAGTACCAAGTAACAAAATCTGATGTGGCCAGCACAATACCTTCCGTCAATACTGTGTATTATAATTCCAAATATAAATTTCCTTGCAAAAAGATTCTAAATTTCCAGTAAAATTATTTTATAAACAAACTATGCAAATTGTACTTGACACTGACTTCTTCTCTAGCTTTTCCCATTCGTTAGGGGGTCGCTATTTTTTATTTTCTGCTTCCATTCATTTCTGTTTTGCGTGTCGTTCTCATTCAGTTCCTTTTCTCTCAAGTCTTCCGCAATACAGTCCTTCCATCTTATCTTTGGTCTTCCTCTGTTTCATCAACTTTCTATTACTGAGCTATTCATTCTTCTTCCAACATATTCTACATCTGTCCTCATGACATATTCAAACCAATGTAATCGTCTCTCTTGTATCTTTCTAGAAACTTGTAACACTAGAGTTATTTCCTTACCGTATCTTTCCGTGTCTTCCCCAACATCTACTTGAACATCCTCATCTCTGGTACATTCATTTACTTTTTATTGATACTAACATCTGTCAATTTGAATTATATGAATATATAGCAATTTTCATGGTTAGCATATCTGGCTGATTTATGAAATTTAATATCTTGATAATTCTTTAACTCTATATCTATTGAATATAAAGTATAAAATGCAATCAAATCGTATAGAAAATAATATATTCTTTAAGTTATAATAACGTTAAATGCCAATAAATCATATTTAACTTTTAAATCTCCAAATGAGGCTACTTCCGGTTGACCAATTATAACCAAAATCTAATCACTTGTTCTTCTGAATGTAAACTTGAGGAATACGAAAAAATTATAATTTTTGGAATCGTGGTATTGAAGTTATGGGATCCGGAACTTTTGTCACACACACACAGACACACATACATACACACAGACATCATCGTAAAAATGGTAAAATCGTATTATAGGGACCCTAAAACATGCTTATTCACTAAAAACTCATCATAGAATTTTTTGACCAGGGACAATATCTTCCTTACCTAAAGGTGACGGAAGGTAAAAAAGAACAATTAATTTTTTTGCATGACATTAAAAATATAGGGAAACCGGGAGAACAACTCCTGATTTAATAATTACGCATACATACATACTGTGAAATTTGTACAATACCCATGACTATTGCGGAAATGAACGCTGTTTTCCACTCTACTCATAAAAGAGTTAAAACATTTTTACTAGACTGGCTGAGTTGCTGATGTTATCGATCGATGGCCAGCGCAATACCTTCCGTCTATCCTGTGATTTATGTATAAATTCCATACATAAATTTTCTTGCAAAAGATTCTAAATTTCCAGTAAAATTATTTCATAAACAAACTATGCAAAATTTAACTTGACACTAACATCTTCTTCTTTAGCTTTCCCCATTTGTTAGGGGTCGCTATTTTTTATTTTCTTCTTCCACTCATTTCTGTTTTACGTGTCGTTCTCATTTAGTTCCTTTTCTCTCAAGTCTTCCGCAATACAGTCCTTCCATCTTATCTTTGATCTTCCTCTGTTTCTTCAACCTTCTATTACAAAGCTATTCATTCTTCATCCAATATATTCTTCATTTTTCCTCATGACATTTTCAAACCAATGTAATCATCTCGCTTGTATTTTTATATAAACTTGTAACACTAGAGTTATTTCCTTACCTATCTTTCCGTGTCTTCCCCAACATCTACTTCAACATCCTCATCTCTATCACATTAATTTACTTTTTATTTATACTTACATCTGTCAATTTGAATTATATGAATATATTAGTAGTTTCCATGTTCTGCATATAGCTACCCGATTTATAAAATTTAATTTCTTTAACATTCTTTAACTATATATCTGTTGAATATGAAGTATAAAATGCAATCAAATCGTATAGAGAATAATATATTGTTTAAGTTATAATAACGTTAAATGTCAATAAATCATATTTAACTGTTAAATCTTCAAATGAGGCTACTTCCGGTTCACCAATTATAACCAAAATCTAAGCAGTTGTTCTTCTGTATGTAAACTTCAGGAATACGTAAAAAATATAATTTTTGGAATCGTGGTATTGAAATTATGCTATCCGAAACTTTTGTCACAAAGACACACATACATACATACAGACATCATCGTAAAAATGGTAAAATCGTATTATAGGGATCCTAACACATGCTTATTCACTAAAAACTCATCATTGAATTTTTTGACCAAAGACAATACCTTCCTTACCTAAAGGTGACGGAAGGTAAAAATCAATAAAATTTAGTTTTCCTCATTATCTAGTGCCCTATGAGAATATTTGGGAAAAAAAGCACATTTGAGATGGCCCTCTATAGGTACACAAAAAGTTCCATTTAACCGACACTAGTTCTCGAGATCTCAATAGTGCAGCTCTAAATGGGATAAACTGTATATACAATTTATTAGATAAATAGTTTTTAGTTTTAAAATAGTTATAAGTTAAAAAAATTCCCCACCGCCGTTGTCGTCGAAATTGCAGTGTCCGCAGACCACAGCTTCCTCTTTATAAAGATTTCTTTAAAATATACGTAGTACAATAAAATTATTTTTTAATTTGTAGTCTGTTTACTTAAATTTAAACCCGTCACATTAGTTTAAAGTAGGTAGTTTTAGTAAAAATTGTAATTATTCTTAAGTATGTATTTAGTCGCCGCGTCGCGGCCAAGGCAAAGTTAGATTTTAAGTATTTATTGTAAACGGAACTCTATTTAATATATTTAGGTATTGTATTATACGAGTACGTTTTTAAAATAATGCATGTGGTGCTTTTTCCACTACAGCTGTGAATGTCCGTGTGAAAACGAGATTTATCAGGATTAGCAAACCATTTTTGAATATAAAATTAATGTGCTATGGAAATATTAATTCAAAATTGTTTATAAATTTACAAAATTAAACACTTATAACCGTTATTTATAAATATAAATTGTCAAACCCTAATTTAATTTAAAAGCGTATACTAGGGGTAGCTAACTTAAATTTTATTAATTTACTTCAGTTATGAAATGTATTAATTATTAATTAATATAGACATCTTAGCAGGCCAACACATAAATAAACAACAAATAGTCTAAAAGACAGAATGTCAGATAACTTAGAAAGGCGAACATATAAATAAATAGCACACGATACTAGGGAGGGAAAAAGCTATAATAAGCTACAGCCATCCTAAGAGCCTGTGTCTTTAAATTTGAAACTATTATTAAATTACAAAGAGGATGAAATTAACAAATTAAGTTAAGCTGAATTTACATGGACCGTTGCCACCATTAATTTTGCGGTCGTCATAATAACTACTCTTTTCACATGCTCCATCATAAATATTGATGCACACAGTTCCAAACTTAAAATTACTAAAACATATGTTTCGACTTTACTGATATTGCCGGTTGCCATATCCTATAAAAAGTTTTGTTTCACTGGTTTTGCCATGGACTCTTAATTGGCGAAGTAGTAAAACACCCCTGTTTATATAATCCATCCAAAAAGAACATAAAAAAATAAAATACAATAAATTTTACTGGTTTGAGTTGCTTTATTATTGAAATATGTGTTCTGATTATGCGCAGTTAAAATTTACGCCGTCAAAAATAGAAATATTTCAACGGTGGCCGTCGCCGTTCGTAGCGTCGAGACTATTCGTACCGTATAATTTCAACCGATCACAGTACCAGTGCAAACGGTAATTTGACGGTGATAACGGTGCATGTGAATCCAGCTTTAATAGGCCAAAAAAAATAACAAAATAGATTAAAATTTCACCTAAAGTTGTTATAAGGACTATATATTCGTTATTAAATTACAAAATGCAAAGTCCTATTGCATAACGTTACACGTGTGGAGTGCAATTATGCTCAATGGATGTGTAATTATTTTGTACCGCATATTAACAACCCTTTACGATATTTCCTAAATATCTCGATTTGAAATCACGCATTATCAAAATTACGAAATATGGACATGGGTGCTTCTTGTATTAAGCTACAGATTTATTTGAACTAATAATTGTTATTTCATAAATACTTAAACCATTTAAATATACTGCGAGCAGTGCGAGCCTAGTATGTACATACAGGGTGTGTATCTAGGGAGACGAACCCCCCCCTTAACTTTTTTTATTATAAGGAATAGAAAAAAAATCTTCATATAAAAGTTTTATCATAGTAAATATACTATTTGATGACAGGTACAGAATTTTTTTATAAAGTCAGGTTTACATGATACGACTATCAACTTTTATTTTTCAAATGGGAACCTAAAATTGTTTTACTAAAATAAAAACCGCCATTTTTTTCTCTTTTCAACGATGTATTACTTGTCATAAAGGAATATGAAAAAAATTCGAAAAAAATAAGATAATTGAGAAATATCAGAAATTATTTTTATTCAAATGTTCTAGGTGGCTATGCGAAATTAAACAAAATGTAAGCAGGTAAAATAACTTCACAACGTATATTTACAAATGTAATAAAGTAAAACAACTTAAAATAATTGCTCGAAATTACGACCCTGCTCTCTTACTCTTATGCAGAATTTCAAACGTTGAATACCACATTCACACCACGTGTACGAACATTTTCCAGTTACTTTACAAACCACGTGAAACAGGTAACAAATAAACATCTGATTTATTGTCATTAATTTCGCATAGCCACCTAGAACATTTGAATAAAAATAGTTTCTGATATTTCTCAATTATCCTTTTTTTTCTCGAATTTTTTCATATTCATTTATGACAAGTAATACATCGTTGAAAAGAGAAAAAATGGCGGTTTTTATTTTAGTAAAACAATTTTAGGTTCCCATTTGGAAAATAAAAGTTGATAGTCGTACCATGTAAAAATGATTGTATAAAAAAAAATCTGTACCTGTCGTCAAATAGTATATTTCCTATAATAAAACCTATATGAAGATTTTTTTTATTCCTTATAATAGAAAAGTTAAGGGGGGGGGTCGTTTTCCCAGATACATCCTGTTTATTATCATTTATAGAAAATATACTATTTTTGTCACTTTGTACGTCTAGTACTATCTTGTGTTGATTTCTGAATTAATTATATATAATTTCAACGCATTGGTTCCTACCACCACGCATACTACTAGGTTAATAAAATGTTTAAATATTACACAAAGTATACACATAAATGGTATGCTTTTAAAATAATTCTTGTGGTGTTTCTTCTACTACAGCTATTAGCACAGTGTGAGCTATAAATATTTTAACAATAAATTCGCTCTTTATTTCATAAAATCGGAAACGAGATTAATCAAAATTTAATCGTCAACGTACAGTCAGTGACGACAAATTGATAGGCTACAAGATGTATTTAATAAATTAATAATTTTAATAATAATTTTTTATTTTTATATGCCTTTTTTATTCATTTCAAATATAATAATATTTTCGCCTACAGTTGGTAGTTCAGCCGGAAATGGTATTACACTCAAAAATGGGTGTAGTCAATTTCTGTACATTTCAAATGCTAAACATCAAACATCAATAGAAGGTCCCAGTTGCGTCGAGTATACTCGTATTAACTTAGAAAGAGGTAGGTTATATGTTATATTTTTGAAGTTCTAGCTTCCGGTATGTAGTGTCACAAGATATATTTAGCAAGTACCAACTTTCAAATTTAAATATAAAAATAGTGCCACTAGCGGTATTTGCAGTAAGTACAAGCTTTCAAATTTATTTTTACTAAAGTTTAGAATACCTACCACTCAAGAATTTTATTTTGATGGTTATATATAGTTGCAAAACCAATAAATACACTAAATTCCACAAAAATTATGGCGCGGAAGGCGGAAGTAATACGAGTTATAGTGATTTTGGTATTTCTTCTAAATAATATGGTTCATATGACAAAAAATGTTCAAAATTAAATTCTAGGGGATTTGTCTTAAAACTTTTTTCGATTTTTCCACTTTTCAAATGTTGGGCTGTGTGATGGTTTTATAATTCAAATAAGATGTATTTAATAAAGTATTTTTTCTTCACACGTCATAAAAGTAGCATCTTTTGTGACTTGATTCACAAGGTAGAAATAAAATAAATATCCATAGAAACTATACAGAATCAACGAATAAGAAGTAACTTTAATAAAAGAAACCTGTAATATCGCCCTAAATGTCATTATAACACGTACGTAACCTAAGAATAAAGTTACTAAATACCATCAATAGCTGTCAAATTTAAGTAAATAACCTATGTATTGAAATATAAACAGAGTTTACTTTTGAGGAAATAACATATTAAAGAATAGCAGACTTACAGATTACAATTACAGGGACGGTAATGAACATAAGAATATTTAGAATTAAAGTGATAAGAAAAGTTTATATTGTTTTGCAGTGATTCCTGGACATATCTTTCAGCCACATTGTTAGATTTCCATCCAATTGAACAACTTCAGGGGGCGTACATTATAATACTTCAAATTCCGACATAATTGCACACAAGGAGGATATAAAATTGCACAGTTTTTATTTTAAACGTCAAAACGTGAAAATTTTCAGTTCAATGTTTATAACAAAAAGTGAACAAATAAGTAGCCATAGCTACAAGGGCAATTGAAATCGCAAACGTAATTTACGTAAAATGTAACGTCAGTAGTAGATATTTTTCTTTAAATATCTACGTTTGAAGAAAAAATTCAATGTGTCATTCGGAGTAAAAGTGTCTTTGTGTGCCTCGCGTGAAATTGTCCGACTCGCTTCGCTCATCGTTCAAAATTCCACGCTCGCCACACAAAGTATCACTTTTACTCCTAATAACACAATATACTATTATTTTTATTTGCAATTTTTTATTCATTTAAAATATAAATACGCCTTAAAACCGTCAACAACCCCCCCTCTAAAAATAAATTCTGAACAACTTTTTTCATTATAACATTTTCACTTAAAGTTGAATACTGCTTTAATTAGCCAAAAATGGATTCCTTAAGTAAAATTAAATGTGTATAAATTTTTGTTAAAATATTTTAACAGGCATTTATAAATTAATTATTTGATAATCATGACCTCTATAAGTATATCCATAAATATTTTAAGGCAAATACAACGACGCAAGGTAAAATAATAGAAAGAAAGAGCAGTTAATTTTACCACCGCGGAAAAAACTAATCTAATTAAATTGGACGACAAATTAAAAAAATATATAATAAAATTATAATTGAGTCCTATAAGACAGATTCCGTCTCTTAGAGAGAAAAAGACAACATCTGGAATCAATTAGAAAATTATTTCAAACACGTATTATTCTGCATGCGGCTAATTTATGAATATGTACCACCAAAATCATCACATATATTACCAATTATCATACACCCTGTTACATAAAATCGTGAAATTCATAAAAACAAGTGTAGATAAGTAATTGTTATATCTCAAATTATACTTTCTTAACAGTTAAAAACAATAATTGGGTAACAATTTTATCTAACAAATAAATAATTGTATTCTTTGACATTCGAAATCACATTAAAAAATTTAAATCATCCCATTTTTCAAAATTATTACATCTTTCTCGTGTAATCTTTTCGGCGTACGGGCGTATGGGCCCATGGGCGTATGAGCGTACAGGCATATGGGCGTAAGGGCCATGGCGTACGTGCGTAAGTGCCCATGGACGTACGGTCGTAAGGGCTCATGGGCGTAAAGGCGTTAGGGCCCATGGGGGTATGAGTGCATGGGAGTAAGGGCCAATGAGCGTACGGGCGTATAAGCATAAGGGCCCATGAGCATAAGGGCCAATAGGCGTATCCGCGTATGGGTGTAAGGGCCCATGGGCGAACGGGTGTAAGGGCCCATGGGCATATGAGCGTACTGGCGTAAGGGCCCATAAATAAAAATAAAAAAATATTCTTTTCTTTAGCAATAAATATGGAAAATCATGCTAAATGTGAGCACTATTCTGTGGTTTGATCGGCTAAAAAAAGTTTAGTGTTCATTTTATTTTGTCCACTATTGCTATCTCGAGAACTATAAGAGCTACAAAGTCGGTTAAATTAGCAAACAATTTCTATTTTACTACACTATTTTAATGAGTATGATTTTTTTTTCAACCAGTGGTTCACAAACTGTGAAGACCAACTTTGTAACTATATTTTTTATTTGCTTATTCGACAGAAAATTTTATTTTGAATTCAGTGATTTTGTGAGCAAAATGCAATATAAATTTATATATTAATTAGATTAAAATATGGCTACAATAAGAATGGAAAAATGAAAATGTGTTAATTTTTTTAACATACAATAATTAGAATGCCATGGAAGAAATAAATGAATATTTTGTTTGTCTTTACATTTATGTATAATTACAGAACAAAATATTCATTTCTTTGTATCAGGGCCAAGGCACTCTAATTCTATGTAAAAAATAACATGATTCATTTTTTTACATTCCTGACACTGTCATGGTGAGATCGCTATTTCTTTTTAACAGTGACAAATACGCATGCATCAGATAGTACCAGTTACCAGTTCGACATATCGATGATGAAAGAATATCAGTTATATATCAATTCATTTAATTTAGGTAATGTTATTAGAATTCAGTAAAATGTTAGAAATTGTTATTCAATTTTACTCTCATTCGATTTATGTTTAAATACATTTTCGCATCTGATAAAAGGATAAAATCTGATCAAATCTACTTGGTCTAGATATACACAAATGTTAGAGAGAGACAGAGATCCCACCAGTCCGGCGGGTTGCATTTTTGGTGGATACACGCAAGTTATTCAAGATGTCGGTCTATTTTGTATATAGAGGTCAATGTAAATAAACTATAGATGCGGTTTACTTGCAACACCCTTGTTCCAAGATAACGATGCAGACTTTGAGTATAAAGACATAATGAAGGATGATACTCCATCTGTTAGCATTGAATACTGAGCGACGGAAGTCGGCCATCTTGAGACACCAAAATTACGCGTTCTGATTGGTTCAAAACAATTTTCGCTTATTTCCGCTGGCAATGTAACTCGTGTGTACTTTAACCAGGGGTTTCATTTCTGTCTTTCTATTAAAGAAATTCAGTTCGTGGTGGTTTAAGTGAAAATTGTGCTTCGTTGTTCGTTAATAATGCACAGTATTTAAATTCATTTGAATCTGTTAAATAGTTTGTATGTTTTTTTTTTATTATTTACAAAAAATAAATGCTACGCCACTGGTAAGCGCAAACACTAACAGCCGCCATTTTGAGACACCACATTTTGGACGCAACAATTTAGCGTGTATCGTCCTTCCTTATGTCGTTATATATTCAAAGAGTGCAGATATCTCCATCCTTCAACAGTACGGAAGTTCAAAGGTGCGGCATAACGAAAAATTACAAATTTCGATTGATGATTACGTCTTAAATACACCTTTTACCTAGCAAATAGCACGAATATTCTTATAGCTTATAGCACAAACAACTCAAACGAACGAAACGTGAAATAAAAATGGCGTAGTCGTAGATGCGAAATGTTTACATGGAAATGTACAGTTTTGTAATAAAGACGAGGGGTTAACCACCACTGGAAATCAGTGTACATTTTACAAAAAATATTTCCGAAATACATAGAAATACTCGAAATACAACGAAATAGTCGGAAATACATGGAAATACTTGAAAATACTCGGAAATATTTGGACATATTCGGAAATATTTAAGAAATATTGTAGAAATACTATTGAGTATGTGTTTAAACGCATCATCAATTCAGTGCAAAACGTGACTATACTTAAAGTTTTATTGAATAATAAAACTGTTAGAAAATAATCCCTCTGTTGGTTTTTTTTCTAAAAAATGAGAAATACAAGATAAAATCTTTAAAAGAAAGTTTAGATAGTTTTATTTGGTCACATCATAATGATATTATGTTGCAAAACCCTTTTTTAAATGGGCCAATATACTTAATTGGAAATAACCCATTTCAAATTAATAGATGTGATAGAGTGAATATTACAAAATATAAAGTAATTAAGAATTCCGTTAAAAATACGTAAAAAATATATTCATACGTAATATAACAAGTGATATGATTATCATCGATGATATTCTCGAATGAAATCGAGTTGCAGATTTCACGAGTCCGAAGGAAGAGTGAAATGTGCTGCTTCGGTTTCACGAACAATATCTTCGATTATTAATCGGCTAGGTATGCAGCGTCAGAATGTTTATACATCGCCCTGTTCGTTTCTTGTTTCGTTCAGTTTCATAATGTTCAAATATTCATCATGAAGTTAGCGCAGATGAACTTCGCGTGCTTACAATTTATAAAGTACACTCCGCAGTACAAATTTTAAATAAAAAAGACTAACAATAACTCTATTCCGATTCAATAAATAATTTTTAGGTACATTTTGTACTCCGGAGTGTACTTTTTAAATTTTGTGCGCGCGAAGTCATCTGCGCCAACTTCATGGTCAAGATTTGAACGTTAGGAAACTGAATGAAACAAGAAATGAACACGGCGATGTTTGAACATTAGGACGATACCATTTAATAAGTAATATCAATAATGGCAACCTAAGGATAAAAAGTGTTGCGCCAAAAAAGATGCTTAGCGATACAGAGCCATCTATCCATAGATATATGAATTAAAGTCGGTATTTCAGAATACTGTATTTCGGTTTTAAAATAAGGTGTAAGCACATGGAAATTAAGTTTGATATTTGTTTGTAAGGGTATATACTTTCTATTGAATTAGATATTTACTACGGGTAATAAAGTTTTACATTGCCGGTGGTCGGAGAATACATCGCTTGCAATTTATGTAGTTTTTTCTCCAAATTGTAAAAATATTATGAACTAACTAAATTTATTAATTGAAAATTTAAATAAAGTGTAAGATTATTATAATCTGTAATTGCGATTTTCATTTGTTTAATTGTGTTTTCAATATTTATATTTAAATCCGTTGTATGGCTTGACTTGATTTTGTATTATGTTTCATTATATTATCAAGAAGTTAAGACCACATTTCATCATTACCGATATCTGTATACAAAGCAGATTAGCACACCCAGCAATGGGTAACATGCCGTGATGATATATTTATTAATTTATTTAAGACCATATTTGGGCAAATTTTTGTTTTATGTATTTAATAAATTTAAATGATTTAAATATAATGTTTACCTAAATATATCATTTTAACAATAATCTACGGGCAAATATATGACAACAGATACGTGCTAATTTTTTAAGTTATGGTTAGAACAGTAAATAATACAATATTTATGTTAGTATTATTTATAAAACTGAAGGTAAAGGAAACTGACAATATATTCAATTAATTACTATATTAAATATTATTTTTTAGTAAAATTATTTGCAAAGTGATATTTATTTATTAAAGTACTACATGGTACTACCTACAATTATATTAATGCTATGATTATTACTCCAATTCAACAAATTTTGATATGGTGTATTAATAGAGTGTATAGAACTTGAATACATTGCTTATAATAAAATTTCTTGGGTTTAATAATAATTTATTTGCAAAAAAAACATTGTCTGCATGTGACAAATGTTTTCGTCGTTAATAATTCGCAAATATTTTTTTTTTAAATAATAACATTTAAAATGACAATTAATTCAGTATGTTGTCAGTTACTTTTACCCTCAGTTTTATAGATAATACTAACATAAATATTGTATTATTTACTGTTCGAACGAAAAAATTTGGGACATGTCTTTTGTCATATATTTGCCCGTAGATTGTTGTTTAAATGAGAAATTTAGTTAATAACATTGTATTTAAATCCAGTACACTTTATTAATACATAAAATAAAAAATGCCCAAATATAGTCTTAACTATTGTAACCTAAAAATTTATTTTTCATTGCTGTTAATATATATATATATATTTCAGAGGGTACGAATACATTTGGGGTTGGACTCGTAACTATTTAGGAAAATTGTTAGCAAATATTCTGAAAACTGATATATAATATTTTTCTCTTAAGAACATAATGCAAAATGCAGATACATCTTCCCCACCCGATACCATATATAGAAACCTTTGATTAAATTTCTATAGAGGTACAAATCCGTTTCGGCTTATTTTAATCTTAAAGTTAAGTTCATTCTTATAAAATCATGGAATAAGTGAAATTTTAATATTCAAGAAAATTCCATTTTCATTTCTCGACATGCTTTATTATTCATAATTTTATGTTCATTCAATATTCAGCTCAATTGCCGACAGACTAGACATCATAAACGAATGAGTGAAGAAAATATATAATAAATACATAGGTATTCACCCATATAATGACCTGTATCTGAGAGATTCATTAGAATGAATACAATGACGAGAAAAAGTTCGTACGTCGGTATAGATAACTAAAAGAAAGGATTAGGAAATGCCGGCCACTATACAATCCATAAATTTGAATGAATAAGATCTAGTTGACTATTTATAGATTTAATACACCCCTTCATGTCGCTCTTAATTTCATACGATTCTTGGAACGTAGGTGTCGGGTTTTTCCTTTCATTATGAACTATGGATGGGTTGTTTGAAATTAGGATTAATATTTTTGCCCTTTACGTAATGGTAGTGGTTTTCTTTGTACTTTTCATAAATTTATCATTTCTGTTTGAGTTTCATACAGTCTACATCGTGTAATTTGGTGTTTTGAAAGTGTTACAATTATCTTGTAATAGTGATTCATTTCAAATTATTTTATTTAAAATGAATACAGCGGCGAATTGTTGTGTTTATATTAATTGTGTTAGCAACTATGTCAAAATCTTTTAAATTTGTTAAAAATAAAAACAGCTATGATAGAAAGATAAAAATAATTCAAAATCTGTAAATATTTTGATAAATAATAGAAAAAAATTGAAAGTGATGACAAAAGTATTTCAATTTCCAGTATTTCCACATCCCTTATTTCTGTTAGGCAAATGCTACCTGCTATAACACAAGTAGCGGCACTAAAAATTGTCAAAACTTTTTTCTGACCACTCTGGGCTCCCATATCTCAATATAATTTTTTACTTGCACGCTAGAGGCAGCACTAAACGAATACTAACTCTTCAAATGAACGCGAACGATTTTGCCCATTAGGTTGCCATTATTGATATTACTTATTAAATGACGATACGTTAGTTCCCTTATTAATCATATAACGAGCTTATATTTAAATGAAGAATATAATGAATTTTTGTAACACATTGTATGTGCTGCTAACCTAACTTTTGATATACATATTCATATTGTATTAAAACATGGTACTTAGAGTTTTATTTAAAATTTAGTTTTCATATATTTTCAACAAATTCTCCTGTGACACTGAGACGAATCTTGATTTAATTTATATTCCTTCTATTGGAAACATTAAAAATATATTGAAAATAATATATAAATATTGGAAATAGGAAGCAAATATTAGAAATTGTAAGGAAATATTAGAAATTGTAAGAAAATATTAGAAATTGTATGGAAATATTAACATATTTCGGAAATACTAGAATATTCTGGAAATAAGTAGAAATACTGCTGGAAATTCGGAAATATATTATAAATTATTTCCATTTTTGAAAATCAGTGTACAAATTTTCAGGTAGTGGTTAACCCCTCGAATAAAGATATACAGGGTGGTGACCGCGATCCCGGAACATAGGACTTTAACATGTAAAATCAGATTTTCGTAATTTCCTGCTTCCCTAATTATTTTAGGTAAAAAAGCGCCAAATAAAAGTTGTAGGGCATAAAATTATTCATCTGAACCATTAAGCAAAATTAATTTTTTATACCTAGTAACGTCAAAAATTTGGTATGAAAATATCGAAAATCACCGCAAAAATAACTATATAGCCGTGGAATTGAAACAAACATTAACAAATGTTAACGATTTATCTGTCAAGCTAGGTTAATTAAAATTTCATTATTATTTGTAAAATCTGTTCAAGTCAACCTTTGGAAACTTATATGGCGAGTGCCAGGCATTTGTCAGTAGTACTCAATTCCGGTCAATAGAAGTCGCTAACGTCGCGTTAAAAACCTACATATTTAATATCGACGTAACTATTGGTCCATGTGTTTTTCTGAGGTGGAAAATAAGGATGCATGGGAAACATTTGAATTTAACGTAAATTTGACATTTGAAAATATTTGTGTTTTTGATTCTATTTAATTTGCTTTGATTATTAATTGTACCTTCTGTGTTTCTACTGAGCGAGTTTAATGTAATATTGTTTAATTTTATGTGTTCATATAAGATATCCGTGTTTTATTTTCAACCCAGTTATAATTATTTCAATGAAATAAGTTATCGATTGTATTTTGAATTAAAATTTCATTATGCATATTATTGAAAAATATAATTTAACAGTATATTTGTGCATATTCATTTTAATGTCAAAATACATTTATATTAACTAACAAAACTAAAATATATTGAATCAAATTAAAAGCGGATTGCCTAATTTACATTTTAGTTCTATTCCAATCACCAGGTGTAATGTTCAGTTGAAGTACACATGAGTTCCAGGTCTAAAGAGTGTGTTGTCTATGGTTCAAGTGAACAAATATCAATTTAAATTAACAGATAATAATTGTTAATTGCAACAGAAATTAGAAATTATTAATATATTTAAAGCTTTATTATATTATTTTTTATTGTAGTTTCTATTATATAATACATTTAAATATATTAATTAGTTCATTAAAAGTGTGGGGTGCATTCAGAACCCCCTTTCGGAAACTACATTGATTTTAAGGCACCGGAATTTAAGGTTTAATGTCCATTTGCACCGTTTATACTTAAATTATAGGCTAGACAAACAAAAAAAAAAAAAATGCAAATTGATTTTTTTATAGTAATATTCACATTTGGGAACTCGAGTACAATTCTGGCCGATGCCAAAACTTATTTCGAATTTTAATGGGCACAAAAGTGACCACTGCGATGTATTCTCCACGTTTGATAAACGCCCAAACGGTACGAATATGTCATCATAATCATTACTGATATCTGGGTACAAAGCAGACTAGCACACCCAACAATGGGTAATACGCCGTAATATATGTATAAATTTATTGTTTACACTTATTCAATTATTATTCCTAAACTTACTTGTGTTATTAGAATTAATTTATTGGTAAAATAAAACGCGATATTAACATTAATAAATGTATAGTTGCCTTGTAAGTTAAGAAAATTCTACTTTCGGTTACGCCGGTTGGTATTTGTCGCTATTTTTTTTTCAATCACCCTGTATGTATGTGTGGGAGTTTAGCAGGCGTCACCTTACTGACTCTCGTAACAAGAATATTACAGGAGATATAATAGAAAATAATTTTTAAGTTTCACAACCGGTCACAACGCACAAAGCCATGCGACTTACACCGTGTGGCGCTCGAAATCCGTAGCATAGACATTTAACATGGGAAAATAGAATATGTGCATCCCATTAAAACTTATTGTAGTAAAACTTTGTTCCCATGTTTGTGAATATTCTCTCAATTTTTTACCATATACAATCTAAGTATTGTACATTTGTTACTGAATTCACTGTCAAAATCTGGACATACAATTCTCCAATACTCTTTCAGTTTCATAGTTGAACAGCGCTACCTGTCAAATATATAAAATTCGTTAGATACAATTTACAATAAAAATTATATTAAACTAGTCATTAAAAATATTTTAAAAACAAGCACTTACTTTGTTAAATGTATATAATACATTTCTTACCATTCAGTATTCATTGAAAATATTCTTTCAATCGCAATTTTTCTAAATGTGTTTCAATAATAATTAAAGTATGTACAATAAAAACTGCATTTTGTATTTATTGTATAATGAGACGGTTTTAAATGAAAGTTTATATAATATTTTCATAGTAATATAAAAAATAATTTATTTTCGCAAATAATTAAAAATTTCGTCCTCGTATCCGTTAAATTTATATCCCGGTTAATCTTCATCATCATCATTTCTGTTTTAATTGTAAGATTTTCATCTTAGTTTAGTCTTTTCCTTCATATTGTTAATCATTAGTAATGTATATAAAATTCTCTCAATTCTACGTTTTTTTTTTTTAATGTATACACATTCTTACATCCAGTAGTACGCTATAATGGCCCTCATTTTTGAATAGATCTCCTACAAATAAATTAATATTCTCTTTATAAGTTCTATGATAAAATTATGTTAAATATATTGAAAACAAGTCAACTGTAAAGAAATATATTAAATAAAAAATTTCATAGCATACAGCTGAATATTTGCAGTTTACTAACAGACTTAGATATTAAATACTACTTAAAGTCATTGATAAAACAAATATAAAAAGAACATTCATCGCTCTTACACAGATATTGAGTTAATAATAAAATTGGCACCAGCGAAGTTAACAAATTATTAAGTAACAAATACTTGTACTATACAGAATTATTTTAAAAATAACCTAAGTACTTTCTAGAATATATAATTTTAACAATATGAAACAAACATTTATTAATAAAATATATCTTCTATTAAAATTGTACTACTAAATTTAGGTAGAAACACAGATCTAACAGATCTATGAAAAAATAAATATAATGAAATTATCTGATTGTTAATCACTAGTCAATTTTGTTACCTAAAGAGTTGAAGATGCATCTATAAAGTACAATACTGTTTGATATTCGCTAAGGGAGACTATTCTTACGTCTGCGCTGACCCATACGTTCCAGATGGCGGGCGGTAGTACCTCGGGAGTGTAAGCAACTGCAAAGAGTTGAAGGCGTACTTTCGCACGCCTGTGTTCTTCAAAGTGTTCTCTCTTCGGCACCCTTCGCTATTTCCCGAACATAAAGAATATACATATAAGTAAAAAAAAATACAAACATATAAAGGAAGCAATTTGAATTTAGTATAATCAATAAAGTGTGGATTTATAATAACAGTGAAATATTTATATATTGAATAAGAAACTGTACAAATATTAAAAATGTTTTTTTCAATGTCTAAATTTATATCTACTACCATGTCGATATCACTAATAATAATAATGTATCCTATTATTTCAATGTGTATTTTCTTTTTTTATAAAACGACGAACAGCTTCTTTAGCTTCTATATTTCTCTAAATATAACAACAATAACGTCGTATTCTAACGCACAAAACTGTGTGTTAGGTTATTCTTGTTATATTTAGAGAAATTTACAAGCGAAGTAAGCATTTGTCGTTTTATAAGGCGACTAGCTAGATTGTAAAACATCACTAAGTCAACGAAGGTTTGACTATCTGGCTATGATATATACAGGTGTCCTCCGAACATTGCATAGTTTAAGGGTGTATTTCTTAGGCAATTTTCAGTCGAAAACACCTTACGCTTATGCCCGAAACTCAATATTAGTAGAGTTATGAGCGATATTAAATTTAACAGAGCAAATAGAACAAATTGATAATATGAAGTAATGTTTTATTAATAAAAAAAAATTGTTTAACGCAAAGTTGTTCAAAATATCCCCCGATACCTACATAAAAATTCTAGCCGTTCTTAAAATTGAACAGGTAGATCTCTGCAAAGGTTCAAGGTCGGCTCTTATAGCTGTGACTACCATGATTTTCTTAATAAATTTTTACCTGGTTTGGGAATTTTCTGCACACACTAAACTCAAGTGTCTCCAACGATAATAGTCAAGAGTCGTAAATAATTAAATATCAAAGAAATAATTGCTAACAAAAAAAGTGTAATCATAACCTCTCGCATGACCTGTTCTGTTAAATATAATATCGCACAATAACTCGCCCAATATTAAGTTTCGGGTATAAGTGTATAAGGTATTTTCGACATAAAATTAGAGAATTATTCCAGCTTCAACGCAAAAATAACATAC
This sequence comes from Harpalus rufipes, assembly GCA_951394225.1. NCBI lineage: Eukaryota > Metazoa > Arthropoda > Insecta > Coleoptera > Carabidae > Harpalus > Harpalus rufipes. The sequence goes on from OX596277.1 coordinate 17,841,132, forward strand.
ACTTTAAAGTTACGTGATAGCCCGAATGCGCATGCCCTCTAATAAGGTTCACGTTAAATGAATACGGAGACACGTTGTGTGCAATAGAATAGCGACGTTTAACGCGGTGACCTCTATAGGGCTCAAGCAGACAAGTGACTCGAGCGACCTTGAAGTGCTTAGAATCATCTGATTTGCTTGTGCGCTTGTCACTTTGACAAGAACAATGTTTTGACTTATTTTGATTTTGAATTGCTAAAAAGTTATTATTTTGAATTTCATGTTTTTTACTGCCTGAAAATTATAAAATAACAACATTTTAGCATTTCAAAATTTAAAAAATAAACATTGTTCTTGTCAAAGTGACAAGCGCACACAAATCATCTAGTTCCAAGCAACAGTAATTAAATGCAGTAAACATTAAATTGAAAGTCTCTTATTTTTAAAATTTATTAAAGTTTTCGTTCTTTCATCTTAGAATTTGCAATAACTCCTGAGGAATACACCCGTAAGCTAGTGATTTATAAGACCCTCGGTCTTAACAAGTCTGTGCATCCCTGGGTTAAAGGAATATATCTTAAATGTTTTTATATATGGCATTTATTATAACTTAAATTCAGAAAAATTCTCATTAAGACATATTTAAATATAAAATGTTCTACTTCAAATAATGCAAAATATTCAATTTTGATACAATTTTATTTTTTGTATTTAATTTAAATCGCTTTGTTCCCTGTACAATATCTTATTCAATATATTTTGTAGTGTAAAATATACAAGGTGTTAATTAAAAAGCGGGCCTTATGCGTATAACGTGGCAAATCAGTTTTTTTCTTGTGCAAAATTCCTAATTAATTTTAGAAAACAAAAATTCAAATAAAAGTTGTATCTCACCTTCTCATACAATCTAAAGCTCTTTGGAATTCATGTTCGGCGAGATGATACTCGGACATTAAAATCTGGCACTGTTCTAGAGTCACCGACATGCCGGTTCGGTCTTTGGCACTTTTACAACTGGTAAATCGAAGACCTTTCGCAAAAAATATTAGAATTAATGAACAAATATACATCATCACAGTTTTTTTACACATTGTTGGGTGTAAAATTTTATGAATTTCTAGAATTAACCTGAATTAAAATTTACATTAAATGAAATCACAAATTAATTTATTATGAATGAAATTTTGTTCGCTAAGTCAGTTTTAGTAAGAAGTGTCATACTTAAAAACATATTCCCTATTTATTTTAGTTACCAAAATATAAGAAGCTTTATAAATAACAGTTCATTTTCAAATTTTATTCCAATATTTTTGAAAAACAAAATGTTTAATTATAGATCAAAACGAATGGTTTATACAGGTTGTTTCTATACTTATGCATAAAATTTTAAGGGCATACAGTACTGATCATAATGAGTAAAAAAAGCTTCATGGGTCCAATATTCAATAGTTTCCGAGATATAAGGCAATGAAAAATGAGTTTTTACGGGATTTCTCTGCTATCTTAAAAACTATAAAACTTCGATTAAATCAGATTTTTTGTTTACATTTGAGAGATCATCTTAGATGTGCCTTTGTTTTACAAAAATATCAAATATTCTAATTTATTGTACTGTATAATTATTATTTTTTACATTTTTTGTTTTATAAAATTGTTTTAAAGTATATTATTAAAAAGTTGCACAAACCAGCCATGTTGTGACGTCATGGTTCAAAACTGCAAATTCAGACTCATTTCACAGAACTTATCATATGAACACAGAATTTTTAAAAGAAAAAAATATATAGACTATAAATTGAGAATTACATATCTAAATATGCTATAATATATTAATATAAGATCATTCTCTTCATTTTTATAAATATAATTTTCATTTGGCCTGAAGTTAATTACGTCACAGCAGCTGTGCTTCTTTGTAAAGATATGACATTAGACTCTAGAAGTTTGTTTAGCTATAGAAACGCAAGCGAGGCATTGAATTGAATATATTTTCGTTAGTATTATAGCACTATGGCACAAAACAACGTTTCACCGACATGTTTACTTTCGTAAATTAGACCTAGTGTGAAAATCAAAATGGCCGTTGATATAAAATTGTGACGTAACTGGGCGAGGCGGAGAAAATCAGCCGCTTTTTAAACAATGTCATTTTTAATTGCAATTTTCTTATTATTAAAGATCGATTTGAGGAAAAATAAAAAAAATACGGGTCCATTATTTTTCATTACTCTATTGATTAAAGTTAAAAATGAAAAATCGTGCATGACCTCATTTGTACTATATTTCATTTCACGTAAAAAAATAGTAGAAGGCGCGTGAGAGCCGACCGTTTTTACATGGATTAAATATATAATTTAAAATCGTAAAACCAAACTTTATCAATAATAAATATTTTTATCTATAAAAATATTTAAACCCGAATATTAAAAATTACAACAAAACATGGTTAAACATTACTTATTTCTGAAGATTTTATTTGATTACTGCCAACTGACAGGTGATATTTATTTCATTTTTGTGAACTAGGTGTGCATTGTGCCCAATGAAAGGGCAGAATTTATATCCCTTTCTAAACCAACAATATTTTCTTACGTGAAAATGTGGTCCCCGAGAATATCTCTTAACCCTGTGTTATGGAAAATTTATTCTAGAGTTGTCTTATTCCATATTTATTATTATACATTTGTTGGTTAAACTCGTGATAATCGAGGAATAGCTATTCTTGTGTTACAAAGAAGCAATTCTGAACTTAACCCTTGTTTATTATTACCGCTGTTTATGATTTAAATTAATAAAAATTAAATGGCGGGAGATATTGTGTTGCCCACATCCGATATTTTTTACTCATTTTGGTCAGTACTATATGTTCCTAAAGTTTGATCCATAAGTATAGAAACACTGTATATGTTTTAATTATTTGTTGTACAAATTATATAATTTATTGTTACTTATATTAGTTCATGTTTACTTTTATCTTTTATTGCGTTCTTTTGTTTTATTGTCCATATCGTGTTTTCTTTGTTGATATTACTATGAAAATTATTTGTTATTTATAAAACTTTGTCTTGGCCTATAATTATGACATTTTTTACTCGAATTGACCTTCCCCAACAAGAAGAAGTTTATTACAATCGTTATAAATTACTCTCTTTACAAAATTAATTTTTACTTGAATAAATGAATATAGGTACTGTACAAATGATTATAAATGATTGATAGTCAAGTGATAATAAATTTACCGCAATATTATTAAAACTACATTCTATTTTCTTGATGTTGAATAAAACTAACAATTTGTTTCTCGTAATAGAAAATAATTTTAATTATAAACTCACCTTTCATTTGACGGCAAATCTGTGCAGCAAGATGCAAAACCTCAACATTTTTATTCTTATTACTGTTCACAGATGCTCGTAGATTATCTATCAACTCATTCAGAGGTTTATGTTGCGGTGAACACACACTAATCCTATTATTCGTAACTTGAGGTATTGGCATATTCAGTTTCTTGTACCTCAAATAATATTCGTTCAGCCTTTCAAAGTTATCTACATTTGACCTTTCTTGCGGTCGTGTAGCTCCTAAACTCTCAGCTAGGCTTGCCATTTCGTTGATTCCAATATTAAAGAACACAGGAGTTACGTGAAAAGAAACAGCTTGCCGAGAAGGTAATAAACTGTAAACTGCATCTGGTACGGGTAGAAAAACTGTCAAAGCATTGCGACATCCTGTAACTTTCGGAGTAGGTTGTAAATCACCATTTGCAGGTATGGGACAGCGGGTTATGGTGAACATGACGGTTCGTAAATCTTCAACAGCTACAGACATATCTCCCCACATATCTATCTCATCCCCGTGATAACTTAAAAGTCCTTCGAAGCACGCTAGAGGTCCAAGCGAACTCAGCCCGACCAAGAAGATGGGATCGGGCTTATGGCACCAAAGTCTGACCATCAAAGCGGTGACTAGACTTGTCAAAGCTTGGGAGAAACATACATCTCTTCTATATCGTACATTACAAAATCTCTGGGCAGCTCGCGGGTCCTCTTGCACGCGAAACACGGAGTGCGTTAATCGAGCTGTTTTTAGTAATCCGTCCATGGCTTGACGGAGTTTGCGCATACTTGGCCGGAGTTCTGCGGCCCAGTCAACAATTTTATTGATGTCTAAACCATCGGTGAATTTGTTCCCATTGCGTACCATTTTCGTAACGGAATCTACGACTTTATAGACTGTTTTATCTTGCGACTCTTCTAATATCGTTGATTTCTTTTGAATTTCAGGTTGTGTGGTTATAACTTTTTTGGATTTTTGGGTTGATCGCAAGCGAACAGCTGGACTTCCACATCTTCCACATAAAAATTTAACTTTACTGACTAAACACATAACACTGGCTTCGATGTTTAGTTGAGTTAAATCCCAAGGCTCTGGTTCATCTGTTGGTTTATAGTAGTTAGCCGAAGGTGAATTGCACATAACTTGAGTATCTAAAAACATTCGTCCCACATCTGTTTCAGTTATGGATTCCTCCCCATTCATATTCTTATTTTCTTTATTGGAATCTTGTTCTTCGTTTTCTTCAACATCTGGAAAGATAACAAACTGAGTTTCATCGGGGGTCGGTACTCGAGAACACAAGCTTTTAACGCCATCGCTTGTGTTAAGAATATTGTAACTTTTTTGTTCTCCTTCTTCCTCGGTGTTAACAATCCTGTTGTCTTGCAGACTCTTGAGATCCTGCTCAGAGCTGCTGGTCCCATTCGGAATATTCCACATGTCTTCAATGTTTCTTGGAGTACAAGGAGTTGCAAAATCATCTAAGTCCGGCGATTTCAAATCTAAGGAAGTTAGTTGTTGTGTGATACGTTTGAAGGGAGAAAGAACTAAACTAGAATTTGATTCTAAGTGACAGTCATCTCCTACGCCTGAATCATCAGCGTTGACGATTAATTTGTGTTCTTCTACGAAGTTTAGGGCTTCTTCTACTAAACCAGGATCCCAGAGACTCAGTAAAATTTTCGTCTAGAAGAAAAAAAAAATAATCAAATAATGTTTATTATATATTGATTGAGAAATAGAAATGCCAGAAACATAAATGTGTTACCAAAACATTATTCTGTTAAATGCGTTTATTGTTCTAATTATAACTTGATAATCACATTATTATTTATTTAAAAATAAATAGCTATATTACAATCTGTTAAAAAATAGCTAAATTTGCACTGAATTTTTAAAATAAGAACTGATTATGATAATTAAAAATCTAGCACAAAAAATATTGATTACACTGGGTTGTGCTTGAGAATCTCGGTTTGGCTCTTCCCACTAAATGCGTTAGTCCTAATTCGCAATAATGCCTAAATAACATATTTGTTCACACTTTGCTTGAGAAATTGTACGCCGCAAATAATGAAAGCCTGGGGTTAGATTAGTAATGTGTCATTTGAATGTTTTAAGCTTTAAATTTTATAAAACTTTCAAAAGCTAGAATGCAAATGTGCCGTGCGCAAACTCTAGACTTGCGTAGATCAACATGCATGCACTTGTCGAATAAGTTTAAACAGGAAGATATTTTTGGTAAATCTACATGTTAAATGTATACTTTTTATTTATAAAATTCAGTACAGTTTAAGTGTATTTGTGTCATTTTGTCATAAAAACGTCCAAGTATTTCAAATGTAACTGACAAATAGTAAACCTTAACATACTTGAAATTTTCCATGTAAGTTTTATTTTATTTTTCTGATATTCATTACTATTTATAGTGAAACGTTGTAAAACATTCAATAAATTTTTTTAAAAAAAATCTGAAATTTGCACATTACTATAATATAAGGCTAGATGCACTGGAGCATTTCTTCTTGGACCATATAGCTGGGATTGTTTCTAGGAACCATGATAACTAGGACTACTGCCACCGTTGTTTACAAGGGTTATCCGGAAAACAAGGTAAAGCATGTAGCTCTGGCGGAAAATATTTTTTTCAAAGTTGGTATCACTGCTGTGTAGTGGGGAGCCAGTCGAAACAAACGAGCGTTGCCGGATGTTAGATGTTAGTAGTTTCTTAACTCTCGTTGTGGTCAAGGTTTAATATGAGCGGCATAATGGAATAGTTACCATATGTTAAAATTTAATGAAATTCTTATTTGTTTACAATCTATGACTCATAATAAGATATATACTGCAATAAAATTCGCCATTTATTATGTAAATATTTCAAAAAAGTTATTTAAAATATTAATGATTCACATCGACCTCTTCTCTGTGACGTCGCGCTTACATATTTAAAGCCACAAATGTCGCTAGTGTCGGTTTACAGCGATGGAATGTGACAGTTGATGGTGATATTGACGCCGTGGACATTACCTTGTTTCTATTTATCAATTGTAATCCAAACCATCGTTACAAACTTGCTTAACCAAAAATAAATAATATAATAAAAATATGTGCTAACTTGACACAGCAATCTAACCTAACAAACAAGTTCCCTTTACCCCGCAGGACATACGTCGCAAAATATCTTTGTAATACTTCGAGCAGCACGACGGAACTAAGTTGCAACGGAAACGGTAAGAGTAACGTCACAGTGACGGGAATACATATGTCCGGTATTTTCAGTAATTTTTTTCTCATTTAAAAACAAAAATTGTGCCCCCATTCCGTCTCCCGCAAAAAAAAAACATTTTCCCGCGAGAGCTACACGCCTTGTAATCTTACTTTCCGGATAACCCTCGCACGAAGCCGTTCATAACTTTGGAAGAGGCACTGATGATGACCATTTTTTATAACATATTATTTTTCGATTTATATTTTACAAATATTACGTTGGATTACAGAAAACATTTTAAATAACGAATTCTTGGAAGATTTTTGAAAAAGTTTAAATGAACATAGCGGTACATCGCAAGTTGTACCGCAGAGATTTTAATATTAATTTTAAAATGTTCAAATATTATCTCCCCTAATTATGTTTTAGCAAAATAGTTAAATAGTTTTTTGTAGAGAAGAGCATTTAAAATTTTAAAATTTACGTCTTTAGTAATTTAGTAAATTTAATACTGAAAAAGTTGATTGGTGCCGATTTCGAATCCAGTCTACTCGGGCACCAAAAGGTAAATATAAAAATTTTGGCTCCTAAAATTTGAGAATTTTCTTTGCAAAAAACTATTTATTGTTTTACAGAAAAAGAATTAGAGAAGACAATATTTGAATATTTCAAAATTAACATCGCTATGGTGTCTTCCAATGCACCACGCTATATGTATGTTTAATGATAAATGAAATTAATTGTGAGAAAAATATCCGATTACAAGGAATAAAATGCATGAATATTTGATATTTACCTTCGATATCATGTCTTCGCAAATGGGTAACATACCAGCCGTCTGTTTTTCCTTTGCTAATTTCATCAGTTGTCTCATCGCATCCACAACTTCTCTTCTTAGTTGTTTAATCGCTTGTATTGCATCACATGCCATAGATATTTTCGTAGTAATTTGATAATTAGCTGTCGATCTAGTCGGAGAATCTTTAAGTTGTTGTAACAACTTAATCAGCCCTCCATTTTTTGATTTATGTGAATGCGCTGTAAACGCCCCCACAGTAATTACATCATAGAACCCTGCTTTGTTAAGCGTATCATTATGCACCCACATCCTCTGAAAATGAAGATTAACTGGTGCGAACTCTAGACTACGGTCAGATTTTCTCGAACTAGCTTTAAAAAGACTCCCTCTATGTGCTTGCAAGTTTTCTCTTGCTTGAGAATACAATCTCAATAGATGTAAATGTCTATCGAGTAATTCTACTTGTCTAGAATGCCAAGGCTCACGCAGTTCACCCATACCAGCTACTTCTTGCAGCAATTCTTTTTCTTGATGGATTAATACTCCAAGTAGTTGATAGGGAAAAGAAAAACATAACTTACTTTCAGCCATGAGTTCATGTACGCATATGTCTCCACCTAAACCAGAATGAAATCTATACGTTTGTAAATATGGCGCAGAACATAGTAATCTCAATTCTGCTTGGTGAGGCAATCTCATTTTAACGCCCAAACGAGGCGGTAAAGACTGAGACCTTCTATGAGACATAATTTGCACTGAAGAAGTGTTAGGAGCTCTACAAGGAGTATGTTCCGTAGATGAACCTCTATCTTCTGCTTCTAATGCCCATGCACTTATAGTCAAAAATCCAACTGTACATTGTGCTCTACTCAACAAAGGAATCCTTAATCTTGACGTGTCTTGCATAGCGCTTAGTAATACACACGCACTTCCCAAGGGTATAGCGGTATGTGAAACCCTTTCTCGAACATCGTAAACTGTGAATCTAACTCTTGTATCACCAGTGATACCATCGCTGGCTCGAAAACTAACAGTGCTTAGAAATCCAGGGTTGCTGCTTCTTTCGATGATTTCTGTTCTTGCGTACTGGACCCATACACGAGCAGACGGCATGAAGACATGCACCACCAATGTTGGGTTGGGTTGACGACCGTGAGCGTCGCACAAAAGGTTATCACAAGCTAAGGACACTTCGCATAACGGTAACTCGGACATATCTGCAAGAAATAATAATTAGTTCAACAAATTATTAAGTATACATACATTTTTACGATTTTTGCTATTTATATTGGAAGAGTTTTGATTTAGGAACTTATTTTTTATCCTTCGTAATAGATTCATGGTTGTTTGACAATAATAATTAATAATTACACAATTATGTTATTCATATTTGACCATGACATATAGTAATTATCATGTATTTGATACAAAATACCACAAAAAAATATAATCACTACGTAATAAAAATAATCGCTGTTTACATTAAAACTAAAAAGAAATCATAAATATAACAGCTTTAATTAATAGTACAAATTTACAATTAATGACATGGTGTATATAATTAAAAATTGAATTTTCTTAATTATTATTATTATATGAAGTAAAAGGTAAGAATATCTCAATAGTAATTTTACTTGTAATTTAATATAGCAGACTGTCAAATTAAAGCGCCTGCAAGAGACTTACAATTTTTTAATTTTGTAATTACAAACCACTTGAATAAAGTGATATTTTTTAAATGATTGTTGATTCGAGTTCCTTATATTAAATACTTTATTTTGCACGCTAGAGAAAATTGATCTGGGTCTTTACCGCCTTTTTGAGATAACTTTAAAAGGCACCATAGGAATTTTCTAGTCTTTTCTTTTTGAGCTACAGGCTTAATCTTGATTTTAGCTTATTTTGAAAATACTTCATATCATAGTCTCATCTTTTTTCCTTATGTTATAAGCTTTTCAATGTTTAAGAAGTCTACGTTATTTTATTTTTCCGTCGACCGTTTATTAATAGGCTATCTTAATGTATAGAAAATCATTAATTAATGACCCCTATTAATGCATGATTTTTTTATTAATAAACGATTTATTGGGACATGCATGTATTGCTAACGCTAAGTTGTAGCAAAAAGGTAGACAGAATTAAAAGTCATGCTTTTGACACTTACTAGCTGGGTATATTCACGTAGCATACCTTTAAAATAAATTTGAAAGAATAAAATTTCTCAAATACCATAAAAAACCACTTGTGTTTTCTAGCGTTAAGTAAACTGAACGCACCCACTGAAAACAATTCATGACAAATCTTATTGATTTTCTGACGTAAAATTTGACGTTTGGTGAACCATTGCTAACCTAAAAAAAATTGTCATGAAATAAAATTAGATTTTCCATTTAAGTAAGATACGGTCAACGAAAAAATATTGTAACTAACACGTGTGTTAATTGGCGATTAATGATCTCAACAATTAACGCGTGAGCGTAGCGAACGCGTTAAAATGTCTCGATCATTTATCGCCCTCATTAACACACTTGATAGTTACATAACTATTAAACATGAATTATTAGTTTTTTGAGGGGAAAAAGATAATTTATTAAGAAACGAATGAAACGATCAATTACAGATCATCATTTGTTTATTTTGATTCTATATCTATAATTAAATTCTCAAAATTATTTATAGTCAATTATTTTCGGATTAATTAATTAATGTTTTATCGGCGTTATAGTTGTCTTTCTATGGCGCCTATTAGAGTTATCTCAAAACGTTGGCCCATAAAGACCTACATCAATTTTCTGTAGCGTACATAATAAGAAAGTTTTTCATATAAGAAACTCGAATATGTTCCACCCTGTACCTATGGTTTACCGATTACTAATTCGAAATATTTAAAAAATATATTCGGATCTTCGACTTATGATTTGAAATAATTACATATCTTTTTAGAAATATTTATAAGTTTCTTTTTCAAATAATATTTTTGTTTAAAAAAACAAGCTTTTATTAAAATGTACTAAAAAGAAAAATTACGTCATAGTGCGCAAAATTTCGATTAGATACAAATAATTTAATTTTTTTTACGTAAATATTATTCAGAACTGAATATGTGAAGTTAAAATTTTGTAATAAACAATATTAAAAACGTTACCCGTAACGTAAATTAATATTCAATATACCTATAATTCGTAATATATGAGTGGACATTTTGTATCAATAATGCTGTTTTTTTATGCTACGTATAGATCCAGCTCGCACAGGGCCAAATTATAGCTTCTAAAATCGTGGGATTGAAAGATGGGACAGTATTAAGACCGGAACGATTAATCTTATAAAAAAAATGCCATAGATAACCTGGTGGTGTTGTGGAGAACGTTGAAGCAGCAGTTTTAATTTTCCTGATTTTTTTGGAGAAAATTAAATGACTCATCAAAACTTAAATAAGCAAGATTTATTTTCTACCTTTAAAATTAGGTGGTTTACTTTTGTATAAGTTTTAATTGTGCCGATTTCTATCCTGTGATACAAAAAAAAATGATTTTTTTTAGAGTTTAGGAGTATCCCGAGAAATTCTGAGAAGTTTTTTAATAGTGAGTTAGAAATTGACGTTACACAAAACACATTCTCCCTTCCTGTACTACATGTCTTTCGAATAAGACAACTAGCTTGAAGAGTGAGCTAGTTGAATGGGTGCCAATTTGAAACAATATAAATCTCAGACAAATCCTAGTGTTTCACGTTTATAACTTTTGTGTTTACATTTCATTTAGCAGTAGCAGATGATAAACGCAAAATTCTAATTCGGAAATTAACACTTAGTTAACTGCCTACATTCGAAAATTTTAAAGTTAACTTCATTTTAACTATAAGTTGCGTTCGCAGATTCATGTTACTTTACTCGGAGTTAACTATTCCAATCTATCTCGAGCAAGGTAGGTACGTTTTACTCGACATGCGGATAGATTAAATCCAGTAGACGTCATTCTTTAGTTGTTTATGGTCACTGACATCAGTGATTTTTTCAATATTTGACTACACGAATTATAGAAAACTCTAAATCGTTCGAAAAATGAGTTTACTCGAACTTAACTCCAATGGTGACGCCCCTTATCTAAATCCAACTTCAAAGTAAATTTACAAACGTACTCCAGAATATGCATGCACAGAATTATTCAAATCTCGAATATTCAAAAACAGAATCGCACATCGGTAGAAAGCGCTTTGTCCGAATTATTCAAAAACCGAATACATGGGCTTGGCCAAGCGTAGGTCACTTTAGGTTAGGATTTTAGTCGTCATCAGACCTGAAAAGCCCCGATGATACACAATGTATGTTCTAAGCGCTCGCACAACCCGGGACGTTATATTAATTTTTAAAATAAGTTTAAAAAAATCAAGTATAAAGACGCAAGTTTTGTGCGTTATGATTGTTTTTATTTTATTTTTAAATTTCATAAAACTTGGGAAACATTGGGCGCGTTCAGCATGTCCCAACGCTGAGCACTGAAGTTTGCCGAATACAGTTTCTGGATCAATCGCATTCGTCCATTCATTGTGTTCGGAAAATTTCGGCGCTCAGCGCTGGAGGTTAGGTGATTCTGTCAGCGTCGATACGCTTTCGTGTAATGCACGATTATATTATTAAATATTCGGGATTTAAATGATTCCGTGCATGCATATTCTGGTTTTGAATATTAGGGCGAGTATGCACCCTAAATATTGCAACTACGAGGTCATGGTAACAACTATCTCTCTCTTTGAGCTAATTGTCTTTATCTAAAGACGTAACTTCAGGACTCAACAAACTATCATAAGTTCACAATAGAATAACAATAAAAGTTTTCCCATTTATTGTTAGGTATTTATAAATTCCTCAAAAATTACCTTATGAGGTATTTATAAATTCCTCACCTAATATATGCCCTCGCTGTATCCTCCACATTTGCAAATCCGTATCTGGCTTATGCCCTCTCTTCCTCTCCACACACTGCCTGAGAGCTATAAGCTGCGCCCTGATGCACTCATAGCTCGCTTGCTTGATCGCTTGCAACCAGGAGGACCTCTCCGCTTCGGAGGGAGCTGCTAGGGCCTGGCATAGCCCTCCCTCAAACACCAGGTGAAATGGAAACTGCCCCTCGGCAGCAGGCAGTGACGTAGGAGTTGGAGGTTCCAGGCGGGCTTGACATTGCTCTAACACGATCACGCCCACAGGCTCCGACCACTGGTCGCGGTTCTTGAAGTAGAAAAGGAGATTGCCGCGAAGACGACACCAACGTTCCAGGCTTACTGAAGATTGGAAAAGTGTTTTAAAATAGTGAAAAGTGATATGAAACCCTGAGAAAATGATCAAGTACAAACAAAGAATGTATAAAATACAGAATATTTCTAAACTTTACATAATAAAGTGTAATTTTATATATTTTAATTTTTCATACATGTAAACTTCTCTACAGGCTGTCTCAAACAATGTGAATATATCGAGAACTATATGAGCTTTGCGGCAAAAAAACAATACTAAGAGCAAAAGACAGGAAAGTTCCTAAATTTATTTATGTAGATTGAGGAAGGCCTTTAGGTTCACATAATTTATTGTAGTCACATTGTTCCAAATTGGACGTTTCGGGTGAGCACCCCCCCACCATCAGCATTGAATTATTTTACATTGAAGTTACATTATTTTGTTAAGCTTAATTATAATTTTTTTTACAAAAAACGTCATTTCAAGGTCTCAAAAATGATAGTACATTTGGAAACACACATATTGTGAGTTAACCGCCAAAAGACACGGCAAACTGATTATGTGAGCCTAAAGCAAAAAACAATATTTATGAAATACTAAATTTATTTAGATAGAGTAATATAAACGAATAATTTATTTTAGAAAATAAATATATCTTTACTTCTCGATGTACAGTGGAACTAATAAAGTTAGTACTTTTTGGGGTTCTCTTTTGTTCTTTTTGATAACGTCGAAGATAAAGAAATAATCACTGTTTATTTTTAAATTGTACATCAAAGTTATAATTTTTATGTGAGCATCAAAGTATAGGTAGTGACACCATTAAATTTGTTTTCTGTTTTTCAACTTTCTAATAAGTTATCTATATTCTTTTGATTTACATTGCAAAAATACATCATTTACAAAATAAAAAGGATAAAAGCAATTATTATGACTAAGAACAAATGAGATAATTAAATGCTGATCATCATTTATCTATTTTTATCTTCATTTTCAACTTATTCATCGCTGTCAGTGTTTCCCAAACTGTGGTCTGCGGACCCTCAAGGGTCCGCAGGCTTTGAAAGAAAAATGCCATATAGCCTATTAAAACAATTAAACTGTTTTTGTATAGAATTTTCTTTAAATATATTTTTTGCTTTTTAAAATTAAATTCTCTGTTTATGGTTACTATATGGGAAAAAAGGGGTCCGCGGACCAACAAAGTTAAGGAAACACTAGCTTAAGTCATAGAAAAATCATGTCCTAAATATGTCAACAACTTTCCCATTTATATAAAAATCACGAAAATAATAGGCTATTCCACGATAAAAAAATCTTGAAGTACGTGTACCTAAAAATATAAAACCACTAAGGTAATATGGATATACCAGAAGTAAACAAACAGTAGTTTACAGGCTTACAAAAAAAATGTTGAGCAAATTACAAAATAATATATATTTAAATTGTAATATTAAATTTCATTGACGAGTATTTGGGTTAGGCTAGTAATCTGTAAAATTTGTAGATGTTACAATAATTATAAAAACATTTCGATTGTGGATCAGTACATAAAATAGAATAGTAGTACAAAAATAAATTTGTTTTATTTTTCATTCACTTTGTTAATTTAAAAGTTTTTTTTTTCTTTAAATAAAATTAAAAAGTTAAAATAAATTTTACAAAAGAAAACCGCCCAAGACAATATTTTGCATGAAACCATCGCTACATCTTGAAACGCAGTTATGCGAATGTACAGTTTTTTTAAGCGTCTAGTGATTTATGAAAAACAAATACATGACTGAAATAATCTATAATTTCGCAACTTTTATTTTATCGACATATTTTTGAAAGAAGTAATTTTATTTATAGTTTTACAAAAATGTATTTTTTTGCAGATAAATTGAATACTAAAATTTTGCACAAAAAAGTATTTTTTATTTATTTAATAATATGTATGAAGCATTTTTCATAAAGATTTCGAATTTACAAAAGATAAAACAGATTATGACGAGAAATTTCATGCTGATACTTCAATATCAGAATTATTATTAAAATGTATATCCACTACAAGACATATAATTTATTTTCGTAATACTATACCGTTACTATAATTTAACAGAATTATAACAGCCGCCGGCCGTTCAGGTTAATAACAGGCGCCTGCAATTAAATATAAAGTTTCCTAAAAAAAAATCACAGTATCGTGAAGAGCTTTATGGTATTATTAAAAATTTTGAACGCCACACGGCCAATATGCAAATAACGGACTCGGCTGAATATAAACCTCGTCTATCGCCTCGGTTTACAAACTTCAGCCGTGTCCGCTATTTGCTTCATATCGGCCTAATGACGTTAATAACTATAACGTCACATTTCTAAAAAACTGAAAACAAAATATTAAAATATGTATAGTACGTATGAATATGAAGAAAACTTACTAAATAAATATGTTATGGAGACTTTTGGAATATCATGTATTTAACATTCTTTGTTTGTAGAACAAATGTAATATGATACTTACTTTTTCCTCTAATTACAAGATAAAAATATGTAGCACTTTAAATACTATTGCATGACTCAAATAATAAATAGGATATAAAGTCAAGCAATATGTAATAGTATACCAAAATATACAAAATATGAAAGAATTTAATTCATAAACAAATGGCTTATGCGTCAATTTAAAAATTTCCTAGCATGCACAAAAAATTTCCATGCTTCACTACCCATGCACAAATAATTCCAGAACAAAAATGAATGTGCTGTTAATATTTTATTTGTTGTTAGTGAAGCTATATCGATGTAGTCGTTATGTTAGTATGTGAGTCAGTGTTAATGTGATCCTTCCTGAGCCAATCTTGTATGTTTTAGTTACATGGTATGATGATGATTATTTACAATTTACAATTTGGGTAAACACAGAGGAGAACAGACAAGTTGGGGGAAGGACTACTGTTTCACAGCCCAAAATTTGGGGAAATTCACACATGAAATTGCAGCAGACACTATTTTAAAATAATAATAAAATTAATAAAAATTTCACTTCAAATACTTGTATGTAAGTAAATAATGTAAAAAATATAAATAAAAACATATATAATGGATTCCATAACTTCTATGTAGACGTAGAACAAGGAACAAGAATTTGGCTTATTTCTTGATAAGCTTTACTTGTATTTTAAAGTGGAATAAATGAATAATAAAATTCGAATTGTACGGATAGATCGGTAATTTTTGTTTTTCATTCGATTATAATTTTACATTAAATAATTTTTAATAAATAATATACGATAGCATTACCCACTATCATTTTGAATAATGAAAAAGAAAATAATACAATTCTTTATTAATCTTTTTTTGTTATTGATATTTTCTAAAGAATAAATTTAAAAAAAACTCATATAGTTTACTTTCATTTATTTTATCAATATTGTATGCCTACTTTCATTTATTTCTTCAACAAAACTATTAAAGACTCCAAAAGATTTAAATTTAAATTATCATTATTACAGGTAATCTAAAATCACTATGCTGCCTACGTATCTTGTAGGCATTCTCCAAAACAAATAGCCAAACCCAAAAAATCTAAAATAGGAGTTTTTATTTTAAATAATATAATTCTAAAATATATCGTAATAAATGAAATAATTACAAAATGATCAAAATGAATTAGAGTGGATTGTTTAATAAGTTCAAAAAAGTGGTAAGTTTACACTTTGAAGATGCTATTTTTTAGTATACTTAATGAAAAATAAAAATTCTAGTTGCATTGTCTATTTCATTAAACTTAGTTTTGAAATAAATTTAAGTGGTCCTTTTTAAAACCGGTTCTTACGACCGGTTGTAACAACGTAACTTAAATTTTAAGCATTCCTTAAATAGACAATATTACATCGAAACTTTAACGCCCCGTTGCACCAACTAGGCTTAAATTTTAAACTATGCTTAAACAAAAAATGCATATCGAAATTTTGACAGCAATATATAATTCATTTGACATATCATTTCGATGGAATATTATCAATTTATGCAAACCTTGATATTTCAATTACATTGGTGCAACCGGCCATAAGGGCCGGTATTATAAACGTCTAGTTAAATTTAGTGCCATAGTAAATTTAATTAAATGAACAACTGCAACGCACATTTTTGACAGCAGTGATTTAAATGTCATAAGAATGTGGAAATTGATTCGAATATGTTAAATTTTTAATAAATAAAGTTTAGTTGCTGTAGAAAAGTGTTTCTATGAAAAAAGTGTTTCCAAGAAAAAAACTAACTAAGTAAAACAGTTGCTGTTTTCTCTACAGTTTTTTTTATTGAGAAAAAGACATTCTTTTCTATTGCGGACACGAAAAAAATGTTTGTCGGCTATTTTTGACAATTTTTTTAACCAATCAAGTATGTTGATATATAATAAAAAAAAATGGATTTTTAATTGTCAAATGAATATGTGTTGGATAATTTTTTAACCAGTCATTAAAAATTAATCACTGAGTTACAGAACAGACCCGATAAATTTGTTTGTAAGATTCGGGATTCCACAAAAATTGTAAAATTCATGTTTCCGTATAAAGCAAGTAAAGATTATAGAAAATCACATAAAATTCTTTGCCCTGTTCTATAAAGGAGTTTTGGAATTTGTGATGATATGGTGAATTTCACTGAAAATTCATGAAATTTCAGGCTGTGCTGGTAGGTTGTAGTTGTGCAGTGTCTGTACCTTTACTGGCGCCCCCCACACAGCTCAGATTGCGAAGACTCTTTTCACGTTTTTCCTTTTTGTTCTGTTTTCCTGGAATGCATTTGTTTAATAAATGAAAACACCCTCTGAAAAGCACCAACACATATCCCTCTTCTTCGTCCTATGTACACCCACCAAACATTGAAGGAACACAACATACATCTCGACAAATTGTTAATTAGTAAATACACTTATCTTAAAATAAATAATACGTTGAAAAACAAAGAGTTTTCACCTTGGTTAAAAAATAACGGCAACGTTAAACAGGCTCAGCAGTATTATCGAACGAAGAATTATTTTACTATAATATAAAAGTTTTAAAATCAGTTTCATAAAATAATATTGATCTAACTTCGTTTTTGGAAAATAATATGTTTACTCTTTATTTGATAACTTTATTGACAGGTATTAACAATTTAATTTTAATACGCTTTAAAAGAAAGAAAAGAACATCAAAATTTGGCAGCAATGTTAGAAATCTTATATCATATGTAATTTCGATATGCTTTTGTTTATTACATACGTATTAAAATTAGATTCTTGATAATACAGGCCCTGAATCCTTTAAAATAAAAGAAATGTTTATCTTATCTACAATAGCCACCGTCAAGTATGAGTGATGCTCAACTTTTCCCTGCTCCGCATCCTATTCCTTGCACTGCGGTGTTGCCGCTTCTTCATAAATTAAATTTCCAACATGACCACTGAATTGGCAACAGTGTAGAAATCTCCAGTCCATATTTATTTGACGGCAGTTATAAATATTTTAAATAACTACACTACAGAAACTTATCTGGATGATAAATCTGCCCTTATATTATAAGGCCTATATTCTTATTTTGATCCGGATCCAAGTCGCAGTAATTTTTGAAATTATCTTGACGCTGCAATTGCATTTTTGTAAATTTTGATTTATATTCGAAATTACAATTATTTAAAAATCAACGTCTTCAAGAGAATTTATGTCACTTTACATTTGTCGAGTTACAATTTCAGTTTTAAAGACCATGTTCAAAATATTAATGATTAAAAATAATTCACAATATTTCAGCTTGTACAAAATCCATTTGAGATTGTCATTAACGATGTTGAAGAGTATTTACAATTAGAATTAGATTAGATTTTCAAGCTAATGACGTGACTATATAAAAATTAAAATTTGACTCAATTTTATGTATATTGAATTAATCTGACTATCCGAAGGCTTCAAATTCTGCCAGGAAAATTGTATCAATTTTTGGCAGTATTTTAAATTTGTAAGTATTACATACGTATATTATGCAAAAGAAAGACATATGTAAGTGTAATTTAAGTTTCTGTCTCGGTTTATGTACAGGGTGTCTGCCGTAAGCGGGCCACCATTGCTAACTTTCTTATTTGAAGAGATAGAAAGACGGTTAAATGGACAAAATTGGGCGATATTATACGACAAATTTAACGGTGAAAAATGAAAAACAACTGAACATCAAATACGCGCCTTATTCAACAAAATAATATTTTTTTTAAATGGAATGCCTATGGATAGTGGTACCATTTTTTTTATCTGAATATAAAAGTTCATTATCACTATGCCTGTAAAAATAAAAACAAAGGAGTTATTTCAAGTGGAAATTTAAATATTATATTTCTTATTTTAATACAAATATGACCTTGTTGCTATGGAAACAACAAAAACTAACACTGACGAAAGAACAATTGACAGTTTATTTATTTACATTATTGATAGATGATGTCAAAAAAAATGGAAAAAAAATACTACTACTGAATTAGTTGAAATGGTCAACATTTTGAACATTTTTTTAAAGTTTTACTCATACAAACCAAACATTTTTATTAGCAATTATTTATTTGTACTTTGATCAGTGCTAGTTAATAATTAATTTCGTTACTTGTTTTTATTGTTTCCATAGCAACAATATCATATTTGTATTAAAATAAGAAATATAATATTTAAATTTTAACTTGAAATAACTCTTTTGTTTTTAATTATAGAGATATAGTAATAATGAACTTTTATATTCAGATAAAAAAATCTTTTGAATGGTACCTCTTTCAATATGGCATTCCATTTAAAAAAATGTGATTTTGTTGAAAAATTCGCGTATTTAATGTTCAATTATTTCGCATTTTTCACCGTTAAATTTGTCATATAATATCGTGTCCATTTATTTGTCATTCTATCTCTTCAAATAAGATAGTTAGCAATAGTGGCCCGCTTACGACAGACACCTGTACATGTACAATTCAATAGGATTTCCAATAAGACTTATTATCCGGTTCGCCATATATTTTAAAATTTCGAATGTCGCCCGCTTCTCAAAAAGGTTGGTGACCCCTGATTTGGAATAGCCCTACTTTAATTATCAAATGTCAACCTTAATCATAATAATAAATTATATTATAAATAAGTGCCACTTATTTAAAATAAAAGTTTAATTTAGAAAAAAAAACTTATACATGCCTATTCTTACTTCCAAGATGTGACAATAAACACTGAAAATTTTGCAATACATTTTGCCGTCCAATTTGGAGAGGAATAGGTGAGTAATATCCTGGAGAATATAAATCATAAAAAAATCTGAAATAAATCTAAGCCTCCCAAACTTTAACTGGGAATTTTAAAACGAAAAACAGAAATGCAAAGAATAAAGAATTTAAGTAATAATGTGTAATTTATTATTACAAGTTTTTTAATTACATGTGTTGTACTACCTGAAATTTGTAAAATAATCTTTTAACAGTTCAAAATCAAAATTGTTCAAAACATTGTTCATGTTAAAACGGTAAACGCACATAAATCACATGTCTTCTTGCGCCTTATAATTGAAAAATCAACTTAACCCCTCAGCCTATACGGAACGGAGTATTAAGATGCTTGCTGTCACAAATGAGTCGATGAGACTAGAGAACGAGATGGTCTAACTTTTAAAAATTATTTTTAGAAGTGGACAAAAATCTCGGAGAAATAATTTTTCGAAGTTATTAAAAAAAAATATACAATCGTTAATGGGCCATCATGTCAAATTCCAAAATATAATTTTTGGACATCGATTGCTCTACAAATGAATTTGACTAATAATTAAACAACGATATAGATCACTATAAGTTAATTTTTTAAAATTATTTCAATATTTACATAATGACGAAGAAATATTTTATGAAAAATTCATGGACTTCACCGGAATTTAAACCCAGGACCTTTGTATTTATCAAATTCCAAAATATAATTTTTGGAATTCGATTGCTCTACAAATGAATAAGAGGAGGTAAATACAATCCTTAGTAAGTCTCACCTCACCCGAAGAGACAGAACATTCATACTACACAAAGTCATACTCATGTACACATCGAAACACAATATACTTATTCATCAAGTCAATCAGCTATCGATTTTTACTCATCCTTACTCCACCACAAATAAAATATTATAGAATATTCTGTACTCAATATTTTATTTAATTTTACAGTACATATTCTTGTAGCTTTTCGGGTTTTTGAACTGAAGTATAAAATTGTGCAGAGTATCAGATATAAGGGGACAGGTGCACTGCAATATATAAAGGGCAGAATGGGGTAGTTAACTACGATTGATTTAACGTTTACGCTATTAATATCACTATGTGAAAACTCTCCTACGTTTTACTGTTTCACTTTCATTATTTTGTTTCTTAATATGAAAATTGCTCGCTAAAAGGAGCTTATATTCCACACGCAACTGATGTTGCTGATATGTAAATTTTACACATAAACGTACACTTCTTGAAAATTAATAATTTTGTTGTTATTTTGATGGATGTTATAATACAAAACACACATGCCGAAATGGAAATAAAATGTACATGTCAGGATGTTACATGCCACATATAATTACAATCGGTTTCACGGCCTTCAATTATCATCTCATGCAACAATAAGGGGGATAATAATCATCATAACAACTACGGAGCAAATGCTATCAAAAAATTCATTCTTGGTAACACCTATACGAGTAGCGATCAAAAAGATCATAATGTAATATTATACGAATTTTATATCCTTCTTATATGACAGATATAAAGCAATAAATGAATCATTGTTTATTTAAATTTTTATTTAGTCTTATTCAGTATCTCTATCGTAATCAGTGAAGTAAACATGATGACAAATAAATAGAAGCATGAAATATTACTCTATTACAAATATGGAAATGATCAAAGACATCGGCAACAGATATATCCTTGTGGTGCACTATCCACGCCAGCAATGAGTGCCCGTACGGTAACGCCTGGTAAACGCCCGCACGGTACAAATATATCATCATTACCGAAAACTGTATACAAAGCAGATTGGCACACCCAGCAATGAGTAATATGCCGTGATGAAATATTTATATTTATTTATTTTTATTTAGTAAGTATATAAAAAAAAATATATTATGAATTAGTACTTTAAATTATTTTTGAAATTTTGAAAGTTGAATTTTTACTTCCCGCTACCCTTGGTAAGGGAGGTATTTATAGGGATCGTGCTAAAAATCGCATATCGAGATTTTGATAAATGACCACGTTTTAAGGTCCCTACAGTCTAATTTTAAAATTTTCACGATGATGTCTGTGTGTATGTGTGTGTGTACATGGATCCTCTTTACGCTCTAACGCAAGTACTATCATTCAGAAAATTTTGAAACCTTGTATTTCAGCCTTATTCTAATATGGAAAGAAACCATTAGATTTTGGTGTAAAGCAGATAACCGGAAATTGCACTTTACTTGAAGCTCAAAATATTTTTTTTTTTTTTCGAAAAATACCTTTAAATGTTATTTTTTCGAAATTTGTTATTCTAAAAATTAAAGATTATTAAATTTCTACAGGTTTGCATTAATACTTTTAAAATGATCCATAATTTAAATCTCTGAGCCTACGCTTTAAACACAACTCCATAGTTACACAGTTCGTATCTCAAATGTCAGATAAATGTCACAGTAAAAAACACTAATCATTTCAAATTAATAATAGCAACGTTTTAAAAAGAAAATAGTAAATAGAACAATAATTATATGGAAAAGAACTTAATACAATTTCCTGCATAAGTAAGTATGTAGGTATATATTTAAACTAATAAAAATTAAATGGCGCGAGATATTGTGTTGGCCACATCAGATATTTTAATAATAAGCTATGAATGAACAGTAATAAAAAATGCCTACTTTTCTATGTTTGTTCATGTTTAACATTCAAGGCTGTATTGTTATGAAAAAAGTGATATCTACTGTAATACAGTTTTATATTGTTATTGATGATTATTTTCACATGTAATAGGACCATTATTTTGCCGATAAAGGAAAAATAAAAATTTTGTTACAAAAGATTAATACTGTGGAAATATACAGAGACAAATGATATGATCAAAATTCTAAATTAAAGGCTGGTATTTCTATCAATCAATTTGCCCAGGTATTTTACCAATAAGCAATCATTTTTTGTAATAATTTTACGTACAAAATAATGGAACTAAGAAATATTTAATTAATTATTAATCCTACATAATTATGAAAAATAATAACAGTTTTCCTGTCGTTATAAAAATAAATTAGACTGCATTAGGTATAATAATGTCAGAGTATTCTTTGTTACCTTGGGGATTTAGTATTTCTTCCAATCAATTTAAAAAACTACTCGTTTTGTCATTTGAAAACATTGATTTCCAAAAATTATAAACAATGTTTTAATGTTCATGGATAAAATGGTATATAATAGGTGGACACGGCAATATTCGTTATAGAATGTACGTTATTGCTATTATAAGTGAATATATGTGAATTAATTCATTACGGAATATTTATACTATTCATTAGTAGTTGCTAGTAATTTTAATTCCTACATATTTAATCTATATTTTCTGAACTTTTTGATCGCTCTCATATCGTCGATAATCATATAAATATGTGACTCACTTTCGCTGCGTCGAAAGAATCCTTCTTGTCGTTCTCGAAGAAACAAAACACCTTCTTTCTCAAATTTGCTAGAGGGCTGGGTAGCCAAAGTCATCAATTCTTGTTTGTTGAACCTCATCTTGAATTTTTGTCAGTCACATCTATAAGGAGATAACGCATTAGATATGCAAATAACTCGTGTAAAATTGAGATATAGCACGTAGGAATGAAATTAATATTTAATAAGTATCTTTTTACCTGTAGGAGTAAGATCAATGCAAAAGGTAGCTAGGTCAATGGATCAGTAATGCAATTTGTTAGAGATATTCTAAGTATGTAACTACATAATTTTATTAACCACGCACTGTAAACAGTACAGATTTATGTAAATAAATAAACAATCGTCTAAAAATAGCTTTTATTTATACTAACACCTTACCTCTTTGAATAAAATATATTTCTGAATGGCCAAACCACCTAAATAAACGATATTTGCCTTAAAATACATATTAATTCAATTTATTCTATGAATTGAAATATTATTTTCGCGTATCACTTTCATTTTGCACGGAAAATTGAGTTTTTAGGCACCGTACGTCAAACACTGTCACAGAAACGTCAACAAGAATGAATTTTATCGCCCAGGCGGTGGCAGCACTCGCGCCATCCATACGATTCATAGCTTACTGAGAAAATGAGCGCGAAGTTTATAATTTCCACAAAAAAAAACCATTTACTTTGCAAAAACAGGATACCCATTTTAACTGTCCCCGCTTGAAATTTAAAAAATAGGCTACACAGTATACATTTAACTAGCCATTTGGTAAATATCAGGACTTTACATCAAATAATAATAAGCAAAACAAAATTTTAAAAATCAAGTGACGTATGATAGGTTTTATGGGTTGCCTATTTATGAATTTTCAGGCGGGAACAAATAAAATAATGGGCACCTGTATAATATTAATTACATACAATTTATTGCTAAATTGTTATTATAATAAAATACATATGTATAAAATATAGTACACAAAAGAGGTACATTAGAGGTTAGTTATCAAGGTAGTTTGTTTTTAGTTTTAAAAGTGTGGGAAACAATTATTGATGAGTAACATTATTATTGTTTATCATTTTTAATTGTAATTACGTTACATAATAATCAGTTATATACTGCTGCCACTTATGTGCGAAAATGCAACTAGATAATAGTGCATATCGCTTGTAAAAATGATTATACACGTGTGTATTGCATATTCAGTTTTTCAAATTAGTATTTTCGTTTTTAAATAGCACATCCTTCACAGCTTAGTGACAATGAATTGGACTTATAAATTAATACTAGAAAAAATTAGTTAATAATTTGGAAACTATAATTTTCAGCAAAATAAAGGTAAGTAGTAAATATACAACTGAAAAACAAAAGTAATGTATTATTATTATGTAATACTTAAGTTATACGTAGGTGAAGGTAATAATAACAATATTAAAAAGTGCATTATCACCAATGTCATTGAAATAAACAAAGTAGTAGATTTAAAATACAGTTTAAAAATCATAAAACAATCATACATTGCATCACACTCGTGCACTATATTCACATACACAACACAAAGACGATTTGGAATTAAATTATAAGAGCAATGAATGATATTTTCAAATGCAGCTACGACCTTCGCGAGATTTTATTATTAAGTTAGGTATCATTTTAGAAATGAAACATAATTTGCTCAACAAATTTCATATTTAATTCCACATCCGTATGTGTATTTAAAAGTGATATTTTTATAAACTGACTGACCAGAATATTTCAGATATTTGTATTAACTGATAAGGAGAGCAAAGTTCGTTTATCAGACATTTTAAGGTAATGTCGATGCACTAAAATTTTTCTTATTCTTATGTGTAAAAGTGTAAAAATTATATTTGCATATTTTTGCCTTGGTAATTATTCTTAAAAGGTATGTAAATATTTTTTATTTGAAGTATGTGCGCATGTTTTTGTTTACATTAGAGCGACACGGCGACAATTTTTCGAATTATTTTTTATATTTCCTCTTAGTTCGACATGGAATTTATTAAATATGTATATAATAAATACTAATATTATTTTTTATATCATTTGTTATGGAATATAAATGCAGTCAAATGTAATGTACATACATTTACCTTGAATTCTACATAATATGTGTGTTCAAAATGCATCAGGAGATGTATAAAGATGAATATATGAAAATCGTGAATTTACGCACGTTTTAGAATACGAAATTTAATTTGAATTCGCAGAAAATAGGTTACATATACAACATACAAACTTCTTATGATATATATTTTTGTTATTAGAATAGAATAGTCAAACGGATAGACTACTGGAGTTACTGCACTGTGTTTCATATATTCCAGGACCAAATACGATTCATACATTTTTTATTTACTTAAAATTTTATATTCCAATAGTTATCTTTAAAATATAGGACTATATATTATTAAATAGTAGCCCTATGCCATGCACAAACCTGGATATGATGAACTATTTTTTTTTTAATTTATAAGATATTTTCCCTTCTGTGTGTAACTATATAACTTGCATCTTATATCTTTGTGATACTGAATCGTAATGGGGTAGGTGACCAAAAACATTTTTTTTGTTTAATTAATTTATAAAATTAAAAATAATATACCAGTATTTAAAAAAAAATCATATTAATATAATACGGGAAATATAATATTAAAACTTCTTTGACGTCACTGCTGAAGAGTAAAGCAAGCAACAAGAGCGAAAGAGAAACTCTCTGTCTGTACCTATCTCTTTCGTTCTAATTGCTTGTATTACTTCTCATCGGTGACGTCACAGAAGTTTTAATGTCGTTTTTTCACGAATTCTATTAATACTTAACAAATTTAAAAAATACAAATTCTTTAACTTTTTATCTCTATATTAATAATATATAAATATTTTGTTTAAATTTGATTAAAGTCACAAAGGTATCGGTACCCTCTTTTTTTAAAACTATAATATGTATATTATTTGCCGTAATATATAAAGTCGAGCCTTAGCCCACATTAGGTGGCTCAATAATAAATAGTTATTTAACTATCAAGTGTGTTAATGAGGGCGATTAATGATCGAGACATTAATTGTTGAGATCATTAATCGCCAATTAACACACGTGTTAGTTACAATATTTTTTCGTTGACCGTATCTTACTTAAATGGAAAATCTAATTTTATTCCATGACAATTTTTAAAGTTAGTAATGGTTGACCGAACGTCAAATTTTACGTCAGAAAATCAATAAGTTTTGTCATCAATTGTTTTCAGTGAGTGCGTTCAGTTTACTTAATGCTAGACAACACAAGCGGTTTTTTATGTTATTTGAGGAATTTTATTCTTTCAAATTCATTTTAAAGGTATGCTACGTGAATATACCTAGCTAGTAAGTGGCATGACTTTTAATTCTGTCTATCTTTTTGCTACAACTCAGTAATACATGCTGTGTTCCATGTGGTGAACGCACCCAATAAATCGTTTATTAATAAAAAATCATGCATTAATAGGGGTCATTAATGAATGATTTTCTATACATTAAGATAGCCTATTAATAAACGGTCGACGGAAAATATATTTATTTGTTACTCAATTGTAAACTTCATACCGCCTACTACTTTTGATAATTAATCTTTACTAGTTACAAACTCGTTAAATTGGTTGCTAACTTGAGAACAGTATTGCAGCAATTGTTCAAAAATCCTAGCAAAATTTTGACAAATTGACAGATTGAAATTGAATTTTTCTGGTTTCATGAATATTCTTATTCGCTATAATTGATGAAAAATACATTCCTGGATATATTTTGAATGAAGCTACTGACGCGAAGAACAATTTAATGTCGCATAAATAAAGGATTCAGTATGGAAGTAAAATTTTTAAGTCGTAGAACTTTAAAATGATATTTTTTGTGCAACCGGCCGCGAAATAGGCATTTCGCAGCCGCAATATAGCCCACGAAATTGAGTAAACAATTACTATGACAAGTGTTTTGTTTATCAAATGTCAATTTCATAGCTACCTTGAAAGCCAACTTTCAATTTACAGTGAAACTGTTTAAAATTAATAAAATTTGTAATTACATATTTTTTACGGTTGCACAAAAAATATTGTGTACACCTCGAGATTGGCTTGCCTCGGCCGCAAGCGGCCTCGGCGACAATTTTTCTCTCAGAACGCTAAAGAGTGATTTCGCGGCCTTGATATACAAATAACTATTAAAGTTCTAGGACTTTAATGTTTCACTTTTTGTTTTATAAACCGTTCAAAAAACGTTGCTTTAGAAACCAGTATGACAAATATATTTTTAAGTTTCTAGGATTTTTACCTTCATAACGAAACGAGAAAACTCCAATTTCAATCTGTCAAAATTTTGTTAGGATTTTCGAACAATTGCGACAGTCTATTTATATAAAAATCATACAGCTACAAATTGCTGCATATTTCTTTTAAGAATTTATTAACTAGAAACCCGTATGACATAAAATTATGTATGCATCTCAGACGAAAAGTGTTTTTAAGGTACTTACAAGTAATTACGGCATCGGCTACTCGCTTGGCAGACCTTAAAGATTCACTTTTCGTCCTAGATACATAAAGTACTATTATCGTGACTTTAAATAATAGAATTTGTAATAATAATTAAATAAATATTTAGTTTTATTTAAAATTATATCTGATTATCTATAAATCGATTTTTTAGCTAAACAAAATTTCACAATAAGAAAATCGATATTTTAATTTTATATTATTTATCACCTTTTATTCTTAATAAATGTTATAGCTCTTTTAGGAATTTTATTTACTAAAACCTGACATTCTTATAATACAATACAAACTATGTATAGTTGGAGGAAGAAATATTTGGAACTGATTTATGCAGGGTTTACAATCTTTTATGGACGGTTGGGTTTGTTTGTGGCCAGGACTCATAAATTATTCGAACTTGAAGGCATCAATTTTAGGGTAAGAAATGGGCCGTATTTAATAATGATGTTTAAAAAAGTGTATTTTAAACGCATTGTTATTTGAATACAGATTTAAAAGTACATAATTAGGAAACATCTTATAATATTATAATCTCTTTTTACTTTACAAATTGACGTTAGAAGAAATACACTTAAAACGAATTATTATTTTATTACAGATTTAAAAGTACATCTTGAATGCAAATTTCGGGTACGGCCCAGGACAGAAAACTCTACCTGGCTCTGAGTACCATTACCGCAAAGTCCATAAAACTTTATAACGACCAATTGGCAGAATCTATAATGAGATCCAAATATTTCTTCCTCCAACTATAGTTTCAAACTACTTTTAATGTTTATTTCATTATTAGTAATAATGCTATGTTATTACATATTTTGTTTTAAATTAAAATTTAAAATAATCAAATTAGAAAATGTATTATCTTGTTAAGTAGTAGTAGAACAACAAAATATTTATAATATTAATAAAAATTGCCTAAAATTTACAATAGTTTTTTCATACCTATATTAACTAAATAAAATAAAAGTAAAACGGGTGTGCCAACTGACTAAAACTGATGTAGAACCCAATTTAGAATATAGTAAAAATTAAAAATGTATTAGATACGTGTCCAATTTTTATTATAGATACAATAATAACATTTCCAAATATAACTAGCTTTGAAGTATCAAGAGTTATCCGCAACTGACTATCTATATTATTTAGTTATAATTACAAAAAATCTGATGTGGCCAGCACATAACCTCTCGCCGTATATTTTACCTGGCTGTATGCATAAAGCAAAGATTATTTTTATAAATACAAATAATATATTCATATAAATCTATGACGTATAAACTTCTTTATTATTCAATAATAGCATGTCTCAACATGAAGATATTTTACCATAAATTATGTTACAATAAATTACAAAGTAGAGTTTACCATATATAAATATTAGGCTGGTAACAGCAATTTTCAATTCGAACAACTTTGTTTACTTTCTCTTCATATTCTTCTAGTAAAAACATTAATTTTGGGCGGTCTAAAATGTATATATCTGGATTGTGCATCTATTCTTATATATCTTCTTTTACATTTTATTTTTTCATACTTGTTACATCTAAATAACCTTAATTCCCTTTAATAAAGTGACGGATAGATTGCACTCCGATTTTGTCAATATTTACAACTTACTTGAGAAGAATTTGATAGCTTTTTCGCAATTCAAAGTTACTCTAGTCTACAGTACTGGTGTACATTGTCCCATAATGTTTGAAACAAATTTAAGTCCTTCAACCTAGACTTGTCATCTCCATAATAGTCACAGATCAAGAACTAAGGGATTCTCCAAGTACATTTTTAATTCATTACTCATTATTTCTGACACTGACATTTATCTGTCAGTTACAAATAATTTAAATTATCAACTATTTTTCATGGCATTCTTTCGGCTGTCAAATTTATTACAACAGATTATTTTATATATTATACTTCTTTTATCTCTAAATCTATGGAATATATAATAAAATATTTAAATGTATCAGATAGAGAATTTAATTTTCTTTAATATTACCACGAAAAATTTTCAAAAAATAATATTTAGAAGATTTTTTTTCAAGAATCTTCTACTTCCGGTTGTCCAATTATTACCAAAACCTTTTCAGATCTTCCCATGAATGTCCGATTGGGAAATACGTTGTTAAACAAATTTTAAGTCTTATAGTTTTTGAGTAACCGTCCTTCCAACATCCCACACACACACATACACACACACACACACATCCACACACACACACACACAGACATCATCGTAAAAATGTTAAAATCGGATTGTAGAGACCTTAAAACGTGCTTATTCAATAAAATCTGGATATGCGATTTTTAGCATGAATGCAATACCTCTCTTAGCGAGAGGTAAAAAATAATTAAACGTCAAAATTCAAACTTCACATTTATATTTATGTAACAACCTGATTTATATATTAAATTGCTACAGTTATAACTACGTACAAGGGGTTATATAATTACAAAGTATATTAGGTATTTAAAAACTGCCCTTTTATGAAGACCATGAGATTATGACGCACATCCTATGTATGCATTTGACAGGTAGCAACCCCAACCTGTTTATTCATATTTAGCAAGACATATTCACGGCTGAATAACCTTTTATTACATTCTCTATCCCTTTTCAACCCTCTGTTTTCTAAATCTACCCTTCTTACTCCCTCTGTTCTGCATTTGACAATTGCACGTTTATGTAACCATTGCTGTCATGCAACAATTAATTGTATTTATTGTTTACTTCGACTCTCATAATAGAAATGTTTTATTAATTCTTGAAGAAAAAAAATCTCATTTGCAATTTGATTTCTGCACAATCTCTTTTGAGATAATTGGAAAATACGATACTTATCGGATATCTGATTCTTAATAAGTTTTGACCAACGTCCGAGAAGAAATAATAACAACCAGTGAAGTACTTAGGGGTAGAAAGGTCAAGACTGAAACTGAAATACAAAAAGAAGGAAAAAATGAAAAATCGTGATTTAATCGATGGATCAGGTGTAGGTGAGAGTGCATCAGATGGCTTGAAGTACAAAATATTTAAAAAGTTTTAAAGGTGGAATTTAAAATGTACATGGAAGTAACCATCATTTTGTAGGAAAAGCGTACCTGATTTATTTTTCTCAAGCGTAACCGTACCTAAGAAAACAATGTAACATGGGTAAATTCAATTTACCAAAAAAATAGCAAGTAGTATAAGTTGTAAATAATAGTAATTTCCCTTATAAGCCAGGAAAGTGATCTTTTACAGGACGAGTAAGCATAGTCCTGTGAAGATACTTTCTTGACGTAATACGTATAATTTTTTTCCCGAAATCGCATAAATTATGTAAAAAAACATCCATAAATTTGCAATTTTATTATTTTTAACCCTGTTTTTAAACTAGGACCAGTAAAACTTTAAAAGTCAGATTTACAGAAATAAGAAAAAACTAGATAAAATATTTACAATAAATTTAAATTTTTGAACTTTCAGTCTAATTAATCACAATTCGTTTTTGTAAGAACTACCTGTTTTTTTAATAAAAGAGGTTATGGGATAATGACTAAATGTCAAAATGGAGAAAAATATCTGTGTTTTGGTGTAAACATGGCTGAGCAGTGGCTAATCAATGAATATTTTGTACTAGAGAAATTTTTAATTTACTCCTCTTAGTTTATAAATGGACTATAGTACTGCAAATATGAACTTTCAAAACTCAAAATAGCCAGGAAAATTAAATTTTCTTAACGGTTACAGGAAAAAATACATCTCAATTTTATTAACTATCTGGGTGTATCATTTTTCTATAAGCTGATCTCGATAATGACGATTTTTTTATCGGATTATAATAAAGATGTGCTTTTAAAATTAACACATTATTAATTTTAATTGATATGGATTCAAATAGATTTTATTAGTATGAACAGAAAATAAACATAAATGACACTTAAAAATTGATACAACGAAATATGTCTTTGACTTTAAAAAAGCTAAACTAATATACTTGGTTAGATAAGTTGGATTAGATTAGATCTTTTTTACTTCCTTGTACGTAAGTAAAGGAAGTATTGTAATCGCGAAAAATTTCGGTTTTCAGATTTCAGCGGAAATATCCATTTTGATCATCCCTGAATCCATTTTGACTAATTTCGTCGTGACGTCTGTACGTACGGACGTACGTATCTCGCATAACTCAAAAACGGTAAGCCGTAGAAAGTTGAAATTTTGTATTTAGGACTCCTATAACATCTAGTTGTGCACCTCCCTTTCTGGTTATTACACAATTTCCAGAAGTGGCACTTTACATGAAGCCTATAATAGATTTTAATGAAAAACTGTTTTAAAGTATAATCCAAAACTTTACAAATTTGGTATACAAGACTTTTATGTCAATCGAAATAACATAATAGATTTTGGTTAAAATAGGCTAACCGGAAGTGGTACATTACTTGAAGTTGTTAACAGTTTTTCTTAAATAAAATGATTTTATTTTGATTTTAGAAAAAATGCTTCAAATAAAAGTTTTAGAGAATTAATTTCTGCGTCTAGCACATCAAGTATTATTAAATTAGCCCTTTATATAAGCGAGATATGTAAATTTAAAAATTATAAACTTTTTTGTTTTCGTAATAAAGCTTGCTATGGATTAGGACAAAAAAATAAAAATAAAATGTTCATGTCAAATTACGTTAAATACGTGCAATTTTATGATTCGTACAATAACAAATATTATATTTTTATTGTGAAATTAATCATATTCATTGTTGTAATCAAATATTTCTTTGTTGTAATCAAAACTCTCTTACCGTTTTGAAGTTAAAATTAATATTTTGTAATTTTTTATTAAAAAAATATGTATAGTTTAATAATCGTACAAGGAAGTCGTGTGGTGTCCACATCAGATTTTTTATATAAATATTAATTATATTTTTTAAGTATTAAAAGTAGGTATTACAAGTATGTAAGTATTAATTACTTTTTAAAAGGTCAGAAATATTATTTTTGAATTATTTATAGTTATTTTGGAGCAGTAAGTGCATCCTACCGATTGAGGATTTTGGAGATCGAGACGAAGTCGAGATTATCTCATACATCCTATAGCAGTAGAAGAGCACTTACTGACCGCTATGCTTATTACGTTTTTCGCACGATCAACGCACAAATTTTAAAAAATAACAGTTAAAAATTATTTTGATATATTAAAAAAAATTAGTTGTCATTTTTAAAGTAACCTTTGATCGTTGTTTTTATTTACTTACCGCCTCAACTTCTGATTGGTAAGTAAGTAAATCCCTTACCGATCAGTAATTTGTAAATAAAACCTACTGCCTTGGAAACCCTATCGGTAAACATTAAAAAAAAAATCTGATGTGAACACCACACGACTTCCTTGTACGCCTATTAACTATACATATTTTTTCAATGACTAAATGACAAAATATTAATTTTAACTTAATGATTATATATGGAGGTGCACAACTAGACTCTATACAAGGCCTAAATACTAAATTTCAACCTTTTACGGCGTACAGGTTTTGAGTTATCGTGAATATCTCTAACAAAAACGAAAAAGTATATAATTTTTAATTTACATATCTTGCTTATACAAAGGGCTAATGTAATAATACTTGATGTGCTAGACGCAGAATTTAATTCTCTAAAACTTTTATTTCAAGCATTTATTTCTAAAATCAAAATAAGACCATTTTATCCAAGAAAAACTGTTAACAATTACAGGTATGTATCACATCGGGTTAGCCTATTTTAACCAAAATTTATTATGTTATTCCCATTGACATAAAAGTCTTATATGCCAAATATGAAAAGTTTTGGATTATATTTTAAAATAGTTTTTCATTAAAATCTATTATAGACTTCAAGGAAAGTACCACTTCTGGAAATTATGTAATAACCAAAAGGGAGGCGCACAACTAGATGTTATAGCAGTCCTAAATACAAAATTTCAACTTTCTACGGCTTACCGTTTTTAAGTTATGCGAGATATCGTACGTACAGACGTCACGACGAAATTAGTCAAAATGGATTCAGGGATGATCAAAATAGATATTTCCGATGAAATCTGAAAACCGAATTTTTTCGCGGTTACATTACTTCCTTTACTATGTACAAGGAAGTAAAAACCGATCGTACAAAAAGTATATTTAAGTACCTATATAGCAGATATTAGTTCAGGGATATCCATATTATGTGTTATGGAGAATTTACTATAGGGGAAATTTTTATGTATTATATAATTAATTGGTCGGATTTGAAGTCAATCACAACAATTTACCTAGAGCACTCAATTCAGATATAATTACGTACCTGCAACACTTCACTAATATACCTATATGTACATTTTATTTATTAAAATAATCTTAAAATATATCGTCATTACCAAAAACCTAAATACATTATATCAAGTTGTAAATTAGCACACGCACAATCAGATATACGTAAACATATGTGAAAATATAATAAAAATACGAGTACATACACATTTTATATATCCGTATTGTATCCTTTCGGAAACTTTAAAACTTTTTAATACTGTGTACTCTTTCTTGAGTAACACGGAATACAGGTGCAAAGAGATAACGAAGAGTTGCTATAGGAGACACTGGATAATTATTGCTATAATTTTACAAGTCTTATAGTTCTTTTTAGCTTATTATGTAACATGTTTGTTTTCATCTGATCGAATGATTACACATTGCAAGGTCACACAGATATCTGACACAGTATCAATTTTCAGAATAATAAGCTAATCTGAATTTTGACGGAAAGTAAAACGAAGAGTTAATATTTTTTAAGGAAGGAATATATCATCAAAAAAATAAGACAGGTATATAATACTTTTGGAATAAATCTAATTTTTTTTATAAATAAATAAATACGAGTAAATAAATATACGTACAGTATTTTTTTTAAAGATGTCCCATCAAGGTCACCTGGATCATGAACGAATTAACAAACTGGCATATTTTTTTCTCATTTAAAAAGACCACAAGCGTGTGCGATAAGGATGGATATGACACGCTTGTCTTTCAAAAATTAAAAATTCATATTTTTTTCGACTAAGGACATTCTATTTTAAAACGATGCTCGTTGTTGACAAACTTTCGCTGTAACGTAAGTTTATTTATTAATTTATATATTACCTTGATTCATAGCCGTATGAATAAGTGTGTCAGTATCTTATTTTTCACATATTTCGTTTTACATTTGCTAATAAACTTACCGGTTGATTTAGTTTTGAATTTTGAATTCTTTTACTGTAACATATTTTTATAACAATAAAATAACAGTAGTATCATATGACCTCTCATAAAAACTAAGTAAACGACCCTACTGAATATGACAGATTGGGAGGAGCTAAAATCTTAATTCATACAATTCGTAGATGACCTTGATCGGACATCTTTGGAAAATGTTACTGTACATATATCATGACGGCTCTAGGTGTGCCAATATTCTTTGTACCAGTTTTGTACGCAGATATCGGTAAGGATGTATGACATATTGCCATATTCGTACCGTGCGGACGTTTATCAGGTGTCATCTCACGAGCACTCATTGCTGGCGTGGAGAGACCACAGGGGTCACTTTTGTTTAAAATTCGAAATCATTTTGGCGTCGGTCCAAACTGGGGCACCAGTTTCGCGAACTCAGGCACACGGACTCGTGCGTTAACGGATTGCCTTATGAAACTTTTTTTAATATACTATTTTTTGTTATTCTTCATAAAAAAAATAAACACTTTTTTTTTGTTTGTTTATAAATTGAGTCATTTCGCTTAAAAAATACTTTTGAAATAATGCTCCATGCATATAGATATTAGCAACCAAATAGTAAACGAAGAAACACTTTATGCTTCTTAAGTTGGCATTTCTAAGCATTTCTAGTATTTTGTGTTTGGAGGTTATACTATACGATTTCATTGTAATTGTAAACAGAAACAAAAACATATGATGCTTTGGCATAATTTGGGTACTACCTGTTTTGTCATCTAGTGGTATTTCATCAAAATAATGTCAAATGCTGACGTCATTCTGCGGCGACATTGTACAGATCGTTTCAAAGCGATGCAAATTTTAAATGTAATTTAAAATTTATCATAAACATAATTTTCATTACATTATTCATTTTTTTTGTTACTAATGCATGTAGATTCTAATTAAACTTGTAAATTGTATTTATGTTAAATACCCTATATTGTAAGTAAAGGATGTTGTTATGAAATAAATTACAAATATATTTTACGAATAATTAATAACAAGTGTATTAAAGGATAAATGTAAACTTTTAATATATAAATATGTCATTACGTCTTTCTTTTGCATATAAGATTATGTAAGAATAAGAATATTTTTTAAGGATAAATGTCAATTGAGGTTAATACAATAGATTCATCGAGAATATAAAATTAGGTTATACAAGACAAAATTGGATCGCTGTTTCCGGCAATTTATTAACATACAAATACAAAATGTCGTAGTTATACCGAAAAATTATTATTTTATGAAAAACTTATGCATTTCATGACCCGTTTATATATTATTATTTCATAATACGAGTGTCATGGAATGAGATTTTAATTTTAACAGTTGGTACTGTTATGCCCACATTTTTACATTCTATTAACTAACCTAACATAATCTAACACCTAACCAAACCTAAATACCTACATACTTAACATTATCTTGCATATAAATATGCATAATTTTGTAACAACGGCAGAAATATATAATCATTTTCATGTCTGTTGAAATGAAATGTTAGGCTAGGGGCTAGGCCCTTAATTCCATATGTAAGCTATAACATTAATTTATGTTATTGTAAATAAAAAGAATCGAGATAAGAATTGAGTAGTTTATATTGTAGAGTAAAAAATTTAATTGAATTCATTAAAATATAACCTGTTCTATTTTCCCACAATATTGTTTCCGTGTTTACATAATGCGAGTAGTACCGATTACTCTAATTCTAATTATGTATTCAGGATTTTCCTGGTTATAATTTTTTAATTTTTATTGTTATTTTTTTTATGAATGTGTTTGTTAGTTTTCATATTTCGGAAACATATATGTATACAATTATTTTACTTTTTAGATTATTTTTTTACAAAATCTGATTCATCTAAAATCATTCATTATGTTTTTACTAAGTACCAACAATATACTGAATAAATTCTTGATCAAAAAAATTTGTAGGTAGTGTAAAACATGTTTCAGGTTTAACAGATAGGCGAATTTTACTTTTTAATTTTACACGCTAAATTTCGTTGCGCATATGTTAAGGTTTTAGGTTTCCTATGCCAAATAAAAATGAAAGATTCATAAAATAAAATTGCGAACTGAACACCTTGACCCGTATTACGAGCGTACTTTTATAATAAAAACGCTTTTATGCAACGCGCTTTTACATTATACAGAATATCGCTAATTGTGGCTTACTATTTGAATCTCAGAAACTATAGGCCGGGCGGTGGCATACACCAAAGATAAATACATCGAACACACAACATTCATCATGCAACATAAAGTAAATAAAGAGCATATGCTTGTGCCGCATAAATCGTAACCTTCATACATCATTTACCTCTTGATGCACATTGCGAATTTGGTGAATGATAGTTTCGACAATATTTAACCATTTCTATAGGCTTTATGCGACACAAGTATATGCGCGGTTTTTACATTATGTTGCATGTTCTATGTTGTGTGTTTAATTTATACTTGGAGTACGCCCGGTATATAGGCAACAAGTTCGGTTCTATGGGCAAAGTGTGCGGTTTTAAGTGCTGATTCAGATTCCGCTGAGAAAAACTTAAAATTCCTAACAATTTGAAAGATATTTAAAAAAAAACAACTAAAAATCGAGTTATTTTGACATTTTTAAAAAATCGCGATTTTCTCGCATATCCAGATTTTAATGTATAAGCACGTTTTAAGGTCCCTACAATCCGATTTTAACATTTTTACGATGATGTCTGTCTGTGTGTGGATATATGTGTGTGGGTGCGTGCGTGTGCGTGTGTGTGTGTGCATGTTGGAAGGACGATTTCTCAAAAACCAGAAGACTTAATATCTGTTTAACTACGTAATTCTCAATTAGACATTAATGGCAAGAGTTGAGTTTTGGTAATAATTGGACAACCGGAAGTAGCAGATTCTTAAAAAAAATCTTCTAAATATTATTTTTTTTAAATTTATATTCTTGCAAATATTAAAGAAGATTAATTTTACTATCTGATACATTTAAATATTTATTATAACTTTTATTGATTTAGAGACAAAAAAATACAATATATAAAATAATCTGTTGCTTCTTCTAGATAAATATTATATTGCCAAACCGTGGATCCAAACAAAACTAACCGACTTTTTTCAAAATATGTAATGGTAAATATATGCGAGTATATACATATGTATATAATATATTAATAAGTTTTTCGCTTCTATTTCCGTGCTTATGTATACCTATTTACGAGTAGGTGCATAGTTTCATGTTGTACCTAGTTACCTTTTCTTTAATAAAAACATGACAATGAAATAACGTGAATATGCATTTGTTTAATTAGTAATTATTCTGATGAGATGAACACTCGACTATGATGGACTATTTTCCTTGGTCCCCTGAAGTCCATTATAAGCGGATTCTACTGTACATACATATATTATTTCTTATTGTATTAAATATTTTTAAAAAAGGTTTATTACACATACCCTTCAAAAATACTGTCAATCCCGACAATAAATTGGAAACATCTCGAAAATTTTTCATGGAATTAATTTAAAATTATAAAATCTAAATATAAAGAACAGGTATAAGCAGAAATTTTGGTATAGAGTGTAGGTATACAAAGAAATGTTTAATACAATACTAGTGTAACCAAAAACGGAAGTGGCGAGTGGTATCGTGCTGGCCACAACAGATTTTTTTTAAAATAATTTTCAAATTGTTCGGAATTTTATGTTTTTCTCCACGGAATCCGAATCAGTACACAGAACTGCACAACATTGTCCATTTAACCGACCTCGTACTTCTTATAGTTTCCGAGATCCCAATGGTAACCCACCGCTCCATAAAACCGTGGTGCGCTCGAAATACGGCCCCTTATATTTCTGCTTATTGTAGGTATATACGGTGAAAAATTGGTAGAATGGACCGTTGTGAAATGAAAAGCTTTTTATTTCCTTAAAAAGTTTAATTTTTAAACTTTAGTTATATTTTCTCTGTTCAATTTTTTTGACTAATTTTTAAACTTATTTTGCCTGCTGTCAAATTTTAATATAGATACGTACGTATAAACGCAGTTTCATAATTCCGAATGATTAAATTTTAATTCTAAACATTAAACATTCATCACTAAT
This sequence comes from Harpalus rufipes, assembly GCA_951394225.1. Classification (NCBI taxonomy): domain Eukaryota; kingdom Metazoa; phylum Arthropoda; class Insecta; order Coleoptera; family Carabidae; genus Harpalus; species Harpalus rufipes. The sequence goes on from OX596277.1 coordinate 17,880,269, forward strand.
CATCTTTCAAATCCACATATAAATATAGTTATAGCTGTGATAGTTCTAGACTGTAACTGTTTTTGTACCTAATCAATCATTAAATATCTGTTTAAACGTATTAATTAAATGTATCTCGTTAAAAAGTTTAAACTGTTTCGATTTTCGTTTAATTAACACAAATGATCAAATATCAATGTACAAATAATTTATCCAGATTCCGCATTGGAAACCCTATTTTACGCTAGCTTTTACATTAATATTAGCTGTTGATCATTGCGGAGTCTTCTTACTTATCGGGCCGCATTTGAGCGGGCCTGTAATCCTGGTTAATTATATTAACAAACAAACAACGTAAAGGTAGCGATATATGCACATTTTCATTACAAATACAAATAGGGTAGGGTAACATATACAAAACGAACGAATTAAATCACAAAGCAACGACTTGATTTTCAATGCGCCATGCATGTATCGATGAATTATTCAAGAACGAGATGTTACTCATTATTCAATTGTTTTTAAGGAGGTTTCTAGATCAGAATAGATTTACAAAATAAAAATGCATTGTTCAATTTTTTAAATAATACAATAAGCAGTTATTTTAACTTATTTTGGAATAAATACCAAATATAGAAGAACTCATATAATCAGAATACTAAATTCTTTTTTATATAAAATATCAAATCAATTTAATATGGGAAAAGTTTTTTTTTCAAATATTATCTGTCCTGTAAAATTGTATGGGGGTATTTTATACATAGAATTTATGTACATAAAATTTTGTTGTTTTTAATTTTTATGCATAACAAAAAAGTAAACTTAATTTAAAGTAGGGGGAAAATAAATCTAATATACGATAATTTCTAAAAATGAATATCGAGTCAACACTACTTCTACTTGGTTTGATAGATAAACAACTTTTTTTTTAATAATTCCATACTAGATTTATTTTTACCGTGGTTTTAAATTAAGTTTATTACGGGTCATAGGGCTATAACAGAGAAAAACAACTTTTTAACTGCCAAAAGTTTCTATAAGAAAAGAATTTCTGCATATTACAGAGCAAAATATTGCGATTTTTTTAATACCAACCACGTTACATTTCTGTTTCATATAAAGTCATAAAATAGATTTAAAAATTTGAGAAATAAAAAAAAAAATCTTATATGAAACTGACAGTAACATAACAGTTGTTGACTTAAGGCAGCTCATTATACACGTTTATTTGCATTTTATTTGTTATAATAATTATTATTATTTTGGTTTTTCTTCATGTTAGTAAAAAAAGACAATGTTTTGTTACTCTCATAATGGTTAATGAGATTTTTTCTTAATTTCGCAAATTTCAAATTTATTTTTTTATAATACAGAAATGTATTTGGTATCAAAAAATTCGTAATTTTTTTCTCTATAATATGCACCAATTCCTTATCTATAAATTAATATAAAAACTTTTAATAGCTAAAAAACTGCTTTTCTATGTTATAGCAGCCCTATGAACCGTTTTAATAATTACCTACACCTGTATGTATGATCTAAAATTATATGTATAAATTACCCCATAAAAATTTACGGGGCAAAATATATTTGAAAAAAAAAACTATTTTCCCATGTTAAATTGCTAGGTCAAGAAATGCTTGGGACATACTGTGGCAAGGTATCCAAGTATAATTTCATTACAGTAGAAGGACTAAATTAAAAAGTCATATTTATATCATATAAAACCACAATAAGGAAGGATATTTAGAAAAAATCTAAATTATGAAACTTTTAATAACAACAATACGTTATAGCACAATTTGACATGAGTATTTTTATTTTGAAAGTACCACAGAAAGAAAGTTACACATAAATAATTTGTTGGGGCAAAATAACTAAATTGTACACTAGCCAATTAGAAGCAGGGCATCGAACCCGAACCTGAACCGAAACCGAACCTCAGAAATATTTTTCAATTGAACCTGAGTCGGAACCGAACCATGGTTCAGGGTTCAAATCCGGTTCAGGTTATTTTAAATTATTTATATATAAAGATTGTTATTCAAAAAATATTAATTCAATTTTTATTAAGTCTAACCGAACCTGAACTCGGAATAAAACTGCGAATTTTATTAATGGTTTGAACCAGAACCCCACACGAACCTATCTCTTAAAAAATCTGTTGTGGCCAGCACAATACCTCTCGCCACTTCCTTTTTTGGTTACATAAGTATAGGGCGCGAACAGTCATGTTACATTCTTGGCCTTGACAAGCAGATGTGGGGGCCCGTTTCAGAATGATAATTAGTCATTATGTTTCATTTAGAATTTCAAGATTTTCTAAATACACGTAGTTAATTTGTCACCAGGAGTGTGGAATTTACTTGTCGAGGAAAATAAACCATATGGAATTGGAAAATCACTAAATTTAGAATGAGAAATTATGATATTTACATCTATATACATAATTACTAGCTATCATTCTGACATGAGTCCCCATATCTGCTTGTCAAGGAGCCCTATTGTATTTAACATTTCTTGTATACCTACATTCTACAACAAAAATTCTACTTACATATATCTATTCCTTATATTTAGATTGTTTAATTTTAAATTTATTTTATGAAGAAATTTTGTCCTCTTCTATTTTTTCGAAATGTTTCCAATTCATTGTCAGGATTGACAGTATTTTTGAAGGATATATGTAATAGACCTATAATTTTAAATATTTAACTATTAATACATTAAGAAATAATATAATGTATGCACTTCCCAGAAAAACTCTTTAGTAATATCTACGAATTTCTGACACTGACATTTATCTGTCAGTTACAAACAATTTAAATTATCAACTATTTTCCATGGCATTCTTTCGGCTGTAAAATTTATTACAACAGATTATTTTATATATTATATTTCTTTTATCTCTAAATCTATAGAATATATAATAAAATATTTAAATGTATCAGATAGAGAATTTAATTTTCTTTAATATTATCACGAAAAAATTTCAAAAAATAATATTTGGAAGATTTTTTTCAAGAATCTTCTACTTCCGGTTTTCCAGTTGTTACCAAAACCTTTTCAGATCTTCCCATGAATGTCCGATTGGAAAATACGTAGTTAAACAATTTTTAAGTCTTATAGTTTTTGAGTAATCGTCCTTCCAACATCCTACATACATACACACACACACACACACACACATACATCCACACACACACACACACACACACACACAGAGACATCATCGTAAAAATGTTAAAATCGGATTGTAGGGACCTTGAAACGTGCTTATTCAATAAAATCTGGATATGCGATTTTTAGCATGAATGCAATACCTCTCTTAGCGAGAGGTAAAAACAAACCTGAACTTGACCCGAACCCAGTTTTTGGCGGGTTCGATGACCTGATTAGAGGCTTAGTTTGTGTAGGAAAATTAAATTTGCTCCTTTTCCTTTAAAACGGACTATAAATCAATAAAATATATAGAAAAGTATCAAATAATCATTATAAAAATAAATATTATTTATATTATAATAACATACATAACTCGCAAAAGTTATAATAGTATCTACCTATTTGAATCTTCAAATAATGAGTTATTCCCATTTTAATTTAGTTGCTATTTAAATTCCAGTGCGCCAAATCACTGTGAGCTTAACACAACGCTATGTTTGTCTTGTGGTGCACTTTCTTACAACTATCAGGTGTGTATCATGTGAAAAATTTCCCTATCAAGATTGTACATATACACTGGTAACCTATAGGAAATGTGTCCAAGATTAGTATATACTGTATCGAATTAATTAAAATAACGTTTTTTTTTTTAAGTAAAATTCAATTTTGTTTTCATAGTTGATATTTTCTTTATTTTTGTAATGAATTTTGTAATATTAAAAAGCTTTATAAATATATGTTTAAACAAAAATTGAAATACTAAACTATAACATCTTAATTTATATCTTGTTTGGTAAGGTTAAAGCGTCGTAAATAAAATACATCGGGCGAGTAGTTACTTTTGAAAAACTTGTGTAAGTTAAATACTAATTAATGCTCAATATGCGATTATAAGCATGATACCTACCACCTTTACTTGGTATAACAATATTGTAACGTTTATTTATTTGGGTACAGTGTAAAAATCAGAGAAATAATATTAATTAAAATACAAGTTTATTAAACGATGAATAAATAAGATAAAGATAAAAATAATTAACACTATCATTTAATTATAAACGCTAATTTAAGACTAAGAATATTATTAAATACTTAAACATTAAGATTATTTATTTAAACAATATTTATATCACTATATTTATTTATATAACTACATTTATGTTTACAACTCGTAGACTGTTTATTTATCACCAACTGTCCATTGTTCGTTGCTTCAATATAACAGAATGTCTCGGCTGGTTTTGGCGACGGGTTTATATAGCGCGACGTCCTTCTGGAACATTCCGACGCGACAATAACATCGAATACAAAGAATCAGCCCACCGAATGTAATTATGCATGTCTAGACGGATATGTTTACCATGTCGATGATTATATCATCAAGACCATTCTACCAGTGGCGGCGGTCGCATTCGGGCACGTTGGGTGGGCGCGCGCTACAATATGTTACACCACTGAGGCTACTTTTATGCGATAAATAATGAACTTCTGCTGGATTAATAAAAAAAAATAGTAAAAATTTGCTTTATACGCACGAATTGAATTTATAATACAAGATTTAAATAAAAGTGATTTATAATTTGAATAAATTTTATGTATAATACAAATAATAATAATTTTACACAATTTATGTTGCAATAAAATTAATTAAATAATAAATAGTGATTTTTTGGAATGAAAAGAGGTACCAAATAAAGAGTGAAATTATAAATAAGAGATGACAGTTTAATTTTTATCTCACAGTTCTACTTTTAATATTTCTTAGTAAACTAAAAAAAGTGATAGATATTAATATAATGACACATTGCTGTATGCAATGTACGTAATAGTAGCCTATATCTGAGGGATGTGGTGTGTGGATGAATGTATGTGGATCCTATGTGCGCTCTAATTCAAATTTTACCAATTAGAACATTTTGAAAACTGGGATCCTGCTCTGTAATAAAAGGGAGCAAATTAGTGCTCGGAATACCGGAGTCGATTATTCACCCATAAGACTCGTTAGACCCGTTAGACCCATAACAACAGAAAGACCCATAACAACCGAAAGACCCATAAGAACCGTATGACCTGTAAGACTTATTTTACTGCTTCCAACTTCACCCTGAATAAGAGTTATCCAGTTTAGGTAGTTCATGAAACATAGCAATAAATATCAACTATAATGGAATGTTCTATTAAAATAAAAGTTACGTCACACATAACATCAAGTCTTACGGGTCATATGGTTCTTATGGGTCTTACGGATCTTATGGGTGGTGAGCTAGGGGGCTCGTGGGGGCTTGCGCGAACCCGTTGTTAAAATTTTCTTCAATTTGCGAACCCGTTGTTGGTCTTCTCTTCTTATTATATTTTTCCAAAAAGAGCATATTCAGCGGTAATAATAATATGTAAGGGTTAAATTCAGAATAGCCTCCTTTTAAAACAGATATAGTTTATTATGAGCTTAACCCACAAATATATAATAATAAACATGGAATAAGACTTATTATAATAAACTCTCCATAAACGTTATTTTATAGTTGAGATATTCTCGGAATACCTAATCTAGTAAGAGGAAATTATTTATTATTACCACCGATAATTTCTTAAAAAAAATTCTTTGCTTAAGTTGAGCGACAAAGTAGAACGGTAGCCTATCAATTAGTCGTCATTGACTGTGCGCTGACGATTAAATTTTGAATAATCTCTTGTTTTCGTTTTTATGAAATAAAGAGCGAGCCCTTTGTTAAATTTTTTATACCTCATCATTGAGTTTTCCCTTTTTAAATTAATACCCAGTTCTAAGTTCTAGCCTTAGAACAAACCCATTAGATTTTCAAGTTAATCGACAAATCGAAAATGGCAGTTTACTTGAAGCTCTATGCAGTTTCTCTTGGTAAAATATCTTTGAATTTTTCGCAATTTATGTCACTATAAAAATTAAAGAATATTTATGTTTTTACAATAATTTTCCATTGCTACTTTATATGTATTTTAAAATATAAATTTAAAAATAATATAAAAAATGTTTTGAGAAGAAATATTTTAAATAAGACATGAAATATAAACTGAAATAGCAGTAAGTAATGTGCTGAGTACATCAGATTTTTATTTTATCAAATTCAATAATACATTATCAATATGTATATAAAATTGATATTTCCAAAGTCAAAATAAATAGTTTTTGTAAAAATTAAGTTTAATAATTTAAATTAAAAATATTTTTCTGGTTTTTAAATGATGTAAATCTAAATGTTGAGTTTACTCCTCGTACTTTAAAAACAGAATTTAGGCATGCATGATGTATGATTGATTCAGTATATCGATCTCTTGGATTGGTTCAAAAGTGAGACACATGAACCAATTTGCATAAAAATCGATTAATTTAATTTTTGTATTTAAATCGTAGAAATGGGTTTAATAGATTAAGGGTATTTTATTTCATTGATAGTGTTAGGTAGATGATGCTATACAAAAATCAACGTACTATGTGAAAATAAGCAGAGAGTAAATAAAAAGAATATTGAAAACCGGAAAATCAAATAGCACTGACTTAAAAATCAATGTCTAATGTGCAACCCCGACTTATTGAAAAGAGAAGTATGGAAGTCTGTTATTTTTTATTTTCCCTTTGTTAATCAGATCAACATCAGAAACAGTTTATTGTACAAATTTTAACTGTTTTGGTATAAAAAATAAATCACAAAAATACAAAAAAAATTAAACGTAGTATTGTGGGAATAAAAAATTAAGAACGTAGTTCTATACAGGGTGTTTCCTGTAAAACAATTAGAGCTTTTTTGGGCGAACTAATGATTTTAGAGAAAAATGTTCTATGCAAAAAAATGGCCAGGAATATGAGGCTAATTTCTTAGTAACAAACCGAAAATTAATTTTTTTAATGGTACCCTATATAATTTTTAGTCAATTAGATAAAGATTTTTTTCTGATTTCAACGATACGAATATTGTATAGAATATTGTAACAATTATTTCAAGAAAAATAGTATTAAAAATTATAAATAATATTAAAATATTGAAAGAGGGTATGTAATACACAACTATTGATACGATTATTACTTTTGCCTACATTACAGTAGTAGTAGACATTTTTTACATTATTTCTAATTTTTAATACTATTTTTCTCGAAATAATTGTTATACAACTCTATACAATATTTATATCGTTTAAATCAGAAAAAATATCTATCTAAATGACTACTAAAAAATATATAAGGTACCATTTAAAACCACTGGTTGAATATTCAGTTTGTTATTAATTAATGATAAATTAGCCCCTTATTTTTGATTATTTTTTTGTATAAATGTAATTTTTTTCTCTAAAGTCATTAGTTCGCCCGAAAAAGAACTGGTTGTTTTAAAGGAAACACTCTGTATAAAAATAGAGGATTTAAATAAAGATAAATATTTCTTTATTTCATATTATTTAAGAATATGAAATGTTAATTTATTTAGAAAGTACGAGATGTGTAAAAAAAGAAAATATTGTAATAAATATTTGTATTAATAAATTATTAAACTTCTGTTTCTGTTAAATTTACAGAATCGGGGTTGTACAAATCTTTATTTAAAATCGCTTACTACCACACCCTTTTACGGGGCACCAACGAAATAAACAATTTCCTACATACATATATCGCGAAAAAATTCTTTAAAAACTATTTGGAGCAATTAAGAAAAATAATTCTTTGACACCACCTCCGAGTTGCGCGGTTTAGAGTACCTGCGGACGCCTCCGTCGCTATATAACCGCGACGTCGACGTCGTCAGCGTACCTTTCTCTCTTGGCTTCAGGTACGGAGGCCAGTCGCTCAGGTACTACACGCAGTATATGCAGTGTGAATGCATCGGCGACACACGACATTACTTAGCGCGAGACAAACAAACAAAACAACTTGTGTAAAAGTTACAACAAAATTAGTTTACAATTAGTGACAGTGTGCAACTTATTCATTGAAACTTTAAAGTTTTATTATAAATAAAACGGGCGTAAGATTTAAAAATTGTCAATTAAAAAGTATTTGTTTAAAATAAGTTTTGATGTTTGGAAATTGTACGTAGATACAATAAAAATATTCAAATATAAAATTAAAATAAATAATGTTGGATCTTTTGAATATCATACGAAATTAATTATTTACAAATTCATCAAATTATACAATTAAATTAACTTTTAAAAATTGGTAAAACTTTTGCATATGACAAACTTTTATTTATAAATTTTAAAATAATTCTTTAAAAATCGATTTCTGTTATAATCATGTACTGATAATAATAATAAAGTTTAAAAAAATATTACTACTCATGTCTGTCATATGACAAACCTTTATGTATAATTTTTCATATTTTAATTTCTATTATAATACTGTACTAATTTTCAAATATATTCATTATTGTTTCATCTGACACATAAATTTAAATAAAAATTATAAAAACTATTCAACTTCACAAGTAACCAGTTTTAAATATCCTACATATCTACAGAGTTTTGAAAATCTCTAATTTTTCTCTTTCTCTCCATTTTGATTCTCTGTTCGATGTGTTTTTGGCGCGCAGTGTTTAGTGTTTTTATATCTGTTAGACAATATCTTTAATCTTTGTGTTATACCGGTGCGATGATAGCAAGAAACTACTCAATGCAAGAACTACCGTACTCAAGACTGTTGCAAATGCCGGACGATGACAAAGATTTCCTAACCCTTGAGGAACCGACGCAACATTCGGACATGGGGTCGCATCAGTACCAGCAAGGATATTATAATCTGCCAAATTTAGATGAGTAAGTTAAAATTTAAGGTGAACAAATTTAATGAAAATTGTCTCATTTGTTAAGAGAAAGAAATATGTTACATAAATTATCTAAAGCACTAGTTCCGAAGTGTCGCTAATTTTATTTTATTTTATAGAATAGGATTCAGTTTTTATATACATTAAACCTATACTTACGATATGCAATTTAATTTATTTTTATTTGTTTAGTTTAAGATTAAAATAGACACTTATGTATTTCCAGAGAAATTATATCACGAATATAATATATAAATATTGCACTTGACACAAACATTTGTTAATTAGTAATATTTTAAGGTCCCTACAATCCGATTTTAATATTTTTACGATGATGTCTGTGTGTGTGTGTGTGTGAGTGTGTGTGTATGTGTGTGTGTGAGTCGGTTGAAAGGACGATTTCTCAAAAACTATAATACTTAATATCTGTTTAACTACGTATTTCTCAATCGGACATTACTGGGAAGAGCTAAAAAGGTTTTGAAAAATGAAATTGTTTGTAACTGAAAGATAAATTGTCAGGCTAAAAAATCCGGAGACATTACTGAAGATTTTTTGTGGGAAGTACATACTTTACATTATTTCTTATTATATTAATAGTTAAATATTTAAAATTATAGGTATAGTACATATACCCTTCAAAAATACTGTCAAACCCGACGATGAATTGGAAACATTTCGAAAAATTAGAAGGGTCGGATAAAATTTCTTCATAGAATGAATTTAAAATTAAAAAATCTAAATATAAAGAATAGATGTATAAGTAGAATTTTTGGTGTAGAGTGTGCGAGCAATTATGTGACGTTGTTGGCCTTGACCAGCAGATATGGGGGACCGTGACAGATTGATATCTAGTAATTATGTACATAGATGTCAAATATCATAAGTTTTCATTCTAAATTTCGTGATTCTCCAATTCCATATGGTTTATTTTCCTCGAGAAGTAAATTCCACACTCCTGGTGACAAATTAACTACTTGAACTTAAAAAATCTTGAAATTTTTAATGAAAAATTCTGACATTTGACATCTATGTATATAATTACTAATTGGCATTCTCTCATGGGCCCCCATATCTGCTTGTCAAGGCCAACAATATCACATGACTGCTCGCGCTTTATAGTTATGTAACCAAAAACGGTAGTGGCGAGAGGTATTGTGCTGGCAACAACAGATTTTTCTTTTTGTTTAGGGTCGCTTAAAATTTAAGCTTTGTTGTACAACTGGATAATTGTTTCTATGGCACAGGTTGCAACATTACTTATGAAACTTAATTAGGGCCAATCTTACAATCTCCAGTTCAAATTTTAACTTTCAGATAAATAAACCTTATTAAATTAGATTATTGACAGCAATGATAAATTTGTCTCTGTTTGAAATGTTAAAAAATAATACTTATCTGCGATTTTTTTTAGAAAAAAAATAAGTTTCAAGTATAATTTCATTTCAATAATACCTTAGATTTTAAATGTACCTATGTACAGGGTGTCTACCGTAAGCGGGCCACCATTGCTAAGTTCCTTATTTGAAGAGATAAAAAGACGAATAAATGGACAAAGTTGGACGGTCTTATACGACAATTTAACGGTGAAAAATGAAAAACAATTGAACATCAATTACGCGACTTATTCAACAAAACAACATTTTTTAAATGGAATGCCATATTGAAAGTGGTACCATTCAAAAGATTTTTTTTTATCTGAATATAGTTGTATAAAAATAAATAATATAATATTTAAATTTCAACTTAAAGTACTTAACTATTTTGTTTTTATATTTAGAGGCATAGTGGTAATGAACTTTTATATTCAGATAAAAAATGATACCACTTTCAATATGGCATTCCATTTAAAAAAATGTTATTTTGTCGAATAAGTCGCGTATTTGATGTTCAATGGGACCAGGCGGTGGTGATATAGTGTAACTATGGCGCCTCGCTAGTCATACTTTCTAGAACTATGTAATAAAATTTCTGCACTTTAGCGTGCGCCACGCTAGCCCAAAGTACTCATAATTGGAGAATCCGGTAATAAAAGTGACAGAAGTTATTCGGATTCTCCTTTAAAAAATCTGGTGTGGACACCACACGACTTCCTTGTATGATTATTAAACTATACATATTTTTTTAATAAATAAATTACAAAATATTAATTTTAAATTCAAAACAGTAAGATATATAGCGACCATAATCTAACCCGGTTCTTTTTAAAGAGAGTTTTGATTACAACAAAGAAATATTTGATTACAACAATGAATATGACTAATTTCACAATAAAAATATAATATTTGTTATTGTACGAATCATAAAATTGCACGTATTTAACGTAATTTGACATGAACATTCTTTTATATATTTGTCCTAATCCATACAAAAACAAAAAAGTATATAATTTTTAAATTTACATATCTCGCTTATACAAAGGGCTAATTTAATAATACTTGATGTGCTAGACGCAGAAATTAATTCTCTAAAACTTTTATTTGAAGCATTTTTTTCTAAAATCAAAATAAAATCATTTTATTTAAGAAAAACTGTTAACAACTTCAAGTAATGTACCACTTCCGGTTAGCCTATTTTAACCAAAATCTATTATGTTATGTTGATTGACATAAAAGTCTTGTATACCAAATTTGATAAGTTTTGGATTATATTTTAAAACAGTTTTTCATTAAAATCTATTATAGGCTTCATGTAAAGTGCCACTTCTGGAAATTGTGTAATAACCAGAAAGGGAGGTGCACAACTAGATGTTATAGGAGTCCTAATTACAAAATTTCAACTTTCTGTGGCTTACCGCTCGGCTTACCGTTTTTGAGTTATGCGAGATACGAACGTCCGTACGTACGTACAGACGTCACGACGAAATTAGTCAAAATGGATTCAGGGATGATCAAAATGGATATTTCCGCTGAAATCTGAAAACCGAAATTTTTCGCGATTACAATACTTCCTTTACTTACGTACAAGGAAGTAAAAATGCGTTCTTTAGTGTATACAAAAATATACGTAATCTTTATGGTTTACCATAAGATGAAAGAGTAAGAATTATAGTTAAAATAATAAAATTTAACGCCAAATATACAATAAGTATTTGTTTATACAGATAATTTTGAAAAAAATGAATTTTTATTTTACTACTAGTAAAGATTATAATAATTAACAATGTTTCATGTGGTTTTGACTTTATAATTGTACTTTTACGACAGAAACACAATAAAAAAATTGTCACTGTCAGTGAAGTCATTCAAAATTATCAGCAGTAACAGTACATGGCTATTTTGTTGCCATATACGTTGAGCTTTGCCCGCCCGTTCCCATTGTTTGCATTTGTCACCGTTAAATTTGTCGTATAATATCGCCCAACTTTATCCATTTAACCGTTTTTCTATCTCTTCAAATACAAAAGTTAACAATGGTGGCCCGCTTACTATTTTTTATTTTCTTTTTCCATTCATTTCTGTTTTGCGTATCGTCCTCATTCGGTTGCTTATCTCTGAAGTCTTCCGCAATTCAGTCGTTCCATCTGATGTTTGGTCTTCCTCTGTTTTTTCTACCTTCTATTACTAAACTATTCATTCTTCTTTCAATATATTCTTTATCTTTCCTCATAACATGTTTAAACCAATGTAATCGTCTCTCTTGTAAATTTCTTGAAACTTTTAATACTCGAGTTATTTCTCTTATTCTTTCATTCCTTACCGTATCTTTCCGTGTCTTCCCCAACATCTATCTCAACATCCTCATCTCTACCACATTCATTTTCTTTTCATTGACACTGACATCTGTCAGTTAGAATTTTCTTAATGTAATAGCTGTCTCCATGGTTATAGCATAGCTGGCTGATTTATAAAATTTAATTTCTTTATAATTCTTTAACTCTATATTCAATAAATATGAAATATAAAATGCAATCAATTCGTATAGATAGTATAATATTCTTTAATATTTTTAATAACATTAAAGGTGTAAATAATATTTAACAGTGTTTTTTCAAGAAAAACTGTTAAAATCTTCAAATGAGGGTATTTCCGGTTGGCCAATTATAACCAAAATCTAATCTAGTCTGCATATGGTTGTAAAGAAGAGGAATACGTAAGAATTGTAATTTTTGGAATTCTAGTATTGGAGATATCGCGGCCGAAACCGCGGTCACATACTCATGCACACACACACTCATGCACACACACACTCATGCACATACACACTCATGTACACACACACACACACACATACAGACACACACACACACACACACACACACACACACACACACACACACACACAAACACACACACACATACAGACATCATCGTAAAAATAGTAAAATCGTATTGTAAAGACCCTAAAACGTGCTTAGTTAATGAAAAGGAAGGAATAAGGTAAAAATAATTATAAATAAAAAAGTTATTTTGAGTGGCCCGAATTTGACTAATTCCAGATGGGCGGAATCATTTCGGTAGTATAATAGTGTAAGAGTAGGTACTTTTAAAGAATAAGTGTATTAATTAATAGTTTCAATATTGCATTTCTTGTATCGTACGAGCACCATTACAAATTATTTTCGATTTTCGATCATTTTCTGATTCATTCGGTTAAATGCAGGTGTATAATATTCCCACATAAGAATGGCATTGCGTAATAATGTTTTGTTTACCTATAGATAGATCATTCGCTCCATAATTTTAGCTACCAGGAAAATATCTTTTTCTGCATTAAAAAACGCATATGAAGACAAGATTCTACCCTTTTTCGATAGCTTATTTTAAGACATTTACACATTGTAGTGGGGATTCGCGAAACATCTAAAGAAAAACCAATATAAAACACGATATATATTAAAAAGTCGCAAATGGTAAACGTTTCTCCAGCACACGTACACGTACAAAAACATGCAATGCACAATTTACAGCAATAACCTTATAATTTTAAAATGACATGAGACACATTGTAGAGGGGGAAGCGGCTGTACTAGTGATTGCAAATACTCCCTCCATATTATTCCTACCTTACTCAAATTTAGAACTTTTGTCATTTTTGGCACCATCTATAGTCCAAGGCCCTCACTCTAAATAGTGTTACTACTAATCACCAAATTTGTGGTTAAACTGATACTGTGTGAAAAAAAAAGTTCCGCGATTATTTTTAGATATATGATTATTTGCTATTTATCGAATTATAAGCTTGAAAAAAGAACAAAACCATACATTTTAATAAAAATAAATGGTATTAATACCAAAAATCATTAACATTTTGTTGAGCACTGTAAAAATAACTGCATTATGGATGTTATGATAACAACGACATGACTATTTTGCAATTCGACATTTTAGACTTGCAAACTGTTTTTGTTTTTGAGAATTATGATACCAATTACAATACTAAGAAATTGGATGTTTTAATTGTTGACCAATTTGTCTTCATAATTACAAGTAAATTTACATACAACATGTAATTTTGTCGTCTAAAAGTTACTTTTTTCAATTTCTGCTATTTTTTTTTTTTAATTAGTAGATGTAGAGGAAAGGTTGTTGAATAAATAATTTCCCAGCAAAAATTAAAGACCCAGTCCGGTCCAGTATAAGAAATTTGAAAACATGGACATATTTTTTATTGGTTCGTAGTTGCTATTGTAGAGTCACCTTTATTTTTGTCCGATATACAGATATAGGTAAGGAGAATTAAAAAAAAAACACTGCAAAGAATTAAACAATAACTGAAAGTTTTAGTGGATGAATATGTAACAGAATTGCTTTGTATAATAAAAATATTTCTGGAGTATGACAGCATTATAGGTAAATACACAAATTTAATTTAATAGATTAGTACTTCTCCAAAATTTTAAATAATTTGTTATAGTCTCATATTGTGAAATTATATTTTTTTACCTCTCGCTAAGAGAGGTATTGGATTCATGCTAAAAATCGCATATCCAGATTTTATTGAATAAGCACGATTTAAGGTCCATAGAATCCGATTTTAACATTTTTACAATGATGTCTGTGTGTGTGTGTGTGTGTGTGTGTGTGTGTGTGTGTGTGGATGTGTGTGTGTGTGTGTGTGTGTGTGGATGTGTGTGAGGTTGTTGGAGACACGATTTCTCAAATTCTATAAGAGTAAAGACCTGTTTGACTACGGATTCCTCAATCTTATAGTAATGGGAAGAGTTGAATAGGTTCTGGTAACAATTGAACAACCGGAAGTGGTAGTTTCTAAAAAAAATAATTTCTAAATATTATTTTTTGAAAATTTGTTACTACAAATATTAAAGATAATTAAATTCTCAATCTGACACATTTAATTTTTTTTATCATATCTCGTATAGGTTTGGAGATATAGTATATATTTAATAATATAGAATAATCTATTGTTATAAATCTCGTTGCCAGAAAAACAGTTGCGATATTAAAATTTTTGTAATTGACAAATAAATGCAAAAAGTCAGTGTCATTTCTCGGAGGTATGAGTACATTTAATATATATTATTGTATTATTAATTAAATATTTATTTAAATTGCAGGTATGTCAATATTACATATATCCTTAAGAAATACCGCTAATACCGTCAATTAATTTGAAGTATTTTGAACATATTAGAATAGTAGGTTAAAATTTCTCATAGAACGAAAGAAGAGAAACAATTTCAATTATTTGTGTGTACAAGAAATGTTAAATTCGTTACTTATAGGGCGCGAGCAGCCATGTGACTTTGTTGGCCTTGGCAAGCAGATATGAGGATCCGTGTCAGAATGACGGCTAGTAGTTATTTACATAGATGTCACAATTGTCATGTCATAATTTTTCATTCAAAATTTCATAATATTCTGTTTATTTGTCATCCATTAGTATGGAATATACTTGTCGAGGAAAATAATCCACATGGATTTGGAAAATCATAATGTTTCGAATGAAAACTTATGATACTTGACACCTATGTATATTACCAGCTGTCATTCTGACACGGGCCCCCATATCTGCTTGCTAAGGCCAACAAAGATAACTGCTCGCGCCCTATGCAAGATAAAATGAAAATGGCGAGAGGTTTTGTGCTGGTCACAACAGATTTTATTTATATTATATTTACATATACAGAAAAATACAAGAAAAACCTAACTCAGAGTTGGCTATGAACAGAGAATTACATTTTAAGATAATTTTTGACAATTGGACTTTTGAATTGAATAATGATCATCAATTCAAAAGTCAAATTGTCAAAAGATAATAAAAAATCTGTTGTGGCCAGCACAATACCTTCCGTCAATCCTGTGTATAATGTACAAATTCCATACATAAATTTTCTTGCAAAAGATTCTAAATTTTTGGTATTTTATGATTCCCTTTCGCGGCAACTGAATTCCATACTCCTGATAACAAACAAACCACATGAAATAAGAAAATTATGAAATTTTGAATGAAAGATTATAATACTTGTCAGTTATGGAGATAATTATTTGCTGTCATTTTGACACGGGTCCCCATATCTGCTTGCCAAAGTCAGCAAAGTCATGTCACTGCACGCGCCCTACACATAAATTTTCTTGCAAAAGATCCTATATTTCCAGTAAAGTTATTTCATAAACTATGCAAATTGCATTTGACACTGGCATCTTCTTCTTCTTTAGTTTTTCCCATTCGTTAGGGGTCGCTATTTTTTATTTTCTTCTTTTGTTTTGCGTGTCGTCCTCATTCAGTTCCTTTTCTCTCAAGTCTTCTGCAATACAGTCTTTTCATCTTATATTTGGTCTTCCTATGTTTCTTCCACCTTCTATTAATATATTCATCTCTCCTCATGACATGTTCAAACCAATGTAATCGTCTCTCTTATATCTAGAAACTTCTAACACTAGAGTTACTTCCCTTATTCTTTCATTGGTTTACATTTTATGTGCATTTTATTGATACTGACATCTGTCAATTTGAATTACCTGAATATATTAGCAGTTTCCATGGTTAAGTTAGCATAGCTGGCTGAATTATAAAATTTATTATCTTTATAATTCTTTAACTCTATATCTGTTGAATATGAAATATAAAGTGCAATCAAATCGTATAGAGAATAATATATTCTTTAAGTTATAATAACATTTAACTGAGTTTTTCAAGAAAAACTGTTAAAATCTTCAAATGAGGGTACTTCCGGTTGACCAATTATAACCACAATCTAATCAAGTCTGCATATGGTTGTAAGGAAGAGGAATATGCAAGAATTGTAATTTTTGGAATTCTAGTATTGGAGATATCGTGCATGAAAGGCGGTCACATACACACACACACATACACACATACACACACACACACACACACACACACACGCACATACGAACACACACACACACACATACAGACATCATCGTAAAAATAGTAAAATCGTATTGTAAAGACCCTAAAACGTGCTTATTCAATGAAAACTCACCACCGATTTTTTTGACCAAAGACAATACCTTCCTTACCTAGAGGTGACGGAAGGTAAAAAGGATACGGTATATTGCTATTCGCCGATTTCTAATTTATTTCTGTTTCTAAAATAAAATTCAAGAAGAAAAGTTTTGATTTCTTTTGATAACAATTTTGACAAAATCTCGTGTCAAACTGACATTTAATTTAAATAATTAGGATTTTTTAACACACTTTTGTATATATACTATGAAAAAGATACCATGAATGACTTAATATGCTGAGCTTTTCTTAAACATTTATTGACAATAACCACTATGATTGTACGGTCTGATGTAACGTAAATTTACCTAATTTAAACCTTAAACTTGCTTAACGCAAGAAATACAACATACAGGACAAACACAAGATACGTCAGTGGTTCATGAAATGCCTAGATTTTTCATATAATAGGACGACTACGAACATATAACGATAATAAAATTTAAAAATAATACCATAAAAATATATAAATCATACTTATACATACATAAAATACATTTAGTAGGTACCATTATTGAGAACAATATAACTGTAAATCTGTAAATTAACAAAATCGCAACGGTAGTTGCCACTCTCATGTACAATTTAATTTCATATTAATCACCAAATTTGTGGTTAAACTGCGGCTCGCGTTACGTTATTTTGTAGGGTCCGCTAGAAACTTTATCGATGTCCATGTGGGCCTTGAGGTAAAAAGTTTGCCTATCCCTGATTAAAGTGTTAGTTTAGTAACGAGATTTCAATAGATTTCACTTTAAAAGTATATGTTAAAAAAAGAAATAATAATTTACTACACAGGATAATTTGTAATACAACTTTCATTCATTCATCTTCGAACTTTTGTTGACCTACTCACGATAATGATATTGTTATAGGTATATACTATATTTACTATAACAAAAAAGAACTATCTCTAAATAAATACTACATGTTTTTTTTTTGTTTTTGTTTCTGATTTATCTGATCTCACAATATTTGGTTTTACGTGTTAAACAAACATATTATTTACTGTATAAACAAAAACATACTATAAAATAGGATTAAATTTAATTGTTTAATAGTATAACATTTTTTAATTGTCAAAATTTTGTTTTTTAGAAGTACGTGTCAAACCAATCTCCAATTTTCTGGAGCGGCTTCCATAACTTCCAACACTACTATGGAAATGCAAAATGTGGATAGCACGCTCCATGTTTCCAGAAAGAGAAAATCTTCGTACAAGTAAGTAGGTACCAATTCTAATCAAACTTAAATAAATAGCAAATAATTCAATTGAGAATACCGTATAAAATCATCTTGAAACACATCTTAAGAAATCGATTAGATTTTAACCTTTATATAAATAATAATTGTGATTGTGAAACTACCCCAGGCTTATTTATTTTATTAAATTAAAAATATAAATAAAAATATTTTCATGGTTTTTATGCATATTTATTACGGTATGGTAATATATTAAAATAATTTTCGGTAGATGATTTATTTTAACTTGAACAGTGATTACTAGCCAATTCTCAAACTTCAAAATATGTATACCTATTTATATTCATTCGCTTAAGCAATTAAAGAATACTTATAATCCTTGAATTTTAAAATTATACTTTTGTCTATATAGCTCATACAAACTACATAGGGATAACAGTCTTGAAAATTATATGTAACTAAAATATGTGTACAGTAAGTCCTCATTCGCTCCAAAAATTTCCGAGTATCAAAATCCGCTCGTTGAAAAATATTACCTATATTTTATCACGATTTTTTTATCGAGGACTTCATATCAAAGGGGCGTATCGGCTTTTTTTACGAAAATGATTTTTCGTTGTATATCTACGTCTTTAAAATAATCTTCATTTCGTCATAACAATTTACTCAAAACAACTAATTCGTACTTATGTCCCTTTGTTATGAAGACTTCATATGTTATTACAATGAATGTTATGTATTTCATTAGAACTTCTTAAGAAAATTTAACGAAATGGAACAAATGAGTTTTAATTATTTTTTTCTATTTCGATGTATTTATGAGTCTATGAACACACTGAAAACACATCATTAAGAAGATCTATAAACGCACTGTTTTTGTTGCTATTCATTTTCTAGAGGTGGTATGAATACTTTTAAAAATGACAGGTGAATAACATATAACCACAAATTGCTGTCAGTCAACAATGAATTTTCATCTGTGAAGTTAACGGAAAGTGCTACCTACATAACTGATAAAAAGACCAAGTTATTTTTGACTGTCGCATTTATTTTTTTTAAATATAAAATTGCCTCAACAGAAAAAATAGTATAAAAACATGTTTTATAAGGCCTTTTAGAGCACTTCAACTTATATTTTGAATTATGTATTCTAAAATAGTAATTCCTTTATACTGAACACAAATAACTCAAATATTTACAATTATGCTTTATACAAAATGGTCAAAGAAAACTAAGCAAACATTGACAACGCTCAGATTTCTGTCAACATGATGGATAACAAATGTACTTATTCTGATTATTAATAAATTATAATTTACTATTTTTTTCAACAATTATAGTAAATACACTACGTGAAAATTATATTTCATGCCTAGAAAATTACACAAGGCAGCCACATATGCATCTGTTAATAGTTTAAAATTCTGCACATCATTTTTACTTTCAGTCGCGTTCTTATATGTTGCTTAGATTATAGTAATTGTATTGCCTTACCCGATATCTATATAACCTAAATTATTAAAGTAATAGATTATTTTAACATTGGTTCTCACAAAACTTATCTTTACGAAATGAGCAATACAGATTAGTTCTATACAGTGAGTTTATTTTATCAGTAAACATAGAGTAGTTTGATTACCGTAGTTACAAAATGACAGCAATGTATTGAAGCGTTTATTTTATGAGTAAACATAGGGAAAAGTTGTCAGACGCGTCAGTCAAAATGTTTTTTTTTTTTAAAAAATTGCAGATTATAACAGGTATAATTCAAATATAAGCCTATGATAAGTTTCAGATGTATCTGCTGCTACATTTAATAATCGACCCAGACCCTGCCCAGCACCAATTCGAAAAATCTATAATAATTATAGCTTGCATCAAATGTTTTTACTTCCTTATACGTAAGTAAAGGAAGTATTGTAATCGCGAAAAATTTCGGTTTTCAGATTTCAGCGGAAATATCCATTTTGATCATCCCTGAATCCATTTTGACTAATTTCGTCGTGACGTCTGTACGTACGTATCTCGCATAACTCAAAAACGGTAAGCCGTAGAAAGTTGAAATTTTGTATTTAGGACTCCTATAACATCTAGTTGTGCACCTCCCTTTCTGGTTATTACACAATTTCCAGAAGTGGCACTTTACATGAAGCCTATAATAGATTTTAATGAAAAACTGTTTTAAAATATAATCCAAAACTTATCAAATTTGATATACAAGACTTTTATGTCAATCGAAATAACATAATAGATTTTGGTTAAAATAGGTTAACCGGAAGTGGTACATTACTTGAAATTGTTAACAGTTTTTCTTAAATAAAATGATTTTATTTTGATTTTAGAAATAAATGCTTCAAATAAAAGTTTTACAGAATTAATTTCGGCGTCTATCACATCAAGTATTATTAAATTAGCCCTTTGTATAAGCGAGATATGTAAATTTAAAAATTATATACTTTTTTGTTTTTGTAATAAAGCTTGCTATGGATTAGGACAAAAACATAAAAAAAATGTTCATGTCAAATTACGTTAAATACGTGTAATTTTATGATTCGTACAATAACAAATATTATATTTTTATTGTGAAATTAGTCATATTCATTGTTGTAATCAAATATTTCTTTGTTGTAATCAAAACTCTCTTTAAAAACTCCCTTTATGGTCGCTATATATCTTACTGTTTTGAAGTTAAAATTAATATTTTGTAATTTATTTATTAAAAAAAGATGTATAGTTTAATAATCGTACAAGGAAGTCATGTGCTGTCCACATCAGATTTTTTATAAGTTAACATAGGGATAATAAACTTTTATTTGAAGTATTTTTTTCTAAAATCAAAATAAAATCATTTTATTCAAGAAAAATTGTTAACAACTTCAAGTAATGTACCACTTCCGGTTAGCCTATTTTAACCAAAATCTATTATGTTATGTTGATTGACATAAAAGTCTTGTATACCAAATTTGAAAAGTTTTGGATTATATTTTAAAACAGTTTTTCATTAAAATCTATTATAGGCTTCATGTAAAGTACCACTTCTGGAAATTGTGTAATAACCAGAAAGGGAGGTGCACAACTAGATGTTATAGGAATCCTAAATACAAAATTTCAACTTTCTACGGCTTACCGTTTTTGAGTTATGCGAGATACGTACAGATGTCACGACGAAATTAGTCAAAATGGATTCAGGGATGATCAAAATGGATATTTCCGCTGAAATCTGAAAACCGAAAATTTCGCGATTACAATACTTCCTTTACTTACGTGCAAGGAAGTAAAAAGCTTCAATACATTGCTGTCAATCATTTTATATTGTAACTATGGTAATGATATAACCCTATGTTTACTGATAAAATAAATTCCCGGTATAAAAAGTAATACGCGCAAATGTTCGATTTTAGTTCAAAATATAAAGATCGTAAAATAATCGTCTCACTTTAAGATATTTATACTGTACATACATATCTGACATTCAGACATTCTCTATTCCACAGCCTGTCTCAGCTTAAAGTGAAATGGCTTTTGTTAACCCTCAAAGCAGGCGATTTCATAATAGGGGCTTTTATGGTTAATAAAACTACATTTATGGTTAATTTAACCAAAATGATAATCACTAATTTTTGCGTACCCAACTCTACTATCATCAGTGAAGTCAAGTCACTTCATAGTATGTTGAGACAGGCTCATACTTTAAAGTAGTTTAGATACATTTTTTTTAGCTCCAATGTAATCACAATTTGATAAATACGCCTCAGGTATGTAAATGTGTTAAATTGAACGCCCCCTAAAATTCGGTAATCCGGCACATAAGAACATAAATATCAAATATGTACGTACAATAAACTCACAATAATTTGCGATACGTGATTTATGGTTCCTAGATTACATTAGATTTATATCATAGAAAAAGATTCAATATAGTATGTAACATACTATATACTTATATGTATAACAGAATTAGACGAAATATGATAAATAAAATTCTCATTACATTTGGACCCCTTAATTAATAGGAAACCAACTGACATTTGAAAAAATAAATTACATACGAGTATGTCTTGAAAACTTCTGTTTTGTATTTTTCAAAAAAGAACCATATTGAGTGCTAAGGTTCTGTATTCTAGGTTAGAGCACAGTATAAGGAAGAGATCTCTTCCTTATGCTGTGGTTAGAGTCGGTTGGTTATTTATTCATTTTCATTTTTCTATATCATAATTATAAATAAAAATAAAAAATCAATTATATTATTTCATACAAGAAAGTTTCTGTAGTGTATAAGAAAATCATAAATCTTTTTGTTTCTCTGCTGGATTATCTATAGAAAGGTTTCTGTTATGTAGTTTTCGATTTTTTGTTTCTGTAAATATAAATTTTAACTTATATGAGTATTGTCCCAGTGAAGTTTATATAAATTATCTGTGATCTATGGCAATAGTATGTCACTTTTTCAAATATTTCAGGAGAATTTTGAGAGTAGGAAATGATAAATTAATAAAAAGGGATAAATCTGTATTTATACAATGGAGATGTTCTATTTTTTTAAAGCTATGATTTTATATTCGTCGAAAGTGGCATATGAGCTTTTGTCAGAACAGAACCGCAGATATCCAATATGCAATTCTGCACTTAGATTTTGGTAGATGATGTATTTTAATCTTATAGAACAGTTACTTGCTGGTATTTCAATGGTATTCATTTGTAAAAGTACATACCATGAAACAGTTTTAAGAAAAGAATATTATTATATTTTGAGATATTTGTATTTTTGTGCAGCGGCTATTGTTGACAATAAATTTTAGCATTGAAAATCAGTATTTGAGTTATTAACTGATATATGGAAAGGAGGGAGCTTTTAAAATAACAAATGCAGTATTTGAAAATATTGAGTAATACAGTGTGTTAAAAAAAACCTAACTCGGAGTAGGCTATGAACAGAGAAACGTATGTCTGATCATTATTCAATTTAAAAGTCTAGTTGCCAAGATTGATCATGAAATGTAATTTTTCCGAAACTCATTGTAACAGGCAGCAAAAGAATATTGCCATTCGCTGTTTTCTAATTTATTTCCATTTCTAAAATAAGATTCGAGAAGAAAAGCTTTGATTTCTTTAGATAACATTTTTGACAATATCTCATGTCAAATTGACCTTTACATAAATACTTTCAAATTAAGATATACCTTTCTCTGTTCATAGTTTACTACATACTGTATAATTTACTAGTGCTGCGAGGATCCGACAAAACTTGGATCCGAGAACCCAGATTTAAAAATATTCGGATCCTCGGATATCCGACGTTCGGATATTGAAGCGGATATCCGAAAATTTAATTCGAATTTGGATCCGGATTCGAAAAATTTGTTTATGAATCCGGATACGAATTCGATGTTTTGTTTGCGGATCCGGATCCAAATTTTAATTCTGGATCCGATTCTTCATTTTGAATGTGAAGTCTAACATCTGGAATTGTGTTCAAATTCAAACCGTTAAAGTGGGCCTGTTTATCTTTACAGCGGTCTGTAAACACCAGTACACAAACAGTAATACATTTTATAATACCCCTCTAAAATAACTAGGTAGTATGTGCAAATGTAAAGAAAAAAGAAATTTGAGAAACAATGGCCATAGGTTCGTTTCAGGTAGCGAAATACCTATCGTGCACGTGTTTCACATAAAAGGGGTTGTTTTTGGTACTTATAGTTCTGTGGAATCGAAGAATTTCCTTCTTAGCGGATGCTAAAAGTTGTCCAACAGAAATTTATATCTGCCAACTATTAATTAACTACATCAAACAAAAATGTATTGTGAACTATCATCAGATTTATTTGGTTTTGATTAGACCCAATGCTAATATTGACATGTAAGGTTCAATACTGAGAATATTCGAATCCGAGAGCCGATCCGGATACTGGAATTCCATATCTCATACTCATATTCGAATCTAAGATCCGATATTCAAATCCGTTTCCAAGATTCGATATTCGGATCCGGATCCAAAATCCGATACTGAGATCCGGATCCAAAATCCGATACTCAGATCCAAATCCAAAATCCCATACTCAGATCCGGATTTAAATCCGATACTGAGATTTGTATCCGAGATCCGGATAGTTCAATATTCAATTATCCGGATATCCGGATAATTTTGGATCCGAAACCGAAACTATCCGGATCCGGATCCCACCACTATAATTTACAAAGGTCACGCTCGAATTATTGAAAAAATGAAAATCAGGTAGCCGTGGAAAACAAAATTCGCCCTACCATTTTAAATAGTTATTTAGTTATTAAGTTGTGAAATCAATATTTTAAACTATCGTTGTGAGTAAAAATATGGAATTAACAAGAAGATATTTTCTTCAGATTTTTGCGGGAAATAAAATACAAAAAGTAATAGAAGACCCACCATACTCATCTAATTTTGTAATGGGCGACTTTTAGCTTATTTATGCTGCAATATGGCAATAGTGCAATAAATTATTATTTTGAAAGCAGTCAAAACGTTGGTTGAGAGCTTTTAAGTATTGGAGGAAAAGAATGGTGAAGTGTTGTGTTATTATTGAAGGGAACTACTTTCAACATATTTAAAATAAAATTCTAAAATATAAACTTTTTTCTCAATAACTCTGTCGTGACCGCTCGTATTACCTGGACATATTTTAACAAGTCTCAGTAGATTTCTTATTTATTTAAAAAAAAATATTACTATTGTCAATAATAATCACATAAAAGAATATATTTCGTTCTATTTCTAGATACTTATAGATTTTGAAAACAGAATAATAAAACAGAAAAACAATTAATTATGTTGAAAATAAATTAGCAACGTATAAAACTGATAAAATTTATACAATCTACTGTCATTTATTTAAAATAATCTGAATAATAAATTAAAAACGTTTTTCGATCTTCACAATAATTTATTGTTTTCCAAGGAATATTTCCGGAACATGTTATATAACAGTCCAACGTATGTAATTTTTGATAGCGTGCTTACTACTTGCAAGTTGTACTTACATATGTTGTAGTTTTAGTAAACAAATCAAAGATTAAAATTATGCAAATGTTATTACTTTTAGTGATAAACTATACGTAAATAAATAAATATAAACATATAAATATATGAACTAATGTAATTTTTATATATTTTTTTTTTTTTAAGAAAATTGGATTATAATTTGAAGTTAATAATAATTAATACCTATTCACTTTTTCAATGATTTTCTCATCGTGGACTAGACAAGTAAATTTGTTTTTTATTTAAACTATCAAGTAAGTGTCAGGACAGTTAGAAGCTAGATGGACAACTACCTGGTAACACTTTGGTAAAATGGAACACAAGTTTTCATATTAGGGAACCATTTTAGTGATTTTTTTCCAAATATATAAATCACTGAATAATAACATAAAACTGATTTTGGTGGATTTTGTCTTTTTTAAATATAATTATCAGTTGCCGAGAAAAATATTTCAAATAATAATAATACTGTATTGTAGTTCGCAAATATTTTCTTGTTGGTATATTTTCAAGATATATAGGTAACATAAACTAATTAAATACAACGCGTATTTGATTATTACACTATAAAATTTTCCTATTTTTTTCTCTATTTTCAGCGAAATAAGAGTTAATGTTTCGTATTTATTTTGCCCCTAAAAATTAATAAAAAAAATATATATATCATCACGGCATGTTACCCATTGTTGGGTATGCCAGTCTGCTTTGTATATACAGATTTCGGTTATGATGATGACATATTTGTATCGTGCGGGCGTTTACCAGGCGTCACCGCACGGGCACTCATGGCTAATGTGGAATGTGCACCACAGGGATCAATTTTGTGCCATTAATTCTAAATATTTGGCGTCGGTCGAGATCGAATTTAATTTTTCATGTATTTTATTTTGGAATCTTAAACTTGTTTGTTCGCTCTCAGAAGCGGGTGCAATTTGGCTTTTATTGCCCTAGCTTCGAGCCCCAAGGGCCTTATAAAGTTACGTACCAGGCACCAGCTATTCAAACATATCAAAATTGTGGTTTATGGATAAATGTCAAACAATACAACAAATTCGATAAATCATTTTTTGAACATCGCCACTCGCAAAACTTTCATATTTTTTCTCGTATACGTCTTTTAACTTCTGTGGAACCAACATGCCTTATGCAACTTCAAATTCATCCGATATTTCTTTGGAATTTGGAATTACCGATATCTGTTATTTTCATTTGACATCAAATTAAAATTGTTTATAATAAACAACATAGCAACACCAACAAATTAGGTAGAAACCACAGCATACTTAAAATGCACAACGATAACGAATGTACAAATACAAATGTAGCTATTGAATTTTGGAATTTCGAGAGCCAAAACAAAATAAAACGTTGTATGTATCACGGGCATAACCAAGATTATAGCATTCGGAAAAATAAAAGCTCGACGCGTAGCGTAGACATTCCCCCGTGCTACAATCTTTTAATTATGCCCTTAATACATAAATAACTAATATTTATTTATATTTTAATAAAATAAATTATTATTAATATTTGACTTGATTGGTATAATTTATTTCTTTCTTGCTTAATATTTTTAACAATTCCAAATTCAAACATATGTATTTACAAATTCACTATAACATTATGTTCTAGTGAAGTGACATACGAGTTAATATTTATTAAGTGACAAAAAATGATTTAACAGCGTTTTTTCAAGAAAAACTGTTAAAATCTTCAAATGAGAGTACTTCCGGTTGACCAATTATGATCAAAATTTAATCACCTCTTCTTTTGGATGTAAACTTGAGGAATACGAAAAAAATATAATTTTTGGAATTGTGGTGTTGGAGTTATGCGATCCAAAAGGATCGTCACACACACACAGCACACATACATAGACACACATACATACATACAGACATCATGGTAAAATCGTATTATAGGAACCCTAAAACGTGCTTATTAACTAAAAACTCATCATTGAATTTTTTGATTAAAGATAATACCTTACCTAAAGGTGGCGGAAGGTAAAAATCTTTCAAAATAGACTACTCTTGTTTTCTACGGAATAACATATTTACAAGTTTAATTAAGCAACAAGACTTAAAAAAAAAACAGCAGACTATTTAACTCACATTTGAGCCGAACATTCATGGAGACCCCCTATTAATGTTGCTCTGAACAATCTGCAGTATAGTGCACACGATTCTGGCTCATATATGAGCCAGTGGTCTACGACAACAAACTGGTAATTGGGGGGCTCATATATATGAGACGTACAATAGGCAATGTGTTAAATAAAAGATACTATTTCTACATAGAAATCTTACCAATACTTCCAAAATAACAATAATTTAAAAATAAAAATAATGAAAAAGTTTACATTTTGAGATAAATACGAAATACAATAATCCTTATATCGATGAAAAGAGAAAAAAATATGGATTTTTCGGGTATACTAATATATGCGTAGCATTTTTTTTAAATGTCATATCTGCTCAAAAATTAACTGACCAAGAAAATGATTAGGTACGCCGCTAGATAAATAATATGTATATTCTTGTAATATTTTTTACATAGGCGCCGACTTTTCTATAACCCAGGGGGGGCCAAATTTTTTTTTTAATAAAAATAAAATTATTATTTTCATATACTTTGTTTCTTATTAATTACAGAAAAAATGAATAAAATAGTTTAGTTTAAGTACCTACGAATCTTATGTCTTTTTATATTATTTTAAACATTTTACGCCTAATTTTTTTTTAAATGTATTGTTTTTAAATCAAGCTCATTTTTTATTTTTGCATGACAATTAAGTAATACAACATGATGTTTTAATCTGTGTTGTGTCATTATGGAATGTGAAACTAAATGAAAATGGTAGAGACACTAAAATTAGAGTCTGGACACGAGGTGGCAAGTTGTGATTGGCAGAGGGATTGGTCGGCAATGTTTATGAGCGTCCCGCCATTATTTAAATTCGAATATCTGATAAATTATAAAAAAAAATTAAATGTAACGTCTATTAAAGTACTTCAATTAATCATCAACTTTATTTGCTGGAATATGTCAATATATTGTCGCAAAATAATCATATACATATTTCATTTTCTCAAAACATGTTTTTCTGGTGGAGTTATTACAAAATTTTACTGCAACCGACCATGATTTT
Source organism: Harpalus rufipes (assembly GCA_951394225.1). NCBI lineage: Eukaryota > Metazoa > Arthropoda > Insecta > Coleoptera > Carabidae > Harpalus > Harpalus rufipes. The sequence goes on from OX596277.1 coordinate 17,909,004, forward strand.
ATTACTAAATGCAACACCAACAAAACCTAGACGGAATTGAAGTTAGTCGTTCGAGAAGTACATGAAATTAGCTGTATTTTCTACCCTTGTTACGGTGAAATGAGTATACGTCGGATATACGTCGTGTCCACACTCTTATTATAGTGTCTCTAAAAACTGCGGATTTAGTGGCCATCTATCGAATAAGTTCCAAATGAAACTTGACCAGTGATGCAATTCATGCAAATGCCGTTATTGAAATATTTTTATATTAATAAGATCGAAGCTAAAACGCTAAAAAAATTGTATATGGGAAGGGGGGGCCAAAACATAGGTTCGCCCCCTCTATATTTTGTCAGGGGGGGGCCAACGCCCCCTTTGCCCCCCCCCCCATAGTCGGCGCCTATGATTTTTTATTTGAAACATTCTCGGTAACAGATATTTTTTTATATATGTATAAATTATTTGAAAAAGAATATATTGACCAAAATCTGTTTTCGTCATTATCCCGTAACAGTAGACTATATATTTTTCTTTTGCATAAATAAAAACAACACTAAAATAACCCTCTAATATGACAACTTTTGGCCCAGTACACACCGAAATTGTAGCACATAGTATTCATTCAAGTATAATGTATAATTGTATAATGTACAATAATAGTGTATTTATTTTATAATTACAATAAAAATAAATAACATTTATTACAAAAACAATCATAATACATAAAAAATCAAACACTGCAATATAATAATTTCATGTTCAAAATTTTTAACGGTATGACGTGCAACTATATATTTCTTAACGATACAATATTCCATTTCGTCTCGCTTTTCTTTTATCCCTCTTATATACAGGCTGTCTCATTTTCAATGTTTTTTAAGGTATCTTGGGTAATATTAACGATAGAGTAATACCGTTTGCACATTCCATAGTCAACTTTTCGAGAAAAGTTTAAAAGTCGCCACAGTAGTTTTCGATCTTTTGTTTCTGAGCTACAGGTAAAACTCGGTTTTTGCTAATTTCAAAAATATCTCATATCTTATTTATTATGATAGTTAGAAAAAATTGTTTATACAAATTTTACACCGTTTTTGCGTAAAATAAAATGGCGTAATTAGATTTTTCGAAAACTTAATAATTCTCAAGATATAACACAAACTTACATGTTTTAAATGGCAATAGTCTCATATTTTTGCATATTTTATAAGCTTTTCAATGATATATAAGAAGTCTACATTCTTTTGTTCTAAACATGAATAAAACATAAATTATTAATTTTTTGGAGTGAAAGAATTTAAAAAAATTAAGAAACAAATGAAAAAAAATTATTATAACCATCATTTGTTTTTTTTAATTCTATGTCTAATAATTATGTTCTTAAAATTATTCTTAATTAATTTTTGTGGCTTTAGCACAAGTCGAAAAAAGCGATTTAATATGCTTTCTGAGGTATATAAATTGAAAATTGATAAAAACTGAAGAAAATAATAAAAATAAAGAAAAGAATGTAAACTTGTTATATATCATTGAAAAGTTTACAAAATAAGCAAAAAGATGAGACTATTTTCAACATAGGTTCCCTTTTAAAAAAATATAAGTTTGTGTTATATTTCCGGATTAAGTTTTCGAAAAATCTAATTATGATATTTTATTCCACGCAAAAAACAGTACAAAATTTGTCCAAATATTTTTTTCTATCACAATAAATAAGATATGAGATGTTTTCGAAATTAGTGAAAAACGAACTTTTGCCTCGAAAAGCTAACCCTGGAATGTGCAAACGGTTTTGCTCTATCGTTACTAGTTCTCGAGATACCTTAAAAAAAACATCGAAAATGAGACACCTGTATATAGCGACATACTTTGTTTTACGCAAGTTAGGTGAAAAAATATTCCAAAATGGCCTAGGACAACATGTACGTACGTCCCAACAGTGTTTTCAGAACATATTCCAACAGTGTTTTCAGAACATATTATATTAAAGGATAAGTAAATAATGTTTTCAAAAAGTATTAGAATTGATATGTGTTGCATATGGTATAGTAAAAATACATAGTGAGATGATGTGCACATTGCCCGGCAAATGTAGAGATTCGCAACTAAATTTAACAACAATAACCTCACCTAACGCACAAAATTCGCCCCGAGTTTCCCAAGAGTGACTTTTGTGTTTTACGTGAGGTTATTGTTGCTGTGTTTGGTTAAATTGCAAGCGAAAGAAGTTCTGGGCAAGTTTCTACATTTACCGACAATGTTCACATCATCGCACTGTGTACGTATACATTTACTGTATATATTCTGTAATTTTGTACATATTGTACATTCGCAAAAAAAAACCAGTGGCGTAAAAACAATTGTTCAGTCATTGTATCGGTGTGAAATTCGAAAAGTCCATTATAACAAAAGAAAAGAAACTAATGCAACAAATTATAATCATATGTAAAATTTAGTATTTATTAATAAAATATTATTTACTTATAACGTTATGTCCTTGCAATAACGATCTAAACAGTTTATGAGATTTTTGTTTTTAAATTACCAATTTTGTTATGGGAATAAACAGGATAACATTTTCCTGAAGGTCGATAATTAATCTTGCATCAAAGTCGACCCATCACTAACCCATCCACTGGTAATAATATAATTTCTCTTTAAATTTGAATTTAGATAATTTTCTCGTTCATTGAGATGTATTTTGTGGCTTCGTAGCAAAAGCTGATATCCCACTTTCTTTCAAAAATCAGATTATGATTTTGTTTTTGCAAATTTTGACGGCCAAGCGGGAATTGGAATACGATTATAGTCGCCGTCAAATAAATATGGACTAATGCTCAACTTCTTCCCTTCTCCGCACCCTGTCTCGGGCCGTGCGGTTTGCCGCTTCTTCATAACTTAGCATTTTCAACATTACCATACTGAATTGACAACACTGTAGAAATCTTCAGTCCATAGTTATTTGACGGTAAGTATAGTTGAATTTTTTCTACGGCTATTTTTTTTTAAATTTCGTTGACCTATACATTAAATATTAATAAGAATATAGCATTTTTATTAGTTTGACATAATTTATTTAACAAAACTGTTTAAATACATGTTTTTTATTATATCTATATGAAATAATATCCACTTTGCTCTCTCTGCGTTATCAGTTTCAGGATCGGCTTGTTATATACAGCCAAGTAGCCATGGCCCTACCTGTAGTTTCAACTTCAGCACGAATTTTGGATTAATTCAAAAAACACTTTCGTTATTTTAAATGTTAAACAATGTTAAACGGTGCCAACTTACTTCTGACTCGGCATTTTCTTAAATAATGTAATTGCCGCGTGGTGGTGCGCGGGTAGAGGTGGAAGGATTGAGGAGTAGTGGGGAGGTCGCGTTCTGAATATACATTTGGAGCATTGGAGCCAAAAGCCTACTGGCTCAACTAGTGAGACGTGTACTTGTTAGTTATATTTCGCCAACGCTAAACCAAACAAAACTAAAACGGACGCAAGGCTCCGCTCCGCATCATTTACGATGAATAAAATTAGTTCATTACGGAATAAGCCTTTTGCATCTTTTTAAATATATATCTTTAAATAAAACTGTTTGAAATTATAAACTTTTACTTTACAAGTCAAAATGACCTTGGACTAGGAAGATAAATCGTTCTTTCTTTTTTTAAAAAAGGTAGCGGGGTTAGGGGGATATATTTTATGCTGAGTGGCTCTACCATCAATATGTTCCACGAGCCGCCACTGATCAGTTTAACAAAATACTTCACACAAAATTATGTAACATACTTTGATTATTTAAATATACAGTGTAGGATTAAAGTATGGAATATTAAAAAAAGCGAACTCAACCGACTTATTTAAAAACGCTGAAATACGTTGGTTTTAGTTTTTAAAAATACACATTAATATGTGCGATTCACCTTCCGATTTTTAGAAGTGGAATCCGATAATGATTTTTTCTTCCTTTTTGTTCATGCAAATACATCATAAGGTTGCTTAACAAAAATTCTGAGAAAAATCGAGCTGCACATTTAATAATAATGAATAATCGAGATACCTTGATAAAAAAATTAAATCTAGCGAACTGTTTCATACAAGCATTCTGTCAATCTTCAACGCTCTTGACATAATTAGTTTTTTGAGAATTCTAATAATATTCTACTAAATTATAAGTACTATAATATCAACATTAAGTTTAAAGATTTAAAAAAAGTTATCAAGGTATCTTGACTATTCATTACTATGAAATGTTCAGCTCGATTTTTCTTAGAATTTTTGCTATGCAACCATCAAGTGTTTGATCTCCCTGAGAGGCGATATTCCTTGGCCGCGCGCTCGCCTGATTTAACACCGTGCGACTTTTTTCTGTGGGGTTATGTCAAAGCCGAAGAACCTGAAAACCCTACAGGAGGCAATTCGCACAGAAATCCACCGTAATTCTCGAAATAGATGCGAAACTTCATAAGTCGCTTGCAACAGTGTTTGGACACTGACGGGCACGACTTGGCCGATATTATTTTCAAAACCATATGAGATAAAACTTCCCATGGTGTACGTTCAGGATGTGAAAATGATGTTTTATCTCGAGTTTTGGTTTTTTAATTCAGCTTCAAAATTTGGGAGGTTATTCTGTCCCAGCCTGTACATTAGATACAATATTAAACAAACATTATCATTCTTAATTTTCCAATTATCATTTGACATTATTATAAGTATTATTTACCATGTATAAAATTTTATGGGTTAAATAATATTTGAAAAAAACTGTTTTCTTATGACCATCTCCTATTCCTACACAATGGTCGGAATGAGTCTTCATAGAAAGTGTGCAAAGTATAATAAAATTACAATTAATTTTTAAAATAACTGTTCGTTTCTGACTCCTACCGTGGTTAGAAATATAGTATATAGAGTTTTCATAATGTGCAGTTTTTACCTCCCTCTCCATATGGTGCCACTACCTCGTAGTAAGGGATGTATATTTAATATAAATTTAATCACATGTACTGTACATAATTAGAATCTCATTTTCTATTGAGCCTGGTATATTAACCATATATTTAATTTTATATGTAAGAGTATTTTGATTCTTACAGGTTTTAATTTTTATCCGTATTTTTATTGTTTTTGCAAAAACATTGTACTTGTATAAAAATACCTGCGTAAATTAGCATTAATCCTGTGTTAATGTCATAACAGCTAAAAATTGGTACACTGTTTTTCTACATATGTATAATATAATGATATTCAATACAATTAATGTATTTATAATATTTGCATACTTTCGTCGCTTATACATTCATTTAAATCATTTCTTACATCACTCGCAAACTAATCTAAATTTAACCAAAAAGCAACATTTAGCTCTTAATTAATTCTCAAAGGTCATTAGTAAGAATTCCCTCCGCCCTTTGCCGTGTAAGATCACACGCACTCGTCGCCCAGTTTAATTGCCTTATTGTTCAATAAGTTTCCGAACTGAAGTCAAGCCCTGCAATGCCTAACTTAGCTCTGTTATTGTTTTCAGCGATAACTCAGACTTGGTGGATGACGGAGACGAAACCAAAAGTGTTCGAACTACGGATGACAATAAAAAGTAAGTGGGAACTTTGATTTTCTATGGTTGCAAATGAAAAAACTTTTACAAAATGAGATTCTTTCATCAAGGACTTGTATGTATCCTATCGTATACAGTTAAACTTTTTACACTAATGCATAAAACTAATAAAAATAATTATGACTACAATAAAATGAAAGTAATTGTGGGTATTTGACTAATGAAAAATATTTTTTCAGTGATCATATATAAACAAAAAAATTAAATTTATAATTATGACAACGTACCGTTAAATGTCAAAGGATGGAATATTAAAATACACACAGTCACTAGATTACGAGCGAATTCCGATCTAAATTGCGTTTTTAATCGAAATTACACGCTAGTCAGAACCTTTAATTCGTATCTAATGTCAATTAATCAAATGTATCTCTTAAAAACACGATGTTCTTTCTTTGTATAAAATTAAAAGTAACACTTTCATTTACAACAAAACACCTACAAAGTAATACTACAGAAATAATGTCTCATATGTTGTAAGAAAGCTCTCTATTGCATTTATATTAATATTTTATTAAATATTACTTTATAAAAGTACTAAAAAGCTCTTTAAGCATACAAATAATTAATTTTAATCCACACCTCAAAGAATTTAGAAATTACTCCGTTTATTATAATACAGAGTGAGTCTTGGAAGATGCCTCTCAATTTTAACTTTTTTATTATGTCATAGAAAAAAATAGCTCATGTAAAAGTTTTATTATTTTAAATATACTATTTCATGGCAGATGTAGGTATTTTTTATAAAGTCCGGTTTCCAAGATACAATTATCAACTGGTATTTTTTAAATAGAAAACTATAATTATTTTACGAAAATGTAAATCTAATTTTCTAGGTGGCTATGTACAATATAATAATGAATAATTAAATAAATAGATAAATTAGTAAATAATAGGTATAAAGAAGTAACAAACAAATCTATACTTTGTTGATATTAACATTGTTACATTTTGTTTATTTTCACATAGCCACCTATAATATTTGAATAAAAAATAATTTCCATATTTCTGATTTATCTTATTTTTCTCGAATATGTTCAAATAAATTAATAAAAATTAATACATCGTAAAATAATTATAGGTTGCTATTAAAAAAATTAAGTTGATAGTTGTATCTTGTAAACCTGACTTTATAAAAAATATCTACATCTGCCATAAAATAGTACATTTAAAATAATAAAACTTTTATATGAGTCATTTTTTTCTATTACTTATAATAAAAAAAAGTAAAAGGGGGGGGGGCTCCCAGACTCACTCTGTATATTAACATATTATTGTTATCTAGAAAAACATCACACACATATTACAATTTTTTTATACTCTTCGCACAATGACCAACTGAATCGATTAATTCGATTAATGAAATTTCGCCAGCAATGAGATTATGGTACAAAAGTCATCATCATTACCGAGATCTGTAACTGTGTGTACGCAGCATATTGGCACACCCAGCTATGGGTAATATGCCGTGATGATATGTATATATTATTTGATTTTCTACAATGATCACTGAGAATTATATTATTTAGATATTAAACGGTCCAGTTAGTCTTTGTCAGAGATAAAAATGATATGTAGTAAAAGTGAAATATTTGTAAAAAAAAAACCATTTCTATATTTGAAAAATTTACTGATGTAAGAGCTAATAGCAATCGTTAGCCTGTTAGCCAATATTATACTGCTTCCTTTCTTTTCATATCCATCTCTCCTTACCGTATTAATAGCTGCTACATCACTGTTCAGTATTCACTGTTTACTAGATTTCCTATCCCACACAGTTATTAGAAGTGAATAGAAATATAAACAAAAAAAATTTTGATGAATTTTATAACTTTCATAGGTATTATTGTTTACATGTGTACTAATTATTATTTTTTCCCCGTTAACAATATTTAATACAATAATATGTTTTCATAGGTACTGGCAACGGAAATCTAGCCAGTGTTAGAAAAAAAAATTGTAAATCAGTTTCAGTTTTATGATATTCAGGAATACCTATGATTGTTTTTTTATAAATTACATAAATTATAGGTGAATATTGTGTATAAATAAATGAAAAGGACTTTATAAATATTATAAAGTCCTTGGATTTGTATTGGAACATATTTCGCTTTTCTTACGCCGCATGACGCTGACATTACAAGTTTCGCGCCAAAACTTTAATAATTATTTTATTTATTATTATTATTTCACGATAAAAAAATGGGGAATTTATATTTTGAATATTATTAATAAAAGAAACTTGGACAGGTTAGTTTAAGTGAAATTAGGTTTATTATTTATATCTGCTTCAATTATTTTTACTAAATCTAAATCTTGGATCTGTTAGGCCCGCTCCTACAACCTCTAGTTAAAGTGACAGTTAGTGATAACCAACGGTTATGTTGCAAAATTGTTCTTACAACCTTTGGTTAGAGTTAACTGGAAGTTACAACTGTTGTTTACATCGCTCTAACCTTCAGTTACATTCTTAACTAATGGTCAATATACAGTCACAATGGTAGGATGGGGCCTTTGTAAATTATAATACAATTAGACTCTGGCTAGTTTCTTGCAATCATATCTAGATCTGACCAGCAAAAGTAACGTGCATTATTCAAATTTTTAATATTATAGGAAATAGGCATTAGATATACATAGGGTTGAGAATTTTTTTTGAGGAAAATAACGTAACTTGTCTTTTAAAGTGAAAAAAAAAGTAAATGAAAGAAAAAAAAGGTTTAAGTTTTTATTGCTTTAAATACATTATTTTCTACTTTTAGCACAAGCTAACAATTTTTGATTATCTTTAAACGTTTGATAGCTAGTATTACAATCTAAATCTAGATTCAAATAAATAAATAACTCATTTTTTATTAAATTTAAGGACGCTCTGTTTCTCTCTTCTCGCCACTTTGTATTCATCACCGAGAAAACTCTTTCAGTGAAAGCTGAGGTGGCGGGAACAGAGAGCAGATAAGATACAATTCTTTTTATATTTGGTAAGTTATCATTTTTAAGTCTACATATATTGCCACTTTTCAGCAGTATTTTTTTCTGAAAAATCATTTGCTAATTTACTTTCTAGCTAATGGCGCCCCCACTACGTGCTATTGACCAATTAGCGTTAGGTGCCACGTACCACAGCACCAGTTTCCGACTGAAAAATCCAGCCTAAGAGCGTTTTGTTTCGTGCGTTATAATGATGACTCAAAATAAAGAATTTTCGTATACTTTATTTTTATGCAAAAGTATAAAGTATATTCACCAAAAATAAAGTAGGATACGTTATTGTAAAGTATGGTTGGCAACCCTAGATATACATGAGTTTAAGTAAGAAATTACATAAATAACAAGTAAAAAAATACGTTTAATGTAGAAATTATATCTTTAAATCCGCAAAACTTTATTAACAGATATAAACAGTATTGAGATATTTAAAAAAAATATATGTATATGTCGGGCAATAATAACATGTAATAATTCCAAAAAAATAAAATGCGATTTCATTATTTCTACAATTTTTTGGAATAATCCCTAAACATGATATAGTACAAATGTCTATTATAAATTAAATTAAATTTACCAACCTATTATGTAGTATATTTTCAAGTTCAGTTGTTAAGAGACAGGTGCAATTCCTGATCTATATATGAGAAAATGAAATTTATGTAGATTAATATTGTTTCCAGTCTTTCATAAATTTGTTCTTTCAATAATTACAATCTTACTTACATAATTTGTAATTAAAATAAAAAGAAAACACTATACCCAACAATAATCCTTGTAAATAATTATTCAGAACATATGTCGTACGTAAGGAAAGAATGTAATGAAGTAAACAGTTATTTATTAGTAAAAGTATCTCGTAAAAAAATTTGCAAAATATTAATTATTCTTGAATATTTAACATCCTGTATAATTTCTATATTAAATAACTGAAGCTGTTGACCTTCCATACTCCTATAAATAAATAGTTGTTGCATATTACCTAAGGAGCGCTGAGAAAAATGCATTCGTGACATTTTACCAACGGCATAAAATGCACACCGTTTCTAGGTTACCGCAGAAGGATCATTAGCGGAGAATGGTTTTATTCCTCTTAAACATACTATATTATAATAATTTAAAATCATTTTCATAATTAAATATATGATTTTCCATATCGCTCATTCATTATCCACTGTATTTTTTTTTTTTGTATATGCAGATTCCGGTAAAGTATTCATTTTAATGCTTGAATTTAACATTTTCCGTTTTTATTATAATAATAATTGTATGTATTAAAAACTACTTCATACACAATATTATGTCCACGTCATTCTATTGGTTCGATTCGAAAATGATCCAAATCCGACAAATAGAACGAATTCTCTCGGTACGCGAATTAGTTTAAAATTCTGTCGCTATCGTGAAGGGATATTATACACAGTAATGTGTTGGGACCGAAACATCGTATTGTATATTTTTTCAGAGCAGGAAAGCGTTCCGGAATAATTTTTCCAAATATTTAAAATAAAACTTAATTACAAGCTTTCCTTAATTATTTAGACAAATGAATTATTATACATTGCTGTCAAAATTTCGATTTGCTTGAAAATTAGTGTTGCGGTTCTTCTTTCGTTAAAAGTTACATTTTTAGGTATAGCAAGTTCCTTAGCAACACACCACGCCTGAAAACGGAATGGGGAGGGTATTCAACATAATACAAATTTTACAGTTTTGGTAATATTAACTCAAACATGCTGAAACTTAGTTACACTAATAACAAAAAAAATAATTCTGTAACAAAAATAAAGTTTACCTGATTTTGAAACTGCTTTAGAAAGACGTCTCTATTTCACATTACTATCATGAAACATCGCTAGTATAGTAGCACATGAACCCAAATTGGTACAAAACAATATTTTGTACGAGTAGTACACATTTAAAACTTTGTTTAGAGATGTCAACAGTCAAGTGTTTCTTCATTTACTACTCGGTTGCCATATAGTGCTAGTTCGAGTACTGTTGCACATGCCTACATCATTATTTAGCGAAATGGATCATTGTATGAATAAACAAAAATACGTCCTAATAATTGTTTTTCTATGAAAATAATTTAAAAAATCAAAAATTAGTGAAATACCCTATTAGCCATTTTATCGCTAACACTATATAGTAAACTATTGCAAAATTAAAATAATACTCCCAGGTATATGCGTGTAAGTAGTACTTTTTTATACTAGGTGTCTACTTTTTTTTGAACCATAGGAAATACAATGGTAAAATTTTCATATTGCTGTAAATTCTGCTCTATTAATTTTAAAAAGAAAGTGTAAATACAAAAAAATGTTCAGATTTAAAAACTGAATCTAACAAGTCTAAAAATTTTGTTTACATGCGTTTCGTTTGCGAAAGATGGGTAAAATAAAAGTAATAATTTTTTACTATTTACAGAGTGCCATGAGCAATATAGCACAAAATTTTAAACAGTTGAATACCTTGAATTTGGCAGATAATATCTGTCATAAAATTTTAATAATTATTGAATTCATTAATTTATTTATCAGTAAGCATGGATACATTTACCATCGCAGAAAAAACACAATGGAACAATATTAACAATTAAATATCAATTAATAAACTTCTATCTGTCAAAGCCAAACAATGCGACTATTTGAATAGTATGTTTTGTCTTGCATGGCACTCTGTAAAAAAAGCTTAAAGACTGACATTTTATTTAACGTTTATCTCTTGACAAAAAAATATTATATCAATAAATTTAGGTTAATTTGAGGCAGTATATAATTCTGAATATTTTTTTGTATTTTCACTTTAGTTCTAAAATTAATAGGGCAGAATTTACAGCCATATAAAAAAATTACCATTGTATTGCATAATAAAGTAGACACCCGGTAAATAAATACTTAAGGATACAGACTTAGTACACAAAATGAAATTTTTTCTAAAAAAAAAAAAATATGGTGTATAAATTAATTTTATTTTTTCAAGCTCAGATGTTTTACAAATTAAAATTTAAAATGTTCCAAGTCAAAGATTGCGCAACAATATTTGAATGAATATGAAACAATAAGGTATAGAGCGCGCCTATGTTTATATTTTACTTCTAACTGTATTTTATTACATGTGTGTGTATTCTACCTTGAACTCCCACTATTTAGGGCTTCAGTTGCGTCATTAAAAAGCTTCGTAGATCTTATAATCCAATCAGGAATTATTATACGGTGGTTAATGTAATCTTTGGCCCACTTCGACAAAAAGTTTTTCACCTATTTCAATCAATATCAGTTTCATATCATCGACTGAAAGATCGAAATTTTTTTTAGACAATTTTTTAATGACTATTTCACTCGTAAATTTATAAACCAACCCAAATTCGGGATTCTACATAGTTAAGTTACTAAGTTTTAGTTCCACAAAACACCCACACAAAAAAATCACATCCTTTGAACCAATAAGATGCTGTGTGTATTTTTACAAGTAGTTTTGATTAGCGATTTTTTTTTTTTTTTTGACGTTGACGCTGGGAAATATACTTGTCAAAGTGCGTATATTTTCAATGTTTTCAGTTTTTATTATAAATGAGCCGATTCGGACAGGAATTTGTTCAGAACATTGGAAAAGCAATCTTAAATATAACATTTCAAAATATAACAATTTTTTTTAAGAAATTTGTCAAAAAAAAAATCTATAAATTATACCTGATTTTTATTTTGGAAATAGTCATCCGAATACCATTCGTGGTAAAATTTTATTCTGGCAAAATTTTCCGATTGCTTTTCAAGCTTGTTGCTAATTTATCTCGTGACATTGATCAAAAATCATTCGCTTGACAACTCGTGATTTTTTTATCAATGCCACTCGATAAATTGCTAAGCAACCAGCGTTCGTAACAATCTGTAAAATTATCCGGCAAAAATTTATCACTTATCATATTATATATGAGAAAGTAACACTACTGAACTTCTCTCTACATTCTAATTTTTGGGCTAATATTTCAAAATATGTTAAAAACAATGACCGGTAGTATATTTACTCTTAAACAGGGGTGATTAAACGTTGACTAAAGTAACAAATTCAGTTTTTTTAGTCACCGCAATGTATTTCTAAATGGTAATTAGTTAGTCAGGGTGACTAAAATTTTGAGTAAATACTACCGATCTAAGTTACTATAATATGATAATTAATGAATAAAATACGCAATTTATTAACATTTTTTGTTTTCAGTGGTATTCTCATATTATAGTAACTATTCTAACGTATGTCCTATAAGTTTTGGTACATATTTCAACAATTTTTTTCTGTAATAAAAATGCATTTACTTAAAGTTTTGTAATTAATAATTAACTGTTTCATAAGCAACAAAATTATAATTAAATTAAATATAGTTGGACGTGTTCTTCCGCAAGGCGCAAGTTTCTGCGGACACCTAACATTATGTTTTGAACTACATTTACATCGATTTCTCGGTCATTTGTAACTTCCTGTATATTCTACGATTAATAGGCCTATTCTGTAAAATATTCGCTGAACGAATTGTTATCATAACGAAATCATTATTATGAAATTCGTTATATCTACTTAACGATAATCGTTATCTTCGTATCCGTATTCTCTAACACATTTTAAAAAATAATAATCTTGGGATCAACTTAAGAACTTTATTTCCTAAAATCAAATTATAATTTTAAATGAAATATCTAAAATAATTCAATATCACTTACAAAACTTCTAGGTTAGATTAGTTCTAGTGGGACTTAGCTGTCAACCTGTCAACTATCAGACTTTTTCTTCTTCTTGTTGTTGGCTATGCTATAGGGTATCTATATACTGAGGGTATAGCCATGACGTGGCTCGCGTTTCGTCCGCCATTTGCGGGCCACTGTCATATTCGTTATTGTTGTGCAAATTATTATGTATTTTCATGGCTATCTGTTTTATTTTAATGCAAAACACATTTAAATATACTTCTAATATTTATTTAAAGTGTAAGTAATACTTTTATTTATTTATATATAAACACATAAAAATTACCAATATTAAGCACAAACATTTTAATTTTTAAAAGGTGTTTAGAATATATACTTAATATGTGAATAATAACTACAGTTATTACATTAGATGTGATAATAACAACCTATATCCTGTGCTCTACATAACCTCTAAATCTATGTCATAATAATAAGTGTGTATAAATGAATTTTTATAACCTTTATAGATTCATAGTGTGATTATTTAATATTCTTTTACAATATAATATCACATTTCTTACAAATAAATAGGGAAATGAATACTCAGTATGTTTGACATTGGCCCGCAAATGGCGGCGATCTTGGCCCATGGCCATATAGGAGGTACCTACTATGTAGACAAATTGGGAAGCTTGCGCTAGGCGGTAGGAATAAAAACTTCTTAAATTAATTTAATATTACCTTATAAACAACTATAATATAACGGCTTTTTGAAATCACTATTCAACATAATAGCAATTTTGACACGAATAAAAATACTGAATTATTGAAAAACGTTGAGGTAACGAATAACTTTTCCAGTCGGTAAAAAATAACGATATCGTTATATTTTTACCTTCCGTCACCTTTAGATAAGGAAGGTATTGTCTTTGGTCAAAAAATTCAATGATGAGTTTTTAGTGAATAAGCATGTTTTAGGGTACCTATAATACGATTTTACCATTTTTACGATGATGTCTGTATGTATGTATGGGTGTGTGTGTGTGTGTGTGTGTGTGTCTGTGTGTGTGTGTGTGTGTGTGTGTGTGTGTGTGTGGGTGTGTGTGTGTGTCTGTGTGTGACAAAAGTTCCGGGTCCCATAACTTCAATACCACGATTCCAAAAATTATAATTTTTTCGTATTCCTCAAGTTTACATCCAGAAGAACAAGTGATTAGATTTTGGTTATAATTGGTGAACCGGAAGTAGCCTTATTTGAAGATTTAACAGTTAAATTTGATTTATTGGTATTTAAAGTTATTATAACTTAAAGAATATATTATTCTCTATATGAATTGATTACATTTTATACTTCATATTCAATAGATACAGAGTTAAAGAATTTTAAAGAAATTAAATTTTATAATTCAGCCAGCTATGCTAAACATGGAAACTACTAATATATTCATATAATTCAAATTGACAGCTGTCAGTATCAATAAAAATAAATTAATGTGGCAGAGATGAGGATGTTGAAGTAGATATTGGGGAAGACACGGAAAGATACGGTAAGAAAATAACTCTAGTGTTACAAGTTTCTAGAAAGATACAAGAAAGACGATTACATTGGTTTGAACATGTCATGAGGAGAAATGAAGAATTATATTTGAACAAAAATGAGTAGTTTAATACGAGGTTGAAGAAACAGAGGAAGGCCAAAGATAAGATGTATTGCAGAAGACTTGAGAGAAAAAGAACTGAATAAGACCGACACGCAAAAATAGGGACCCCTAACGAATGGGAAAAGCTAAAGAGGAAGAAGATGTCAGTGTTAAGTGCAATTTGAATAGTATGTTTATGAAATAATTTTACTGGAAATTTAGAATCTTTTGCAAGAAAAATTATGTATGGAATTTATACATTATACAAAGGATTGACGGAAGGTATTGTGCTGGCCACAACAGATTTTTTTCGTTATGTAGAATTAAATTATTATTTACAGAATATCTCTTTAACGATTATCGTTATAATAACAATGCATAACGTCATAACGAATGTTTACAGAATAAGCCTATTAAACGATTTTCGTTATTATTATAACGATATAACGTTTTAATGATTCGTTATGTCATAACGATGCTTACAGAATAGCCCTATTAGTTAGTCCTCATTTTGGGCTTCCCAACCTCCATCCTAAACTTTTCGATATAAAAAAGCCCAAAAATCTTCTATGGGACGAGCCTAGGGAAGGTTAGGGGGATTGTCGTTTCACATATGGTACGTTTTGGTCTGTTAGCCAATTTTGAGTTTGTGTTGTACAGTGACAAGACGCAAGGTCATTTCAGAAGGTAAAATCGTCCCTAGCGTGGTCTTCTTCAATATAATTAACCAATTTCGTCAGATGTACCTTTGACTATCCAGGGCTTCACCTCATTCGGTCCACATAAGGCCTGGATACACCCCTTGTGGAAATAGCGCACCATACCAACACTTTATATCTGATATTATTACGGACTCCTGCAATATTGTCAGTATAAAAACCATCATTTCCCTTGATTTCGAAGTTGCTCAGTGTGAAGTCCGGGAAATCGATGTAAATGTCCAAAACCCAACGCTAAGTGTCCGTAGAAAGTTGCGCCTTGCGGAAGAACTTTAAATTTAACTTCATAATTTTGTTACTTATGATACAGTTAATTATTATTAAACTTAAGTAAATTCATTTTTATTACAAAAAATATTATATACGTTACATTTGAAAATGCTTTCTGGATTCGTCTGCATCTCGTATTAAGAACTGTACATTCCAAACTTGATACGTAATATATGTACTATTAAATATTCTAGTGAATATTATTGCAGTAATTGCACTTGTTTCAACAACAATTTAATAAGGCAGGTTGCAAGGTTACTATCTCCGAAAAAAAAATATGAATACTTTTTAAAAATTAATTCTAAATGATATTAAAAGCTATTCCTTTTTGTAGACAAAATCACAGTGAAATAGAAAAAAGAAGAAGAGACAAAATGAACACCTACATTACCGAATTATCTGCTATGATACCAATGTGTCACGCAATGTCCAGAAAACTGGACAAATTAACAGTACTAAGAATGGCTGTTCAACATCTAAAAACTATTAGAGGAGCAGTACACTCATATACTGAAGGACACTATAAACCTGCCTTTCTTTCAGACCAGGAATTGAAATTACTTATTTTACAGGTAAGACAATATTTTACACACTTTCATAGTTTTATATTTCTGTTTTCTTGGTAGAAAAGTAATCAAACAAATCCTTTATAAACATTTCCTTAAAAAGAAATATGTTTTTTACATTTATATATTTTATTTATATATGTTAATTTTAATATGTAAAATAGAGTGAAATTGAGAGTAACATATTTTATTCATAAAGCAATAGCGAATCTGGGAAACCGGGTTCGATCCCGACCGACGCCAAATATTTCGAATTTTAAACGGCACAAAATTGATCCTTGTAACACACTCCCCACGACAGCAATGAGTGTCCTTGAGGTGAGGCCTGGTAAACATCCGCACGATACAAATATGTTATCATCATTACCGAAATCTGTGTACAAAGCAGATTGGCATACCCGGCAATGCGTAATATTCCGTGATGATATATTTATTTTTATTTATTTATATTACCTGCAGTCCTGTTCAATAAAATAGATGCAAGATATTGTTAATTTATATACAAAACATCTTAAAACATTGTTTTGCATATAGAAGTAATACTTTATATTTTCATTTGTTCCTGCCAAGTTAATGAACTGGAATAATAAGAATGCATTTTACTATAAGGAAAAAAATGAAAAGTAACTGGAAGATTTGAAAAATACGATATGCAAAATAATAGGTATGTTACCTGAAACAGATCATTTATTCAAATCATACATTTCTATTAATAAGAATTAATTACGAATAGTTATGATATGGTTACTAGCTAGTACCATATACTATAGCAGTAATTTATTGACAAAATTTCCACTCTTTTTAGATAATAAATTTTAACTTCTGGAATTTTACCATTGAAGCTTCTTACCGCTTCATCTGAGTTGTTGTTACCTACAAATGTCTTTTGTTTGTAGTTTTAATATTATTTTATTATTTATATATTCTTGTACAGCCCTTAATAGATTTTCAATAGTGTGAATGATAGAGAACTAAGCAGGCTATTTCAAAATTATAATTTTATTTTTGTACTCACGCATTGAAATGTATTGTTTCGCGTCGCCTAAGCAACGTCCGAAACCTCAATTTCCCAAGTCTCCACCAGATAAACGATCGGGAAATTTTGGAAAAAATACTGTCCTATTTCTAAAGCATTTCTTTTAAAGAACTTAATTTAAAATAATATAGTTTCTTAAACACTCTCTCGGTTAATAATAATAACAGAAAATGGTGGAATATTGAATGAAATTTAATTATAAAATAATGAATTTACTGCATTTGGTTCACTATGTTGGCAACAATTTCTGCTCGGCGGAAATCGGCAAGACAGATACTTGGGAAGTCGGTAACACATAACCAACAAACTTAATGTATATTGTAACAAAACAATAAGAAATTTAACAAGTTTATTAATTAAATTTGTTTATACTACAAGTGAAATACTTAGTAAGTAATAAATAGTTATTTACATACCATGATTAACATTACATTACATAAAAATAATTGGAATTTAAATTTGACACATCACTCTGAAATTAGCTACAAACAGTGTATATCTAATGAAGTTTTAATAAATAAAATTATTTGTACAAAAATATTGTATAAACCGCGTGTGTGAACTTGGTTCCCGGAATCGTTCTATGGCAGCGCTCGCAAGCTCGCGCCACCAAACACTCGTCCGGGAACCAGTCGTTCCCGCACTTGGTATGTAAATAACTAATTCTCTATTGTCATTTCTTTCCAGTTGTATCGGAACTGATATTAACTTCCTAATTTCAAATTTAACATCCTATACATTTTTTCAAAATTTAATTGTTACGTGAAATTCTGAATTCAACCTTGAGTAATAAGTTATAAACGTTTGTAAAAATTAGTTATTTAATTATCAAGTGCGTTAGTAAGGGCGATAAATAATCGGGATATTTTAATTTAATTATAAAGATTATTAATCGCCAATACTCGTTAGTTACAATATTTTTTCGTTAAAGAATATGTTTTAACTTTAATTGTTTTGCAGTGGTATCTATGGTTACTTGTTACTTACATTGGTATAAGATGACATTTATACATATGTTCATAAATCAGAATTGAGAATTGACATGAACTTTCAAATAATTGAGTAAATGTAAATCCAATGTTACATTGTTACTATAACATAACCCATACAAATTTCCCTAAATTAACTTAGTTTAATATAGATGTTTTATAAAAAAAATTAAGTATACAAGACGTAAAATATAAAAAAAATAGTATAAAGGACTAATTTGTCATTTTGATGCGTGCGAAATAAATGTCTTACAAAACTCCTTTAATATACTATTATTAATAGAAAATAAGGGGTCGAGTGGGAGTCGAGTCATAAATAAACGATTTTCTTTTCTGGTATAGAGTTTTATTGAAATCCATAAATAAAAAAATAAGGGAAAAAGTATTAAATACATAAAAAACAATAATTAAAATAAAAAAGTTTTTAGTTAATAAATCGCGTACACCTTAAAAATCAAGTAACCTGGTTTTTATCTTTTTTTAGCTATGTACATACGATTTTTAATCAACTGTCAATGGAGTTGTCAATGCTGTCACTATCATGTCAATATTTCATCTATTGTAGAGCAAGTTCTTCATTATGTTTTAAGTTACTATTAAATTACACGTACATTATTTCAGAATAATTAAAGAACAACCAAGTATGTATTTCCCATTTCCTGTTAACTTTGACACTAGTGACATTGACAAGTTAAAATTCAAGCCCGACTCAATGCAGCAAAAAATAGGTGTACGCGATTTTTTGCAAGCCAGTGATGGAAAATGAACTTGAGCTTGAGAATTCCATGTTAAATCCCTAAGTTCACTCCTAACCGCCACCAACCTATATAAATAAACCTTTTTTGGGGGATAAGCCTGTTGTTTCGGATGTCCAGTATATGGTCATTCTGCTTAGAGATATTGGCCCATATTCCGAGCGCACTTTTATAATAAAAGTGCTTTTATGGAGCACATTCCTCATAATGTAAAAGCGCTTTTATGGAACACACTTCTCATAAGAATATAATGTGAAAGCGCGATTTATTTTGACAATCATTATTCTGACAATGACGTAATAATAGTAAGTTATGTGGCAAGTGGGTGAAGCTGAAATTTTTACATGAGGGTGGAGATTGCGACACGAGCCGAAGGCGAGTGTTGCAAACCACCCGAATGTAAAATAGGGTTCACACACGTGTTACACACTATACTTTTTCTACGACCTTGCAATATTTTTTTTTTTTTTTTATAAATTAATAACACATTTCTCATGAAGTAGTTATTTCTACGGACCATTTACCAACACATGATTTACGTGTATATAAAGATATTCATTGTATGTGTTAAAACTGAACTATTTACTTCACGCACAGTGTACAAAAACTCAAGCTTCACAGAAAAATTGATACGTGAAGTACTCACTTCACGCATGGGAGTAGAAAAAAGCTTTTGTTCGTCTCTTGATTCTAATTCCATGGCTAATACTATTAAATTGTAATTCCGTGAATTTTCAAATTTTATTTCTGCACTTATGAAGTAGTCAAAATGATTTTTTTTATTGATTCGGATGTAGAATTTTTTTGCTTTACAACATCCATTTGATACTTTTTGTCTAAAATAATAAGGGGAGCAATGTGCACGGAAAAACTGATTCCCCCCATGTTAAACGCCTGTTTCACTTTCCGTGATACACCCTGTAATCCTATATTAAATAGTTTTACGAAAAACGAAAAAAATATATAAATAATAATTACTTTTGTAGGCAGCAGAAGGATTCCTGTTTGTTGTTGGTTGTGATAGAGGACGAATATTATACGTATCTGAATCAGTTTCTCAAGTTTTAAATTATTCTCAAGTACGTATTATATTTTTAATCAGTAAAACAAATAATAATTATTATTATTATTAGGGTGATTTACTTGGCCAAAGTTGGTTCGATATCTTACACCCAAAAGACGTCGCTAAAGTCAAAGAACAACTATCATCTTCAGATCTAAGTCCGAGAGAACGTTTAATTGACGCAAAAAGTAAATACCAGATAAAAAAAATTGTATTAAAACTAATTTTAAAGTGTTATAGCAATGTTACCAGTAAAAACAGACGTACCTCAGGGAGTTACCAGACTTTGTCCAGGTGCAAGACGGTCATTTTTCTGTAGAATGAAATGTAAAAGTAATACTCAAGTCAAAGAAGAAGCTGATACTACAACAGGGTGCCATAGGAGAAAAAAGCAACAAAATATGGGTAAGAAAACACAAAAATATATACCACTACTCCTCAGTAACTTAATTTAAAAATGAAGTTTCTTATTGATCAAATGAATACTACTTTAAAAATATAACACATAAAAATGGCATTAATAAAGTACCATTTCCGGTTACTCAATGTTTACCAAAAATTGATCAATAACAAAAATGATGAACAAAATTCATAATAGGTATCGGTGACGATATAAATGCAGGTGCATACAAACATACAGACTGATAAATAGGGAGACTGATGTACATCAACGTAAAATATGTTTTATCTTATTCTAGACCTAAAGACTTCATAAAGAGTACAAAAATCTAGAAATGTTACCACTCTCATATGTACTAAAGGCAATCGCTAGCAATAACAATCCATTCACATAATTAATATATTGATTATTTTTATTTCAGATAGAAAATATAGTGTAATACAATGCACAGGATACTTAAAATCATGGGCTTTAGCAAAAATAGGTTTAGAAGAAACAGAATCAGATGGTGACGGTGATTCGTGTAACTTATCTTGTCTAGTCGCTGTAGGAAGAATACAGCCTCATATTTCAGTCATAGCTTCTGGTACACATAATAAACCAAATGTTAGACCAATTCAATTCATTTCTCGACATGCAATGGATGGAAAGTTTTTATTTGTGGACCAAAGGTGAGATTAAAGATGTTTTTGTTATTGCTGTTTATAACAGTTTTATTTAAAACAAATATAGTAGTCAATATAACTTTTTATTATTCCTTTTGTGGTAATGTGTGTGTGTTTTTTTTAAATGAAATTAATTGATATATTTTCGTTTTATCGAACAATTAACAGCTTTTATTTCAAGAATATTTGAATATAACATTAGAAAATTCCAAAAATAGTTCATAGATAGGATCTTATATTTCTGTTCTAAGTCAATTGTGGAAAAATTAAACGACATATTTCATATTTTTAGTTGTATCTAATAATTATGTTGCAATTTATTTATATATTAAATTAAGGAATATATCATAAAATTTATATTTCCCATATTATACAATAGTTATTATTTATATGTGTTAAAAGTGAGGAGGAAGTTTGGAACACAACTCGAGGCGGATTGGTCCACACCTTCGAACAAAATAAAATCACTTTTAATATGTTTGTCATACACTGTTTTTCTACAAGCAATATTTTTTCATTTAAATTTGTATTTCTAATAATGTTTTGACATAATGTCGATTTGTTGTTCCATTCATCATTACAAAGGTTCATTTTTAACACTAGTGTGAAAAGTCTACTTTTAATTAATTTGTAGAAAAATAGTATTTTATGTATCAAGGTATTGAAGTTCTACTTTTTATCACGAATATGGAATTTAGTTGCCGAGGCCGAGGAAAATAAACCACATGAGTAATAAAAAGGAACTTCAGTGCCGAGGTGCATATTAAATTTTATTTGAAACTGAGAATTTGTGAAAATGAAAGCAATATTTATTTTTATAGGTTATGTTGACACATTTATAAGTTGCTGTGAGTCAAAAGAACTTATGTTCAGTGTTGCGAACCTCCAGATATTGAAGTTTTCGTAAAAAAAAAAACACTCGAGATTACGTGTGTTATCTCATACTTCATCGAAATTATTTAATTCGTTCTTCTTGCACAAATTTTTTCTCATTTTACGTACAAATTAACTATTGTACATCGTATACCTACCCAAATTATCTTATATAACAATAATTATCATAAGGTTGGCAACACTGCATTTACATGAAATCGTCGTATAATTGATTATTTTAGTGCCGGTTTCTGAAATTTTAATGACGATTTTTGCGCACTTTAGTGACGATTTCAAATAAATAATATTTTTTATATACAACCGGTAAATAAAGTTAACTTTATTCTTATCGAAATCATTAATTAATGTGCTTCATTATTTACCGAGGGAAATAAAAATGACAAGTACTCCCTAGGGAAATAAAGTGATTCAAGGCCATTGACAGTGTCACGTAGGAATAATTTTATTTTCTTAGTGTTCAATTCTTAATTGATATTAACATACAAATATGTAGAATATTATCGATTATAATTATTTTGAAAAAAAATATAATTGTTTTTGTGAAAAATTAAAAAATAAATAGATTTTTCATTTATAGAAATTTACTTCATTTTAAGCTAAATAACAATTTTTTCCGTTTGTATATAAAATATCGTATATAATACGGGAGTAAAATGTCATTACTTGCCTCAAGCGATTGCATCCCTCGGGCTACGCCCTCAGGATTCAATATTCGCTCTCGACAAATAATGACGAACTTTACTCCCTTGATATATAAACTACTATTGTTATGTTATAAAATATTAATATAACATTAAAAATAATACTGATGTACATATTTTGAAAAAATATACAATTTCTAGTACTGTATTATAATATTATTAACATTTCAAAAATTTACAAAAATTATCAATACCAGTAATATTTGTAATTAAAATGAAAAAACAATTTATTTATTACCAAACTTTAATTACAAAATTATTGAAATCTTTTTGCGAAATATTGTAATAATTGTCAAAAAAAATTGAATATTTAATACTTTTCTTTTTTTCTTTATAGAGCAACGCTAGTGTTAGGTTTCCTGCCTCAAGAACTCCTAGGTACAAGCATGTACGAATATTACCATCATGACGATATACATACGATAGCTGAGTGCCATAAAACCGCTCTTCAAAACTCTGAACGAGTTACTACGAAAGTTTATAGGTTTAGAAATAAAGAAGGAAGTTTCGTTCGACTGCAAAGTGAGTGGAAATCTTTCCGCAACCCTTGGACTAAAGACGTGGAGTATTTGATCGCAAAAAATTCTTTAGTCATGTAAGAAATCATTAAAATGTAGCCTGCCTATAGTAATGCCTCCTAACTTAAAAAAAAATCTTCGTAGATATGATCAATTTACAAAATTCTGTTTTAATATTCTGAAAATTTAAACTATATATTCGAACCTATTCTGTAACAAAGTGGTTAATTTTTAACAAATGGTTAAAAAAAATATCCAATATACAGGTGGTGGTGGTTAGGGGTGAACATACAGATCTAGCACGAGATTTTTGTTTTATGCAATTTCCTGCTCTTCTGTTCATTTTACGCCAAAACCTGTAGAAAGCAAAGTTGTAAAGAATTGAAAGTTGCATATAGAACTGTTTTAACATGTTTTATTATGTTTCTAGTTTCTTCACAATTTTAAAAAAGAAATTTCTGTTAGTTCGTAGCAATAGCCATGACATTTGTTTCTTTTTCTGATTTTCAGAAATTATTAATATAGGTCAAACGTCAATCTGACTTATGGAAAATAAATCCCTTATTCTTCTAAAACTATTTACACCACAATAATTCTTTATAATGACATATTCCTTGTTTGAATAAATCTTCATTTGATTTACTTATTACAAAAAAAAAATGACAATATGAATAAAATAATATTGTTTACGTCAAATGTCATGGCTATTGCAACCGATTAACGGAACTTTTGAAATTTAAGAAAGAAATTAAGAACTAAAACCATAGTAAAAAATAGAAGAACAGTTTTCTATGAAACTTTTAATTCTGTACAGCTTTGCACTCTACAGTTTTTGTCGTACTTGATTAGTTAAAAAATTTAACCAGTTGTTAAAAATTAACCACTGAGTTACAGAATTTCTTCATCCCAAAAGTATGTTTCCTGTAGAATTTATCTAAACGGAATTAACACGCTATTATTCTAAGCAAGCTATATTATTTTTAACAAAAAGAATTAGGTACTAAATATATAAAATATTTTAGGGTAGATACATTAAGTGTTGAAAGTAGTGCAGCTATGGCAGATGGTAGTAGTTCACATATGCAAGGAAATTTCGACTTTTTCACGCAATGTAAGTACCTACAAACCAATCAAAAAATGTCAATATGTACATATTTAAAACATATATTCTTGTATAATTTATAGTAATATGTATGTATTATGAAAAGAACTTGATTATTGCTGATTTTAATAAATATCGCATTAGTAAATAAATTCACTAAATGACCGAAAAAAATGATGAACTTCAATTATCTTGAAAATAGCGCATTTTATTGAATGTCAGTAAGAGTAGATTTTTTTTCCTTTTTTCTTTAAAATTGGAAGGATTTTAAAATAAAGTTAAAAAAATCATTACTCCCTTGGAATAAAAATTGTCTATTGATTTTACCCCATCACTCTTCAGTGTAACCAATCTACGAATGAATTTGAAAAATTTACAAAATATTGCTATGATGGCGATGAACAGTGATCTTTAAATATTAAATTTCTTCATTTTCCAATGAAAATATTATTTTGATTTCCTAAAAACAACTTCATGAATTCATTTAAATATTTATTTCAAATTAATTCTTCCAAAATTATTATTATCATTTTTAATAAAATTTCCACAAAATTTATGAAAATGAAAATTTTTGTAACTTTTTTTTTAACTACTCGTTCTGTATTTCATATACTTTATTTATATACTCATTCGTGCATATTTTCATTACTGGTAAAGACATGAAGAAATATTTTTTTATAATAACTAACCTAATTACATTGCAATAACGTACCACAGTGCTAGTTGTACGTAACATACTTGTATTTATAATCCCAAAAAAGTCTATTTTTGGAGTCATAAATTTAATTTGGAATATAAAATATCCCGATTTTCAAATTTTTTTATAGTACTTAACATTTATTTCTATTTGTACGCTATTTATCCCCCCCAAGTTTTTTAAAATTATCTTTAATAAAACTCGTAATTTAAAAATGAATACAGATACAATACAAGTCAGTGACTTCACTTGTCCGAATCAAATTATTTTGTTCTTCTAACAATTTGATTTGTTTTAGCGAATGGTAGAGAAATGCAACGAATGATTAACACTCATGTGGAAGCCAGCAAAATCGGCAGACAAATCGCCGAACAAGTTATTGATTCCCAACGAAGAGGATATGATTCCTCTTCCGGAAATAGTCCAGATTCCGCGGAAAATGATCTCAATATTAGTAATGCGGAGGTAAACAATACTTTCAAATTCATTACTAATAGATCGAATGTTTAAAAATATAAATGCAGGAAAACGGTTTGGAATTATAACATAATTATTGTATTCCAGTCGCACATATCAACGAGTGATACAACAGAAAGACAAAGGAATTTTCTGCCAGATGATTTTGCACAAGAGGCAACGTCTTTTACACATGGGAGAATTAATAATGCTTCATTATCCAGTATGTCCAGTGACCCCGGTAAGACAAAATAATTTTTGTTTTAGTTGTTTAAAATTATTAAATATGTAAGAAATACTCTTAAATTAGCAGATCTTTTATCAATATTTTAATAATTGCAGAAAAAGGCCTCAGTAATTTATTAACCGAAACTGTTTTGTTTAAAATAATCAATCTTTCGAAAGCGACAATAACACTTTACGCTGGTATAAACACATTGGCCCGTACTACGATCACGGTCTTAACTAAAACGCTGTTTTAAGAAGTGTCAGATATCATTATAATATTGAAAATTAAATATTGACCAAAGTCGCCATAGCATTTAACTTAGTACATTTTTTTGATTTTTTTAAAAAACAAAAGCACATCTGAGGTGACCTCTAAAAGGAAAAAGTATCATTTAATAGAAGTCATAACTTTTATAGTTTTCGAGATAGCAGAGGTAAACCCACATAAAAACTCATTTTTCACTGCCTTATATCTCGGAAACTATTGATAATTGGACTTAGGTTGATTAAGCTTTTTTACTCATTTTGGTTAGTACTATATGCCCTTAATTTTTTTAAAAATATTTTTGAAACAGCCTGTATTAAAAAACAGAAATTATGTTAGTTCGTATTTCTTAGTTTTTGAGAATCCCATCTTCAGTTATTATGAACATTCTTTCCCTATATATTTAACTGTTTCGCACATACATATATTGAAATAATTATATTCATATTAAAGTTTAATGTTTTTGAAGTTAAATTTATTTCTATTTTAATGTATTATCTCATTCTACACTTAATACATCTCATGTATGATTACTATGTAATCAGATCATATATTTCATTGCACACTTACCGTTTTATCTCCATCTTAAAGTAAGAATAACAAAATTTACCCCAAAAATAATTCCATCTAATCAAATATATCAAACAACTCACCTTTCTTCTACATTAACTCACTCCCTTACTATTTCAGTTCTCGGCGGCTCAACAGACGATGAAATTATTGAGATGATGGGGCGTACTGTTCGCGAAAGCCCTAACCACGGAGCACCGAGCGATGGAAACGACGAGGCCGCAATGGCGGTTATCATGAGTCTACTGGAGGCCGACGCGGGTTTGGGCGGTCCAGTAGATTTTTCTGGATTGCCCTGGCCACTGCCATGACCATAGGAAATAGAAGAATGACTGTGATTTAGCTGGTCTAGATTTGGAGAAGACTAATTTGGAGGTAGCCAGAAGATGATCAAGAATAGAAGTTGAATTAAGGCGTGTTTACATTTGGATCCGTTCCACAATTTTGGAATATAGATTGAGATATTTTTCTAGATATTATGGACTTCTATATCATGAGTATATTTCTCAAATAGGTGTTTTAGATGTGGACCAATTTTTAAATTTTGAAGATATTTTCTATATTTGGACTTTCTAATATTAATGCTGATTTGGACATTTTTCTAAACATAACCGATGATTTAATTTGAAAGACAATTTTTAATTTGATTTCAACTTTGTTTGTTCTAAAATAGACACTCCCTCTCTATTTTAAAATTAAAATGATTTAGATTTCGATCAGTAATTGCTGAATTGTATGGATGTATGCAAATTTGTATTTATTAAATGTTATATTTAAAATTAAATATAGAATTTTATGTACATATTTTAAATCACTAAAAATTATTTCACTGTTTTATTTTTTTTTGTTTTAGATTTCTTTTTGATATTTTGCTCTGTAGATTCATCTTCAAAAATTAATTTTTCTTTTTTAATTTTTGTTTCCATCTCTACTTCACCACTTTTTCGTTTCTTCTTCTTCTTTTCTTCTGATTTCTTGTCTACATCATTACCTTCATTCAAGGCAGCAATTTTCACTAAGTTAAATTTTGATGATTCATCGGCTTTTTCTTTTAGAGTTTGTTCAAGCTCTGAATCATACAAATCTAATTCTACATTATCCCAGAGAATATTTTTTGAAGAATTTAATTTTTTGTGTTTTCTGTCTTCTAAATCAGCCATAACTGTTGGAGTGTGAAGAACTGTGGAGTCTTTTCTTTTATGTTCATTACTTTTTCTATTCTTTTTTGGAGACTTTTCTATGATTTCTTTAATCATTTCTGTAGGTCGCATCAAAATTTCTGAACTAAGTCCGTTTATATTTTCTTGTATATTAGCTTCTTTGGATTTTCTTTTTTTCTTTTTACTTGTTGAATCATTTAAATTTATTTCTGGGGTTGTAGTAGTTTCTTCTTGTAAATTTAATTCTGAAGCTGCAGTACTTTCTTCTTTTAATTCAGATTTTTTCTTCTTTTTAGTTACTACTTCTTGAATTTCATTAGTAACTTCATCTATTTTAATTTCTTCTTTATGTTTCTTCTTTTTCTTACTATTTGATTCATTTAGTTTTAAATCAATTTTAACTGATTCTTCTGGACCATTTTTTTCTGATTTTTGTTTTTTCTTCTTTTTGTCTATTGATTTGTTTAGATTTAGATCAATATTATCGACAGTTTCTTCTATTGCAACTTTTTTCTTCTTTTTCTTCAAAGATGTATCTATTTCATCCGTATTGCTATCTACTTGTATTGAATTTTCTAATTTTATTCGTTTATTTTTCTTTTTAGGAGTTACGTCATCATTTTGCAAATCTAAATCGTCTTCATTGTCTCGTTTCCTTTTCTTTTTAGAAGTTGGTATTGCGAAACCTACATTATTTTCTGTTATCTGCTTAATATTCTTCAAAGATGTGTCTTTTTCATCTATAGCGGAATTTTCTAATTTTATTTTATCTCGTTTCTTTTTCTTTTTAGGAGATATCTCTTCAGTTTGATAACCTAAATCCTCCTCTGCTACTTGCTTAATTTTTTTCCTATTCTTCGTTTTAATCCTATGAACAATAAGATAATTATTACATTATAGTTTATAAATAAATAATTACAATTAAGAAATTAAACAATAATGAAAAAAAAAATATGATAAAGTTTTATGAAGTGTTTCAGTGCGGGCTATAGTAAGAATAAATGAAATATGAAAAAACAGCAAAAATGAATGTTAAGCTAGGTTTACATCGAACGGTGTCACGGATCGCATTTTGATTGGTGGAATCTTCCGGGCGACACCCTTACAAGGTTATAATAGGATTCGATTCTAGTCATAACCGTCCCGTTGGAACGGCAGAAATTATTTACGCATGCGCACGTATGAAGCTATGCAGGTTTACCATACCAGTATTTATAACAAAAATAGGAAACAAAAGAAAGTGATGACGGTGGGTTTTAATCCAAGTCTACAAATTTTATTTTCTAATTGCACGTTTCTGTAATCCTTGTGTGCAATTGCGTAATCAAGCATGTTTTACTACTTCACTAATAATTTATTCGTTTATATTAGTTTGTTTTACTGTTTCCCGATTGTTAGGTTAGAAAATAAATCTAGTGACTTTTCATTTTTCCAAATTACTAATGCCTGCTGACGAATTCCCTGCCGTTCGGACTACTTCGTTCCGTCTATGTAAATTAAAACCAGAAAATTGTCGTTGATACCGGATGGGAACCATGCCGGTGACAACGTTCCATGTAAGCTAAGCTTTACATTTCGATAAATTTAAGTAAAACATTTTTAAAATTAAAAAATACTGCAATAAAAAGTCGTGAAAATTCTGGAATACCAGAAATTAATATGCAAAACATGTATAAAATATTAATAGAGTTTTCCAAACCAATGGCTTTTGAAGAAATAAATATTGCATATAAATTTTAGTATAAGGTATATTATTACAAAATAAAAATAATGATAAATTATGAAGTATTTTTAAATGAATTTTTAAATTGAAAAATATATATGTTCAAAACGAACCCCAATTGACGCGGTAGCCCTACCGAGGTCACACAACTGATGTTACATTACGGTGTGAGCGTATGGCCGGTTTTTACCGAGAATTATTTTGTTAAAGTTTAAAAATAAGAGTTGCTGAAAGATTAATAGACGTGCGTAACAAGAAAACTGTGGCTAATTTTTCATGTTTTGTCCGCTATATTAGTTTACACATAATTAAATTTTCATATTTGGCGTGATTTTGTCCGCCATTTGTATAGGAACTACTGAAATCATATATCTATTAACTAATATATTGCTAATGCTCCTATCTTTTACGTAGAAACCAGTTGAGGCAAAGAAAGAAAGATGGGAATATCATTGCTGCATAAGTCTGTCACTCTCTAATTCCGGTTTCTTAATTTTGCGCATGCACGTAATATTTGAATTCTATTGGCTTCGGTGACAGCGACGGTCAGTTGATCCAGCGAGCACATGGTTAGTTTCATTCTTTCATTTTCTGTTTGTACTTTGAGTCGTTCATACCGTTCGTATTCAGTCTTAGGGAATAAAATCATTCACAGTGGCAGGAAAATTGGGTTTCTGGGCTTTTAATTAATATAACAAATATGTTTGAACTTTATGATGAACAAAAAATAGATTTAGAGTTTTTATTGACTTTTAAATTAAGTCAAGATTTTCTTGAAACATTCTTCAGCGCCATTAGGAGCCGGGGCGGATTTAATAACAATCCCAATGCGCTACAGTTTGAATCTGCGTATAAAAGACTACTGATTAAAACAGATATTAAATCAATGCAAAATGCCAATTGCTTAGTGGACGGCATAAATATATTACAGGTCTCTTCGAAAAGGGAAAATTTTAAAAATCCTGTTTGTGGGGAGGATTCTGTGAGAGTAAGTAGATTTGACCATGATTATGTAAATACGATGTGGGGTCTAAACACCTATGTTGAAAATGTAGTAGAGTACATAGCGGGATATGTTCTCAGTAAAATTAAAAAAATGAACATCTGCTCATTTTGTTGGGACTACTTATGCTCTGATAAAAGAGAAAGCTTATTAATAAACATAAAAAATCGGGGAGTCTCCTATACCCCTCAAAAGACATGATATTTATATGCAAACGCGCTGAAAGGATATTCAGAGAAAAGCAAGAACAAATGTTTAAAAATAAAAAATTAAAACAACAGATGGTTCTTACCATAGTTTTCCATATGTATTTAATACAACAGAATTTTTAAACCACATCAAAGAACAAACCATTTTAGACAACCACAAAACGCAAATTATAAAAAACTATAATTCATACTTTTATAAAAATTAGATTTTGTCACGAGACGAAGTTACTGTCACAGAAAGACGATTATATTCGAAATAAATTCACCAGAATTGTATTGTTTAGAAATCAATAAATATTTTAAAAAAATATTTCTTTTACTCTTTACCTTCACCAAAATAAATTAATCCTGACCAGATTTAATTCCTATTATTTTTACAGTACAACAAAGTTAATTATTTAATTCAAGTTCAGTACTAGAATATTTCATTGTTATTTATTATTACTAATATTTATGTTGAAGGATTTACACACAAAATAAATAGTAGGTATATTACTTAATTTCTCAGATTTATAATTATATACTCTTACTCTAATACTCCACTCTGCACTCCATGCTATGATTTTGGAACACACCCGGATCAACTGGCCGTCGCTGTCAGCGTTAGCCAATAGAATTCAAACATTACGCGCATGCGCAAAATCACGAAACCAGAATTAGAGAGTGACAGACTTATGCAGCAATGATATTCCTATCTCTCATTGTTTGCTTCAAGAAAAGCACAGGATCCGCAATATATTAGTTAATAGATATATGACTGAAATTCTCTTTCCGCCTCATGGCTCCCCCCCACCAATAAAATCAAAGTATATTCCCTCTATAGTAGTTTATATACTCTATAACAGTGTTTCTCAACCGCCGGTCCGCGGCAAAATTTCACCGGTCCGCAGAAAAATATCTGACGTACTGACATTAATTACGAGTGACACTGTTGTTGAAAAAAAAGGTGTTCATTACCGAAATATTTTTCCGACATTGAATGGATTGCAAAACTAGCGTACTTAAGTGATATATTTTCATATGTTAATGACTTAAATTTAAGTCTGCAGGGAAATGAAACGAATGTTTTTCATTTATATAACAAAATTGATGGGTTCAAAAAGAAAATTAAATTTTGGCTGGGAAAAGTAAAAGAAAACAATTGTGACATATTTGTTTCATATTACGATTTTGTTAGTGCACAGCAAGATTTAAATGTAGAGAAACTGAATACAGTTCTTTGCCATCATTTACAATCACTGTATGATGATTTCGAGAAATATTTCCCAACAGATATGAATATGCGATTATTAATCCTTTCATGGAGCATAAACTAAGTAATTTAAATTTAAACAATAAAGAGCAAGAAAGTCATTTAGAACTGAGTGCGGAAGAACTGAGTGCGGATTTGACATTAAAACTTAACTTTTCAACCAAAAATTTAAATAAATTTTGGATTACAATGAAAACCGAGTACCCAAGTCTTCATGACAAAGCAATGAAAATGTTAGTTCCTTTTGCTACAACATATTTGTGTGAAGCAGGATTTTCGACAATGTCAATAATAAAAACTAAACTAAGAAACCGCCTATCCATAGATTCATCTCTTCGGCTGGCTTTAATGAATTTAGAACCTAACATTAACTTAATTATCGAACGTGAGCAACAACAACAATCACATTAAATTGTGACTCATTTGTCTGTTAACTTAAAATTTTAGGTTTTTTTTATAAGTAATACGTATATTGTATTTGTGAAGTAAATTTTTGGTTTGTACGTGATGTTTCTAAATAAATAATAATGATAATATGTGTATTTTAAAAATGGGTACCTATATTCTGATACAGTGGTGTGGCTATGGGGGGGGGGGGCGCCAGAAAGTTACGGGTTCAACCCCCCCCCCCTCCCCGAAATTTTTGGAATGTTTCCAAAATTATGTATATTGCTGCAAACCGTTAAATATATTCTCTTTTCCTCGCTCTTTCCTAAAATGTTCCATGATCTGGCAATTTATTTTTGTATATGAAAGGGAAAACACCATGCATTTGCACATCCCTTGATGGGAAATAAGCAATATGACATCTGGTGGTATTTTCGCAACTATAGTTGACGGGATAAATTATACACATGACATTTTCTTGATTGTATAAACACAAGTGTTACCTATTATGTTTATAATATTTAAAATAAATAAATAAAATAAATATTTCATCACGACATATTAACCATTGCTGGGTGTGCCAATCTGCTTCATACACAGATATCGGTAATGATGGAATATTTGTACCGTGCGGGCGCTTACCAGGCGTCACCTCGCAGGCACTCATTGCTGGCGTGGAGAGTGCGCCACAGGGGTCAATTTTGTGCCATTAAAATGCGATGTATATATGTAATATCTCTTAATATTATACACTTAATGCATAAATACAATTAGTAAATGTCAAATTATCCCGTTAACATTAGTTCCACTTTGGCGCTGCGATCTTATTTCCCATCGCCTATACAATTTCCCCTATAATCTCTAATAGGAATCTCAGTGGCGGATTTAACGGTAAGAAAAGGGACATTTTCTCCCTAGGCCCTCGTCTGAATGAACCCCGGACCCCCATCAAACATAAAATTGAGTTAGTTTCTAGTCGCGAATGTAAATGTGAATTGATTATTCCTCATGTTTAATAAATTTGCCGCGTGTAATAAGCTTCGATATTTCTCATACGGCTTTGAAATACCTTGCATCGGGAGGAATAACCGGGGAAGTTAAATACCAAATAGGCACTTTTAAGTTTCTGAGAATATATATGTGAATCAAGGATTTTAAGAATAATATTCATTATTTCTAACTGCGATTATTGTGCGATAAATCTTATAAAAGATAATATTATCCTTGCAAATATATTTCTCATAAAAAAAAGTTATTGATGAGTCCGAAATTAAATTTATAAGTTCACTTACTTCTTATGTGAAGTACCGGGCATGAATTTTAACTATTTTTATGTATTCTTTCTTGCATATTCAAAAGAAATGATTATTGGATGCGAAATTCATATCCCGATATTCAATAAACCTTTATCGCATAAGTTAACTATTTAGCCACATCAATATTAATAAGTTTCTCATGAAATGTTAAGTTTATACTACAAAACATAATTAATAGTAACATTGTGCAACTCACTTTATTAACTCTGCTTTAAAGTAAGGCAGTCTCGAATCCAAATCCATGTAGACAATTTTCACTACCACTTCGTCTCCTACAGTCACTTCTTCCCCAATCCAGTTTTCTTCAGTACTTGGTACCGAAATGTTAAAAAGTTGATGCACTAAACATCCAACATGGTCTACACTCTTCTTATTTACAACACCGGTTAAAAGAGAATCCACTTCGGGCTTGAAAAGATAAAATTCACCTTCAATATCAATATGAATAAAACAGCTGTCACTCATTATAGATCCCTGAGGAGTTAAGAGTTTTAAATTCGCATAACCTAACAAAATGCCGTCGAGCCTAAAAAATATTAAGAGTTAGACATTTATTTATACAGTAATAATTCTTGACTTACTTTTGATCATATTTAGCAACTTTAGCGTTTATAATTTCTTTAATCGAAGCACTAATATTAGTTAAATGATACGGATATAGTTGTAAATTATAAACACTTTTATGTACAGTAACACACGAGTTTTTATCATCCACTAACCTTTTTAATTCACCTTTATTAAATTTTTGTGTTAGTTGTTTGGCCATTGTATAAAAATATATCTATTAACGTAACTTCTGAGAAGAGGTTAGCTTCTCGCCATGTGTTCGCTTATCGACAAACCGACGGCAACACTCTAGGTGCGTTCGATTATTTTGTGTTGTACTGCGCTGTGCATGAGTAGCGTCCCGTGATCACTGTGTACTCTGGGCAGATTGGAAATAAAAAAAATCTGATGTGGACACCACACGACTTCCTTGTACGATTATTAAACTATACATATTTTTTTAATAAATAAATTACAAAATATTAATTTTAACTTCAAAACAGTACGATATACAGCGACCATGTTTTGATTACAACAAAGAAATATTTGATTACAACAATGAATATGACTAATTTCACAATAAAAATATAATATTTGTTATTGTACGAATCATAAAATTGCACGTATTTAACGTAATTTGACATGAACATTTTTTTAATGTTTTGTCCTAATCCATAGCAAGCTTTATTACAAAAACAAAAAAGTATATAATTTTTAAATTTACATATCTCGCTTATACAAAGGGCTAATTTAATAATACTTGATATGCTAGACGCAGAAATTAATTCTCTAAAACTTTTACTTGAAGCATTTATTTCTAAAATCAAAATAAAATCATTTTATTCAAGAAAAACTGTTAACAACTTTAAGTAATGTACCACTTCCGGTTAGCCTATTTTAACCAAAATCTATTATGTTATTTCGATTGACATAAAAGTCTTGTATACCAAATTTGAAAAGTTTTGGATTATATTTTAAAACAGTTTTTTATTATAATTTTTATTATAACCTATTATAGGCTTCATGTAAAGTGCCACTTCTGGAAATTGTGTAATAACCAGAAAGGGAGGTGCACAACTAGATGTTATAAGAGTACTAAATACAAAATTTCTACGGCTTATCGTTTTTGAGTTATGCGAGATACGTACGTACGTACAGACGTCACAACGAAATTAGTCAAAATGGATTCAGGGATGATCAAAATGGATATTTCCGCTGAAATCTGAAAACCGAATTTTTTCGCGATTACAATACTTCCTTTACTTACGTACAAGGAAGTAAAAAACGAATTGTGCAGTCTGTGCGTTTCATATTTCGTAACAGACAGATTTAACAATTGAAAATCGATGTAAATTCAGATAGAAATATTTTAGAAAAGTAAATAATTATGATGAAAAATACCAAATATATGTCTGACAGGTAGTTTAAAACTCATTTCCGAATGTATCCGGCTCATCTGTACTTGAACTAAACATTACAGCTGGTGATTGGAATAGAACTAAAATATAAATTAGGCAATCCACTTTTAATGTTATTCAAAATATTTTAATTTTGTTAGTTAATATAAATGTATTTTGATATTAAAATGTATGTGGACAAATATGATGTTAAATTATATTTTTTCAATAATATGCATAATAATATTTTAATTCCAAAATACATTCAACAACTTATTACAATGAAATAATTATAACTGGGTTGAAAATAAATCACGGATATCTTATATGAAAGCATAAAATTAAATAATATTCTATTAAAAACTCGCTCAGTAGAAACATAGAGGGTACAATTAATAATCAAAGCAAATTAAATAAAATCAAAAACACAAATATTTTCAAATGTCAAATTCACAAATTTACGTCAAATTCAAATGTTTCCCATGCATCCTTATTTTCCACCTCAGAAAAACGCGTGGACCAATAGTTGCGTCGATATTAAATATGTAGGTTCTTAATGCGATGTTAGCGACATCTATTGACCGGAATTGAGTACTACTGGGCAAATGCCTTGCTCTCGCCATTTTAGATTCCGAAGGTTGCGTACAAATATGTCCCTTAAATATTTCCCACCAGACTGATTCTAGCGGCCACTTCTGTAATACAACCTATTGTGAACAAACATTATACATTGCATTACCATGACCTAATAGATATACCAGTGCTAATTATTATAGAAATTAAGGAATAAATGACAATAAAGTATATATTAAACGAAAGAATAAATAAAAATAATACATATAAAATTATCAGAAGCAGGTAATTTATTAATTTTGATGTTACTAACCACATAAACTTTATAGGTTATGGCAGTATATAATCAACAAATGTATTTATTCCCTAAATATCTTGAGAGTGCTGCATCGAAATTATTATAAATAAATAGTATGTATTATAACAAATATACTCATATATATTTTGTAATAGAACCACCCGTAGGGAATTTGTAAAAAAATAATAAAGTTTACGTTATCTATCCTATGTGCATATTTTTTTAGATATCTCCTATATAATGCCGCGTGCCGCCTTGAAATTAATATAAATAAATAGTATGCATTATAACAAATTATATAATATATATTTTAATATAGCAGCACCCGTAGGAGAGTGTGAAAAAAATTCATAAAGAAAGTGTGACCCGTCCTTCATTTTTATGTAATCTTAGATATCTCCTATATAAGTTCGCGTGCCGCCTTTAAATTACTATAAATAAATAATATATATTATAGGAAATTAATCAATATATATTTTAATGTGGCACCACCCGTAGGAGGGTGCAAAAAAAATCATTGTGCGATTCGACATATAATTTCGTATAATCTTAGATATCTCCTATATAAGTCCGCGTGCCGCCATGAAATTATTATAAATAAATAGTATATATTATAACAACTTATTTAATATACATTTCAATATGGCGCCACCCGTAGAGGGGTGTGAAAAAAATTCATAAAGATTTTATGACGCCTTGCATTTTTGTATAATCTTAGATATCTCCTATATAAGTCCGCGTGCCGCCATGAAATTATTATAAATAAATAGTATATACTATAACAACTTATTTAATATACATTTCAATATGGCGCCACCCGTAGAGGGGTGTGAAAAAAAATCATAAAGATTTTATGACTCGCCTTGCATTTTCGTATATTCTTAGATATCTCCTATATAAGTTCGCGTGCCGCCATAAACTTATTATAAATAAATAATATATATTATAACAACTTATTTAATATACATTTCAATATGGTGCCACCCGTAGAGGGGTGTGAAAAAAAATCATAAAGATTTTACGAGTCGACTTATATTTTTCGTATATTCTTAAATATCTCCTATATACGTTCGCGTGCCGCCATGAACTTATTATAAATAAATAATATATATTATAACAATTTATTCAATATACATTTCAATATGGCGCCACCCGTAGAGGGGTGTGAAAAAAAATCATAAAGATATTATGACTCGCCTTGCATTTTCGTATATTCTTAGATATCTCCTATATAAGTTCGCGTGCCGCCATAAACTTATTATAAATAAATAATATATATTATAACAACTTATTTAATATACATTTCAATATGGTGCCACCCGTAGAGGCGTGTGAAAAAAAATCATAAAGATTTTACGAGTCGAGTTATATTTTTCGTATATTCTTAAATATCTCCTATATACGTTCGCGTGCCGCCATGAACTTATTATAAATAAATAATATATATTATAAAAACTTATTTAATATACATTTCAATATGGCGCCACCCGTAGAGGGGTGTGAAAAAAATCATAAAGATTTTATGACTCGCCTTGCATTTTCGTATATTCTTAGATATCTCCTATATAAGTTCGCGTGCCGCCATAAACTTATTATAAATAAATAATATATATTATAACAACTTATTCAATATATATTTCAATATGGTGCCACCCGTAGAGGGGTGTGAAAAAAAATCATAAAGATTTTACGAGTCGACTTATATTTTTCGTATATTCTTAAATATCTCCCATATACGTTCGCGTGCCGCCATGAACTTATTATAAATAAATAATATATATTATAACAACTTATTCAATATACATTTCAATATGGCGCCACCCGTAGAGGGGTATGAAAAAAAATCATAAAGATTTTATGACTCGCCTTGCATTTTCGTATATTCTTAGATATCTCCTATATAAGTTCGCGTGCCGCCATAAACTTATTATAAATAAATAATATATATTATAAAAACTTATTTAATATACATTTCAATATAGCGCCACCCGTAGAGGGGTGTGAAAAAAAATCATAAAGATTTTACGAGTCAACTTATATTTTTCGTATATTCTTAAATATCTCCTATATACGTTCGCGTGCCGCCATGAACTTATTATAAATAAATAATATATATTATAACAACTTATTTAATATACATTTTAATATGGCGCCACCCGTAGAGGGGTGTGAAAAAAAATCATAAAGATTTTATGACTCGCCTTGCATTTTCGTATTTTCGTAGATATCTCCTATATAAGTTCGCGTGCCGCCATAAACTTATTATAAATAAATAATATATATTATAACAACTTATTCAATATATATTTCAATATGGCGCCACCCGTAGAGGGGTGTGAAAAAAAATCATAAAGATTTTACGAGTCGACTTATATTTTTCGTATATTCTTAAATATCTCCTATATACGTTAGCGTGCCGCCATGAACTTATTATAAATAAATAATATATATTATAACAACTTATTCAATATACATTTCAATATGGCGCCACCCGTAGAGGGGTGTGAAAAAAAATCATAAAGATTTTATGACTCCGCTTGCATTTTCGTATATTCTTAGATATCTCCTATATAAGTTCGCGTGCCGCCATAAACTTATTATAAATAAATAATATATATTATAACAACTTATTCAATATATATTTCAATATGGCGCCACCCGTAGAGGGGTGCGAAAAAAAATCATAAAGATTTTATGACTCGCCTTGCATTTTCGTATATTCTTAGATATCTCCTATATAAGTTCGCGTGCCGCCATAAATTTATTATAAATAAATAATATATATTATAACAACTTATTTAATATACATTTCAATATGGCGCCACCCGTAGAGGGGTGTGAAAAAAAATCATAAAGATCCGTTTTAGGAAAGGAAAGTACAAATAAAATTATAATAACCATTTCTCTTCGTAACATTACATGAAGTTAGCATGTATAGATCAATAAATAATAATTAGAGAAAAAAGAATAATTAATTATAAGATCTAACAAAACAAATTCCCCAGGAGCTAAATTTACCGAGTGTAAGTTTGGCTTTCAAAACGCGGCAATTTCAACAAATTTAAATTTGTGTAGTATATCCCATGTACCTAGATATATTTTTCATATATCTCCTATATGAAATATGAATCTGTTTCGCTTACGAATTATTATAAATAAAAAGAATAACAGTTATAATAAATTACTCCTTATTTTTTGTTGCAGTGTCACGCTGCGGGGAGGTACAAAAAAATTAATAACTTGCTTTCATATCAATTCATTATAAACAACAACAAAATATCTAGAAAAGATTTAGACTGAGCTTGACTTATTGCATATTTATGACGAATTAACATTATGATTAATTTTCTGTTTGAATATTATTAATATTATTAGAAAATAAGGATCTCATAATTTATGGAAAGGAAATGAAGTAAGAAATATAATAACAAAAATCAACATAATCTAAAAGATATTTTTATTATAATATAAATATTTATATAAAAAACTTTTGTCGATATGAAATTTTTCTCCTATATGGCCGTGTCGTACATTTGGTTCTCAAGTGATGGAAATACGTTTTTCATTAAAAACTCTGTGAAAGTGCAATTAATGTGTTTATATATATATATATATATATATATATATATATATATATATATATATATATATATATATTCAGTGTGTTAATTAAAACCTGGCCATAGGCGTTTAATATGGGAAATCAGTTTTTCCTTGCGCAAAAGTTCCCAAATTATTTTAGACAAAAATACTTCAAATAAATGTTGTAGAGAATTA
The DNA here is from genome assembly GCA_951394225.1 of Harpalus rufipes. Classification (NCBI taxonomy): domain Eukaryota; kingdom Metazoa; phylum Arthropoda; class Insecta; order Coleoptera; family Carabidae; genus Harpalus; species Harpalus rufipes. Next base: position 17,949,450 of record OX596277.1, read on the forward strand.
AATTCTGTCCCGGAGTTACTAATAAGATTTTATTTTTGACATTTAATAACCGAGAAAATCAATTTTAAAGTTATTTGAAGATTGCTGATTTATAGCGAAAGCCATGCAACTCAAACAGAATTTGTCCACTATTTTATAATCTGAAGCTTTTCTTCATGAGAAAGCTTCCATACTTTCAAAGAAATATGTTATTGAACGAAAATCACAAAACACAACTTTTTTTGACACTTCAGGTGGCATACATTTGTTCGTAATTTTGTTTGAATTCCATGGCTACCGCTATAACTCAGCTATCTCCAGAAAAAAAAAAAATGATTTTCTCGGTTATGGAATGTCAAAAATGAAATCCTATTAGTAATTCGGGTGCAGAATTTAATTCTCTACAACAATTATTTGAAGTATTTTTGTCTAAAATAATTTGGGAACTTTTGCGCAAGGAAATACTGATTTCTCATGTTAAACGCCTATGGCCAGGTTTTTAATTAACACACTGTATATATTTTCTATTTGTAGCCTTCCGTTTGTCATTGTCACCATTCTTCTTAATTTTTTATTTATTTTTTTCACTGTAGCCCATATTTTGACAACTCCTTCCGAAGGAACAACAAAACTATCTACGAATTAAAACATGCACATTGAAAAATAACAAAATAATTTTAGAAATAACAGTATGTACTCGCTTTTGTTTGGCAATATAGCTTCAGTTGCATCTCAGGATGTTATACATTTAATGGAACTATTTGCGCAATATACCCACTAATGTATGTGACTATATTTTTCGAATATTCGGACAAGGATAATTACAATGAAATTTCGTAACTGTTTTCTTCGAGTAAATCTAAATTTAATACCATATTTCTTAATAATTTTTATATCGTTTATGTCTATGGTTGGCATAATCTTCGATTTAATCGTATATTTGAAAGAGAAAAGTACGTCCGCATATTCTTATTGGATATTAGCTTGACTGCTATCACAAATTGCATTATGCAGAAATTTATTTTTTGTAACTATTGTAAAACATCAACGCCGGTAAATTATTATTCCACCCAGTTCGTCCTCTGCAATAACAATATATTGTTAATAATTCAAAATAAATAAATAATGGAAACTAGTTTAATACTTTCTGGCATAAAAAAAACAACTCCATTAATATTTCATTTGCAGCATATTCAAATAACATTAAGATACAATAGAAAAATTCAGTAACAATAATTATTGATATATTTCTTCCGTCACGTCGTCTTATTTTTAGCGAATATTTCAATCGAAGATGATATTAAAATCTTGAAGGCCTTCATAAATTCTATTTCTTCCATTAAAACGTTTCGTTTTCGACTGAATAATGTTTCAGCAGACTGACTGTAAATTAAATAGATAATTAACTAATTTATTTTAAATGTGAAAATAATTTACCTGTAATCTGCTATATCTACTGCTGTTTATGAAATTGAATCTGTAGAATCGGTTGAAGAGACAACATTATCAACCGTTGTAGGTATGATTGTTCAACTTCGTTTAGCGAAAATCTAATTATCTTTTTTTTTTTGATCTACATGTTTTTGTTGATGCTGCACATTCATCTTTATATTTAGCCATTGTTAAGTATAAAATAGGTTCTGTGAATCAGTACTTTATTCACATATTTTATGATTTTTCTGGTAGGAGCAGATAACTGACAATAGGAACTTTCCAATAACAGCATTCAATTTCAGTCTTTCTTAATATTTGTAAATATTCTGTAAAAAAATAATACATACAAAATATACATACACATGCCTCCCTACATTTACCTATTAAAACACCGAGTAAACTCGCTCAAAATGTAAAAAAGTGTAAATTAAAACGATTTCAAATCATACCGCAACAAAACCAAACAATCAAAGTATAATGACATATGCAAACTTTATAAAGTTAATGTTACTATGCATGTCATTTACTATTTATTATTCATTTTAAAACGTTGATTGATTCTTATAGAAAATAACTACACTTATTGTTTATGTTTATAAATAATATTATACTACTTCCAGATTGCAAATTAATTAGAATTTATATTTTCAATTTTCTTAATAGTTATTTTATTTTCCTAATACGGTACGACTGCTATGCGCGCGCAATTACCGTTCAGATGTAAAAATGGCGGTATTTAAATTATCACAACGCTAGATATAATATATACCATGATACAAACGCTACTATTATAACTCATATAAACACAATTTTTGGGCTTAATATAATTTGATTAATTTGAGAATTAAATAGGTAATTTAACAAAATAAATCCTTTAATATAAATTTTACAATAAATACAAATAATAAATAAATACAAAAATGCAAGAAGTAAACTTATTTCCATAAGTTCATAACTATTTACTTCATAATACATAGATAAGTACATATTACAAAATGCAACATATCAGTGTTAAGATATAGTATAATCTACATATATAATAGAAATAATAGAGGGTTAATAGGGTCATATTATATTATGAATCCCAATGTCGAAGCTATCGATATTTTGAGAAAAAGGGACATCATGGTTTCCATTTGTAAAACATTACATTATCAAATGCATAAAAATGAATCAGTTTAGTTTTTAAATTATATGTTTTTTTTTTCTTTATGAATAACGTGTAACTTAAGTAAGCTTGCTCGCCACGACAAGGCACTGATTCCAGGAGCAAGAACATGCACTACAACATATTTTTAACTACAAGTACATAGCTGATTTTCGGTAGCGAAATACCGCATCCAGACTACGAGTCTCGTAGTTTTAAATATGTATCTACGAAAACATGTTAAACTAAAATATAATCTAATTAGATTCTAATATAATATATCATCCACTACCACCTGCAACCGATTTTCGGTAGCGAAATACCACAGCCGATCACACGTTATTCATAAAGAAAAAAACGTATAATTTAAAAACTAAACTGATTCATTTTTATGCATTTGATAATGTAATGTTTTACAAATGGAAACCATGATGTCCCTTTTTCTCAAAATATCGATAGCTTCGATATTGGGATTCATAATATAATATGACCCTATTAACCCTCTATTATTTCTATTATATATTTAGATTATACTATATCTTAACACTGATATGTTGCATTTTGTAATATGTACTTATCTATGTATTATTAAGTAAATAGTTATGAACTTATGGAAATAAGTTTACTTCTTGCATTTTTGTATTTATTTATTATTTGTATTTATTGTAAAAGTTATATTAAAGGATTTATTTTGTTAAATTACCTATTTAATTCTCAAATTAATCAAATTATATTAAGCCCAAAAATTGTGTTTATATGAGTTATAATAGTAGCGTTTGTATCATGGTATATATTATATCTAGCGTTGTGATAATTTAAATACCGCCATTTTTACATCTGAACGGTAATTGCGCGCGCATAGCAGTCGTACCGTATTAGGAAAATAAAATAACTATTAAGAAAATTGAAAATATAAATTCTAATTAATTTGCAATCTGGAAGTAGTATAATATTATTTATAAACATAAACAATAAGTGTAGTTATTTTCTATAAGAATCAATCAACGTTTTAAAATTAATAATAAATAGTAAATGACATGCATAGTAACATTAACTTTATAAAGTTTGCATATGTCATTATACTTTGATTGTTTGGTTTTGTTGCGGTATGATTTGAAATCGTTTTAATTTACACTTTTTTACATTTTGAGCGAGTTTACTCGGTGTTTTAATAGGTAAATGTAGGGAGGCATGTGTATGTATATTTTGTATGTATTATTTTTTTACAGAATATTTACAAATATTAAGAAAGACTGAAATTGAATGCTGTTATTGGAAAGTTCCTATTGTCAGTTATCTGCTCCTACCAGAAAAATCATAAAATATGTGAATAAAGTACTGATTCACAGAACCTATTTTATACTTAACAATGGCTAAATATAAAGATGAATGTGCAGCATCAACAAAAACATGTAGATCAAAAAAAAAAAGATAATTAGATTTTCGCTAAACGAAGTTGAACAATCATACCTACAACGGTTGATAATGTTGTCTCTTCAACCGATTCTACAGATTCAATTTCATAAACAGCAGTAGATATAGCAGATTACAGGTAAATTATTTTCACATTTAAAATAAATTAGTTAATTATCTATTTAATTTACAGTCAGTCTGCTGAAACATTATTCAGTCGAAAACGAAACGTTTTAATGGAAGAAATAGAATTTATGAAGGCCTTCAAGATTTTAATATCATCTTCGATTGAAATATTCGCTAAAAATAAGACGACGTGACGGAAGAAATATATCAATAATTATTGTTACTGAATTTTTCTATTGTATCTTAATGTTATTTGAATATGCTGCAAATGAAATATTAATGGAGTTGTTTTTTTTATGCCAGAAAGTATTAAACTAGTTTCCATTATTTATTTATTTTGAATTATTAACAATATATTGTTATTGCAGAGGACGAACTGGGTGGAATAATAATTTACCGGCGTTGATGTTTTACAATAGTTACAAAAAATAAATTTCTGCATAATGCAATTTGTGATAGCAGTCAAGCTAATATCCAATAAGAATATGCGGACGTACTTTTCTCTTTCAAATATACGATTAAATCGAAGATTATGCCAACCATAGACATAAACGATATAAAAATTATTAAGAAATATGGTATTAAATTTAGATTTACTCGAAGAAAACAGTTACGAAATTTCATTGTAATTATCCTTGTCCGAATATTCGAAAAATATAGTCACATACATTAGTGGGTATATTGCGCAAATAGTTCCATTAAATGTATAACATCCTGAGATGCAACTGAAGCTATATTGCCAAACAAAAGCGAGTACATACTGTTATTTCTAAAATTATTTTGTTATTTTTCAATGTGCATGTTTTAATTCGTAGATAGTTTTGTTGTTCCTTCGGAAGGAGTTGTCAAAATATGGGCTACAGTGAAAAAAATAAATAAAAAATTAAGAAGAATGGTGACAATGACAAACGGAAGGCTACAAATAGAAAATATATACAGTGTGTTAATTAAAAACCTGGCCATAGGCGTTTAACATGAGAAATCAGTATTTCCTTGCGCAAAAGTTCCCAAATTATTTTAGACAAAAATACTTCAAATAATTGTTGTAGAGAATTAAATTCTGCACCCGAATTACTAATAGGATTTCATTTTTGACATTCCATAACCGAGAAAATCATTTTTTTTTTTTCTGGAGATAGCTGAGTTATAGCGGTAGCCATGGAATTCAAACAAAATTACGAACAAATGTATGCCACCTGAAGTGTCAAAAAAAGTTGTGTTTTGTGATTTTCGTTCAATAACATATTTCTTTGAAAGTATGGAAGCTTTCTCATGAAGAAAAGCTTCAGATTATAAAATAGTGGACAAATTCTGTTTGAGTTGCATGGCTTTCGCTATAAATCAGCAATCTTCAAATAACTTTAAAATTGATTTTCTCGGTTATTAAATGTCAAAAATAAAATCTTATTAGTAACTCCGGGACAGAATTTAATTCTCTACAACATTTATTTGAAGTATTTTTGTCTAAAATAATTTGGGAACTTTTGCGCAAGGAAAAACTGATTTCCCATATTAAACGCCTATGGCCAGGTTTTAATTAACACACTGAATATATATATATATATATATATATATATATATATATATATATATATATATATATATAACACATTAATTGCACTTTCACAGAGTTTTTAATGAAAAACGTATTTCCATCACTTGAGAACCAAATGTACGACACGGCCATATAGGAGAAAAATTTCATATCGACAAAAGTTTTTTATATAAATATTTATATTATAATAAAAATATCTTTTAGATTATGTTGATTTTTGTTATTATATTTCTTACTTCATTTCCTTTCCATAAATTATGAGATCCTTATTTTCTAATAATATTAATAATATTCAAACAGAAAATTAATCATAATGTTAATTCGTCATAAATATGCAATAAGTCAAGCTCAGTCTAAATCTTTTCTAGATATTTTGTTGTTGTTTATAATGAATTGATATGAAAGCAAGTTATTAATTTTTTTGTACCTCCCCGCAGCGTGACACTGCAACAAAAAATAAGGAGTAATTTATTATAACTGTTATTCTTTTTATTTATAATAATTCGTAAGCGAAACAGATTCATATTTCATATAGGAGATATATGAAAAATATATCTAGGTACATGGGATATACTACACAAATTTAAATTTGTTGAAATTGCCGCGTTTTGAAAGCCAAACTTACACTCGGTAAATTTAGCTCCTGGGGAATTTGTTTTGTTAGATCTTATAATTAATTATTCTTTTTTCTCTAATTATTATTTATTGATCTATACATGCTAACTTCATGTAATGTTACGAAGAGAAATGGTTATTATAATTTTATTTGTACTTTCCTTTCCTAAAACGGATCTTTATGATTTTTTTTCACACCCCTCTACGGGTGGCGCCATATTGAAATGTATATTAAATAAGTTGTTATAATATATATTATTTATTTATAATAAATTTATGGCGGCACGCGAACTTATATAGGAGATATCTAAGAATATACGAAAATGCAAGGCGAGTCATAAAATCTTTATGATTTTTTTTCGCACCCCTCTACGGGTGGCGCCATATTGAAATATATATTGAATAAGTTGTTATAATATATATTATTTATTTATAATAAGTTTATGGCGGCACGCGAACTTATATAGGAGATATCTAAGAATATACGAAAATGCAAGCGGAGTCATAAAATCTTTATGATTTTTTTTCACACCCCTCTACGGGTGGCGCCATATTGAAATGTATATTGAATAAGTTGTTATAATATATATTATTTATTTATAATAAGTTCATGGCGGCACGCTAACGTATATAGGAGATATTTAAGAATATACGAAAAATATAAGTCGACTCGTAAAATCTTTATGATTTTTTTTCACACCCCTCTACGGGTGGCGCCATATTGAAATATATATTGAATAAGTTGTTATAATATATATTATTTATTTATAATAAGTTTATGGCGGCACGCGAACTTATATAGGAGATATCTAAGAATATACGAAAATGCAAGGCGAGTCATAAAATCTTTATGATTTTTTTTCACACCCCTCTACGGGTGGCGCCATATTAAAATGTATATTAAATAAGTTGTTATAATATATATTATTTATTTATAATAAGTTCATGGCGGCACGCGAACGTATATAGGAGATATTTAAGAATATACGAAAAATATAACTCGACTCGTAAAATCTTTATGATTTTTTTTCACACCCCTCTACGGGTGGCACCATATTGAAATGTATATTAAATAAGTTGTTATAATATATATTATTTATTTATAATAAGTTTATGGCGGCACGCGAACTTATATAGGAGATATCTAAGAATATACGAAAATGCATGGCGAGTCATAAAATCTTTATGATTTTTTTTCACACCCCTCTACGGGTGGCGCCATATTGAAATGTATATTAAATAAGTTGTTATAATATATATTATTTATTTATAATAAGTTTATGGCGGCACGCGAACTTATATAGGAGATATCTAAGAATATACGAAAATGCAAGGCGAGTCATAAAATCTTTATGATTTTTTTTCACACCCCTCTACGGGTGGCGCCATATTGAAATGTATATTGAATAAGTTGTTATAATATATATTATTTATTTATAATAAGTTCATGGCGGCACGCGAACGTATATAGGAGATATTTAAGAATATACGAAAAATATAAGTCGACTCGTAAAATCTTTATGATTTTTTTTCACACCGCTCTACGGGTGGCACCATATTGAAATGTATATTAAATAAGTTGTTATAATATATATTATTTATTTATAATAAGTTTATGGCGGCACGCGAACTTATATAGGAGATATCTAAGAATATACGAAAATGCAAGGCGAGTCATAAAATATTTATGATTTTTTTTCACATCCCTCTACGGGTGGCGCCATATTGAAATGTATATCAAATAAGTTGTTATAATATATATTATTTATTTATAATAAGTTTATGGCGGCACGCGAACTTATATAGGAGATATCTAAGAATATACGAAAATGCAAGGCGAGTCATAAAATCTTTATGATTTTTTTTCACATCCCTCTACGGGTGGCGCCATATTGAAATGTATATTAAATAAGTTGTTATAATATATATTATTTATTTATAATAAGTTTATGGCGGCACGCGAACTTATATAGGAGATATCTAAGAATATACGAAAATGCAAGGCGAGTCATAAAATCTTTATGATTTTTTTTCACATCCCTCTACGGGTGGCGCCATATTGAAATGTATATCAAATAAGTTGCTATAATATATATTATTTATTTATAATAAGTTCATGGCGGCACGCGAACGTATATAGGAGATATTTAAGAATATACGAAAAATATAAGTCGACTCGTAAAATATTTATGATTTTTTTTCACACCCTTCTACGGCTGGCACCATATTGAAATGTATATTAAATAAGTTGTTATAATATATATTATTTATTTATAATAAGTTTATGGCGGCACGCGAACTTATATAGGAGATATCTAAGAATATACGAAAATGCAAGGCGAGTCATAAAATCTTTATGATTTTTTTTCACACCCCTCTACGGGTGGCGCCATATTGAAATGTATATTAAATAAGTTGTTATAATATATATTATTTATTTATAATAAGTTCATGGCGGCACGCGAACGTATAATAGGAGATATCTAAGAATATACGAAAATGCAAGGCGAGTCATAAAATCTTTATGAATTTTTTTCACACCCCTCTACGGGTGGCGCCATATTGAAATGTATATTAAATAAGTTGCTATAATATATACTATTTATTTATAATAATTTCATGGCGGCACGCGGACTTATATAGGAGATATCTAAGATTATACGAAAATATTAGTCGAGTCGCACAATCTTTATGATTTTTTTTGCACCCTCCTACGGGTGGTGCCACATTAAAATATATATTGATTAATTTCCTATAATATATATTATTTATTTATAGTAATTTAAAGGCGGCACGCGAACTTATATAGGAGATATCTAAGATTACATAAATATGAAGGACGGGTCACACTTTCTTTATGAATTTTTTTCACACCCTCCTACGGGTGCTGCTATATTAAAATATATATTATATAATTTTTTATAATGCATACTATTTATTTATATTAATTTCAAGGCGGCACGCGGCATTATATAGGAGATATCTAAAAAAATATGCACATATGGTAGATAACGTAAACTTTATTATTTTTTTACAAATTCCCTACGGGTGGTTCTATTACAAAATATATATGAGTATATTTGTTATAATACATACTATTTATTTATAATAATTTCGATGCGGCACTCTCAAGATATTTAAGGAATAAATACATTTGTTGATTATATACTGCCATAACCTATAAAGTTTATGTGGTTAGTATCATCAAAATTAATAAATTACTTGCTTCTGATAATTTTATATGTATTATTTTTATTTATTCTTTCGTTTAATATATACTTTATTGTCATTTATTCCTTAATTTCTATAATAATTAGCACTGGTATATCTATTCGGTCATGGTAATGCAATGAATAATGTTTGTTCACAATAGGTTGTATTACAGAAGTGGCCGCTAGAATTGGCCGCTAGAATCACTCTGGTATATTTCCCTATACATTTCTCGCCTTGTACATTCGTAACTGTGTACAAATCTATACATAGGCGCCAACTATGGGGGGCAGAGGGGGCGTTGCCCCCCCCCCCCCCCTGAAAAAATATATAAGGGGCGAAACTATGTTTTGTCCTCCCTACCCCTATAATTTTTTTTAGCGCTTTTGCTTCGATCTCATTAAAAAAATTCAATTATAGCATTTGCATCACTGGCCAAGTTTCATTTGAAACTTATTCGATAGATGGCCACTAAATCAACAATTTTCATTTTAGTTTCACATTCGATAATGGCACAACACTGGTTAAATCATGTTGCTATACTTGTCATGCAAAAATTAAAAATAACCTTGATTTAAATAAAATTTCAAATAACTTTAAAAAAAGGCGTAACATGTTTAAAATAATATAACAAGACAAGATTCGTAGGTACTTAACACGTTCTCATCTCTCCAAATGGTAATTTATGGTAATTCACTCTCAGGCGAAAGTATGTTTTTTTTTAAACCAGTACTTGACGTGTATACACGTCAACCGCCTCAGAGAGTGAAGGCGTATAACGTGTCAAACGTCATCCGCACGTGTTATTATTATATTTTATTTTTCTGTAATTATTATTAATAAGATATAAATTTCATGAAATAAAAAAAATATATGAAAACAAATTTTATTTTTTATAAAAAAAAAAAAAAAAATGACCCCCCCCCTGGGTACTAGAAAAGTCGGCGCCTATGAATCTATACCATGAAGTTATTGCACATCAGTAAATTCGAACTTGGCGCGTTTTCTCATTTCGAAGTACACTTTGAAAATAAAACGTATTTTATTCCTTTTAATAAACAACAATTTTATGGTATAGATTTGTACATAGTGACAAATATACAAAGCGAGAAATGTACAGTGCTATATAACTCCAAGGGACATATACGAGGTTTGTTAAAAAAAAGGTGACTTTATTTTTCTCGAAAAATATTTATTTATTCATCAATATATATTTTGTTCCCTTCAAAGTAATCCCCTCAGATATAATACACTTGTGCAAGCGCTTTTTTCAATCCTCGAAGCACTTCTGATACGCGCTTTTTGGTATGGCCTTAAGCTCTTCCAGCGATGCGGTCTTTATCTGTTCAATCGTGGCAAAACGCCGTCCTTTCAGGGTCTTTTCAGTTTTGGGAACAGGAAAAAGTCGCAGAGGGCCAGGTCCGGTGAATACGGTGGCTGAGGCGTGATTACGGTGTTGTTTTTGGCCAAAAAAATACGAATAAGCAACGATGTGTGAGCAGGTGCATTATCGTGATGCAAAAACCATGAATTGTTTTGCCACAAATCCGGGCGTTTTCTTCGTATTGCTTCACGCAAACGGCGCATAACTTGAAGGTAATATTCCTTATTGACCGTACGACCTTTTGGCTAAACAGTTTTTTTTGCTCAAAGTAGACTCGCCAAATACTACAGTCAACATTTCAAGTGCGTTGGAGCACTTAATTTTATTTTTCACACAAAATTTAATATACGGCGCAGGCATACAGCTGTTTTAAGTGTCCTTGAAAACATATGTGCCGCATGTGCCGGCGCCCCCAGTTGTCACAGTGACAGTACAGCCATTTTGTTTCTTTTGTATTCGTGTATGGTTTGTGGTGTTTGTCATTTGTGTTGCAATTTTCTCTGATTTAAGTGTGATTACTTATTAATATTTAGTATTTGTGTGTGTGTGTGCCAACCATGGGTGGACAACATAAATGTTGTATTCCTGGCTGCAAAACTAGTTCAAAAGACAAAATTAAAACATTCTTATTAGTATCAGCTAGGAATACTAATAGTATATTATGTTATTAGGAGTTGAAAGCGGTCTTTTTGTGTTGAACCCAGCTATTGCGGCCGGGGCGACAGCCGAGGCCAGACAAGCTGGGTAAAACACAAAAAGGGCGTTCTACTCCGAATGACATACTATTTTTTCTTCAAGTGTTTCAAAGAAAATTGGGGATTTTTTTAATATTTTTCTAGAATTGTTTTAATTATAGCGTTTGCAATTTCAGCCATAGTTGGCTGTGTACACTACAAAACACAAACGATATATCTGTCAACAATTTTTCAATATGGTCTGTGTTGCTGTGACGACTGCTGCCGCCAGCGGTGAACTAAGAAGCTAACATTTTTTAATGTTGTTCATTATTGTACTAGTAATAAAATGAGTATCTTCTATAGTGTGTGTATAGTAGCATAATATGGATATTATTGTACACTTGAAGAAAAAGGTATTTATACGATTTCATGCGATTAGTAAATAAGAAGTACATTCGTGTAGGACAAATTGATCCATTAAAAGTAGAAAAAATCCGTTGTGGCCAGCACGATACCTTCCGTCAATCCTGTGTATAATGTATAAATTCCATACATAATTTTTCTTACAAAAGATTCTACATTTCCAGTAAAATTATTTCATAAACAATCTATTCAAATTGCACTTGACACTGACATTTTCCTCTATCCCATTCGTTAGGGGTCTATTTTTTTGCGTGTCGTTCTCATTCGGTTCTTTTTCTCTCGTCTTCCGCAATACAGCCCTTCCATCTTATCTTTGGTCTTCCTCTGCTTCTTCAACCTCCCATTACTAAACTACTCATTCTTGTTCAAATATAATTATTCATTTCTCCTCATGACATGTTCAAACCAATGTAATCGTCCTTCTTGTATCTTTCTAGAAAATTGTAACACTAGAGTAATTTTATTACCGTATCTTTCCGTGTGTTCCCCAACATCTACTTCAACATCCTCATCTCTGCCACATTAATTTACTTTTTACTCATACTAACATCTGTCAATTTGAATTATATGAATATATTAGCAGTTTCCGTGTTTAGCATAGCTAGCTGAATTCTAAAATTTAATTTCTTTAAAATTCTTTAACTCTCTATCTATTGAATATGAAGTATAAAATGTATTCAAATCGTATAGAGAATAATATATTCTTTAAGTTATAATAATATTAAATGTCAATAAATCAAATTTAACTGTTAAATGTTCAAATGTGGCTACTTCCGGTTCACCAATTATAACCAAAATCTAATCACTTGTTCTTCTGGATGTAAACTTGAGGAATACGAAAAAATTATAATTTTTGGAGTCGTGGTATTGAAGTTATGGGATCCGGAACTTTTGTCACACACACACAGACACACATACATACATAGACATCATCGTAAAAATAGTAAAATCGTATTATAGGGACCCTAAAACATGCTTATTCAGTAAAAACTCATCACTGATTTTTTTGACCAAAGACAATACCTTCCTTACCTAAAGGTGACGGAAGGTAAAAAGACGAAGATGGAACGATGCCATCCAAGGAGGAAATAATAGCACGGAAGAAAGACATACGAATATGTATTAAATATTATTTAAGTAAACGTACAGTGTTTATTGTAATAAGAATGCTCATATTTTAATAATATATGTATAATATTGAGTATTTTTTCTTATCCCATTACAGAGCATATTTTGTACAATAAAGTGAAATATATATGCATAATATTCAGAAGTTATTTTCATTATTTATCCTGTGTGTGTGTCTTTATTTTGCGAATATTTATTTTTAGATGTTTACATGTGTGGGTGTGAATTTTGTGGTAAGTAGATAATTGCATGCATTATTTGTATGCAATATGTAGTAATAATGCACTGCTTTTAAAATATTGGCTAGCTTATGTAGTTTGTAGTTTTGCATTTTATTTTGCAATAATAAAGTCTAAAATATTCCTGGAAAAATCACTTTCGTCGCAATCATATGGATTAATTTTATCTAAGTAGCGATTTTGTACGTCACTACTTAATGCTTTAAAATAAGCTGGCATTCTCAAACACAGTTTACAAAAAACTTTAGGCACAAAATAATTGTTTACACCTCAATGTAAGACAGCAAACTGATTCCAACTTTTGAATTAGCACTAAGGAAAACTATGACAGAACAAATGGCGCTGATATCAGGGCGCCGGTAGGGTACCTTTATATACAGGATATGGCCATAGGGCAAGATCGCCGCCATAAGCGGGCCAATGTCAAACATACTGATAATTCATTTCCCTATTTATTTGTAGGAAATGTGATTTTATATTATACAGGAATATTAAATAATCACACTATGAATCTATAAAGGTAATAAAAATTCATTTATTTAAGAGATACACAATTATTATTATGACATCGATTTAGAGGTTATGTAGTGCATAGGATATAGGTTGTTATTATCACATCAAATTTAATAACTGTAGTTATTATTTACATAATAAGTATATATTTTAAACTTACCTTTTAAAATTTTAAATGTTTGTGCATAATATTGGTAATTTTTATGTGTTTTCAATATTGCCAGTCATCATAGTCAGTATCTCAAGAAAATACACAAATAAATACAATAAAAGTATTACTTACACTTTAAATAAACATTAGAAGTATATTTAAATGTGTTTTGCATTAAAATAAAACAAATAGCCACGAAAATACATAATAATTTGCGCAACAACAACGAATATGACAGTGGACCGCAAATGGCGGACGAAACGCGAGCCACGTCATGGCCATACCCTGAGTATAGGTACCCTAGGCGCCGGAACAGCCCGAACAGCCGATCGCTAGGCTACTGAAAACAGCTGAGTGTCCGAGCTCTATAGATTCTTTGATCCATTTATTTCGATTGCAAAAAATCGCCAAGCACACCAAAATACGTCTAACCTTTATATCTGTTAAAAACAAACTACAAATGCAAAATGGCTGATCATGTCAACATATGTTGGGAACATGTGTACCAACGTAACAAACAAAAAAAAAAAAATCGAGAATCTAATATACGTAGCCTGCAAAATTTAAAAAGCCACCTTTTTTGAACAAACCTCGTATTCGTACGATAGAAAAATGTATAGTAAAATTTTTGAAAGATGTCCGATCAAGGTTGTCTACGAATTGTATGAATTGAGATTTTTGCTCCGCCCATCATGACAAATTCAGTAGTGTCGTTTGCTTAGTTTTTATGAGGGTACGTAAGATACTACTGTTATTTTATTTTTATAAAAATATATATTACAGGAAAAACATTAAAAATTCAAAAATAAGTAAACTAGTAAGTTTATAAGCAAATGTAAAACCAGATATGTTAAATATAAGATACTGACACAGTGTCAGTGACTCTGGCAGAATATAACGTTATACGTACGGCTATGAAGCCAGGTAATGTATCTGTATTAATAAATAAACTTACGTTACAGCGAAAGTATTATCAACAACGAGCATCGTTTATAAATGGAATGTCCTAACAGTCGAAACAATATGAATTTTTTAAAGACAAGCGTGTTATATCCATCCTTATCACACACTCTTACAGCCTTTGCAAAAGAAAGAGATAAATGTGTGCCTATTTGTTAATTCGTTCGTGATACAGGTGCCCTTGATCGGACTGTTTGTTTACAAAATAACAATTTTCTAACCACAAATTCTTTGGGATTCCATCTTCGCATCTTCCTGCTATTTACTTGTTTTGTTTTCTAGTAAAAATGTGTCAGAAAGTTGTTAAAAACAGGTGTTCTCTAAGAACGGATATGTGCTCATAAAAATACATCTTTATTTAGATTTCCGAAGGATTTTGAACGGTATGATATATTGTAAATACGATATTTTGTGCAGATATTGCGCAGATTTGTATTTATTATGAAAATAATTATAAATAAATATATTTTCATCATTATAAACATTGTTATAGCTGTAACAATGGGCTACATCTTGTCAACGGTATGATTTAATTCAAGAAATGTAAACCACTGGAATGTCATTATATAATTCATACTACAGAATGTGTGGGGTTCATTTTCAAGAAAAGAAATGGGAATTTTGTCTAAATCTCTTGCACTAAATTTTTATCTAAAAAAACTTTTTCCTTCAATTTGAATTTAGCACAATATTACTGTGGCTCCATCTCGTAACACTTTTCGAAAATTCCTGCCAACGTTATTCAAGGTTATTCGATCTAGCCATACGAACTTCAAAGGTGCCGACACACTTTGTCCCTACTTTATGATATATGTACGCTGGTGAAACATATGTGTGCATTTAGGAATTTATATGCATTCCCAATGTGTCCCGATAGTTTTGAAGATTTATTATACAAAAATTAATCTTGCTCGCAAACTATATAAATATAAGAAAAAAACTTTGCATATTACCCATTGCTGAAAAAAAGAGCCAATGATTTTAACTTGGTGTTTAGAAAACCCAGAAAGCTTCCCTTAAATATTAATTAATGTAATAGCATATTTATTTACAAAATTAGTGAAAATTTGCATACTTCTCCTTCTCAGATTTAAATCAATATTTCTTTATTTTTGCCATTGTCACTATACTTTCGTGACCTTCGTACGATTCTTATCGATTCATACTTTGCGTGCTAACTCGAACGTACGTAGCCGGCCACACGTCCAGAGTTAGGGCGAGCTGTTCATGCACAATCTACACAGAACAGACCCATACCCAGAATGCACAAAAGTGAATAACCGAACGAACCTTCTGACGTCTACGGTTGCGCAGAGAATAAGCGCGCATAAATCTAAAAAATATTAAACGTAATGAAGTAAATGAATTAAAAGTTAATAATTACAAAATGCTCTTTTGCAGATGATTTTATTTATCGACAGCATTAAAATATATTTATTTAAGCATATGAATCATTAATATACATATTCAAAATCTATAACATTACTTCTTTTCTTTACCACCTTCTAGTTCTTGTATTTCATCTTCTTCAGCAAATCCAGAGTGTAACAATTTAGCGATTCTTTGAACATCCAAATTGTTGTCTCTTGCGCCAATTTTCTTCAAAGCGCTGTTAACAATGCACAAATCTCCTCTCAGCTCAGAAACTAATGCTGTAATTTTCTGAGCGTTGCTTAAAACTTCGACACTTTGAGTATAAGGGTTATATCGCACTCCAAAAGGCCGTTTTATCTGTTCTGCAAATTTCCTAAACACAAAATTTGTATTAAAATTGGCATAGAGTGAAAAATTAATTATTACCTCATCTTTTCTTTAGCTTCCTCGAACGAATCTGTATACCAATAAGCTTCCTGGTATGCTGTTATAATACAAGTCTGTTTGCAAGTAATTTCGGGATCAAATCTTTTAATTTTGTCTTTAGTTCCAATTGCATGACGCAATTCCGCAACTGAGCTTAATAATCCAGCTCCATATACTTTCATTTCACCATTTTGTTTACATAATCCAAATTCAACTGTGAAGAAATATAACTAAAAAGATATAATGGAAATTAAAACAACAATACTGATTAAAATATATGTGTAATAATATAATTTTCAAACGTATTATGTAAAAATATTATTAAAAAAAAAAAAAACTTTTACGAGTATATATGAGTACATCATATTAGTTTATAGAAGTAATGGAAAATATTGTTATAAAATTGATATTTAAATAAAATATTATTAATTATAATATTAATATACAAAAAAGAAAGCGTTTTAAGGAATTTAATTAAAATATGGCTGTAATAAGATTTATACAATTAAATTATTACTACATAAAATTATAATATTACTGATGTGACTGTCGCGTTTGTGAACAGTTAAACTGCGCGAACAATTATTTCATGACGAGCCGTGGCGACATACCGCCGAAACTTGTCGCGTCTAGGGCCAATTTTACAATCTCCAGTTAAAATTTATTTTCCAAATAAATGCACAATATTGATAGCAATGATAAATTTGTCATTTTTCAGTATATTTCATTTCATTTTAAAATGCAAATCAAGGAACAAGAATACATACTGTTGTTTTAAAAAAAATTAAAAATATTTTCTAAATAAGTGCGCCCTAACTTTTGATCCTCCTTGGTTAAGAATTACGCAATGTGCACATACGGTATGTGCGAATAATTGACTATTTGTACATAACTTAGAAACATATTTTGAAATTATTCAACATATTTGCAATAAGTGGTACCTACCTACTTTCTTTCAGAAATCATTATATAAATTAATTTATCTTAGCTTTATTAAACTAATAGTCAATATTTATAAAAATGAAAGTAGCAACTTTATAAAAGAAATATGAAGTGCTCTAATGCAACAATTGAAAATTTGAATTCAAAGTAAATACGTTTGAAAATTTTATCTTTTTAATTTAAATCTACCGTAGCAAGTTTATCAACATCCTCATCCGAAGCACCAAGTGAAGCCAACCCCAGCTCTTGAGAAAATTGTGCAAAAGTCGGATTCGCTAAAAGCGGCATGTGTCCCAGTAATTCATGACAGCAATCACTGCAATCATATCGGATGTCAAAGGAAATTAGTTCAATCATCAGCATCTCGCAATCGTCACGTACGGCTCGGGAGTATAAAATGGATCCGACGAGTGCCTGATATACTGAGTGCAATGGAATACTCTGAACGCTAAACCCGAGAGAAAATCCCTGGGACTGAGGTACCCAGCTACCGGACGAAGTTGGAACCCAGTCTTGCGTTTGAGGAAGGTGTTGATATCTTCAAGCTGCGGGATGTTGTCTTCCTTGTAGCCACAGTATTTGACCAGCTGGGGCCAGTTCTCGAGGTACTCGCTGCAGGCGTGCACGGCATATAACCGCTGGAGCTCACGGAACACGGTTCCCCTATTACAAACATAATTAAATCTCGAGCAGTGCAAACACTGTGGATGGAATTCAATTTACTCGTCTAGTCTACAATTAACTCACTATTCAATCCTTATTACGCTTTCTTCCAAGTTTCTTAGAAGGGAAAGGCCGAAACAAGACAAAAATCACCGCCTAAAATGTTTTGAACTCAGATAAAATTTGATTTATTTCTTTGGTTTAAACATTCAAGAAGATAAACTTTTAAGTAACAGTTTAAGTTTAAGGAAATTATTGTATATTTCAATAATTTTGATAAATATGATTTAAATTTCATAGAATTTGATTTAACATTTTCTTTTGAAAACATAGTTATTTTATATTTAAAGGGTTTTTACAATAATGTGCATATGAGCATCTATTTTTGTAATAAAATAAATCTTGCACTCAATATTTCAGAACGGTATCTTTTTTTATTTCATATAAATATTTTTCGAAATGTCGCCTAGTACTGTTTAAGACTTAAGAGTAAAATATATTTTTTAAAAACTACGAGTAGAGATATCGTGCTCTAATATCTAAGCAAAAATAAAGATTTTTGGTGGGTTGTCCTATTTCTATATACACGAATTTCCTTAAAAATAAGTTGGAAAAAATGTAAATATTCTTTAAAAAATTACATTATCTACTATGATTTACGTTGAACATTAAGAAATATGGAAGTAAGATTTTTGATGATAAATTTATTTCATAAAATATTCATTAGAATTTATTTTTGTTCTATATTTAACTGAAATTTGTATTGTACATTTTTATTTATATTTATTATATAAAATATCTATTTCATTAACTATGTTATTTGAATTCCAATCAATATATATATATATATTTACAGGTTGTTAAAATACAACCTTCTTCAAAAGCAAATAAGCAACATTTTTAGTTAATAAAGGTGGGCATGAGATTTTAACCAAAATCTCAAATTTATTAAATAAATCAGTGAACAAGTAGAAATTTAACAATATCAATTTAGGTATCAGTACATTTTTTTAAAAATCAATATTTCAGGAAATACATTAAACAAGTAATTTAACCTTTAAATTCCGGCACCTTAAAAACAACGTTGTTTTCGAAGGGGGGTTCTGAATGAACCCCAGGTTTCTAATGGATTAATTAATCATATATTAGAAATAGAAACTACAATAAGAAATTATGTAATAAAGCTTTAAATATTTTAATAATAATAGAAAATAGAATAAAAAAAATGTACCTATATACATTTACATATTATACAAATGCAACAAAGAAAACAATCGTGGGGTCCACAATGTCCCCCCATCGGGAATTTAAAGATTTATGGTTACGATTAAGTTATTCTGACATGAAATAAATAATTCATTTTCTACGTCCATATATTTTTCTATATGATAAAAGATAAAACTCATCACTCACCAAGTTTTGACCTCTTCAATTGTGTACTGTATTTTTGGAATAGGTTGTCCGCTGGAAAGATATTAATTATTTAGTTATTGAAGAATGATTTGATGTGTAGACGTACTAGCGATAGTTGTGAGCGATTTTAGCGAATTTTTCTCGACGTTGACGATAAATTGGATCCTTGAATCCTGGATGATCTGCATCCAACTCGTCACCGTACATCAGTACGTTTTGAGCGCGATCTAGTTCCGATATTTTGCGAGGAAACCAGGGCATCTCATCGAAATCTAGAAAGAAAAAGTCTTCGTAAAAATAATAAATATATACAAGACACACAAAACATGTTACTTAAAGCCAATAATATCCATTATATTTTAGCAATCACTATTTACGCCGGAAGTGATGCTCAACTGGCACTGGTCTCCAAAAAACGCCGTAAGCCGTTTAGAAGCTGTACGCTGCGTGCTTAATTATTTTCGAGCACTGTAGCGTCGAACGTCGCGTCACGTATAGCGCAATGAATTTGTTTAATAAAGAAAAAGATGAATTATTAACTGAATTAATAAACAAGCCAATTTTTGATCCTAGTGATAAGAAATAGAAGAACAAGCAGATGCTGGACGCCCAGCGTATTATTGACTACTGGTTTAGATTTTGATTTGTGAGATCATAGTTTTAAGACCCTTGAGTAAAGAATTTTCTTTGCTTTTTGCATCTCCATTCGAAAGAAGATAAGTGCCCTAGAAATGAGCAAACCAAAATCGTTTTCGAGATCACCATTCTGCGCATGATATCAAGGTCACTCCATTATATTTAAAAAAATGTTTAATTGAAATAATGCATTTTCTAAATAGGTAAATACCTACAACACAATCTACCTATAATTTCTAGAGAATAAACTACATAAAAATATATCAATAAGTCCAAAAATAAATGATATTTGTTTACA
The DNA here is from genome assembly GCA_951394225.1 of Harpalus rufipes. Taxonomy (NCBI): domain Eukaryota; kingdom Metazoa; phylum Arthropoda; class Insecta; order Coleoptera; family Carabidae; genus Harpalus; species Harpalus rufipes. The sequence goes on from OX596277.1 coordinate 17,970,156, forward strand.
AAATTATTGAATGCTATTATTAAAGTAAATGTTAGTTAAATAATTAATTTTAAATTCATATAAATTATGTATGTACTATATTATTAGCATTACTCTTTATTCTGAGCTACAACTTTTACTTGTAATGCAATAAATAAATATATAATTATGGATATTATGCCAAATGCTGCCGACAGATGAAAATGAAAACATTGTTCGTTAATAACAAATAACTTACTATGCGACACTAAAATCAATTAATAACTTTTTTTATAGCTGTTGTTAAAGTGTTTTTATCTACTCAAAATAGTAGATAAATACCACTTTTACCGCATGGGTAGATAAAGTAGCATTTTTCGATAGATAAAATACTTACATTAATTTTTATTTACTTACATACAAAATCCATAGTTGGTATTTTTTTAAAACATCTGCTATAGAAAAAATAGAATTTTCCGCTCGCCAATAAAATATAACTTTATAGTCTTGTATAAAAAATAACTACTCGACAAACATAATTTTAATAAGCACTAAGAAAGGTGTAGAAATAAAAAAATATGGTATGAAAGTGTAATAATTACAATGACAATGAAAAAAGATATTTGTAAAGATAAATCTAATAAAAAAATATATGCAAGGATTATTTTATAGTGAAAGCAGCTGGTGTATCAAAATTTGATTTATTATGTTGAAAGTTTACATCTGTGAACATGTTATATTTTTAATTTTAATAATTACAAAATAAAATGTTACTTCAACAAATTATTTGTTAGTTATCTGGGCCAGATATCAAAGTAAAAAGTAACTCCTAGCAAGTTTTTAACCAAGATTACAAACAAATTATAAAATAATATATATGAAGAGGTACAATGACTAGTTAAAATAAACTAAAGAACGATACAGTTTGTTCAGATGTGCATAAATGTTTCAAACATATCTGATTAGAAAACAAGTATGCGATATAATAAGAAATAAAACCATTTATTATATAATTAAATAACAAATTAATAATATAATATTACTATTAACAAACAAAAACAAAAAGTCTTAAGGAAAATCTTCATGAAAAATATGAACTTTTCAACTTAATATTAATAAAGGATATCAAAATAAAACTTATTATAAAAAACATAAGTAAAATTTTAAACAAATATAAAAAAACGAGTATCCATCTGGCTGGATATTCTTTGTAAAAGACAAAGAAATATCCTTTATTATAATTATTTATTTACTACTTTTTTGTTTATACCTCATCAGGTTTTAAATGTCTATTGCTCCATCATTGGTTCGTTTTAACGCTTGCTCTGTTGGCGATGACTCTTGCAACCACCTAACTTGTGTGGCTGGTCCATATCCTTTTTGGTTTTTCGCGGCGATTCTGAGGATAATGGCCGCTGTGGTAGTGGTATCTATGTGTGCAGTAGCTAACCAGGTATTAGACACTACACATGTGTTGCTTGCTCCGCAATACACCCTAATGAAAGATAATTTACCAGGTGTCCTAATTTCATTTTCAATCTTAGGGCTGGAGCAGTGCACAGCCAAATATACAGAATATTCTATTATTTCCCCTTGGGAAATATGTGGAGATTCCCATGATAAGTGAGCCCCCTCTGGTCTTTTGGTTATTTTAATGGCAGACGGAGGCCCAGGATAGCCTGGTAAACAAGTTTTAAACACAGAAATTTCACTCCAATCGCCTCGACCACAAGAATTAATGGCAGCTACGCGGCATTTGTAAGTTGTACCCGGCTCCAAAGATATACGAGCTAAATGAGTACAATCAGGTAAATTGTCAATAGTACAATTTGACGTATCGATATCAACTATAATGTAATCTTGTATGGAGCAACTATTTTTTTTCATAAAACCAACTGTATGCCATACGTCATTAGAAGATTTTTCTTGTGCATACTGTTTTGGAAACGAATGTTGTGGAGATGCTTGGCTTGAAGCAGCTGAAGCTAACGCTGAAAGATCAGATGCACTTTCTTTTTTCTTCATTTCTTCTTCATTATTCTTGTATGAGAAAGAATTAAAATTACTTTCCTCTTCTGCTTTTTCCTTTTCTAGCTTCTGTTCGTCTTTATTACCCCCTTGTAACTCTTCATTGCTAACACCAGGTACAATTTTTATTCCACTAATACTCATGACTTGTTTGGCAATGGTAATAGGCTTGCCAGCAGTTTGCAAAGAAGATACAGGCATAGTTATTGTAATAGGTTTTCCACTGAGTTTGAGTATTGCGGCAGCTTGAGAATTTGTTGCAGTTTGTACTGTTGGAATATCAGAACCACTACACACTACGAGCGTCTGTTGCTTCATTGCTTGAGCCTTAGTAGACGGAATTGTTTGAATAATTGTGTTGCCCACTGAAGTCTGTATCACCTTGACGAATATAGGCGGCTTTTGAGTTGTTTCTTTTTGAAGTACGGATCCATTTGATGTATTTGGGACGGCAGCAACAGACACGCCTTGATTAGCTTTAACCAAAGTAATCGGCTTCTGCAGAATCAATTGTTTACCGGCATGTTGAGATGAATCTTGGCGAAGTACGGTGGGAGTGTTAGAAGATTGAATACACATATTTTGAGCAAGTTGAATAGGGGTTAGAGCCTGAGTAATCCTGATAGGACTGGCTATACGCGTATTATTCATTTTCTGTGTACAGGCTGCCGCAGCAGCTAGAACCTGGCCAGACATGGACTGTGGAAAGTACCTCGTGGAACTGACAGTGGTCGTAAGCGGACTAGCCATAATCACAGGAGAACTTGCGGCTGACGTAGATGTAATAATGCGCGGACTCTCTGCAAGAATGCGAAGTTGAGCGCTTTGCTGAGGTTGAGTTGGGGATGCCCCAGGAGTCATCGCTAACGCCGGAGATGATTTCTGGCTGTTTATACCTACAAATGACAAGTTATTTTGGGATGACTTCGGGGATATTAGAGCAGGACTTGTTACAGTTGGTGTCAGGGTATTATATTTCCGAATCTGTAAAATATATATTGGAGATGATGGTAAAGCGTTCCAGTTGATTTGTAAGCTATGTGTTTCGGATTTAATTAAAGCCAATTGCCCAGGTGCGTGTGGTTTGTCCACCTCCACGTACCAAAGATCTTTACAGCAGACCCGATTATTGCGTTCCGTTTTATATCCGTCACGACCAGACCACACATATAATCGGCTGTGAATACCAACGGCACAATGTCCCGCACGTGCCTTAGGTAAATTCTTTTCGTAGCTATCAATCTCAGGGTATTCCCAAGTCATTGTTTCTAGGTTTAGGCAAGCCAATGTGTTCATGCATTTCCACTGCCACTGATCCTTTTCTTTGTGTAAGGTTACTTTGTCGTTGGTTTGTGTAGACATCCAGCCACCGAATACATACATTCTGTTGCCGATGAGGGTAGATGAGTGCAGAGAACGTGGTAGTGGCGCGACGCCATCTATAATGGGCTGACTCCATGAGAATGTGTCTGTGTTGAGCAACCAAAGATCGCCGAGTCGACGACCATTCATTCCCCCGTATATGACGAGATACGATGCGTTGTTTTTCTTATATAATACAGCAGTGTGTGATTCTCTGGGTGGAGGAGGCGACCCATTCGTTTCAGGGATCTCCCAAGCAATTGGACTGCTCTTGAGATCTAAGACGTATAAATCGTTCAAATATCTAACACGGTTCGCGGGATCAATACTGTCAATTGGAAGTCCACCGAACAAATAAACTTTATTATTGACTAATGTAAAACTGTGTCCAAGACGAGGACATGGCGGTGGGCCATTTATAGGAGGTTTTGGACTTAATTTTTTCCATTCCCACCGTAACGCCTGCAATTCGTATAATTCATTGCTAAAATTTCCATTTTTTACCATCCCTCCAAAGACAAGAAGGCGAGTGCCGTGGACTACAAAGCCGAATGCTGCACATCCTGGTGGAATGTTTCCTTTTGTTACAGGTGTGTACCATTCGTTGCTGGCTGTGTTATATACGTGAAGCTCATCGAAAATTTCATTATTTCCGCCACCGAAAACAATTATTAGGTGTTTAATAACAACGGCACGGTGTCCATGCCTTGGCCTGGGCTGTGGTCCCTGTGTATTCTTCACTTTTTTCCACTTGAACAGGGTACACGCCATTATTAGATCATATTACCAACAACACGTGCATTACACTATGGCACTATACGTTGTTAATAAATATTATTTGCACTTAACACTTAACATGACCGAATAAAATGATCAAAAACCTATATTAGTTCAGTTCGCTTAATTTAGGTTATGTTTCTTAGGCCGGTTTCAATGTTAGTGAATTGTTCGGCAGAAGCTAGAATTGTACGAAATTTATTGAAAAGACTGTAGGTTGACAAATGGCAATATTTAAGTGCATGAAAAGAAAATAGACATATTTAACCAGGAAAATAACCAGTTATTTCTTGCTTTAGCCATATAAATTACACAACACGAAATATTGCCAAAAAGAAATTCGTAAAAACCCGTAATATATAATAATTTACTAATAAATTGGACGTAAAATAAATTGGGCTCTGGTCGACTTTGTTTAAATATAGGCGTAAAAAACTGACCGAAGCAAAAATGAAAACAAACGTAATAAAATATTTATGTGAATTACGAATTGCGCCACTTTCGGGCATTCGGCTTTCGTTGAAGTTGTGGTCAACTTACATCTTTCTTATACGGTCAAATAATAAATTCTAATTAATATTTTGCATTTTGATCGATTCACTTGATCATTATGCGAAACATATAGTTCAGAATATATAATAGAGGGAACCCAAGTCAAAATCTTCCGTTTGGGGAATGGTCCGCCATCTTTTACTGTTCCATTTCTGACATTTTTGCTCGCGTTGACGTGTATTGTTCCTTAAACTTTTGTGTTTAAGTACTTTTTTTATGAGCATCTTTAGTAAATTTTAATAATAAGTATGCCAGTATAATGGAACAGTACAATTTACAATATAGCCGACGCTTCATTACTCTTCCATCACTAGGCATCAAGGTCATTTTCCATAAACATTATTTACGTTAAATATAAAATATTAATGTTATTAAAGTTAAAAATAATATACCTATTTAAAAAAATGTCACATAAATGTTAATAGAATTCAAGAAAAATGGCAGTAAAATTTTTATGACGTCAACTGCGCGAAGTAATACAACCAAGAAAAGCGAAACAGCGAAAGAGATAGGTCTATATCTATTAGAGAAAAAAAAACAGTCACTGACATCTAGTGAGAAATTTGTGAACGTAGCAATTTGGGAAAATATTGGCGTGTATTGTAGGGTACCTATATACTCAGGGTATGGCCATGACGTCGCTCGCGTTTCGTCCGCCATTTGCGGGCCACTGTCATATTCGTTGTTGCGCAAATTATTATGTATTTTCGTGGCTATTTGTTTTATTTTAATGCAAAACACATTTAAATATACTTCTAATATATATTTAAACTGTAAGTAATACTTTTATTTTATTTAGTTGTGTATTTTCAGATTCATAGTGTGATTAGTTAATATTCCTGTATAATAATAATATCACATTTCTTACAAATAAATAGGGAAATTAATTACCAGTATGTTTGACATAGGCCCGCTAATGGCGGCGATCTTGTCCCATGGCCATACCTGTATATAAAGATACCCTAATTTTGTCGTCGTCTTTCTGCCATCTACAGTTAATTTTTTTTCTCCTATATCTTTCGCTTTTGTTGCTTGTACGAAAACTGTTCCGAAAATTTGAATAAAAAAAGAACTATAAAACTTTTTGAAGAAAAAAACCTTATGGTTTTGCAAAGTATTTATTCCTAGCCAAAATACACTTCATTCTTTAGAACTACCTTTCAAAACATAGCATCCAAACACTTGATTGTTGTTTGGTTCTGGGGTCATAGTTGTACACCTAAGATTCGTCACCCGTAATAATATACAACTTCTGTTTTGAAGACCCGCCGTCAAACTTCTCTCTTATAAATTTGCACAAATCTATACGTGCCTGCTTTTGTTCTGGAGAATTAGTAGATGTGGTCTCCACGGGTTTGTCAGCTTCTGAACACCAAGATGTTGATGAAAAATATTACCTACCGCGGGGTATCCAATGTGCAGTTTTTGCTAAATCTTCCGATATGTAATATTTCAGATTTTCTTTATTAACTTTTCAACAGCCATTCTAACCAAACAGCTTCTGCAAGTCGTCTTGTTCTAGGCTAGGATCATCTAATGATCATCGTACACGTTTAAATTCAGAGTACCAATAACTAACGATAGGTACGGTTAATAATGACGAGGCAGTATCACCGCCAAAAGCTACCACCAAATTTTGATTAATTTCCTCAAACATTAAGTTTCTTCTGAAGCCATATAAAATCATGCCACGAAATGCTATTCGGAACACTTCCATTCAGATTCCCGTTTACTTTAATAAGAATAAATAATTGCAATTTTTACCTCTCGCTAAGAGAGGTATTGGATTCATGCTAAAAATCGCATATCCAGATTTTATTGAATAAGCACGTTTTAAGGTCCCTACAATCCGATTTTAACATTTTTACGATGATGTCTGTATGTGTGTGTGTGTGTGTGTGTGTGTGTGTGTGTGTGTGTGTATGTGTGTGTGTGTGTGTGTGTATGTGTGTGTGTGTGTGTGTGTGTGTGTGTGTGTGTGTGTGTGGATGTATGTGTGTGTGTATGTATGTTATGTATGTAGGATGTTGGAAGGACGATTACTCAAAAACTATAAGACTTTAAATTTGTTTAACTACGTATTTCCCAATCGGACATTCATGGGAAGATCTGAAAAGGTTTTGGTAACAATTGAACAACCGGAAGTAGAAGATTCTTGAAAAAAAATCTTCTAAATAATATTTTTTGAAATTTTTTCTTGATAATATTAAAGAAAAATAAATTTTCTTTCTGATACATTTAAATATTTTATAATATATTCTATAGATTTAGAGATAAAAGAAATATAATATGTAAAATAATCTGTTATAATAAATTTTACAGCCGAAAGAATGGCCATGGAAAATAGTTGAAAATTTAATTTTTTTGTAACTGACAGATAAATGTCAGTGTCAGAAATCCGAAGACATTACTGAAGAGTTTTTCTGGGAAGTACATACATTATATTATTTCTTAATGTATTAATAGAATTGGAAACATTTCGAAAAATTAGAAGAGGACAAAATTTCTTCATCAAAAATGAATTTAAAATTAAACAATCTAAATATATATGGAATAGATATATGCGTAAGTAGAATTTTTGGTGTAGAGTGTAGGTATACAAGAAATGTTAAATACAATAGGGAGCGAGCAGTCATATGATTTTGTTGGCCTTGACAAGCAGATATGGAGGCCCATGTCAGAATGATAGCTAGTAATTATGTATAAATTTCTCATTCTAAATTTAGTGATTTTCCAATTCCATGTGGAGCAGAATTAAATTTTAAATATCTAAGGCATACAAGTAAATTTTAAACTCCTGGTGATAAATTGACGTAAATTTAGAAAATCTTAAAATTTTTAATGAAAAATTCTAACATTTGACATCTATGTACATAATTACTAATTATCATTGTGAAACGGGCCCACACATCTGCTTGTGAAGCCCAAAAATGTAACATTACTGTTCGCGCCCTATACTTATGTAACCAAAAAAAGGAAGTGGCGAGAGGTATTGTGCTGGCCACAACAGTTTTTTTTGTGTTCATTAGATCTTGGCATCTTGACAAAACTATTACAGCTGGCGCACGTTATGAGATTGACCTTGTAGTGTCCCATCAAAAGAAATAACTCAGAATATCATGTTAACAAATTAATATTTTTAATTAATACGCTGTAAATAATGTAACGTAGTATGTAAATTAAGTTTTAATTTATTCCGTTATTGCTTGTCTTTATAAATATCAAAAATCAAAAGAACAATTTAAGCCATCACAATAACTAATATGTAATGCAGTTCACCTAATTTACACCCTGCGAGGCTTACGTCTGCCACGGTGTATAAATATAGGTGGAATAATTCATCAAAAATATCGTGTTTACCAAGCTGGCATCCGCCAGATGTCTCAGCGTGTAAAGTTACCTTACCAATTCAGTATTGTAGAGAATAGGGCATAGTTTTGAACTCTCTGATTGGTTGAAATTGGAGTCAAGTTTACGCAATGTAGCTTCAGACTAATGTCAGTGTACATAACATGTGACATCTCATATAATTTTTATGTGTAATTTCATATTTACTGACTAGAATATACAAAGATTCGATGGCATTTTGATATTTTTAAAATATTTCAATAAAATGTCAGATCCGTTGAATACTATTTTCAAATTTCGTCGGTTTAAAATTGTCGCCGATGTGAGCGCCATCTACTGCGTTGGTTAAAAGGAACAAGGTATACATATTATAAAATATATAAATATCGAAAATATTGTTTCAGGAGGTTGTGGATCAGGAAGAACATTCAACTTTGCAAAACATAAATGTCTGGCGGAGAGTTGTACCTTCTGCAGCTAAGAAAATCCTTTGCACTAAAGATAGTATTTGCCAAATGCATTTTAAAAATGAAGATATTTTACATGAATGGGAATCTGGGGAGGTACGTATTTTAAATAATTAAATATATCATCATGGATTATTACCCATTTCTGGATGTACCAATCTGCTTCAATTCGCAGATTTCAGTAATGACGATATATCTGTAATTGTAGTTGAGAACGTTTACGAAGCGTTACGTAACGGGCTCTCAGAGTGTACCACAGGGGTTATTTTATGCTATTTGAAAATTATTTCAAATTTGACATCGGTCGGAATCGAACCCTGGCCGCCCAAAACACAACCAATCACCTAACGCACACAGTTACGCGACCCTATTTAAAATTATTATTAAATTGTTAAATATGTTTTAAATCAAGTGTAAATAAATTATTGTTGATTATTTTGCTATTTTTATTTCTTTGAATTGTGCCGCCGTAACACATTAGGTAACTCAGATATTGCCTAGGGGCTGCAAAAATTGAATGGTTATCAGAGAGACATAATATTATATTCATTAAATTATTTGTAATTTTGACATTTAAATTTAACATGCCATTTGTCATGCTAGTTCCAGTATGTTATGTGGTGGAGCACATTATGGAGGCGCTACATGTAAGACGAGATGTAAGATTAGAATCGCGACCTACTGATTGTCGACATCATTATGTCAACAAAAAATGATGAGTTGTCACACCTTCGATATTTATACACCGTGCCTTTGACATATATTAGAAATGAATAGGATAATGTCTAATGTTTTTGATAATGCTTTCATCCCGGTGAACACAAACATGATATTCACTCTCTATCGCAATCTCCATACTATAGTGAAAATGATTAGACAGAGGACTCACGTCAAGAAAAAAGAGTACTAGTATTAAGTAATGTATATATTAATGATATTTACAATTATTTCTAAGTCAATCGTTATTCCTTTTACCGAATTATTGTAGATTATTTTCGTACCATACGTTGGCACTACTGAGAATGATCATGTTGTGTCAAATAATTTTATATTCCGTAAAAGGAATAAGGATTGACTTAGAAATAATTGTAAATTAATTAATATATACGTTTGTTTAATACTAGTATATTTATTTCTTCTTTTTTAAAAAATAAATAAGAACTAATAATTACTACAAGTTATATTTCTTTTCATAAGGTTTTTTTCAGGTTGATGACGTGAGTCCTCTGCCTAATCATTTCCACAATATGAACCTTCCTTGTAGAACATAAAACTCCGTTTTTGATTTCCATCTCCTCTTTCTATTGTTTTCATGTATTCATAACGAACGTTACTTTCTGAAATTTGAAATTTTATTTGAAATGTTGGCTTCCCAATGCGCAAACAACTTACTGTGTATTACGTATGTCATTTGTGTCTATTTCCCCTTTTGATGTAAAAGGTCTATATGGTGGAAATGAAATTATTTGACACTACATGGTTATTCTCAGTAGTGCCAACGTATGGTACCAAAATAAACTACAATTATTTCAAATATTCTGTAAAATGAATAACGATTAACTTGGAAATAGTTGTAAATATCATTAATATATACATTACTTAATACTAGTACTTTTTCTTCTTCTTCTTTTAAAAATAACACCCAATAATTCCTACAAGTTATATTTCATTTTATAAGGTTTTTTCAGGTCGATGATGTCAATTCTCTGCCTAATCATTTTCACTATAGGAGCTGTTTGAGTCTAGCCTCAAATGTAAAATGCAATGAATGCGTAAAGGATAAAAGATAGGTATTTACCACACGGGCCAGGGCCCAGGATAGCGTACATCTACTGTGCATATTGCATTCAAACTGTATTTAATTCGTTTATTTTTTCTTTGTGTTTGAACAAATAAAATGGCTTCGGCTGGGAGCTCTAATTTAATTTAAAATATTACATCAATGTCGGAGTAAGTGACAATGTAAAGAAGTCTGCAGATATTATTGTTCTTTAATTAAGAAATATCAATTTTATAAATTAATTAACGAAAGAATTATTTTTTTCTAAATTAATCAACTGCAATTGACTAAATAGACCTATAGTTATAATACTTAATTTTCTTATGGTGTGTTTTTAATACAGTTATTTGTCAAACTAGAATGGAAAAAGCTCTTTCCTTTCGTGTTAGACACAAAATAATCACATATTTAAAACAACTCAACTTTCTTCTTGCGAAGTAGTGAGGAAAATTAGTTTTTCTACAAATTTATAAAAAGTAGGCTTTTTAATGTTTATTTTTAGGGTTAAAAATGCCATTTTATGGCACCAGTGTTACACCGTAACAGACAAAATAGTGTATGATATACATGTTTTCCAGGCTTTCTACAACAACATAATCTTAACAATAAAATTTATTAGTATTAATTTGTGCGCCAGTGCCATCTGTTGTCATCAAATATCAAAATAGAGCATAATTTAAATTCAAATTATCACAGACTACGCGAATTTATAAGTATCTCGACATTTTTTTTACTTCGATAATAATTGTGTTCGTTAGAAAAAATATTGTACAAATCTCTTGCGAGAAAGATGTTATCTCAGCATTCGTGCAATTAATCCACAGTACTCCTGTAGAATTGAAAGTGTGTGTTCCCGCACTTAGTACATAAATAACTAGTATTCTCTTACCAAAACTGCTCGTTGCACTTAATGGAGTCGGTGGCGGAAACTCCTCGTGCATCCCTCCATATGTCCCAATACACAGGTTCTGAACCTCGCGCTTAAGTAGCCTAGACAATTGTTCCATACGTTTCGGCTCGCACTCGACATCTACTAGGATGTCGGACTGAGCGTCAGCCTTCTCCGACGGGCGGGATTCAATGTGCAGTACATTGATGCCAAGATCCTGGAATGCCTGCAGAGCGCGAACCAAACCGCCAACCTGGTTCTTTAGAGTGAAGATGATGGAGATGTGCTCTGTTGCCTGAGGGACAGTAGGGGGTAGCTCTGGGACTGGTTGCTGAAGAAGATAAGAAATGTTCCAAATTTATTGTAATTTATTAATTTCCACGCAACAGTATAATAGAAAATAGCAATTATAGAAAGAGGATACATAAATCTTTAGAGACGCAGGCAATACACATTAGATTCGAGTAGAGCGGGTTTCTTAATATGTAGGGCGCAAACTTTGGGTGTTCGACGAGGCTAGCTTCGAATAATATAAAATTTTCTATTAGGCAGTGGTCACATTGAGTAGAATGCAATCGATCAACCAAGATCAACTGTCGTAGATCAATAGCGACCGACCGAAATATTAGGAGATATGTCACACTGCATGAATCGACGTAAATATTTCCACAAAAATGATACCAACTTAAATTGAAAGGAAAATATTTTTTTCTTGCACTGAAACACCGCAAATATATGTTTTCAGCAATTATTACTGTATCCTGGTGTGCTTTGATCATAAAATTGTACATTATTTCTTACACAGTTTTTCAACTATGGTCTATTTCATTAACTCTCCACATTTCCGTCATGCTACTAGTAATATGGCTGTAATATTCTACAATATTCTTTTTAACCTGTACACAAATGTCAAAACAGTTAAGTTGGTATGAAAAATATGACAACACTGAGCATGCGTAAACACATCAATCGCTGTTGACTGACTAGAAAATCAAACATGTTTGATATATCAAACCGCTCGTCAACGTTCAATATCGTTCGACCATAGTGGATGCATGTAGTGTGACCATTCCCATAAGCTAGTGTTAGTTTAATTTTTAATAGATCGCAATCAATCGGCGTTAGTCGATCCCACTTGTCCAGTGTGACTATATGAGTATACTGTAGCACGCGCCCACCCGACGCGCCCGTAAGCGACCGCCGTCACTGGTAGAAAATTTCCAGAACGGCGCCACGCTGGGCGATGACGTAATCTTCGCAGTAGTAAACTCGTTACGACCAGTCTAATTACTTCGATTCTTTGTATTCGATGTTATTGTCGCGTCGGAAAATTCCAGAAGGACCTCGCGCTATATAAACCCGTCAGAGAGGATAGCCGGAGACATTCTGTTATATAAAATCAACGAGCAATGAACAGTTGGTGATATAAATAGTCTACGAGTTGTATACATAAATAAATGTAGAGGGAAGAATAAAATAGTCGGAACGCAGTCTAAAGATGTTTATTTTGATTTAAAACCGACGTTTCGATCATACAATGATCATCTTCAGGGTTACTACAATATAATAAATTACAGATTAAAGAATAACATTGTACAAACAAAATTTTGTAATTTGTTATATTCTGACTATTTTTTCTTCCCTCAACCAACTTCCAGTCGATTATCGTTACTCCAACATAAATAAATGTAGTTATATAAATAAATATAGTGATATTTTTTTTTAACTCGGCCTTCGAAACTTGGTCGATTGGCCGTCATCATTGTTATTGTATTTATTAGATATAAATATTGCCCAAATAAATAATCTTAGTGTTTAAGTATTTAATAATATTCTTAGTCGTAAATTAGAGTCTATAATTATTTAATCACAGTATTAATTACTTTTATTATCTTTATCTTAATTATTTATCATTTTATTTTAATTCATAATATTTCTTTGATTTTTACACTTCACCCAAATAAATAAACGTTACAATATTGTACGTACACTGATCAACAAAATTAGGGAAACACTTTTTTTAACGCCTGTAACTTTTTATAATAATGAACAACATAGTAATTTTATTGTTAAACATATCTCTACATTGTTATTAATGAATTGTAATAGTTATTTGTATACCAGGTATTGAAAGTGTTTCTTTGTCATACCAAACTGAGCGAAGCGAAGGCTGCAATCATTTGTATTCGACAAAGGACTTTCAACATGTGTTATACACAGAAAAATAAGGAAATAAAGATTTTTTTTTTAATAATTTGACATTTATTATCAATGTATTTGTGATACGTAGCTATGACAACAACAAATATTGTATACAACATTCATACGTAAAGTTCATTGCTAGGATACTGAAGCGTGCTGCAAAGAGTCGCTTTCAGTATGAAAAATAAACCAGAAAATTGTATTTTCAGAACAGGACTAAAAAAATAATTACGGTGTGTCCTTCATTCGTTTTCTTTATAGATACTTACATGTAGAAAATGCTTCAAAACAAAGTGGTTTTTCATCACAAAATAAACATCCATTACTAATTAAGATAGATGTTTCTCACAATAAACGTCAGTTTCCTTGTGGAAGTGAGAGAGTCGTAAATGCGTGCATTAACGGATTTTAAAGTGACAAGATGGTCGACGTATGCGATATATGACATATCAGCTACTAACGAGTCCATCTGTTATCTGCAAAGCATGACATGGGTATTAAGAAACGGGTAGATATACCAGGAGAAATGGACAGAGCTGTAGAAGAAAAACTACTCAACGAGATGACAGGTATATTCTGAATTCTTGTCTTCGCCATCGAACTTCTACCTACTGACTGCTCGTGAACTACAAAATCTACTCCAAAACGCCACTAGTGTATAATTTCCGATCAGACTGTTAGAAGAAGACTCAAAGAAGCCAATCTGACTTCTCGCATGCCTGTGCTAGTTCCTCGCTTGGGCAAGGTTCATTAATTTATCCGTCAAAATTTTGCTTGCGAACATGTCAATGACAACTTCGAAACTGGAAGTTTGGGCATTTTACAGACGAGTCGCGGTTTACTCTAACTTGTTGTTGATGGTCGTGTACAACGTCCTGTAGCCCTGGAAGGCGATACTTTGGCCAAAGCATACAGGAAATGGACAAATTAGGAGCTAGCTAAAAAAGTTTTCCCCCGAATTTTGTTGATCAGTGATATTTGACATTTATTGTACGAGTATTTCAGAAATATATCAAGTTTCGATGAAAAGATCTATATGAGGGTCATGCTACTAATCTTGAATTATCTTTTCTGCTTATATATAAAAGTGAAAGTTTGTCTATATAAATCTATACCGTTCTACATATCGACACCAAATTTTGTAAAAATGTTTTTTCAGCTTCCGGACTTGTCATAGAAGTAGTTAAGAGTTCAAAGTTTTGTATAGTTTTTTATAACTAATTTTCAAACTTTACATAAGAAAAGCATTGGCATATTGGTTTCGAGTTTCGAGAGCGGTTAAGAGCGGCGCTAGCGTTGATAATTTAAAAACTAAAATATAAATATGTCATCACGCATATTACCTATTTTTGAGTGTGCAAATCTGCTTTACAGATATCAGTAATAATCATGACATATTCGTACCATGCGGGCGTTTACGAGGCGTCACCTCACGGGCACTCATTGCTGGCATGTAGAGTCCATCCCAGAGGTCACTTAATAACATTACCTCATAATGTTATTTATTGCAAATATTTGCAACGGGTACAGCTAGTTTAGAATAAGATACAATTTTCATAGTTTTTATATGTTCAAAGTAGGTCATTTTCAATATAGGTACCCCTAATTTTCAGCATCAATCTCTTTTTTCAAGAAAAAATCTTCTATGAAGTAAATTTAAAAAAAAAACTGATGTGGCCAGCACAATACCTTCCGTCAATCCTGTGTATTAATGTACAAATTCCATACATAATTTCTCTTGCAAAAGATTCTAAATTTACAGTAAAATTATTTCATAAACAAACTATGCAAATGGCACTTGACACTGACATCGTCCTCTTCTTTAGCTTTTCCCATTCGTTAGGTTTTATTTTTATTTTCTTCTTCCATTCATTTCTAGTAAGCAGATATGGGGGCCTGTATCAGAATTACAGCTATAAATTATGTCCACAACTGATAAATGTCATAATTTTTCATTCACAATTTCATCTTTTGGTATTTTATGATTCCTTTTCGCGGCAACTGAATTCTATACTCCTAATAACAAATAAACCACATGAAATAAGGAAATCATGAAAAATTATAACATTTGTCAGTTATGGACGTAATTAATAGCTGTCATGTTGACACGGGTCCCCATATCTGCTTGCCAAAGTCAGCAAAATCACGTCACTGCACGCGCCCTATACGTAGATTTTATTGCAAAAGATCCTATATTTCCAGTAAAATTATTTCATAAACAAACTATGCAAATTGCACTTGACACTTGACACATCTTCTTCTTCTTTAGTTTTTCCCATTCGTTAGGGGGTCGCTATTTTTTATTTTCTTCTTCTACTTATTTTTGTTTCGCGTATCGTCCTCAATACAGTCCTTTCATCTTATATTTGGTCCTCCTATGTTCCTTCAACCTTCTATTACTAAGCTATACATTCTTCAAATATATTCATCTCTCTTCATGACATGTTCAAACCAATGTAATCGTCTCTCTTATATCTTTGTAGAAACGTCTAACACTAGAGTTATTTCCCTTAGTCTTTCATTCATTTACTTTTTATTGATACTGACATCTGTCAATTTGTACTTTCTGAATATATTAGCAGTTTCCATGGTTAAGTTAGCATAGCTGGCTGATTTATGAAAATTATTATCTTTATAATTCTTTAACTCTATATCTGTTGAATATGAAATATAAAATGCAATCAAATCGTATAGAGAATAATATATTCTTTAAGTTATAGTAATATTTAACATTTAATTGAGTTTTTTCAAGAAAAACTGTTAAAATCGTCAAATGAACATACTTCCGGTTGACCAATTATAACCAAAATCTAATCAAGTCTGCATATGGTTGTAAGGAAGATGAATACGCAAGAATTGTATTTTTTGGAATTCTAGTATTGGAGATATCACGGCCGAAACTGCGGTCACATACACACACAACACACACTCACACACACACACACACACACACACACACACACACACACACACACACACACACACACACACACACACACACACACACGCACACACACATACATACATCATCGTAAAAATAGTAAAATCGTATTGTAAAGACCTTGAAACGTGCTTATTCAATGAAAACTCACCACCGAAATTTTTGACCAAAGACAATACCTTCCTTACCTAGAGGTGACGGTAAAAAATAGCCAAAAGTCGCCCATTGCCAAATCTAACGTGTGTTCTATTACTTTTATATATTTTTCGCCAAAATTGAAGAAAATGTTCCCGTTATTTCAATATTTTTACTTGCAACAATTTAAAAAAAAAATGATTAACTAGGTAAGTATAAGGTAAGAATATATAGACTGTTAACGCTATGTTAATTTTAATTTTCACAACTTAATTTTAAATGAAAGATAAATAACTATTTAAAATTAAATTTCGTCCACCCCGGCCTACCTGATTTTCTTACTCTCAGTAATTCTAGCGTAATCCTCGTATATGACATCGTTATTTTTACTCGTAATTGGTTTTAAAATGAAAATTCAATGATACTTAATTATTTGTGTATATTCGACTCAATTTATGAAAGGAATTTCTTTATATTCACATACACATAATCATGCTTTTTCTCACAAATGTAGACTGGAATCTGGAAGGAATACGAAATACATGAACATGTAAACTCTATTTCCTCGAGTTGATAACTCACGTCATCAATTTATGCTATAATAATTAGGCAGGGCCATATTACCCAATAGGCTGACTAGGCTAAAGCCTAGGGCGCCGTAAAGGAAATAGGCGCCGAACCCAATCTAGTTTTCTTTTTATTTTAGTTCATTTTACGCTTATGTATATGTTACCTTTATTCAAATGAAATAAATATTTTTTTCATTAAGCGTTTTATATAGAGTAAGTAAAATAAAGAAAATAAAACAATATCACAATCGGCACATTTGAAATCGTATGGTCTAGCATAGCCGCAGAGCGCTTCTAACTTCACAAATATAATAATCAAAATCTTAGCATTTTTCTCGCATTTTTATGATAAATTCTAATATGTTTGTAAACAAACAAAAGCAAAAATTGAATTTGTATTTTTCCAAATATGGATATTATTTTTACAACAAAGCGAGGAATATTTACGAAATGACAAAACTCTGATCTCTCTTTATTATCTATAACTATAAAAACAGAATTTTCAAACATTAAATGTAATCAATATTATGTTTAGTGTTTTCATAAAACATACAAATTATTAAGAAATGTTTAATTTTAAGTACAAAGTGTTCAACAAAAAAACCTAACTCGGAGTAGGCTATGAACAAAGAAACGTATGTCTTAATTTAAAAGTATTTAATTAAATGACAATTTGATACGAGATATTATCAATAATGTTATCTAAAGAAATCAAAGCTTTTCTTATTTTAGAAATGGAAATAAATTAGAAAATGGCGATGGCAATATACTGTTTCCTTCTTAAAATTACATTTCAAGATCAATTTTGACAATTTGACTTTTGAATTGAATTATGATCAGACATACGTTTCTCTGTCCATAGCCTACTCCGAGTTAGTTTTTTTAACACACTATACCTACAAATTATAGCATAGGCGTTACATTTTTATTAGCCTAGGGCGCCCAGATGCCTTAATCCGGCCCTGTAATTAGGTACTTTGTTATACGAGCCCATACTCATAATAATTCGGCCAGTTTATTTTTTCAGTAAATTATAAAATCTACACAAATGGACAGATATTTCTATAAAATTCTTTCAGCTACTTTAAATATAGACTTCAAACTTTAAAAAACTGTGGGCCAAATGACTGGTGATAATAGTTCGACGGTTCGATCGGTATTTTAAGGGTCATCTTCTAGTCCAGATTCAGCTTCTACCGAGATCTTTTAGTTTCGGCACAATGAAAAACAACTTCGTAAAAATCCAGTACATGCAGTAAAATCTACCTTGCAAGACATATGGGGCAATACTTACAGGAATATTTTCAGGGCTTAGTGATACAATGCCGAATAGAATTAAAGCTGGTATTATTAATAAATGCGTTGCAACCCAATATTAAATGGCGGAATACTTGAATAACGTATTCGGTTTTTAGAAGTTTAAAAATTTATATTTAAAACTAAACCTTATTCCAGTTAAGTAGTAACTAAAGACTGAATTACTACGTAGAAAACGAAAATTTTAGTTATAAAATTAAGCGCTAAATTTGAATCTAGTGATATTTAATTATGGAGATATATAGAAAAATATGTGGCCAGCACATTACCTTCTGACAATTCTACATATTTTGTACAAATTTCACACAGATTTTTTTTTGCAAACTATACTGTCGGTATTTTCTTTTTATGGGAGAAATAAACAGATCTTACCACGAAAGAATTATAATTTTTAGAATTGTAGTATTGGAATTATCGAAGGAGAAATTTTTGTCACACACCCACACCCACATACCGTAAAAACAGTAAATTCGTATTCTAGGGATTCTACAACGTGCTTATTCATTAAAAACTCACCATCGATTTTTTTGCGCAAAGACAATACCTTCCTTACGGTGACGGAGGGTAAAAAACGTTATTATAATCAATTAGTTTTATTATTACTTAATAAATATTAATATTGCATGCTGATATGTAGAAAATAGTTATTTATAAAGAAAATAGAATTCTGAAAATAGCAGTTTTATGAATTAGATTATTATTAATACATCGTTACAGTAATGTTCGTTTGTAGAGACTAATACAAATTAGTAATGTACCTCCAAATGACCAATATAATTAACACAAAATCTAAGGTTATCACGAAACTGACAGATGAATATCTATACACTTCAAGCATATCATAAAATTTATAATTTTACGTAGATTCCAAACATATAAAAATATATTGGGTATCCCATTTGAAACATGAAAGTTAATGTTACTTCCGGCCAAACCGGAAGCGTTGCCATCATGACAAATACCATGATTTTACAAATATTTAAAAAGAATAAATTTTATTCACTTATCGAGTCGAGGAATTATGAAATTAATTTAAAAATAATTAAACGGTTATTTTGAGTGGCCCGTTTTACAGTGTCACCTTGTATTTACAGGGTGGTGACCGGCACAGCCGTACATAGGACTTTAACATGTAAAATCAGACTTTCGTAATTTCCTGCTTCCCTAATTATTTTAGGTAAAAAAGCTTCAAATAAAAGTTGTAGAGCATACAATTCTAATCTGAAAATTAATGTATGCCTTGTAACGGCAGAAATTAGGTATGAAAATGTCGATAATCACCTCGAAAATAGCAATAGCCATGAAAATGAGATAAAATAAATAACAAATGTCAAACGGTTTATCTGTCATGTTAAGGTAATTTATTTTTATTAGGTATTAATTTCTGTTCTAGTTAACAATTATATGTCAATTTAAATTGATATTTGTTCACGTGAACAGAAATTAAAAATAATAACAAAAATAAATTAACCTAGCTTGACACATAAACCGATATTTGTTAATTTCCAAGTTTTAAAAGCCATATGCTAACCCATACTGTATTCTTAACTGGAATAAGGTCCCTATTCGTATACCACTCGCATGCTCACTTCACGAAATAAAAATTTTCACAACAGTTTTACACATATATGTTCACAAGTTTTGAGTCACAGCTTTGTAAACAAATTTTGTTAAAAAATTATATTCGTCTAAAACTATAGGTGTCCATAATCTATACTGCGAACATTAAAATCCAGATATAAATTATTGTGAATGACTCGCAGGTCAAAAGATTATCTAATGAAATTAGTTCGTAATTAAATAACAATATTTTTATTACATAAATATATTCTCAACACAAATAATAATCCAGTCAATGGAGACAAAACAAAACCTTTGCCTTTCAAAAGGTGGGGTAGAAACGATTTTCATATTATTTTGTTTAGGTCGGAACGGGGATGAAAAATTCAAGTTTTCGACCTTAGAGAAGATCGGTGCGAGCCGCCATCTTGGATCAAAGATGCAAAAGTTTTTTTTTTTGATTTTTGGCCATTTTCTCGCACGTATTAAAATTTTACAAGAATACAAAATTAAAGATCCTAATTTTTTGTACAAAAAAGATTACCTGTTACATTTTTACCCAGGATGAACTCTCAAAGAGCTGTGTTAAAAAATATTTAAGAAGAACAATTTACGAAAAAAAAAAAATTACTCAAAAAATTAAAAATATTAGATATTTAATATTTAGTCTAATAGGTTTTACGTTTTACTTAACAGTTTACATTCGTTGTGGCATCGAAAGAAATAAATTACCGATGATTTTTAAATCATTTTTGTCAACGTTTTCCTACAAATTCATCCACCACTCTGACCCGGTTATACATAAATATGATAACGCGGTTGGAAAATTTTAATTCAGTATGAAATTTTGTATCGTGTTATGTATTACACGATTTTTGCCGATGAGCGGTCCGCGAGTTACTAACAATTTAAACTTAAAAGAAATCTCTCTAAAAATATTAAACGTCTACAAATTGGCTTAATTCTCATTTTTTCATCTGAAATTTCGATACCTATTAAATAAGGATTGTTTATCTTTACTCGGGTCGAAATTTTAGTTGAAAAAATGAAAACTAAGCCGATTTATATCATAAAGAACTGACAATGGCAGATAATACAATAGAAAAAGTAAAACAAATTAAATACTTAGGAGTAATAATAGACAGTAAGTTAAAATTCTACGAACATGTAGACTATGTATGCAAAAAATGGCAAAGAAAGTGCATTTTTTATTTTTAGAATAAGAAATAAACTGAACTACATTCAAGCTGTCAATATAAAATTATTATAGCGCCCCACATTTTATTTTTGTGTAATAAAAATCAGTTACAAAGAATTCAATGTATCCAAAATAGGGCTATGCGATGTATTTTGAAAGTCAACAGATACACAAGTTTAAATGGCATGCTAAATCCATTAAACTGGATAAATGTAAAACAGAGAATATTATTTAACATTAATATTCATTTATAAAATTATAAATAATTTTCTCCCTACATATTTAAGTAAAAAGTGTATCTTTAAACATGAATGTACAAAATATAATTTAAGAAATAAATTAGATTTAAAAGTGGGTACAGTTTATAAAGCTTGTTCAGAAAATTCCTTAAATATTAAAGGATTTAAAATGTACAATAGTATTCCAGACTCAACAGAAAAGGAATTTAAGTTGTCTAGTTTTAAAAGAAAATGTATTGAATTTATTAAAAGTAATGTATAGTATATTGTTTTCTATTTGAAATGTACTAATTATGTATGTAAATAACTTCATGTTAAATAAACTTATTATTATATTTGCAGATGTTTAATATTTTAGACAGATTTAATATAAGTTTAAGTTGTTAGTACCTCGTGAACCGCTTATCGGCATGATATGAAAGAGAATTTCATGCTGAATTTAAATTTGAAACCGCGTTATCGTATCTTTAACTGGATCAGAGTAGTGGATGAATTGATAGGGAAGCGTTTACAATTATTTTTTTTCATAAATTGTTATTCTGGTTAACTATTTTTCAACATAACTCTTTAAAAGTTTAATCAAGGCAAAATATGTTAGAACCCTTTTTTGTACAAAATATTACGAGCTTTAATTTTGTATTCTTGTAAAATTTTAACGGGCTGCTGTTTTCAATAAAATGGCCAAAAACCCAAAAAAAGTCATTTTTTGCACCTATGATCAACGATGGCGGCTAGCGCCGATCCTCCCTAAGGTCGAAAACTTGAATTTTTCAACCCCGTCCCGCCTTTACACAACATATGTTAAAATCTTTATTGACTGGAATACAAATAATCTGAAAAAATCAGATCGATATTTTTAATAACTACAAAGATGTGACAAGTTAAAGTTAAAACACTGTTTATTGATTAGGTAGTTTATGTATTCATATTCCTAATATTTTCTTCCTAAAATTTAACCACTATTAATAATAATCTTATAAATTAATCTATAAAATTTATATAAAAACTATAAAAGCGGATCTGTAGCTAATTCAATAATCTTTAATTATTATTGCAATATGTTTTACTACCTATATTATAATAGTTTAAATAGCGATAGAATGAAATTTAAAGGTGTTTCCAACAAAAACTTTAAAAGTTTCAAGTAACAGTATCACTCTCAGTTTTTTGTTGGACTTGAAAACTAGTGGGTTCTTTCTATACTAGTAGGAATACCAGTTTTCAAAATTTTTTGAGTGGTAGAATTTGAGTTAAAGCGCACATACGTACATAGAATCCACACAAACCCACACACCCACATAGCATCCTCGATCACGATCTCTTTACCTCCATTACCAAGGCTAGCAAAAGATAAAAATTAAATTTTGGGGTAAAGCAAATTTAAAACACAATTGAGCAGATTAAAATACAGATTTTTCAGCAGTGTCATTTTGCAGTAAGATAAATATTTTGGCAGTAAAAAGAATATTTTCACAGTTAACCAATATTTCAGTAATAAGATAAATATTTCGGCAGTAAAAAGATTATTTGGGCAGCAAACTAGTATTCCAGTAGTTTTGTGCATGAGGGTATAGATTATATGATAGAAAGAAATAGCCAAGCTAATTAAGTTTGAAACTTATTTTACAATTCGCCTAGTCATTTTGAAAATATAAAAAGGCGGTTTTTCCATAACTGAAGTTTTATTTTTTGTTTTGCCCGTTATTAGTTGTATTAGTACGCCCTGAATATATGTTTTATAGTGTCATTTAATCTTTTTAATACTACCGGTTTGTTTTAAATACCGCCACTTTATCCTTTTGATACTGTCACTTTCATTTATAATACTGCCTGGTTTATTGTCAGCTTCGAGAACATTTATTTCCATTTAACGATAAAATCACACAATCATGGTCTTACCATAGCGGACCCTGTTGGTATAGGACAATCCTCTTTGACCGTCCATTCTTCGCCGGATCGGTAGAGCCAGAGGCCGAGAAGTCCCTTGCCGGAGCCGCTCATGGTGACGTGCAGGTCTTCGGGAGTGTAGAGTGGCCCGGAATCCTCTGGCTGCCCTTTATAACCTCCGGGAAGCACAAACGAGTGCGCACGCAGTGATTGCCACAATCAGCCGATATCACTCCTGCAGGAAATGATGAGTGAAGGCGTTTTTTACTGGCAGGATTAAAAGGTTTTATTGGAAAGATAATTTTATCTATATAAAATTTCAACTATACCAGGTGTTCCAACTATATGAGTAATTATTATTATAATAGAATAACGGTTAAATAGAGAAAGATATGCCAAATTTTAGACAAGTTTAGTTAGGCGAAATTCTACAAGAACAATAAATATGCAACCTATAACAAAACTGACATTTTTAAAAATGACATGCCATCAGCAGAAGGTTCTTTCTGAGTTGAGTAAAAAAGTTTAGGATCACTATTAAGGAAAAACTGATTTTTCGTGTAGTCAATGAAAAAAAAACGTATTTCTTCATTGCAATGGTCAAATTTTATTTATTCAAACATTAAAATAGCTACTAAAGTAAGGAAAAATAACATTTTTCTGTATTAGGCGTGAAATTTTTAGTCGAGGCGCAGTTAAATTGAATCATTCCGTGTTCGGAAAAATATAAGTAGTTTTAGTTACAATCTTATAGTATGTCGATTCCTAGATTTTTAGAGGTTGGGAAATACATCATTCCTAACTGCAATGACAATCTGTTGGGTGGGAAATAACAAATTTCACTTCTACCCCACGGATTAGAATTGTACGAAGGCGTAGAAAGGACATAAAAGAAAAATATTTATAATTGCAAGTTTTATCTTGCAATTAGGCCTAATTGCAAGTATTATCTAGTAATTAGGCTTAATTGCAACTTTCAATTAACAATTAGACATAACTTAAATCTTGCAATTTGGCTTAATTGCAACTTTTATCTTGCAGGTTTAATTGCAACTTTTACCATGCAATTAGGTATAAATGCAAACTCTATCTTGCAATTAGGCATAATTGCAATTTCTATCCTGCAACTAGGCTTACTTGCGTCTTTTATCTTGCAATTAGACTTAATTGCAACTTTTATCTGGCAATTAGGCATTATTGCATTTTTTATCTTGCATTTATACCGAATTGCAAGTTTTATCTTGGATTTATGCTTAATTGCAAGAATTATCCTGCAATTATTCCTAATTATATGATAAATGTTGCAAGAAGCCTAATTGGAAGACAAAAGTTGCAATTAAGTCTAATATCAAGATAAAAGTTGCAGTTATGCCTAAATGCATGATAAAAGTTGCAATTAAGCCTAATTACAAGATAAGAATTGCAATTATACCTAATTCCAAGATAAAAATGCAATTATGCATAGTTTTAAGATAAAACTTGCAATAATAAATATTTTTCTTGCATGTCCTATCTATGACTTCGTAGAAATGTTTATGTAGGGGTTGCCTAGCAACATTATCATATATCCCTATAATAAGAAGACTAAACAAATTTTAATATATAACTTAATGATTTATTCTGAAAATTATTGATTTAAAAACAGGAAGATTGTGAATAAAATAGTATACATATATCGGTGGAAGTTTCATTACAGCCCCGCGCTGTGTCTCACCTTGAGGCTTCTCCTTTCGGTAATATACATAAACCCTCGGCTATAATGAAACATATCCCACCTCGGATGTAATATATTATTCCAGCGGTATGGGACAACTTGGAGACGAACAATTGGGCATTGGTTAAGTGGACAAAAGTCATCTGGACGCCAGAAAATTGCCCGCTTAACAAGCCTTCAATTTGGTGAATATTTTTGCAATAAGAAAAATAGTTAAAAGTGGCGCACTGATTTTTGTGAACAAATTTTAATACACTACCCTAACGCACAATATGCTACACAATGACATCTATTATTTTATCGCCCAGATATCCGGCGCCCATTTGACTATCATCGGCTAGTTTACCATCGACCAGTTGTCCATCGCCAAGTCGCCCTCGCTTATTCACTGTGTTGCACACAAAAAAATTCTAATACCATTTGGAAACAGTGAAAAAATGTTACTGTTAATATTTACAATAAATATAGTTATTGGTTACAACAATAAAAATAATCTACATTTTCGCACTGAAATATTTTTCTCAATGAGTATGGGTAAAAAGTACTTTTCGTAACTCATATGGATATTGAAATAAACGACTTTTCCAAACGGAATTAGAAAACAGAAATCTACGTTAGATCTATGACATATTCTTGTACGAAACATAGATGAGGACGGGAAATCTGTGAGTCCTATGAAGACAATTTCATGACGTAGTACGTATAAAAAAATTCCCGCTTAAATTATATAAAAATTATTCATAAATTCACTATTTTATAATGTAAATTTTGACAATTGTATTAAAAAAATGAAAAATCAAAAACATCAGATTGGGTAACCATAATTATGATTTATGATAATTCTTGTAATGTAAATATTTGATAATAATAATTGGTTATAAAGTGACGTCAACTAAGAAAACTTTTGTGAAAGGAAATATCTAAATTCTAGCAATTATTATTTCCGTACTTGTATCCAGAAACACGCCAACAAATATTTCATGGCAATGGCTAACTTTTATCTTCCATCACCTTTAGGTAAGGAATGTATTGTCTTTCGTCAAAAAATTCAATGATGAGTTTTTAGTGAATAAACACGTTTTAGGGTCCATATAATATGATTTTACCATTTTTATGAGGCTGTCTGTATGTATGTATGTATGTATGTGTGTGTGTGTGTGTGTGTGTGTGACGAAAGTTTCGGATCGCATAACTTCAATACCACGATTCCAAAAATTATATTTTTTTCGTATTCCTCAAGTTAACGTCCAGAAGAAGAGGTGATTAGATTTTGGTTATAATTGGTCAACCGGAAGTACCCTCATTTGAAGATTTTGACAGTTTTTCTTGAAAAAACGCAGTTAAATATTATAACTTAAAGAATATATTATTCTTTATACGATTTGATTGCATTTTATATTTGATATTCAACAGATATAGAGTTAAAGAATTACAAAGATATTAAATTTCATAAATCAGCCAGCAATACTAACCATGAAAACTGCTAATATATACAGATAATTCAAATTGGCAGATGTCAGTACCAATGAAAAGTAAATGAAGGTGGCAGAGATAAGGATGTTGAGATACATGTTGGGGAAGACATGGAAAAATACGGTAAGGAATGAAAGAATAAAGGAAATAACTCTAGTGTTTCTAGAAAGATACAAGAGAGACGATTACATTGGTTTGAACATGTCATGAGGAGATATGAAGAATATATTGGAAGAAGAAAAAATAGCTTAGTAATAAAAGGTAGAAGAAACAGAGGAAGACCAAAGATAAGATGGAAGGACTGTATTGCGGAAGACTTGAGAAAAAAGGAACTAAATGAGAACGACATGCAAAACAGAAATGAGTGGAAGAAGAAAATAAAAAATAGCGACCGCTAACGAATGGGAAAAGCTAAAGAAGAAGATGTCAGTGTGAAGTGCAATTTGCATAGTTTGTTTATGAAATATTTGTACTGGAAATTTAGAATCTTTTGCAAGAAAATTTATGTATGGAATTTATATATAATACACAGGATTGACGGAAGGTATTGTGCTGGCTACATCAGATTTTTTTAAATAAAATCCAGCTATTAATATTAGCATTATTTTTCCTGTTCTTTTAGAATAATTTACTTTTATAATATTTTATTGACATATCTTCAACGTCAGCAGGAGCGACGCATCGGTTGAAGTTATTTTTCCAGTCGCATCTTCGAAGCATGAGCGCTCAGAATTTGAATCGATATCGAAATGATAGGGCGTCCTTAGTTAACAGGACTACGACGAGTCAATCAACATCAACGATAGATTAGGCCACTTCTCAGCCAATGGTTGTTTTACGGATGATTTTCCATTGGCGTGTGGGGGGGGGGGGGAATCCTTAGAGAAGGAGCGTCCTCGCCGTTCTGACACACAAACTGAGCGGACAATACAAATATGCGGACTCTGTGGTAATGCGGGAATTAACGCAAAGAACGAAAAAATAGCATGTTCAACATGTAAAGAAAAGTAGGTTTTTAATTTCATGAAAAATAACTGTACGAACATAGCGAGCGAATTAAACTCGGTAGAAAACTACTTTTATTCACAATCATTATAATAATATGTCGATTCTTAGCCTTTTAGGGGTTGGGAAATACGTCATTCCCAACTGCAATGACAATCTCTTGGGTGGGAAATAACAGATTTCACTTCCACCCCACGGGTTGGAATCTTTTTGTAGAGGGTTGCCTAGCAACATTGTCATAGATCCTTATAAAGTAGGCTAAACGAATTTTAATAAAGCTGTCAAAAATATTAACAAAATTAAAGGTTATAATTCACTGATTTATTCTGAAAATTACTTATTTAAATAGAGGAAGATTGTGAATGAAATAGTATACATACCTCGGTGGGAATTTCATTACAACCTCGCGCTGTATCTCACCTCGAAGCTGTTATGAAACATATCCCACCTCGGATGTAATATACTATTCATTACTTATTAAACAATCTACTACACCTATAACGGTGTAACAGGTAAGAATAAAGGCCGTTGTTCCCTTGTTAGAATTTTAATTGTTCTGATTTTAAATTATTTAAATAATAAGCTTTCCACAAAAAATGGTGGTGAAACTGCACAAAGGTGTTCCCATCTCAGAATTGAATAAAACCTTTTGCATCCTATTCATTATCACATTCAATTATATTCGCCGCAAATAAGTATGGACTGATGTTCAACTTTTTTCCTTTTCCTGTCCCTCGTCCTGCGGTGTTGCCGCTTCTTCATACCTTAACATTTTCAACATTGCCATACTGAATTCACAACAGTGTAGAAATCTTCAGTCCATACTTATTTGACGGCAAGTACAACTAGAAAAATAGTTGACAGTGCCCAGTGATCTCTATAACATAGAGATCACTGATTGTGCAACTCTGATTATAATGACCTTGAAAGGGACGTTTTGTACCAGAAATATTTTAACGTATAATTAACAGGAAAATAGTTAAAAATGGCGCCCTGACTTTTTTAAACACACTTTCAAAATGTTAGTTACTTGTGTATCAAAATTTGGTGAAAACCTTTGTTAGTAACATTTTTAAAACTCACTAGAAATGTCAATAATATTTTTGTTATTAATTTTTGGTAATAATATTTGTTATTCTTTTCATTGGCATGTTAATGATAAACATTGTTCCTAACTTTGTTAATAACAGAACTTTTCCGATCGCTTGACGCGGTCTAGGTCTAGAAGATCAAAGGATGTTGCTAACAAATGTTACTAATAAGTTATTCCTATGTGGTGGCAATATTGTTAATAACATTCTACTCGCTGATCATTTTCCCGCTTGACTGAAGAAACTGCCAATAACATTATTAATAACAACATTAGTTCAGTTATTTACGAATACTTTGTTAATAAACATGTTAGTACCTGTGTAAATAACTTCTATTTTTTTTATTGAAAATTTGTTATTAAATTTCTTATTAATTAACGTATAATCAAAAAGTTTTGGCACAAATTTCAACAATGTTTTTTACCTCTCGCTAAGAGAGGTATTGCATTCATGCTAAAAATCACATATCCATATTTTATTGAATAAGCACGTTTTAAGGTCCCTACAATCCGATTTTAACATTTTTACGATGATGTCTGTGTGTGTGTGTGTGTGTGTGTGTGGATGTATGTGTGTATGTATGTAGGATGTTGGAAGGACGATTACTCAAAAACTATAAGACTTAAAAATTGTTTAATTACGTATTTTCCAATCGGACATTCATGGGAAGATCTGAAAAGGTTTTGGTAACAATTGGACAACCGGAAGTAGAAGATTCTTGAAAAAAAATCTTCAAAATAATATTTTTTGAAAATTTTTCTTGGTAATATTAAAGAAAATTAAATTCTCTATCTGATACATTTAAATATTTTATTATATATTCTATGGATTTAGAGATAAAAGAAATATAATAAATAAAATAACGTTATAATAAATTTTACAGCCGAAAGGATGCCATGGAAAATAGTTGACCAGTTGAACTGTTTGTAACTGACAGATAAATGTCAGTGTCAGAAATTCATAGATATTACTAAAGAGTTTTTCTGGGAAGTACATATACATTATATTATT
Organism: Harpalus rufipes; assembly: GCA_951394225.1. Lineage (NCBI taxonomy): Eukaryota > Metazoa > Arthropoda > Insecta > Coleoptera > Carabidae > Harpalus > Harpalus rufipes. Next base: position 17,999,659 of record OX596277.1, read on the forward strand.
TCTTAATGTATTAGTAGTTAAATATTTAAGATTATAGGTCTATTACATATATCCTTCAAAAATACAGTCAATCCTGACAATGAATTGGAAACATTTCGAAAAATTAGAAGAGGACAAAATTTCTTCATATAATGAATTTAAAATTAAACAATCTAAATATAAGGAATAGATATATGTAATATGTAAGTACAATTTTTGGTGTAGAATGTAGGTATACAAGAAATGTTAAATACAATAGGGCGCCTTGACAAGCAGATATGGGGACTCATGTCAGAATGATAGCTAGTAATTATGTATATAGATGTATCATAATTTCTCATTCTAAATTTAGTGATTTTCCAATTCCATATGGTTTATTTTCCTCGACAAGTAAATTCCACACTCCTGGTGACAAATTAACTACATGTATTTAGAAAATCTTGAAATTCTGAATGAAACATACTGACTAATTATCATTCTGAAACGGGCCCCCACATCTGCTTGTCAAGGCCAACAATGTAACATGACTGTTCGCGCCCTATAAATTTCTCATGTCTCGCGAGTGGCGAGAGGTATTGTGCTGGCCACAACAGATTTTTTGGTAATATAAAATGCATTTACTTAAAGTTTTCTAATACTTAATAATTAACTGTTTCTTAAACAACAAAATTATGAACTTAAATAAAGATTAAAGTGTTCTTTCACAACGCGCAACTTTCTACGGACACCTAGCATTGGGCTTTGGACAACATTTACATCGATTTCTCGGACATTCCTGAATTCCTGTATATTCTGTGTTGAAGTTTCTCCATCGTGAACTTTTCAAGATAAAAGAGTACATTTTGGTTAGCCAGTTAGCCAATTTTGAATTTGTGTTGCATAGTGAGAGGACGCAAGATCTGGCCCGAGGATAAAATCATCCCCAGCGTGTTCTTCTTCAATAAAATTGATCAATTTTGTTAGATGTACCTTTGTCTACGCAAGGTTTCACCACATTCGGCCCACATAACGTTTAGATATACCCCTTGTGGAAATAATGCACCATACCAACACCTTATCTGCGAATTTGGCCTTTTGTTTATATCCGACATTATTAGGGACCTCTGCAATATTGTCAGCATAAAAACGATCATTTTCCTTAATTTCGGAGTTGCCCAGTGTGAAGTCCATGAAATTGATGTAAATGTCATCCAAAACCTAATACAAAGTGTCCGTAGAAAGTTGCGCCTTGTGGAAGAACACGCCCATCTTTATTTAATTTAAATTCATAATTTTGTTGCTTATGAAACAGTTAATAATAAATGGAGATGAAAACAGGAAGTAACAAATTCTCGGACTTGCAGTCAATAATAAAATTTATTCACGCCAACATTTCGACTCTACCATTGTCTTCTTCAGGGCTAGAATTGCTGAGTTGAAAAAATTACACATGTGGATGTGTTAAATAAATCTGTAACTGTTACCTTGCTATAATTTTTGTATTCATCCGTTTGTATTATATTCATCCAACATACGTTTTTTAATATTTGACGATTTTCACTCTGTGATCAGTGGTTTTTAAGTAATTATTTATTTATAATTTTATATGTCCGTCTTTTAATGTATTTGCCGTTATCCATATGTGTATTTTTGTCAACTCAATAATATATACGCAGTCAGCTAGTTTGCTTGATTATATATACCGGGTGAATACTTGAAACCCGAACATAGCGCGTTAACACGAAATAGTCGTTTTTCTCACACTGTTGCTCGCCCTTTCAACTAACAACAATAGTTGTGATATAAATAGAAAGATTTAAAAAAATCTGCATCAAATGGTACCAAATAATTTGTAATATTTTAGACCCATAAATAAATAATTAAATTTATTCAATTTCTTATTAATATCGATAGCCATTATGTATGTATGTATGTATTTGTTTCGGGATTTTCAACCCTTACAGGTTATATCCCTAGGATGGTCTCACACACAACATCTATTTTTATTAATTTTTTTTACAATTGCCACGAAGTTTCTTACGTAGATGTCATGTGTGTTGCCCCCCCGCGCAAGCCCTTGTTACAACCACAGATAATATAATACCTACATAACACCAATACCATGATTCCAAAAATTATATTTTTTTCGTATTCCTCGAGTTTAGATCCATTTGCAACTTTTAACAGTTTTTCTTGAAAAAACACAGTTGAATATCATTTATTGACATTTAATGTTTTTATAAATTTTAAAGAATATATTAATCTCTATATGATTTGATTGCATTTTATACTTCATATTCAATAGATATAGAGTTAAAGAATTATGAAGATATTCAATTTCATACATCCATGGAAAATGCTAATATATTCAGATAATTCAAACTGACAGATGTCGATATCAATGAAAAGAAAATGAATGTGGTAGAGATGAGGATGTTGAGCTGGATGTTGGGGAAGATACGGAAAGATAGGGTAAAGTATGAAAGGATAAGGGAAATAACTCGAGTGATAGAAGTGTCTAGAAAGATACGAGAGACGATTACATTGATTTGAACATGTCATGAGGAGAGATGAAGAATATATTGGAAGAAAAATGAATAGCTTAGTAATAGAAAGTTGAAGAAATAGAGCAAAGATAAGATGGAAGGACTATATTGCGGGTGATTTGAGAGAAGAAGAATTGAATGAGAGGTCGTGAAACAGAAATGAGTGGAAGAAGAAAATAAAAAATACCGACCCCTAACGAATGAGAAAAGCTAAAGAAGAAGAAGATGGCAAGGTCAAGTGCAATTTGCGTAGTTTGTTTATGAAATAATTTTACTGGAAATTTAAAATCTTTTGCAAGAAAATTTCTATATAGAATTTTTACATAATACACAGGATTGACAGAAGGCAATGTACTGAGCACATCAGATTTTTTGATAAAGCAATTGCAAACGAATTATTTTAGAATTAAAGTAACACAAAGAAAATTGCGTAAATAATTTTTACTTGTCACTATATTAATAAAAAGGATTTTTTGTTTTGTACACCACACAGACAATTTGACAAATACGTTTCTGACAGGTTATATGTCATTATATTTGTTTATGAGTTTAATTCATTACCATGGCTAACACTATAAAAAAGTAACTTTTATAAAATTTTAATTTCAATTTGCTCGGTTACGGAATGTGCAAAATAAAGTCTAATTACTGAATTATCTAAAATTAATAGATAACTTTTGCGCGAGGAAAAACTTTTCCCATGTTAAACGCTTATGGTTCGGTTTTCGTGTTACACCCGGTATGTAGTGTTAAAAAAAACCTAACTCGAAGTAAGCTATGAACAGAGAAACGTATGTCTGATCATTATTCATTTCAATTCAAAAGTCAAAGGATAATAAAGAAGGATACAGTATATTGTCATCCGCCGGTTTTTAAATTATTTCTAGTTCTAAAATAAGTTTCAAGAAGCTTTGATTTCTTTAGATAACATTTTTGACAATACTTCGTCGGGTCTCGTGGCCGCGTGCCTGAAGGTCTGGTCGCGAATCTGGGGAATCGGGTTCGATCCCGACAGACGCCAAATATTTCAAATTTTAAATGACACAAAATTGACTCCTGTGGTGCACTCTCCACGCCAGCAATGACTGCCAGTGAGCTGACGCCTGGTAAACGCCCGCTTGGTACAAATATGTCATCATCATAACCGAAATCTGTGTACAAAGCAAATTGGCACACCCAACAATGGGTAATATGCCGTGATGATATATATTTTTTATGAGGTCTCGTGACCGCGTGCCTGAGTGTCTGTCGCGAATCTGGTGAACCTGGTTCGATCCCGACTGACGCCAAATATTTCTAATTTTAAATGACACAAAATTGACCCCTGTGGTGTACTTTTCATGCCAGCATTGAGTACTCGTGAGGTGACACCTGGTAAACGTCCGCACGGTGCAAATATGTCACCATCATTGTCAAATTCTGTGTACAAATGATATATTTATTTACTTATTTTATTTCGTGTCAAACTGACATTTAATTACATACTTCTTAATTGACTTAGGTTTCTTTGTTTATCATAGCCTACTCCGAGTTAGGATTTTTTTGAACACGCTATTAGATTTTCCTGGCAGCTGTTAAAATTGAGAAATTTCTGCCGGAAGGCGGAATTCTTGGTTTGTGCATACAAATACGAGCCCAGTCACATAATAGTTCGACCTGCTTATATTTCTAACATTTTTTTTGACTACTTTAAATATAGACTTAAAACTTACAAATACTATGGGCCAAATGACGGGTGATAATACAGTCCATACGATTTAACTTGGCGACCCAAAAGAATGTAATTCAGTTCACTATTCCTAAGTTGCGTTTTGTCAAATATTTACTTTTACTTCGATGCCGCACAGCTTCAGAAGTGAAATAGTGATTTTACAATGTTTTATTGCCTTACACAAAGCAAATTTCATCCTAATACACTCAAACTCGGGGTGTCAGATACTTTTCAATCCAAGAAGTTATATTCATACATAAGCGTTGATGTATTTTTTACTCAATAGTAATAGAAGTTTTATTTTCTTAACTTTATTAATTTAAAAAAATAATTAATTATAATATGATTTATATAATAAATAATTCATTCCAATATTTGTAATATATTTTTTTGTATAAATAATTTCTTTTTTTTTGTAATATTTGTAATTTTATTGAACTTCATTTTTCTTCGGTACGCCTATGGATTTTATAACTTTCCCATTACCGCAGTGAAAATGTGAATTGCCCCAACTCGCCAAGTTACATCGTATGGACTGTAGTTCGACCAGCATTTAAAGGGTCATCTTCTCGTCCAATTTTATTTTCTACCTAGAGTTTACTATTAGCACTATAAATAACTACTTCGTAAAAATCTAGTGTGTACAAAAAACCTACCTATGGGACAATACTCTAACAGAAGAATGTACAGGGCTTGGGGATACAATGTTTAATAGAATTAAAGCTGTTATTATTAATAAAGGCAATGTAACCCAACATTAATACTTGAATAACATATTAAGTGTTTGTATGTTTAAAATCTATATTTTAAATTAAGTGAAAGAAATTTGTAAAAAAAAAAAATACCATACGCGTTGTAAAATGTAAACCGGCCGAAATATGATGAGCCTGGGCTCGTAATACCGCAGGCGGCCATCTAACCAGTTTGATAAATTATTTATATAATAATGTCTTGTTCTTAATTTTGTCTTTTATAGTTAAAATCTTATTACTTCCTTTGTTCAACACAATAAAGTTTCTTGTCCCTCTCCGTCTGCTACATGTTAGAATAGATACGTCCCATCAACCTGTTGCCGGCGTTTAGGAAATGTGATACAAGATACGAGTCATTACTGCCGGCGCTCTCGTAAATCATAGACTCCTTTATGCTGCAGGCTCCACTGAGCGAAGCAGAAAGAGAGAACGAGAATCGTAGGCGGCCGAGTAAAGTAATTGAAACTGGTACGAGTATATGCATCGAGTCGAGATGAATAAACCATGATTCCCTTGGACCTGATAAAAAGAATGGAGAATGAATGCTGGATTTATCTAGGTGATGAGGTTCAACCTTAAACTGTTGATTTTTAACAAGCTGCAGAACAAGAACAAAGATGTGCTATCGGTATTGGAGATTTTGTATTTCATAAAACTTTTGTTTTATAGAATATATATGGCGAATACTGAAAATATAACTTTTTTATTAAATGTAGTAGACACATTTATTTTACATTTATCAAAGAAAGTTTATTTAAAATTAATATGACGTATAATTGTTAACTAAATATCATTTATTGATATTTAATGTTATTATATTTTAAAGAATTGTAGCGCGCGCCCGATGCGAGCGCCGACACTGGTAGAATATTCTCGAGAGATGACGTAATCCTCGGCAGGGGGAAAACCCATAAGCGTCTAGACTGGTTTAATTACATCCGGTGGGTTGATCCTTTGCATTCGATGTCATTGTCGTGTCGGAAAGTTCCAGAAGGACATCGGCTGTATAAATACAGTCGGGAGGACAGCCGACAGGATAGTCTGTTATATAGAAGCAACGGCAATGAACAGTGGATGATATAAATAAATAGTCTACGAGTGGTGAACATAAATAAATGTAGTTATATAAATAAATATAGTGATATTGTTTAACTAAATAATCTTAGTTTGAGTATTTAATAATATTCTTAGTCTTAAATTAGTGTTTATAATTATTTAATCATAGTGTTAGTTATTTTTTATTATCATTTTCATATTTATCATAATTAATTATCGTTTAATAAACGTATTATTTTAACTAATAATATTTCTCTGATTTTTACACTTCACCCAAATAAATAAACATTACAGAATGTTATTCTCTATACGATGTGACTGCATTTTATACTTCATATTCAATAGATATAGAGAAAGAATATTAAAGATATTAAATTTTATAAATCAGCCAGCTATGCTAACATGGAAACTGCTAATTATTCAGATAATTAAAATTGACAGTTTTCTGTATCCAGAGCCGTTCCGTGCGGGTGGGCAGGTTGTGCCCCACACAAAGGCGCCTGTACAAGAGATGCGCCAGTTGAAGGCGAATAATAGTATTTTTTTATAAAATGATCTTATTTGTAATGAAAAATAATAATAATATACAATATACTTTTAATTTGTTCGCATTACATCTAATTTTATAAGTTATAAATAACAATTATCCTACCAAACGGATATTTTTCTAGCGGTGTTACATTGAAATAATAACCATGAAGGCGTTGAAAGAATATTTTGAGTATAGGTCAATACTGATTACAAGAATAAATCCGACAATAAATTCATTATTTAAATATTAGCATTTTGCGAAGAATTAAAATGCTTATGATTTACAATTCTGAAATCTTAGGGAGATATTTTTATTTTTTGTTTCTGCCGATATTGAATTACCCTGATTTACTATTCAAATTTAGTAGAAGAAAGTAAAAGAAATATTCTGTCAGACGGATAATTTTCTGGCATTGTTATATTCAGGGCCGGATTTAGGGGTGGGCAAGGTGGGCAGTAGCCCACCCCAAAGTTTGCAAGGGGCGGCATTTCACAAAATATATGTATATGTTTTACTTGACATAGTATGTAATTCCTTTACTCCACTAATACATTTTCATTTTTATTTAACCTAAAAAATATTAGTACCATGGACTCCAAAATATTGAGAAATAATATTAATATAGGTATGTGTTAAAAACCTAACTCAGAGAAGGCTATGAACAAAGAAACTTATCTGATTATTATTCGATTCAAAAGTCAAGTTGTCAAAAATTGATCTAGAAATGTAATTTTTTAAGAGAAAAGATAATAAAGAAGAAAACAATATATAGTCATATAAGGGTATAAAAATATTAAAATATTATATCACTGAATTCAGAATTAAATTCTCCAACGAATGAGCAAATAAAAAATATATGTTCTTATTTAAAATAAAAAAAGTTAGGTCTCATATTTTGTAACCATTGGTCGAAAAAAAAATTTCTTCTTGAAATATAGAAATTGCTTGCCCATTTAACTGTCTTCGAAGCTCTTATAGTTTTCGAGATAGCAATAGTGGCCCATTGTATATTATAGTATGGGGGGGGGCATCTTTAGATCTTGCCCACCCCAACTTTTGTTCTAGGTCCGGTCCTGGTTATATTGCGCACAATAACCGTAAAATTGTTGATTACAACAAATGATTTTAGTAATATTGATTAGAAGAATGAATCTAACAAAGTAAATTTTATCAATATTTTAAATCTAGCATTTTTCGGAGAATCAAAAGTATAGTTTAAAACGTGTTAATTTGCAAATTATACATTATGGGAGGCGCTGAAATATGACTTTGCACAAAGACGTCTTTTAGGTACCCACGGAGCTGCACTGTCAGTATCAATGAAAAGAAAATAATTTGGCAGAGATGAGGATGTTGGGGAAGACACGGAAAGATAGGTAAGGAATTAAAGGATCAGGGAAATTGATCGAGTGCAGGGCCATGTGGCGGTATTTTGATTTTGGTGTCTGGAGCACATAATATTCAATTTGACGTCCTGAAAGAAATATTTATAAAAGAGTGAATTTTGCATATATTTGATTCAGTGCAGAAGAACATACGACGAAATGAATCTAACTACGTAATTTTGTGATTACCAGGAGCTTATAAATCAGAATATATATCTAAGGGCGCCTTTTCACAAAAGGCGCCTGGTGCGGTTGCACATTTGTTCCATATCCCCGCAAGCCCGTGCTTAAATGATAGAAGTTTCAAGATGGATACGAGAGAGACGATTACATTGGTTTGAACTTTGAACAAGTCATGAGGAGAGATGAAAAATGTATTTGACAAAGAATGAATAGCTTAGTAGTAGAATATGGAAGGACTGTATTGCAGAAGACTTGAGAGAAAAGGAACTGAATGATGACGACACGCAAAACAGAAATGAGTGGAAGAAGAAAATAAGAAATAAAGAAGAAGAAGGTGTAAGCAATTTGCATAGTTTGTTTATGAAATAATTTTACTGAACGGACGGAAGGTAATGTGCTGGCCAAATCAGATTTTTTGACAAAGTAATTGTAAATGAATTCTTTTAGAATTAAAGTAACACACTGAACACTGCGTGCGCGTAAAATTCTTCGATCTTTTCGTTGAGACCGACAACCACCGGATCGTGCTTGTAAAAACTGTACGTGCGCGCATATACACGCAGCCCGTACTGACTTGAAAATGTGTACGCGTAAACGCTCAAGTCAGTACGCGACTAAGACCGGTCTCTATTTTCTATGCCCATAGCATTTGCTATCTCTCTAACTTTAATTTAACAAATATTCAGTATAATTTCATGAACTTTTTCGATGGTTTCGGTGGTGGTCGCAGTTGTTGGCCCTGGGCGCCCGGACACCCATTACCAACCAGGCTAACACGACCACATTTACATTCCTTCAGCTGCCCATCTTTTCACAGTGACAGATGATAGAGTCCCCGTAAACATCGTCCAACTAGCTTTAATTTGTGCCACTAAATAATGGGGACTTATACAATTCAAATATTTTGGTCGCCATCTAGTGTGTAAAAAAGTATTTAATAATTAGTTATGTAGTGAGCAAGATTTAGCTCTAAGTTTGACATTTATCACGTGATCCATATTTGGTCCCACGTGATCACAACAACCATTGTTTGAAAAGGAACATTGATGAACATGTCTGAGACTGAACACAGAAGTTGAAATAATATGATTAATGTAAATTGAATATGAATTAGTAATGTATTTACAGGAACCTGTGATAAAAAAGGAAGTTTAATTATGTACAAAATAACAATAAAATGACGCAAACCTATGTTTGTAAAGTGGACAAACATAATCAAACTTATGTTGGAAAAACAAGTACAGCAACTCAAACAACTTTAATAAAGCTGTCTACTAATAAAGAGACACAAGTTTATATTAATAAAAACACATATAAAAATTGATAATAAGCAGAACAACTCCACACAAATAGAAATAAAGATTAATAAGGAAAGTTGTAGGTACTCAAACATTCAACAATTATTATGTAAGAAAGTTATTTGGGGCTGTAGAGACATCGAAAAATGAAACTAAATTTGTCAATAATTGGAACTAAATTATAATTTATTAAGTAATGATGCTGTAAAATTTATATATTTCACCGGCTTATCAGTAGAACATTTTAATGTTCTATATGATTTGTTAAATCCCACAGTTATGCCAAAGTTGAAATACATATATTTCCAAAAAACGCCAAAAAAAACTAAATTTAATAATTTAACATCCAGAGACAAATTATGTATTTTTTTTTCGTCTCTCTCAACAGTGGAATTTGTAGTGTTTACATGGATTCAGTTCATGTTTTTTCAAATTGAAACGATGAAATCGAATTTGTTTTCCCTCCGTGAGAATCAGAAAGATTCGATTCCGCAATGTTTCATTAACCTTTTCACTGCGCATTTGTTTTACATAGCCCTTCGCTATGTGCGCAATTTTCTACTGTGTTCCGTATATATACGTTCATAGCAGTTTACCGTACGCAACACACAAATAAAATGACGCAATAGGTGATAAAATCATAGAAAAACATTAAGATATTCAGATTTTATTACAGAAAATTAATTACATTAATGTCCAGAGTAGGAAAACGATAAACGTATATATACGTCCAGAGCAGCGAAAAGGTTAATAACAATCACTACACATAATAACTTAACCAAACTTTGCTGATTAAATATCAAATTATGGGATCAATGGGGAGGTGCTGAAGAGGGAAAGCATTTGATCGACTCGGCCATGGTATATCACCTCGCTCTTTCTAAAAAATTCTTGTCCCTTTCTAAATTGTGTGGAAAGAGGTACGCTGCCGATCCGCCGCCAATGACGTCAAAATCATAAGTCCGCATTGAGCGCGTACAATTGTAGTAGCAGAATAGTTTTGACGAGTAACGACACTTACATGTTGAGGCTCAAAACTTTTCAGGCAACCCTCATATACCAGTTCAGGATTAGGATCACGCGAGAATGAATCAGCAATTATATCTGTTATTGAGGGAGATAGCGATTATTATCAAATAAACTAATTTATTATAGATAATATGAGCAATATAAATTACCGTATCAAAAAGTGTTCTATTACTTCCAGTTCCGGAGTATCCGAAGTAAGTAATACCAACTTTGAAATTTCAAATGGTACATACAGAAGATAAATTAAAAATTAAAGAATTAGGTAGGCCATTGCCTGATTTAAAATTAACGCAAATTAGTGTGAGATAAGCCCAGAACAGAATATTTATTCCTCATTTTTCAATATATATGAAAGGCAGAAGAATTGAATTTACTTTTAAGAAGTGATTAAATTTCTTCATCTATTTGCCTAGTTTCGGTAAAAAAAATACTCTTAATTTTTTGTAAATACAGCGCCCCCCCCTCCTCTGTATATTATTGCACTAATTAATAGAAAATATTTTTTGCTTTAAAAAAGTTTAAGGGTTCTTACCTTCTAAACTTGATAGTTTTTGAGATATTAATGAAAATATTTAAATGTTTCTTCTCAAAATAAAGTGTGCTTTGAAAACAAAATTACTATTAAAAATAATGTATAAAATAAACAATTATTTTATTATCATAGTAGCTCATAGACACAAAATAAATGTTATCGATGTACAAAAAATGTTCAAAATTGCCACCGTTTTCTCGTACACATATATAAAGCCTTTTTAATAAATTTTGTTTTACATTATTTGTATTTAATTTAACAACAGCTTGTCTTATTCTGTTTTTAAGTTCGCCAAGTGTAGCAACGAGCATTACATAAATTTTATTTTTGATAGCTACCAATAGAAAAAAAAATCTAAAGGCGATAGATCAGGACATCTTGCCGGCCATGATGTAGGGCCTCTGTTGCCAATGCAGGAATTTGAAAATTCTTGATATAAATACGCAGTTACATCCAATGAATTGTGCGGAGGTGCACCATCTTGCTGAAATATCATTCTGCGTCTTACTGTTAATGGCATATCATCCCAATAATTTTGAAATTAATTTTGCCAAAAAATTAAGTATCTCTGTTATGTTAATATGTCTTCATAAAAATATGGACCCAAAATAGTGTTATTTATAAGACCGCACCATACATTAATTGAAAAGCGTATTCGAAAATTTGAAATAAATGTTTCACGTGGATTTGTTTCTACTGATGCCTATAGTGTGAATTTAGTTTACAATTGTTAGATTCATGTGACCATAAAATTGTATTTAAAAAATTAGGAACTGCAATATTTTCCAGTATTAAGTAATTACAAAACTGTAATCTTTTTACATCATCGCCAGGAAATCAAAATCTTAAGAACCTTCGTATGTGTGGTATTTAATTTCCAATGCAGCTTCTATAATTGAATTTTTCGGGTAAACATTGAAATATATAGCAATACATCAACTTCTAAATTTTCATTTATCTCACGTGTTTTGTAATTCCTTAATACTGATCCAGTCCTACGCAGCTCTCTTTCTAATTTGAATAAATACGAATGGTTTGGATAAAAGCGATCCGGATATTGTTGTCTGTATAATTGCAGGGCTTGTCTTGAATTATTATTTGATAAAGAATAACATTTGTCATATATAACAGTAATAATTGTATGTATGCAACAAAAGCGTAACGTTTTATTACGTCAATGCCAGAATAATGATTTTCAAAATAAATACTAATAATTTGACGTATAAAACGTTACGCTTTTGTTCGTCTCTTGTTTCTAATTCCATGGCTAATACTATTAAATTGTAATTCCGTGAATTTTCAAATTTTATTTCTGCAGTTATAAAGTAGCCAATATATATTTTTTTATTGATCCTTGCTTTACAACATCCATTTGAAACTTTTTGTCCAAAATAATTAGGTGAGCAATGCGCACGGAAAAACTGATTTCCCATGTTAAACGCCTATGTTTCACTTTCCGTGATACACCCTGTATATGAAGAATAGAACATAGTATATTTATAATATTTTGGGAACAGGCAAAAAAACTACCTTTGGATTCATTTACATTTCAAAATTTCAACTATATAAATACAGGTGTTCAGAGGTCAATAAATTTAGGGTGGATAATAACTGTCAAAACAATAATAAAAGTTCATAATAAATTTGTACGCGGAAATGTTTATTTACAACAATATTTTTTGGTTTTAATAAAATCGCAGAATTTCTAAACATAATGAAACACAATCAGACATTTTTTTGCATTGTTCGCTTATGGCAGCTCTGTTAATTCCTGCATCTACTTTTTACGAGTATATGACGAATAAAAATCATAATGTATTCATTTCGCAACAATCCTGGAATCTTCGAATGTATTCGTCAGACGAGTAGAGCGTTGTATAGAAGTTCGAGGAGGATATTTTAATATTTATTATAATTTTTTTGTATGTTAAAAATGAAAAACATTTGATTAAGAAAAAAAAACGATATAACTCTGAAATTAACCACTTCCGGGTATATATTTATATGAACTTATTATTATTTTGACCAATTTTCTGAATATCCTGTGAAAACTAATTTAAAAGAAATAAAAAAAAAATTATCGATTTGAAATTGAAAATTATCCACCGCATAAGTAATTGAATCATTTCAATCTTTGTCGGAGGGTGAGCAGTGAGTAAACACTTGAAGTAGCTAGCGCGTCGCATGGGCCATTCCAGTGAGTGGTGAGTGAGCCGCATTCGCTTCTATTCAATTGAAATGGGTCAAGAGAGATCGGAGCCACACTGTCACGATTGCATCTATAGTTTATCCACCACTCTGATCTGTCAGAGGGTGGACAGGCTGACTAGGAATAGAATATGCGGGCTTCAAATCACACCAGCTAGAATTATCTTGTAAAGTTCATAAGGCTAGAGAGAATAGCGCCGTCGCAAGAATATAGGTAAACATAGGCGTAGATGAAAATACATAATCAGTAGGTTCTATACAAACATGTTGTCACGGCTTGTTACCAGAGATGTTTGGCTAAATGAAAAAGCACCAGAACGCTCAAAACACTATTAATAAAGCATTATTTCAAAAGAAATATTCATTAATTTTCATTTTGTTATATAAAAAAATTCTAATGATTTACTGAAAGAATTTTGTAAAATAAACACTTCAGTTTTTCTATATAATTTGAATTAATTTATATATAACCCTTAATAGCCTATTAATTAAAATATTTGGAGAAAAATTTAGTTCGTATTTGAGTTAAAAAAAAAAGTACCAGAGCAGCGTTTCGGACTGTTCTAGTCCAAATAAATCACTCTTTTTTATCCATTAAGAAAGAAAAATACGTAAATTTATGTGTTTGTATAGTTTTCACTAATAAAGATAACTGAAGCAGCAAGTGGACAAAGGTATTATCGTTTAATGTGTTTCGTAACATTTTCTGAAAAACTCTAATTTAGTAGTAGATAAATAAGTTATGTGAATTAAACTTAAACCTAATTTCTTTAGAAAAGTTGTTGAAGATAAAACCTTCATCCACTTCCCTTTCAAATGTTCTCCTAAAGAATTTACCAGATGTCCTATACGGGTATTCATAGCTGATGTGGGAAAAAAACAACTTCCGTTAAGTAATGGACACAAAAATCATTTGTCAGAACTTCAGAAGATCATCCATCCATATACTACCGATATACAGTAAAACCTCGATTATTCGTGTTCATTGGGACCGAGCATATCATGGATAATTAAAAAATACGAATAATAAAAATGTTGCAAATGAATGAATAAAAATTGTGTATATTTACAATACGTAACGTACATACATTCAAGTTAAGGTGGATTCATGCAACATTCATTTTAATTTCATTTTCATTACATTTTAATTCCAAAAAGTTAAAATAATGAAAAGTATTAGTCGTGTTAATGCAAGCACATTATTCATTTTAACTACATTTTCATTACATTAATACATTTCAAAGTTAACCAACTTTTCACTACATTTTCATCAGAAATGTAGTGAAAAAGATAACTGCGCATGCGCAAAGAACAAAGTGACAGCTATTTTTACCATTTCAAAGTAAATGACGAACTGATAAAGTTAATAAATTTAGTTAGTCACAATGAATGTTGCATGAATCCACCTTTACATAGGCGAAAATAAAATTTAATGATTTTTAATAATTACATCAGTGTATAGATCGATTTGGTAAACTAACTAAATACTCTTACATGTATACTGATTCATAAGAGAGCAGCGTGCACATTTTTTATCTCGTCACGGATAATCGGTCGCACGGTTGACAATTTTTTGTATGAACCAATAATCCACGGCACGGATATTCGAAGTTGTAATGTATTCAATATTACTGTATTTTACACATGTAATAAATAAAATGCAATCTTATCCAATCTTATACAGGAAATTAATTAACGATAAAAAAAACGTTCATGACTTCCCTATGAGACGCCTCTGGTCCTGGTTGAGATACAGAAACAAAAGAAAGTATAAATATGCATCTAAATAAGCAGTATTCTCATACCAAGTTTCTAAATTTTACAACTATACTTCATTTCACGTAAGACAATAGCAGATGGTGCTTGAGAGCCGACCGTTTTTACATACATTAAAGAAATTATTTAAATTTGTGAAACCAAACTTTGTCAATCATAAATATTTTTATCTATAAAAATGTACAAGACCTGAATATTAAAAATTACACCATAACATCACTTAATTTTGTAGATTTTATTTGATAACTGGCAATTGAGAGGTGATATTTTTTCCGTTAGGTTTGCAGCCTGACCAATCAAAGAGCAGAATTTATATTCCAATCTAAACCAACGCTATTTTCTACCGTAAATTCAAGTATAGTACCAGTGCACTTTTAAAGGGCTGTAACTCTGTAAAGAAAATTTTCCGGACATACTTTCATATACCATTATTTGTTCAAAATGACCTCAGGAATAAGTTTGTTATACCAATCCTCTGAATCACTCTGTATATTATACTGCCGCATTCCGTAATCTTAAATGTATTCCTGGTTACATGAACCGAAGGAAACGTACATATACAACACTGGTTGATACAAAATGTGTCATCTAGAAGTTTAAGCAATAAAAGAATAATTAATAAAATATATTTTTACTAAACTCTTTTGTTCACTGCTTACGTTGTTCCTTTTTTTTTCTTATATGGGCCATAGAGCCAATGTACTATAATGACGGTTTTTACTTCTATTATAATAATAAACGACGATTATGTAGAAATTCTGCACGACATTGAGAATTTACATTTCATAATTTAGGCATATTTTTAGAAGTTGAAGAAAAACTGAAGTAATGCATAAAAAAAATTGAATCTAAATTTTAATGGTATATTATAAGCACTAAATAATTTATAAGAAGTACACTGCTTAGAAATATTTAAATACTAAATAAAATATTGTTTACTTTATCTTATTATGTTACATTGTATTTGATTTTGCTATTTACTTTAGGTGTATTTGATTATAACAATATTATATTATGTAAAAGAATAATTAACATAATGTAAGTAAATTATAATGTTTTATTGTGTAATGTGAACTATATTCTTTTAATGGTATATTTTAGAGTAATAAATAATAATAAATCCAACTAATAGATGAGATGCATGGTAAAAAGAAAACAGTACGTTTAATATTTTGTTTTTATCGAGCGAACGAAGCGACTAGTCGCGCCACTGTATCAACGCGAGCAAGTGCATGTGAGGGTGCTTTAATCAATACGCCCTGCCTTCGGGTGAATATAAACATGGCGGACACAGAGTTTGAAGAATTCAGGCATTGCTTTGAAAGGCTACCACAAAGTACTAAAGCTCCTGCACCTTTCTACTCGTAAGTAAAAACATTGTAAATATATTATAATGTACTCACTTGGTAAAACATCTCCGGAGGCTCGTGCCGGACATCCTGACCGAGGAGGAGTCCCCCACGTCTTCCAAGAGCGATGCAGACCCAGAGGAACCTCCGCCATGTGACGATTCCCCAGCGGCATCTCGAGGAGGCAGCTTCATCCAGTGGGGAGGTGCCGGAGAAAGAAGGAGGAGAAAACTTCCGGAGATTCCCAAAAACAAAAAACGTTCGTTCTTACACTTCCTACTGTTGCAAACTGTCTTAATATTTGGTATTTTGTTCTTTGAACATGTGTGTAAGTACCTACCTACATACGTACTCGGTCAACTTCGAAACATCACGGGTAAATATTATACTATATGATTTGTGTTACGCATGTTTGACATCCATATTGACACAATTTTCTTACATTAAACCCAGTAGATTTGGATGAATTTACTACGACATCTTGAAAGAACAGTAATACTACCAAATATTTCTTTGTTGTCGTAGATTATAAGAATGGAAAATTAAGCATGAGTCATTACAACAATTTTAATATAAATTACAAAGATTTCATACAATAAGAATAATGTGATTGTGTTTGATATATTTTGAAAAAATATAATTTTTAAAAATACATGTTACAAATGTAATATTTATTTTAAAAAAATAGGTATTAAAAATTCTTTTCTATTCTATTAAATAATGTATGTACAATAAATAAAAATAATTTTCCATTCTATTTAGGTTACTATTTAAAGAAAAGTATAATGAAATATTAAAATATTTTTAACAACCCTTTTTATTAAATAAAAGTGTCTGTAGCTGTCTATATTATGTATAGAAAAATCAGTACTAACTTGTCTAATTTTTAATTATTTATTTTATTATAAAAACGAGATAACATTTTCACTGTCGTCCCCTAAACGATAGTAAATGACTGAAAAAAGGATATGTGCAATCCCGACTTTGTAAATAAATGGAAACTGATGCCTTTGTGTGTTATATTTTTTTTACTTGTGCTGTTATTTATTACGCAATTAAACTTTTTACAATAATACCTAAATAAATAAATATATCATTCTGGCATTGGCATATTACCCATTGCTGGGTGTACCAATCTACTTTGTACACAGATATCGGTAATGATGAAATATTTGTACCGTGTTGGCGCTTAGCAAGCGTCACCTCACGGGCACTCATTGCTGGCGTGGAGAGTGCACCACAGGGGTCCATTTTGTGCATTAAAATTCGAAGTAAATTTTGGCGTTGGTCGGGATCGAACCCGGGTCCCCAAATTCGCGATCAGACACTCAGGCACACAATAGACAATTTAAAGAATATCAAACATTTATTTTTAATTAAATCCTTGATTTTTAAACAAAAAAATACAATAATTTTAAGATTTAAGTAAATTTTCAATTATATCTTTACGTTTCTTTTTTATTCAAATCTGTTAAAATTAATAAAATAAAATGTTTCTGATTTAATTATTAAAAAAGTAAATAAAAAAAAATATTCAAAACTTGTTTTCAATACACATCTATTCCCTTTAAATTTACAAAGTCGGAATTGCGCAGATCATTTTTTTAACCTTTTACGACAGCTTTAACAATCCAGATACAAAAAATTAACTATTATCCTAATGTTTCTTCGTATCATAGTATTACCCAGGTATTTATGTATCCAGAAATGCAGTATGTTGGTAGACTATAATGTTTCATTAAACACAATCACACAAATGTTTCGAAACTTATTATAAATTATAGGTCTCTTGTCGAAGTTGTATAGTCTATAAATTTGCATTATTAAAACATAATTAGATTGTTCCGTAAACAAGATGAATTCATGTTTAGCGTTCTACGTAGAAGAAAGGGAACAGAATTTTTTTTCTATTTTATATTCTTTACTCGTATGTGCTACGGTAATAAATTATTTATTTTATATTTTATACCTTGTAAGTTCTAGAAATAGAATATAGGTATATGTTACATATTTCACAAAGTACAATATCATGGTCGTAGGTATATAGATAATTTTGGGTCAATAGTTCGGAAACTCGAGTAATAAATGAGAAGAAGTTGAATTCCATTACTATTGATTTTAAAGAGGCTGTAGTCTGCTAAGGCACCACTATATTATAAATAAAATTATTTTATTCGATAAAACAGACACTTTTAATTTAAATTTTATGTTTCATATTTCATTATACTTATAGTAACATAACAAAACAAAAATTAATCTTACTATTCTTCTTCTCAGCGGCAGTAGCACTTTACTGCACTCAACAACTCTCATTGGCTGACGAACTCGGCGCTTTAAACTCTACTCCTTCAAATTCTCTCCTTTCTTACAAATGCGGCTATTTGCGCGACGAGGAGAGTTCTCCAGACTCGGAGAGGCTACTCACGGATGTGGACAGCGGTCACAGCACTGCACACTCTCCCACAGACGGCAACAAGTCCCTTTCTCCTCTCTTGGAGTCCACCAGCTCGTACCTCGGAGGAGGAGGAGTGCCATATGCGGAGTATGACCTCCTGGAGGCAACACACAGAGGACTACATAAATTCATACCGAGGCACTCAGATGAGATTGAAGTGGAGATTGGGGATCCTATTTATGTGCAAAAAGAGTCAGACGACCTATGGTGTGAAGGTAAAAAATATGCAATTGTTTTGAAAACCTTCACTCATACGTTAAGAATATATTCTACATTTTATGGTTAAATTAAACCAACAGAAAAAAAATATGATGTGGCAAACACAATACCTTCCGTCTATCCTGTGTATTATGTACAAATTCCATACATAAATTTTCTTGCAAAAGATTCAAATTTTTTGGTATTTTATGATTCCCTTTCTCGGCAACTGAATTCCATATTCCTGATAACAAACAAACCACATGAAATAAGAAAATCATGAAATTTTGAATGAAAAATTATGATACTTGTCAGTTATGGACATAATTAAGTGCTGTCATTTTGACACGGGTCTCCATGTATGCTTGCCAAAGTCAGTAAAGTCACGTCACTGCACGCGCCCTATACATAAATTTTCTTGCAAAAGATCTTATTTTTCCAATAAAATTATTTCATAAACAAACTATGCAAATTGCACTTGACACTGATATCTTCTTCTTCTTTAGTTTTTCCCATTTGTTAGGGGTCGCTATTTTTATTTTCTTCTTCCACTCATTTTTGTTTTGTGTGTCGTTCTCATTCAGTCTTCCGAAATACAGTCCTTCCATCTTATATTTGGTCTTCGTATGTTTCTTCCACCTTCTATTACTAAACTATTTATTTTTCTTCCAATATATTCATCCTCATGACATGTTCAAACCAATGTAATCGTCTCTCTTATATCTTTCTAGAAACATTAGAGTTATTTCCCTTATTCTTTCATTCATTTACTTTTTATTGATACTGACATCTGTCAATTTGAATTACCTGAATAAATTAGCTTTTTCCATGGTTAAGTTAGCATAGCTGGCTGATTTGTGAAATTTATTATCTTTATAATTCTTTTACTATATATCTGTTGAATATGAAATATAAAATGCAATAAAATGCAATCAAATCGTATAGAGAATAATATATTCTTTAAGTTATAATAACATTTAACTGAGTTTTTCAAGAAAAACTGTTAAAATCTTCAAATGAGGGTACTTCCGGTTGACCAATTATAACCAAAATCTAAACATGTCTGCATATGGTTGTAAGGAAGAGGAATACGCAAGAATTGTAATTTTTGGAATTCTAGTATTGGAGATATCGCGGCCGAAACCGCGATCACACACACGAACACGCACACGCACACACGTCCACACACACATACAGACATCATCGTAAAAATAGTAAAATCGTATTGTAAAGACCCTAAAACGTGCTTATTCATTAGAAACTCACTATCGAATTTTTTGACCAAAGACAATATCTTCCTTACCTAGAGGTGACGGAAGGCAAAAAACATTATTTAAAAATGTGATTATAATCGAACTGTTAACGAATTAGATTAATTTAAATCTAAATTTAATATGTGTATACATACAATACATATAATTACACGACTTTCCACAACGTGGGTTGCCCCGAACCCGAAGTCATACATTTACTCAACAATCATCTGTTGCTGTGCTACCTCGGTATACGACCGCTTTAAATTGTCCAACTTGATATACGTTCAGGGTGAACGCGAAAAAAATTGTTTGGCATACCACACAGGTGTGCAACCTATTTCTTCTCGCGACCCCTTTTCAATAATAAAATTTCTACGCGATCCCACTCTTTACCTTCCGTCACCTTTAGGTAAGGAAGGTATTGTCTTTGGTCAAAAAATTCAATGATGAGTTTTTAGTGAATAAGCATGTTTTAGGGTCCCTATAATACGATTTTACCATTTTTACGATGATGTCTGTATGTATATGTGTGTGTGTGTGTGTGTGTGTGCATGTGTGTGTGTGTGTGTGTGTGTGTGTGTGTCTGTGTGTGTGTGACGAAAGTTTCGGATCGCATAACTTCAATACCACGATTCCAAAAATTATATTTTTTTCGTATTCCTCAAGTTTACATCCAGAAGAACAACTGATTAGATTTTTGTTATAATTGGTGAACCGGAAGTAGCCTCATTTGAAGATTTAACAGTTAAATTTGATTTATTGACATTTAACGTTATTATAACTTAAAGAATATATTATTCTCTATACGATTTGATTGCATTTTATACTTCATATTCAATAGATATAGAGTAAAAAAAAATTAAAGAAATTAAATTTTATAAATCAGCCAGCTATGCTAAACATGGAAACTACTAATATATTCATATGATTCAAATTGACAGATGTCAGTATCAATATAAAGTAAATTAATGTGGCAGAGATGAGGATGTTGAAGTAGATGTTGGGGAAGACACGGAAAGATAGGTAAGGAAATAACTCTAGTGTTACAAGTTTCTAGAAAGATACAAGAGAGATGATTACATTGGTTTGAAAATGTTATGAGGAGAAATGAAGAATATATTGGATGAAGAATGAATAGCTTAGTAATAGAAGGTTGCAGAAACAGAGGAAGACCAAAGATAAGATGGAAGGACTGTATTGCGGAAGACTTGAGAGAAAAGGAACTAAATGAGAACGACACGCAAAATAGAAATGAGTGAAAGAAGAAAATAAAAAATAGCGACCCCTAACGAGTGGGGAATGCTAAAGAAGAAGAAGAAGATTTTAGTATCTAGTGCAATTTGCGTAGTTTATGAAATAATTTTACTGGAAATTTAGAATCTTTTGCAAGAAAATTTATATATGGAATTTATACATAATACACAGGATTGACGGAAGGTATTGTGCTGGCCACAACAGTTTTTTTTACTTATTAGGAAATATTAGGGCATCGAACCCGAACCTGAACCGAACCAAAACCGGAACCAGACGGTAACATTTTAGCGAACCCAAACCCAGAACCGAACCGGGTTTAGGTTCAATTTCAGTTCGAAACGTAAACGTAATACTTATAGCCGAAATATAATACACGTAAATTTCTGAGGACTTTCCGTACCGCCAAAAATTCTTCCGCGACCCACGGCTTGTGCACCTCTGGTCTGGTATACGATATTTGTTTGGAATACGACTCGAGTTTGATTGGACACGGTTGAGCGAGTATTACCTTTGTTTGCCACTTTCGAGTTCGTTTGGTATACGCCCAAATACCTGGGACGGATTAATGACATATGCCGAGGTACCACTGTATTCATTATACACATTACTTTCCCTTTGTCCACATTCATAATCGGATTTGTACAAACTCTTTAATTTCTTTCATCGGAAGCTTTCATTCTTTTACCACACCATAACATTCTTCATCATCCTAATTAAGTACTTACACACCAAACTTTATCCAAGCCGTCACTATCCTTACTAATTTATACATATACTCACCGTTCATTCACTTATCCCTAGAGATGAACCATCGTAACTGACTCATTTCCACTTTTTTAGCAACATTATTTCTAATTAATCATTCTACGGGTAAAAACATAATGACGCGTCTATGATAACTGCAAAGCAGTGAGCTAAGCGGCGAGTCTCGATTTATGTGCGTTTTGCAGTGGTTGCGCACATAGTAAAGACGCATGCAACGCGTCAACTCAACGATGTAGCAGAGCGTCGCTTCACGATATATCACTTGGATTTCTTTTCAATAGCATTAGCGCGTCCAAATTTGCAAAAAAATAATACAGAAATAGTTATTTATGAAAAATTAATAAAAAGTATTGTCTCATGAATGATATAACACACTTTTTACTCTACTTGCATACATTTTTTTACGTCTGTAATAAAAGCGTGAAAAAACTGCCATAGCGTGTATGTAGGTTGTAAAAGTGATATTTTTTAGCCGAATCTCAAGTTTGCAGTCAGGGCGAAGGCCGAGACCAGCAAATCAGATGAGGCTAAAAAATAACTTTCAAGCCGAAGTGAACAAAATATTTCTTAGGCTACTATTACAAAATAAGTTTTTATTTACAAATACAGGATGTTCAAAAAATAGAGGTCACGAATGTGAAGGTGGATAATACATATCAAAACAATAAAAAAGTTCATATAAACATATATCCGGGAATGCCTAGTTTCAGAACTATAGCGATTTTAATATTTTATTTCACATATACAACTCATAAATAGCTGCAATACAATTCGCAATAAACTCGGAATTTTCGAACGTATTCGTCAGTCCATTAGACGAAGATTAGAATGTTGTATTGAAGTTCAAGGTAGACATTTTGAACAATTTTTATAATTTATAATTGATTGTATTCCATTGTAAACGGCCACTATGATTATTTTATTGTGTACTACTTATACTTTTAACATTATAATGTTAAAAGTACTCGTATAAGTTGTATATGACAAATAAAATATTAAAATCGCTATATTATATTATCCACCCTTAAATCCGTGACCTCTATTTTTTAAACATCCTGTATATTTTATATCTGATTGATTCATGTCACTTGTAGAATGCGATGCTATCATCTTGACAACTCACAACATTTTATTTATTTGCTATACAAATGATTGACAATTGAGTTCGTAAAGTAAATGCGGCCGTAAAGTGATCTTTGATAGATGTCAAGATAAAAATGATACTTTACGGTTGTCAAAGGATACGTAAAACAACCATTTATGCAATAACCGCATAAAAAATAATTTAAGTATTTATGGGAACAGTTACATCACGATCATAGAAACAGGTACATCCTGTACAAATTGTGGTGAATACAAGTAATTTTTGTTTTCAAGCTATGGGCTGACGATTAAAATTTGTCCACTCGTTCATACGTCCTGAAAAAATCTGTCGGGATGATTCTGATATCATTCATCGGATGTACTGTACACTCTCTGCATGGCAATACAATTAGGACTTGTAATCCTGGCTATTAAGCAAAATGTCATTCATCATCATTATCGAATCGAATTTTGCAAATAGCTATGGAAAATATTATTATTTTTGACGCCCTACTATGTGCGCTGTGCTTCGAAGTTCGCCGCTTAGCTTACTGCTTATCTCGTTGTTTGAAGATAGAAGGTCGTACAAAAATTAAAAATACATAAGCTATCAAAAATTTTAAAAAATCTTACAAGAAGGTGTCGGTATTTCGATATTGTCGCCGTCGCTGTTAAAAAATATTGTCACCTGCTCTTTCATCTTTCCTCTTTAACCTCATCTCCGTCTTTATACTTTTTTTCCTGCCAGATGCTTCTGTAAGTGAAGATATGATAATCCGATTGTATCAGATCGGGGAGCCGTGTGGTACTGGGCGAATGATCTTCGTCTTCTCCTAAGGGCTGCCTGGTGGAAGCAAGAAAGTGGCGACTCGCTCACCTTGGGGCTGGTAACACTTATGCCTGACTTGCAAGAGTCTAATTAGGAAATTGCTAGGGTAGAAGGGGTGGCGGTGCTGTGCGTTGCCGGCGATGGTGGTATCGGTGCCGATATCACTCCTATTTTGTATCAGCGAAACCTTAACCTAAAGGTTAATCGGGTACTCCAGTGGTGACCGTATCCGGGGTATTAATACCCAGCATGAGTCATGGCGGGGAGGGGATACAATAGGCGTCACTTTGGATAGTGGTACGATCCTTCTTGTGCTTCTATCAATTCCACATACACCTAGCAAATATTTATGGAAGTCACTATCCTTATGTGCTTTTCCATCCATGACAAACATTCATTATTATGATTAAATATGTACCTAACCTTTCATAAGTGCAAAAAAAAATTAACATCAAACTTAAAGTTGCTTGAACTCTTGAACGCGAATTGTTTAAAGTGACAACTTCCAACTAAAGTTTATGCTTCAGCACGCGTTTCTTTGAAATTGCTGAGTATTAGCAATGCTCTTTACAATGTCAGACCATATACTATAATTCGCTCCATAGTCATAGTTCATTTTTTGGATTGATCCTACAATGTAAATTAAAGTTTTGAAATGATCCATGAATAAAATTTGAATTGATACAGCCCTTTCTCAACTAATTCACCAATATTATCATGTTTTAGGAGACAATTTGCGATTGACTTGTCATTAATAGTTCGTTTTTGAATGCATTTCAGATTTAACTATGGAGTATATTCCTACTACAATGAATGGCAATTCTTTTTATATAACCTGTACATTTTTTATGTTAATTCTTTTTCCTATGATTTAAGATTTAAGTAATACTTGCAGCGTACTAATCTTCGTTCATATAAATTTTAGAGAAGATACGAATATATGATGCAGATACTTTTGAAACTAACAAGTTTAATACATAAATATTTCTTAAGACACTTATTTTTTTTTTAAACCGAGGAATTGGTAAATTATTAGAGGTAAATATTGTATTCATTTATAAGTATAAAAATTGAATAATATTGAACCAGATAAAAAATAAATGAAAGTTTAAAATTATGTTAAAAAAATCTAAGAAAATTATAAATACAAATCTTTAAAGTATGTTAAAATTAAAAATTTAAACAATTGGTTGTTACCTAATGCGTTTTCTTGATATATTTATACAATATCCTTCTTGTAGGTGTGAACCTACGAACAGGTCGTCTAGGTATCTTCCCGTCAGCCTACGCTGTGGACAGTGACTATAGCGACTGGGATCCTTCATGTGAACACGGACATAGAGAGAGGTACCAGTTAGGGTATCTGGGGTCTGTGGAGACCCTCGCACATAAAGGAACTTCAGTAGTGTGCCAAGCTGTGAGGAAGGTAGCTGGAAATGGTACTGATCCATTAGTACCTACAGCTTGTGTACTCGAAATTAGCGACCAGGGATTAAGGATGGTTGACAGGAGCAAGAGAAATGTAAGGAAGACACATACGCGTACATCACATTTATAAAGTATTCATACAAACATTTCCTTACTTTGGGAAACTTTCTCTTCTAGATGATGTTAATTATTTCTACACACAATTTTATATGTCTACATACATACCATACAAACTCTATACACCGCTTATAGTTGGTTCACGAAAGATGACTATTTAAAGGTCATTTATTAACCGTACCGTACCGTATGGTGTAATATTACTTGTAACTTCACTGCATTTCGTATACATAGACGTGCAACATGTAATATGAACGGATACATTTTAACTGGAAAAAATAAGTGTAATTTATTTGAAAATTATGTTTCTTGTTAAATAATGTCTTTCTCAAAGATTTATGCTCTTCACCTATATTTTTGCACAACACAAAAACTTAGACTTGACAAAAACCATGGAATAATAATTTGATTTAAATGTCAACGTCACTGGGTAAATATACAGAGGGCAATGCAGTAGATTATTAAATATCTGTAACTCTACGACATATGTCATTATTTATAACGTGTTAGAAAGTTATGTTACCATTTACAGTAAAATTTTTGAAAGATCTCCGATCAAGGGCACCTGTATCACGAACCATTTCAGTAAAATAAGATATGAATAAGATTTTTATTATTTGTACTGTCACAAGAGATGATGTTTCTACATTTCAGCAGTAGGCAGCGCTGTCAGCACTCTGATATGTCATTAGGAAAATCAACATCATTCCGATAAAATTCAAATATTTTAATAAATTTCAAATTATCATGTCTCGTTCAAATTAAATGAAAAACAGCTTAGAATTTCTCATTTGTATTTCGAAAAAGCAGTACTTTCAGAAAAAATATTAAAAACATGCGGTGGAATACCCCAGTTAATAGTATCTACCTAAGATATACTCAGGTTAGTTTTAACTTGGTTCAAAATTTGGTTGGTGGAATATGAAGTTAATTTATTCCTCAGTATAAATATATTCCTTTAGGTAACCTAACAATTATCCTTATTTTGATGAAAACGGCCCTTAGATTATGAAACATTAGTCTCCATACATTTATTACCTTCAATTATGCATCGGGAGCTTGCTGTAGCATTTAAAAAATCGAAAATTTCATTTCGCGTGTGTACAGTAAAATTTTTGAAAGTTGTCCGATCAAGGGCACCTGTATCACGAACGAATTAACAAATAGGCATACATTTATCTCTTTCTTTTGCAAAGGCTGTAAGACTGTGTGATAAGGATGGATATAACACGCTTGTCTTTCAAAAATTCATATTGTTTCGACTAAGTTAGGACATTCCATTTATAAACGATGCTCGTTGTTGATAATACTTTCGCTGTAACGTAAGTTTATTTATTAATTCAGATACATTACCTGGATTCATAGCCGTACGTATAACGTTATATTCTGTCAGAGTCACTGACACTGACATTGTGTCAGTATCTTATTTTTAACATATTTGGTTTTACATTTGCTTATAAACTTACTAGTTGACTTATTTTTGAATTTTGAATGTTTTTCCTGTAATATACATTTTTATAATAATAAAATAACAGTAGTATCTTACGTACCCTCATAAAAACTAAGCAAACGACACTACTGAATTTGTCATGATGGGCGGAGCAAAAATCTGAATTCATACAATTCGTAGACAACCTTGATCGGACATCTTTCAAAATTTGTACTGTACGTGTATCTGTCACACATCATAACAAATGTTTGTTTTTAAAATATAAATTGAATAGTTTGGTTCACTAAACAAGACTATTCAAGGTCACTTGTTCGGAGAAAGAATACACAGCAGTAACTTAGCAACATTTTAGTTACAAAGAGAAAGATTATCTCACATATGTCTACGTAATTTATGTTGTGTAACAGATATACGTTATGGTGACATTGCTTTCTAACACACTACAATAAGAATGACGTATGTCGTAGAGTTACAGATATCTAATTATTTACTACACTGCCCACTGTGATAATGTTTACCCAGTGACGTTGACGTTTAAAACAATTTATTATTCCATGATTTATGTTGTGTTTTGCAAAAACATAGATGTAGAAAGGCATTATTTAAAAAGAAACATAATTTTCAAATAAATTACTTATTTTTTCAATTTAAAAGTAGCCATAAATATTTCATGTTGTACGCCTACGCCTATGGATACGAAATGCTGTGAAGTTATCTGCAGGTAATATTATATCAGACAGCTTATAAATGACCTTGAATAGTCATCTTTCGTGAACCAAACTATACCTATGGCTAATATAGTCGTGTTCCTTCGGGCTGGTGATTGTGATTTCATGAATTCTGATTAGCTTAATAGTGATTCTTTGGAATCACGATTTAAAAATTATATCAAGAAAACAACTTGAATAATATAAACACCATCTAGCGTCAAATGTCATATGCAGACCAATGCAAACTAATTTAATTTATTTTATAAATAATCTACTATGAAGAATTATAGTCAGTACATTAAAAATGGATTATATAGAAACAAAAAAAATGTTCTTGGTAACATATGAAGTATGTTTACTTGAAACAAATGTTTTATGTAACATATTTTCTTTGTTTCAAAAGTAAGATGGGTCATTACATGCTTTTGTAGGAAAATCATATTTCCTTTGACGAAACAAACCACACATTGATAAATTTCTACGTTCGAAAACCTATTGTCATTGTCATCAGCCATTTTTAAATTTGCTCGTAATGAATCCGTGGAATCACTCAAAAAGTATGATTCAGAAGGAAAAGGGGAAGGTTATCTACTGATCTCAAAATGAGAAAGTGGGGATAACGAATAGGAAACGAAAAAACATACTTCTTCTTAATCATGATCACTTTGATGATTTAGATTGCGAATCACAACCCGAAGGAACACGGCTTTTGATAGTTGGATTCAACAACAAAATATATGTCCTATCCGTAATAGAAAATAGAACCTTACTCATAATCAGAGCATTTGATAACATGTTACAACACCCTGCTTTTAAAATAATGATTTTATGAAGTATAAAAATATTTTTAAAATTTTATATTGTTAAAAATATCCTACTACTGTTATTTAGTAGCTACGCCTACTGCCCAACATTAAAAACAGAACTATACATTTGTATTTTGGAAAATAATTTTCGTATAAAGTACATGTATAAATGCATGGCGTATAAATTTCCATTCATACAAAAGTTTTGTCGTATAAATACTAGCGTGTAAGTTTCCGTTACTAGAACTATACACTGCTGACTACTGGTCATTTTTAAGTAGTTCTGATAAGTTTTTTTTTGTATTATATCGTTTACGAAGTTAAACAAAAGTTGGAACTCGGATGATAATTTTACTGAATAGGTTTTGAAATGATTATTTTCATATTTAAAGGTAAATTCTACATAACAGAAACCAAATACCATTATTTGGATTTAAATTGAATAATTTCTTAAAGCTTAGTTTTAATGACTTCAAATGTAACAAAATATGGGTAAATCAGACTATTGTTGATAGTATAAAAAACGAAGATTTATTTACTTTAATGTGAACTGATATAAGACTGATTCATGATTTTCAGAGGGACCAACCATGTATTGACTACTTCTACTCACTGAAGAATGTATCATTCTGTGCATTTCATCCTAGAGATCATAGATACTTAGGTTTCATCACGAAACACCCAACGTTACAAAGATTTGCGTGCCATGTATTTAGAGGAGCGGAATCTACGAGGCCTGTTGCTGAGAGCGTTGGGTAAGTAAAAGCATAATGTTCTATTTTCTATTCTTCTAAGGAAACCCTTATATGAATGTAATTAATTCAGTATAACTAAAATAGATTCCTTACTGTAAATAACATAAACTTGCATGGACGTGGTAAAAGTAGAATATATGTATATTGTATACAGTGTTTCCCGGATACAGGACACCTCCATTATTTTCTATATAATACTTCAATAAGCAAATGTCCCCTTCGATCTAACAACTTATTTGGATGATTTTCTTCTATTCCCAATAATAAAGAAAATAATCGAGGTGTCCCGTATCCGTGAAACACCCTGTATGAAGAAGATTTAATATTGTATTGAAAATAAAAAAATATAAAATATTTTGAGTACTTTTGTATCATTTTTATTTTTCAATTCAATATTTTAACATCATTTTGAAGAAGGAATATCTTATAATACCAAATTTTAATATATCGTACATCAATAGAATACAGTTTATGTATACGTAGTTGGATGTAAATAATTCTGTAACATTAAAGCAGATAAAGTTTTCAGATATGAAAAATGCAAGAACTTGTTATGTATACATGATAAAATTAATATGAGCGAATGAAATATATAATAGTAATTTGAGCTTTTGTTTTCAGACGAGCCTTTCAAAGATTCTACCAAAAATTCATTGAGACTGCGTATCCTATTGAAGATATCTACATAGAATAGATTTCATCCCAACCCATCGCAATAAGCATGTACATAAGCTGTAAAGTTGACGGGAAGTCTACAAAACACAAGTGCTACGATTCTTTATATGAGATGATATTGTGTGCAATTGAGAATGAATTGAATGGAAACTTGTTACTATTTTTGTTGTTGTTGTACTTTGCATTTTACATGTAAATATCTGATCCTATTCACGGGCTAAAAGCGGTGATTTTTTTTATGTTAGATATACTCAATCCAACCTTCGTTACACTAACACTACCTACTGTATGTTCGAGTTTCGTTTGCAATTTGATTGCTTAGCTCAATGCTATAGGTAGTCACAAAAATTTGACGGTCGAGGATAAATCATGTTTCATTTATTTTGTAAGAAAACAATAAAATAAATCTAACTTTCATTTGAAATAGAACTTGTTTTTTCATTTACCTGTAACCAGTTATCTTCCAAAACCTGAAACAATAATAAATAAATAGAATACTTGTTATTGAATATTATAAACAGATTGTGTTTTACAAAAGACGAAATCGCAGCACAATTTATTTATATTGTCAATGTAGGTCGAGTGTCTATTTTACGAATAAACATACATGTTCGCAAGGATATTTATATATTACATTCAGTCAGGTTTTTTATCATTTACAACTAATAGTTATCTTCTTGTAAAAAATTCCATTACAAAAGGGTGATTTTGTAAAATAAAAATGGATACGTATATAATTTTTAATGAATAAAACTTAACATGAAAGTTGCACAGCATAATAATAATTGTTAGTTCTGTTCAACATGCTATACCATGGGCGTGCGGCTAAATAATTCAGGTGAGGGCACGGGGTACAAACCAGGGGTTACAACGATCGTCAGGGACTGGTGCCCTATAGCTGCTGCCCATGGAATCTCCGTGTCAGCCACATAAATCACTAGTAAATAATATCAGATGTATTTATAGCAAGACATAAATACATGACTTGTGCAAGTAGCATGATTCTTAATCCTTAATCCAATCAGTTCAGGGCTCTCTAGAGAACCGCTTTCGTGAGCAGTAGTACTGCTACTTAAATTTACGTGTATGTATATATAAATATATATATGTATAAAAAAAAATACAGTATTACCACAGTATGAAATATTTGAATATAAAATATATTACAAGTTTTATAATATATACAAGGTTATTTAAAATTCATTTGAAAATAATTACATAACGCTTATGTACAGTTTATCCTATCACTTAGCGGCTCCATAACATCATCTGAACATTAATACATCACCACAGAGTTGTTAAACAAAACATGTAAATATATTCAAAAACAGTCATTAAGTATGGTCACCACTTGAAGTCTTTGTAAGAGGAGGGTACAAAAAAGTCTATACACAGTCTGACTGCGCACACTGAGTCTCTGCAGTCTTCGTTGTTCGCGAGGGAACAGAAACCGTCACAACCAACTCCAATTGTGCGAATGCGAATACGAAACGAATGTCTTTTCCGAAGGACGAATTTTGCAAGGGAATTATTTGTACATGCATCTGAAGGGTGCCTTCTTCGCGCTCAACTCAATTCTCCACTAGGTTTGAAGTTATTCCATCACGAATTAATGGCATTATTGACGTTATAGTTTACCATATACATAGAAAATTCATTCATACTCAAATTATGCGACCCAATAACATTTTAAGCTAACAATAGTTATATTATTTGCAAATGTAATTAACGTTAAAACCACCATATCATTGACAAACAATGAAACTTTGATTAAATAAATGTCCAATTCACAAAATTGAAATATATTTGTAATTTAAACATAAATTTATTATATAGATATATATTGTTTCATTATCATTAGTATTTTGAGCTACCAGTCTTATAACTTCCTTTTTTTATTATTTTTAAAATATGTAACTTACCGAAATTAAAATGTAACAAATAAAAACATACTGGGAATTTATACTTTCATACAAAATTTATTTATTGGTATATTTTAAGGTACGTGTAACTTTATTTGAACCCTGCGCAAAAATCAATTTTCATTTAACCATCTGAAATACTACTGCTTTTCTTATGGCATATTTTCACTCTTGTTGCTATATTATATATCTTAATTATTTTATAGTCAGTGCAGTCAGTATTATACTGTAGACAGTAAGTACTAAAACTGTATATAGTATAGGATGATCATTTAAGTATGAGATGTTACAAAAACGACACGCACAATGACAGTCTTAATTTCAAATTTTTATCTATGAAGTATTATAAAAATTATTTAAATGTGAAAAAAAAAACAGTTTGTATTACTAATTTACAGATAATTTGGTTACTGCTAGTAAAGAGTTTATTGTTCAGTTCGATGTTTTTCAATATTAATTACACCAATAATTTTGAATTTCCAGTCTTTTTGTATTGTTTTTTAGGAAAGAGAAATTAAGTTAAATTAATTTTATAGATTTCTTTGTTGATGTCAGTATACAAATGTATTGTATTCAAGATTATACTTGTTTTATTTATAATATATATTCATGATTAATATTTTTGGATTAGCAGTCTTTGTTCTTTCTCACTTATTTTCATTAAAAATTAGATAAAATAAATTTAGGTTGAGAATTTGTAGATAACTGAGCTGAGCGCGTAAAAGATAATTTTCTTTTCCTAATTGAGCTTAGTTGTGGTTGGCGGGTCATCGCGTGCCGAGTGCCAGCGAGCTGGAGCTGACAATCCTATGATGATGGGGCGGGTAGGTCTCCACAGTCAGCTCCGTGGACGATGAGGACACCGTCCTGCGTTTTTGTCGCTTTCTCGTGGCCGCTCCATCGTCAGCTTCTGCGGGCGCTCGCTTGCCCTTTACCGGCGGAGCGAGCTCAGTCAGGTAACAGTCTTGGTTCTCACAGGGGGCGGAAGGACTTGACGTCTCAGTCTTCGGCGAAGTCGGGACATGGTTGGTGATCAGGTACTTGATGCACTCCTCCAGCGTTCCCGGGTCCTCCACGCTGGCATTCGACGCGTCGCTGTCGGTTAACTGGAGAAATAAATCAGTGACGATCTTTCACGTGGTTATAAAACAAAGCTAAGCGTTACAAAGCTAGTTGATTAGCGGCTCAAGCACTAAATTAGTTGACGTGAAAAATCGCCTTCTACATCTACCACAATACTAAACAAGACACATCATACACAAGTATTTCATTAAATATTATAGATACAAATAAATAAATATTAATTAGATGTATAAAGAATATAAATGTGGGTGAGTGGAGTGCATATTTGTTTGGATATTCTCTATATACAATAAAACAAATAAATAGAGTCACGATGATAATGATGATTCAAAATTCAATATAAATCATTTTTATTTATTGTTTCAGGACGTGTATGATATTTTTTTTAAATAATACTTAAGCAAATTTAATAAATAAATAAATAGCCAAAATGTTATCAACTTCTTTTATGTATAGAGTATTCAAATCTTTAACTCATTAATGGGTGTTATTTTGATTTATATACATTTTTATTTACTGATAAAATGAATTTGGATAAAATTTATTATTACGTAAAATTATTAAGAAGTAAGTAAAGATGTGTGGCAAATAGGATCAGTGTTAATAAAAAAAATTAATAATTAAATTATTTTTTTCCAACACCGTCTTCAGCTTCTACAATGTGTTGTTTTTTAATAATAAAAATATAACAAATAATATAAATATGTTACCATATAATAAATATAAATTTTAAAAAGTTGAAAAAACAATAATTTTGACAAATTTAAACATTAAAACATTTTTTTTTCATTTACGATGGAATCGTCAAGGACAGGTAATGACTGAGTAAAAATAGTAAAATATTATTTAATATTGTAAAAAATTCAAATTGTTATATAGGACTGATAAAAGTGTCATCTATCGGAAAGTAGTTCTAGGATGGAATTTGAAGTTTGTCCAAAATTGTGGAAATCTGTTTTATTATTGACGTGTTTATGTTTATTTATGTTTATAAAATGTTTCATAAGCTAATCTTTTGTATTTATTTGGTTCTGTTTGCAAGATTTTTGGGTTTTTAAAATCAAATTTATGGCCTGTGTTCTGATAATGACTACACAACACAGTACAATTATTAGGATGTTTTCTAAAATAAACAGATGTTTTTTTTTACTAAAACAAATTAGTACTTACAAAAAAGGTAGATTTTGACAAAAAAAGTTCGAACGCATCCTTCAGTTGCAGTTCCTCGTTCTACAGTTTGGTTCACGAAAGATGACAATTCAAGGTCATTTATTAACCGTGTGGTATAATATTACTAGCAGATAACTTCACTGCATTTCGTATACATAGACGTGCAACATGAAATATTTATGGATACATTTTAACTGAAAAAAATAAGTGTAATTTATTTGAAAATTATGTTTCTTTTTAAATAATGCCTTTCTCAAAGATTTATGCTCTTCACCTATGTATTTGCAAAATCCAAAAACATAAGATTTGATAAAAACCATGGAATAATTATTTGATTTAAATGTCAACGTTACTGGGTAACTATTAGGACAGAGGGCAGTGCAGTAGATAATTAGATATCTGTAATTCTACGACATACGTAATAATAATCTTTCTCTTTCTAACATGAAATGTTGCTACGTTACTTCTGTATAAAGTGCTGTATTCTTTCTTCGAACAAGTGACCTTGAATAGTCATCTTTCGTGAACCAAAGTATATCAAGCCACACTTGTTTTCTACCAAAATAAACGTTCATGATAACATTCGTAAAAAACTTCGAACGCACAAAAGCGGTTCTATAAGAAAAATTAAAACTACAAAAATATTAATTTCTGCAATAAATTTGAACTATACAAACATAAATTAGTAAAAAATCTTTTAGAACTCATAACGTTATAAATAACATTAAAAAAATACAATAAAAAATATTAATTATGGTTAATTATTAATTTTTGTATAAAAGATTACTTGTACGTTTCTACTATCAATACTTTTTGCATTTTTTAAACACCTTTTTTGTACGCATTATATCGTAGCCATAGAATTTTGCTATTAATTTAAGTAATACAAATTTAATCTGCATTTAAATTTCTCAAAACAATAATAATTTTTATGAATGTTATGGCTGATGTTTATATAGATCACTTGTAAATTTTTATTATTTCTTACTGTTATACACGTATTTTTTTTTATATAGAAATTAATATCATGTATCTCTTTGTATTGTAGCAGCGTTGAAGTGTAAATTGAAACAGAAAATACTGTCATGTCGCTATTTATTTACTTTATTGTACCCAGATATTATATGTGTTGCGGGTGATTGTTATATATTATTTTGTATCTGGACGAGATGAAATTAGTGTGTTTAAATCAGGGATGGAATAACATTAGAGAGTTTTCACATAACGTCAATGCACATGCGTATGTAAATTTTTCACCGTATGTATTAAACCTTATTTGTCCAGAAATAGCGTTCATTAAAAACAACTTTATATTTGACGTTAAAGCAGACAAACCCAACTTTTAGAAAAAGATAGCTACGAGAGATATAATAACGTGTACGGTATGTGAAATAGTTATTTATGATGTGTTAAAAGTCACATTTTATTTTGTGAGAAGGAAATTTGGTACACGACGCGAAGCGGAGTTGTCCAAACCTTCGGTCAAAGTAAATCCACTTTTAAAACGTATATCATACACTTTTTTTACAAGCACTATTTTTTGCATTTATATTTGTATTTCTAATATTTTTTTACAATAAAAAAATGTCAATTTCCTGCTCCATTCGTCATTAACAATGTAACTAATTCATTTTCAACACTAGTGTTAAAAGTAACAATAATCTGTCACTTTTCAACACTGGTGTCATAAAATGACATTTTTAACCTTAAATACAAACATTAAAAACTAAAAAGCCTACTTTTAGTAGAAAAACATATTTGATATATAAACGAAACATTATTATAACGTTATTGGGATCGTTACGTTAAGTTTTCCATCCCTGGTTTAAATACGAATATAAATATTATGAATATGTTGCAGGCAAGCATTATATTCGGAAAATAGCATTTTCCGTGCCACAAGGCACATATATAATTTTTACATGCATTATGTACGATTAAATGATTATATGCAATTACAATAAATTTGGTTTCATTTGGTTAGGTTAGTTTATATTAGGATTACTTGAAGAATAAATTTTATCTCAAAGTAGAAATACAGTGAGTTTATTGATAAAATAAGTGCTTTTAATAATTAATATTATGTTTACAAATAAAAATTATTTAACCACACTTAATGTATAATATTCGTATAAATGGTTCCATCAAATGCTATTTCCGTACGCCCTAGGAAAATGTTATTTTCCTGATAATAGTTCTTTACCTGCGACATAGACAAATTAGTAACTTAAAAAACATAGTTTTGCTTCCTACCTGACCAATATTGGCGTTAATCATAACGGAGTATCTATCTTTCATCTCCCTGATTAGCCTCTTGCCTTCCTCTTCACTCACTAAAGTGTTGACGCATACAAAACTCTCCACAACTCCATTATTATCTGCCTCCAGGTACCCGAAAGTCCTAAGGTAGATGAACTGCCCCGTTCTCGACAGAAGTCTGTAACAGGACCATCCAACGCTCTCTCCTCGGTCATACATTTGTCTTAATGCGATCATAGTCCATCGTACGTCCTCTCGATGCATGAATTTGAATGCGGATAAGCCAGAGACTTCCTCGATCATGTATCCAGCTACAAAGGAGATCCGGTGATCACAGTTGATAATCCGGCCGTCGATCAAGTGCCGGGTGATGTACTCGTCTTTAGTGGCTTCAACAAGCATTTCTGAGAGAGGGGCTGGCCGGAATAATTTCACGAAGAATACTAACACCTATAAGAAATAATTATTATTACTGTCATTTTCTGTGTACATATCTTAATATTTAAATGTATTTAATGTACCATTGATTTGAAGGTTTAAAAAGTGTCACTATAGATCTAGGTCTAAAAGTACTTTACAGCCTGCAAAGTGCCTATTATACTCTTACGTAACATTTTGAACGCATCTCGGGCGTAATTAGCGTATATGTTTCTCAATACGATAATTTTAACCCTTCTGGTATAAAATATACCGTTCCGACTTCCGATGGTACATAAACAATTATTATTATTAATGATTCAAATTATGTATTTTTAAAAAACATTTTCTATATGCATAATTAATTAACCGTATCATGTAATATTACTTGCAGATAATTTTATTACATTTCGTGTACATAGACTGCACGTCTATGAAATATTTATGGATACATTTTAACTGAAAAAATAAGTGTAATTTATTAGAAAATTATGTTTCCTTTTAAATACAAAATGTCTTTCTCAAAGATTTATGGTCTTCATCTATTTTTGTGCAAAACACAAAAACATAAACTTAACAAAAATCATGGAATAATAATTTGATTTAAATGTCAATGACACTGGGTACATATTAGCACAGATTCTGGAGGTATATAGTTTGGTTTACGAAAAATGGTTAATAAATAAAATTGTTGTGCTGGCGTTGTGAAATTTAGGTAGGATGCTTTGAGATCTATGTTGTTTTTTGATATTGCCATATTGTTTGTTTATAAATAATTTTAATTTAGCGTCAAAGTGTGAAATAAAAATGACATCGATTATTCCAAAGATTTATCGGATGAGTTTGAGGCTGCACAGGCTAATTTGGTTCCACACAAGTCAAAAGACGTATACAAGAAAGAATACGAATAGTTGTGCGAGTGGCGGTGTTCAAAAAATGTATTGCATCAAATTTATTGTGTTGTCTGACATTTATCCATAAACAACAATTTTGATTTGTTTGATAAGCTGTTGCTTGGCAACTTTATAGGCCTTCTGTCTATAAAACCTAAATTGCGCCCGTTTTTGAGGACGAATAAACAAGTTTATGATTCCAAAATAAAATAAACATTTTGGTAACATTATTATTTAAACATCAGTTCCTTCTTTATTTTGACAATTTTGTCAAAAAACAAAGCACGAAAAATATAAGGCTGAACGTTTACAATTCAACAAGAACCAAATTTGTCTCACTTTCAATTTGAAAATATTTTTGTACGGAGTTTGAAAATTGTCACAAAAACAGACAAATATAGATTTTCTATTTTTTAATAAATTGCA